>OZ024888.1:27457455-28057455 GCA_964017195.1 Siderastrea radians | reverse complement strand
AAACTCATGAAAAGCTCTCTTCGAATCACAACGTCCTGGGTGAGCATTAAGCTTACTGCACTTTTTGCTTTTTCCACATGAACGTCTTCGGCTAAAACAAGAAAGAAATTAGTTTTGGTTAATGAGTCCTTCTGAAAACCCAAGATGGCCACCAAGTAAAGACACGTATTTGGTCAAAGCCATGCTAAAATTACTTTCCATACCTCTCATCCCCTTCATTGACAGAAAGATTGCTGTGCATACGACAGTGCGCGAATAAAAGGTCCTTTCACTGTTGTGTTGGATGAAAAGCAGCGATCTGTGAAGAATCCAATATGGTGGCCGACAAGAAGCTTCGAGTACCTGATAAACTCGGAGTTTAAAAGGAACAAATTTGGAGCTTTCTGCTTTCAAAGTCAGAAAAAGTGAAGGCAACAGACATCGATAAAGCTTTTTTATTTCACAGTAGGGAGGCTACAATAAGGAAATAATGAGATTTTAGCAATTTCCTTCACGGCCCACAATAAAATAACATCCCGCAGAGGTTTTCCACTCTCACAAACAATTCTATGGGGGGACCCAAAATAAAAAAAGTGCCAGTATGGGAAGATTGTCCCTACCCCCCCCCCCAGAAAAGGTGGTTTTCCCATTCCTTACGGACGTTTAAACCAGGCATTTGTCTCAGAATGGGTCTCAAAAAGATGCCATTTTCTGCGCCCAGCAGAAGCATATCCAATCGGAACTATTAAGGATCTGTACCTGGATGGATGGGCTATTATATGATATGCAAATATATTCATATTAGATGTCGTAACCACTAAAGAACGAATTTTGAAAACAGCATCCCTCTCAGCAAAAACAAGCGATGCCATCGGTGGGCCGCGTGATCACGTGACCAAAAGGATGCTATGGGAGGAAAATGCCTAGCAACAAGCCACCGTGTGAGTCGAAATTTCATTAATTAAGCAAACAAAACCTTGTCTTGCCAGTACAATTCTCCAGTCTCCCAGCAAGTTTGAGGTAGGATGATTTAATGTGGCCCACATGACCCCACCTTTCAAAAAGCTGTTTGTCACATGTTAAAGTCTCTGAGTATGGCATCTTTGGCGAAGCGGTCAAGATTCATTACTGATGATGATGATGCAAGGGTTCAAGAATTGATTTACGAGCCAGACAGTGAAAATGAAGGGATGTCTAGCAACGAGGAGAGTATTGTCGTTCATCAACTCACATGTGAAAGTTAGGAAATGAGGTAAGAGTAAAGTAAATATTATTGCATATATGACACAGCGAACCACGCACGTTCAAAAACCTGCTTTATTGCCTCAAATAGATGTGTGGGATTATATTTGAGCATGGGGGGAAAATATATCTGGAGGAAAAAGGTTCTTGGACTGACAGAGGAAAAACAACAAACAATTACAATCTTCAGGATGCATAAACATAAAATTTGGGTGCATCATATCAGATTACATTTCTCCACTTTGATTCACTGTGGAAAGACTCTGATGCTCTACAAATGAATTTATATTCACACAATAAGTTTTGTGTACTTTTGGTATTTTGTATTTTTTGTCTTAAGTTTTTTTTATACATAGAAATATTATTTTAGACATGTTTGTTGACATCGTGTTCATGGAACTGCCAGAACTTCTGGCCCAGCTGTTCGTGGCCATGGTTGTGCTGCTGATTGGGGTCATGCTCATGGTCATGCTGCTGATCGGGTCATGGTTCCACTGATGATTGGAAATAATTGTTTTTTCAGAAAAAAAACAGACTTCGCTTAATTGGCTTTCTTGTCGCCTATCAGAGGAAATAAACAAAGATAGTGAGAAAACTTAAATGCACATTTTTTATTCTCACTTAATTGATTCAGTTTTCTCTGTGTGCGTTCAAGGTAGCGAAGAAAAAATGCTGAATACAATGTCACTTGGATTAACCTCGAAAAATCTTGTCTTAAAGGTGAATTTTGGTATTGCATTCAAGCGAAAAAAATCAAAGAAATTTATGAAGAAGTGATTTCAAGCTTACGATCGCTTTTGTAACCGTTCTACTGGCAAGTGTACGGCTTATCAGTCATTCGGATGATGATCCACGATTTGATGATCGCCCGAGCAACCTAAAGGCAGACATAAATTGACCACATCGTTCCAGAACGATACTAATGAGGAACGATCGAGGAAGAATCAAGGAACAATCAAGGAACGATCAAGGCTCGATGTGCTAATTAGGGAACAATACGGGGAACGATAAAAGTCACGTGGGGCACGATTGGAACAGGCACGAAATGGCACGAAAGGGATCCACCCTTCTTAGCATTAAGGTGGTTAGACAAAATTGTAGCTTCAGTGTTAACAACAATTGAAAATGCTAATGACTGTGTTCAGGTGGATATAAGAGAAGTGCAGCCACCCCACGCCATTGCCTCATATAACCAGTACATGAATGTGGTTGACTGTTCTGATCAGATTTTGGTCACCAACAACGTGTTGCATAAGTGTATGAGATGGTGGAAGACTTTGTTCTTCCACCTTATTGATTTTGCTGCTCTGGAAAGTTTTCTTTTCAAAGAACACCAGGCCGAGTTTCCAGACGTACAAGCACACCTGAGGACATCAGGTTATTCATTGGCTTATTTCAGGGAGGAGATTATACGAGGCACTTGAGATTTTTCCAGGATGGACCCCGTAAGTATCCTGCTATCAGGCCAGTTGTACCAGGAGAGTTTGACACAGCACACATGCCAGTTTTCTCTAAAGAGGTAAAGAGAAACTGTGTGATGGGCTATAAGCATGGTAGGGGCCAGCCAAAGATGTATTCCTATTGCAGTGCACTGTAGTGTCAGGGGAAATTCATGCATGTCACCTTGTTGTGTTACAAAAACAAAATGCATTACAATATGTTGTAGCGTAACGCATACTTTATTAGCAACATTTTACTAACAACTACTCTCTCAGCAGCTTGTCTTTTTAATAACCTTGCACATCTACTGCTTTGCACCCATTACAACAAATTTCCATTATTTTCCCCTTGTCTTTCTCTTTGCCTCAATGTTTATTTTGACTGCATCCACCATTTCAAGCGCATCAGTCTGCCCTGGCCAAAACATCTAAGTTGCAGCCAATTTCCACGGTATCCATCACTCTGCATCAAGCCTCCATCGCCAAGCCGCAGTACTGTCTTCAACACCCGCATCTTCAACTTCAGCTTCATAAACATCAGCCTCGTACTCAACAGCCAGAGCAACCTCCCTTCAGATGTCACCTTCACCATATTCCACCACGTTTTCACCCAGGACCATAATCATTCCACGTACACGCACTTTGTTTTGTTCGTTTCTTGTGCACGCTTTACGTGCACATTTTTCAGTTAGGCTTTTGTATCGCGCAACGTGTATATTCCTGCACAGAAGAAGGGCTACGCCCGAAACGTTTGTGCTTTAATTAACTATGACACCTATACATGTTTAACTCGTGTATTAACATTTCCATAATCTGGGACACTGACTGCAAAATTTGTGCCTAAATTTGTTTTTTCTTTGCATCTTGTTTTTTTCCGCCTTGGTTAGTTGTTTTTTTTTTTGCCCTTTATAGTGTTTATATTTTACTGTTGGTTCAGGATCAGAGGAAAGCAAGGAAACAGGAATTTGAAAAGGGAGCTGGCAACTATACCACCAAGACAACTTCTCATACCACTTCCCCCAATTCCTGACTAGAGACTTTATGTAGAGTTTTTAATTTTGTTGAGTTGTATTCGAATGTCTTTTATTTGCTTTCCGATTCACAAATCCGCTTTAAATTTTTTTTGTTTCAAAAATTTTATAGTTTACTTTTGAGGCGTGGTGGCTTAGCTTTACTAAAAAAGCCAAACTGCAGGACCTGTGTGGTTATAAGGTTCCAAGAGAGATTTTGTTAATACAGTCGATGTCCCTTCAGTGTAAAGTCATTTTATACGGAAAAAGCAAAAAGAATCTGCGCTAACTAGTCTGTTAAAAACGCTTTCTGTTTACAATGCCGATGAAGAGATTGTGCGAGCATAATGTATGAGGTTTTTCAGTGCTTTCAATTTAGCTATCTTTTTTGTTTTTGTTTTTTTGTTTTGACTTGCTGGATGTAATGTAATTTATAACGGACTCCATTTCACAACGTCATTTCACAACACCGCAGTGAAAAGTCGGGTATTGTAGTTTAAAACGAAAGAAACAAAAGCTGCATTGTCATTTGAAATCCTAACAATAACAACAGGCATAGCTTGACATGGAATTGGCTGTACATCAAGCCGCATTTGGTTCCATGCAGCCACTGGAGCACAGTGAGACTTAAATGTCCCAAAATATCACTCCCACAGCAATTATGAATGGCTGTGTTATCTAGGGTACACAAAGCTTAGGGCTACACCACACGATTAGGCGATAAATATATTATGGGCTATATGTTTTAATCAGCACCACCTTCCCCTTTTGTTTGACACCAGTCCTTCAACCAAAAACTGCATGCATTCTGCGTCAAACGGGGAAGTTTCCCTTCTAAGTGAGTGGCTTTCTTATATTAAATTTTGTTATCAACATGGTGTTTGTCCTGTATGTTCTGCAGTCAAAGAAAGGTGTGTTGGCAATTACTTTTTCTAATCTTGATGTCTTAACAGTTTGAAAAGTACATCTTTAACACCTTTTTATTTAAGTAAACTTAAGAATGATGTTGTCAGTGACATTTGTTCTCAGGACCTGTAGCAGCAGAAGACGACAATGGAGTGACTGTAGATGACCAAGAAGGTACCCCTAGGGGACCAACTACAGCTACAGCTGTAGAATTGTCACCTCGCTGCTATTTTCAGTCTGCGGGGGTATGGCACAGATTTGTTGACAAACTGCTGGCTATCGCTGCGATTTTGCTATGAAAACAACACTTTGTAACCCAAAATAGACGATTTTTGGCAATTTTTTCCCTTTGCTACTCAAGTATTTTCATATTGGCTCTTTAAATATGGTGCCGTCATATGTTAAAGAAAAACTTGCCCTGCGAAAGAAATTAAAATGGCGGCTGCAGATTGGACTGGATTGGCTTTTGTGAATGAAGACATCCCAATAGCACTTTAAGTAGTCACCCAGGTGGATTCTGAGAATGATGAGCTCGGGGCAATATTATTTATTTTAGTAAAATTGATTTCAAGAAATGTTTCATGGTTGACAGAACTAAACAGGGATGCATTGGAATTTAAGTGGGTTCATAAGAGCAATTGTAGTTTTCCAAGTACATGTACTCTTCTTGAAATAAGTTCTCAAAAGAATGCTACGTCAAGAGCTGTTGGTGGAAGTCGCCTCGCCTCTGAAGAAAAATAAGTCAACTTACTCTTTCCTCAGCTGTCCGCATGATTTCCCTTGTTGCTTTTTACCTTTTGGCGAATAACTGCACAACTACAATTTGCTGCATTTTACGGGCCAATAAGCATGAAGAGGTGTGGGGCTCCAGTTTTAGGCTTGGCTAATCTATATAATATGGTCGCATAGTAGTGTTTGCCACATTGCATGGTAACCAATGATACTGCCATTTTCGTTCAAGTTCATCTCAAAGGCTTTCAACAGTGCGTGCATGACACTGTTGTTGTTTTGTCTTTGGAATTCTCTGCAATCCAACATTCTCTTAAGTTGATGTAAACTTAAAACAATTCCATGCGAGAGCACAGTAAAGGCTAAGATTTTCTGGTGTTGAATCCTGTGCTGAAAGTATCTCTCGATAAGAACATCACGCTCAAAGGAACTTTTGCTGCAGTACAGGTAACGTAGGGTTCCGAAAGTAGCGGCCCTTTTTCTTTCGGAATTAGCAGGCCTAAGGGGCCGCAACTTTCGGGTGGCCACTACTTTCGGGTAGCTAAAACACGTCAGCAATTTGAAGAAAAATGGTGAACACAACCGCACAATAAGCATAATGCCAAAAATTCTCTGTGAATTCTCTCTTCTTCATCGATTCTTTGACATTCATGTACAGTAAAACAATAAGCTGTTCCATCTGCATGCAGTTAAGGGAACACAGTTTCTCTTTCAATGATTTCTTAAGTGCTGCTTGTTCTTTCTTCACAAAGACATTGTACATACAGGGAATTTCTGCAACAATTATTCAACTGGTCAATCCACTGACATTGAGGATTTGTGGTTCCATGACAAAAGTGATAATGATTAATGTAACCCTATAACAGAACAATGAACACTAGATATTTACGGTAGCTAAGTTTGAAAAAACTCTCATCAGTTCAATTGAAATGTCAAGTTCCTTTTCAAATCACTGAAGTCGAGACTTCTAAAGAAATGTTCTTGTTCGAGACGCTGTATACAGAGTTTTCATGTTGGAGTGAGCTACTTTCGTTTTCATTGTTAGTAGGAAATAACAATAAAGCTTGTTTGTTGTTTGGCACTGACAGTTGGTAGTATGTAGTGTGTCACAAAGGGCAAAAAAAAGAAAGTCCGAAAGTGGACATATACTCCCGGGGGGGGGGGGGGCACTTTCAGGAATTACGAGAAAGGAGTCAATATTAATGTTACCTTAGGGCAGCCATTACTTTCTGGGGGACGCTACTTTGGGAACTCTACGATATGTATCATGGAAAAACTGCTTTAGTTCAGGGCAATAAAACAATGAAAATAGCTGTAAGTACAACTAAGCCTACACTGCAGCAGTGTTAGTTTCAATGCGCACGAAAGCAAGACTTTTAGGTCAAACAAAATTCCTTATTGAAGGACTGTGTCATTTCTTGATCTTCTAGACTCTTTTCTTTGTTTTCAAGGAACTGGAGGTTCATCTGACCTAACTTTATCGTGGAAAAAATGGCAAGGCGTTGTATAGCATATGGATGGGATGGATGGGTTAACCGAAGTAACAAGCTCAAATGTGCGAAACTGTCATGGCGTTCTTTGCCAATAAATGATAGAAAACTTCTTTGAGCATGGTTACTCAAAATGAAGAGGAAAACTCTCCAGTTTCCAGGCATTCATACCTTTGCAGTGAACATTTTTCAGAGAAATGTTTTAAGTCGAAAGAAGAGTGTAACAGAAACGTGGGTTTGTAGCCACATAAGTTCAGTTTTACACCAAAGGCAAACCCAAAGCGGGAAGCTGGCCATTGACAAAACCCGGATCAGACCAGAGTGACAAAACCTGGATCGGATCGGATCGGACTCACAAAACCCGGATCGGGCCGAATTATATTTAAAAAAGCCATATCAACTCAGTGAAGGTATGCACATTTCAAATTCCCATTAAAAATGGTCAAGTGGTGTCTGCCGATCAAAGTGACAAAGAAACATTTGAGAAAGTGATTGCCATTGTACTATTTTTGCTTTTTGTTCTCCATTCTGTCGTGAAGACTTTTTGTTTATTGTTCTGGAGGTTTACACTCTGTAAACTACTCCATGAAAAGAATACTATTTCTAGGGGGAGAGATGTAAGCAGAATTATGAAGAGGAAACTGAGGTACTGATAGCATGTGTCAAAGCATGTCCAATTTTAAAGTCAGTACCGAATGCATAAAGTAACAATGATACCGAGATAACTCACGACTTCACCACTCTTTACTTGGAAATTGAACCATATATTTACAATTACAAGGTTTTCAGAATGTAACGACAGCTGCCTCACAAAGTGTAATAAAACGGAACTTAAAACTCTTAGAATAGCCGTATAACAAGGATACCTGCTTCCGTTTTTTATCCAGATTCTAGAATGGCGGAACATCACGAGATCTGCACCGACAATTACGATAGCATGATTCACACAATGATGTAGTGTTCGTAAGCAAGCAAGAAGAAAATGGTGTTAAGTTTGAGCAAAAGGCTTGATTTTGTCTTATCATTATCAAAACTGAAAAAATGTGTTCTACTAAGGTAATAAGTATAGAATAGTAGTTACTTTAGACCTATTTAACAATGCAAGCTATCACCTTATAAGGAAATAATCCGTTTGTTTTCTAACAATCTAGAAAAATTCCTTTCTGAAAAATCCCTTTCAAGCGACAGTCTATTCATTCTGGGGCATCATAGCTTCATTTCCGATATTCACATGTCTAATCAAATTATATTAGCTTTGCAAGAAAAAATAATCCAGCCTTTTTCTGGTAATTTCAACAATGTGATTTAGCATAAACCAAAGAAAACACACAATTCATATGCAAAGTTTCATTAGTTGTTACATGGCAAAATGGGGTGTCAAACTGAAATATTTTTTCCTTACTAATTGTATTTTTGTCACTAATTTTTGGAAGGGGGTAAATTGTTCAGTTGTATGACCAATTTCTGCAGATGTTATTGTGTATAAATCCAACATCGTCACGTATTTTCATGATTGAAGATAGAAAACCTCACCCACAGATAGTTTACATGTCGATTCATTAATAGCTAAAATTTCAAGTAAAGGATGGTAAAGAAGCGAATTATCTTGATGTCATTGTTACTTTAGGCTCCATTCCTCTTTGTTTTTCTGCTTGGATCTCTCCCTCTCAAAAAAAGTAATCGTTTAATGAAGAAATTTTAATGCATAACAATAAACAATAAGTCTTAACCACAGAATGGAGAGGGAAAAAGCAAAAACAGTGCAATGACAACCACTTTCTTCATCCCTCTCTGTCTCTTGATCCAGAGATGCCACATGACCATTCTTAGTGGGAATACTTTTACTGATGAGATCCGGGTTTTTCAATCCAATCCAATCCAATCCGATCTGGGTTTTGGGAGTCCGATCCCATCCAATCCAGGTTTTGTCAGTCCAGTCTGATCCAATCCGATCCGGGTTTTGTCAACAGCCCCGGAAGCTCTTGTTGATTGCTCAGTTACGAGTGAGACAACACCAGGCCAACTCACAGATAAACTGAAGTCTCCATCTAACCCTATTGATACCTCATCTAAAGGAGTGGTTAATTTTCCATCTGAGGGATCTGGATTGCCGAGTCTGACAACCGCTAAAACTGAGGTAGTTAATAGCAAAGATTTTCTGATGGAGCAGCTTGAAGCAAAAACGAGAAAGAATCCTTGGCACACATTCTCGCACTGTACGGGTAGTTCTCCTTTTTTGGAGGGATTCCAAAAGCTGTTCTCGGAAAATCAAGTAATGATAAAACCTAATAATTATACCTTGGCTTTAGCACTAGGATTAAACACAGTGGTCATCTCCCAAACACAACAATACTCCTACTTTCTTGTGACATGTAAGATGAAGGACGTATTACCAGAAGTAACCAACTTATCTAATTTCTCATCCAATCATCAACCAATGCATTTTGAGCTGAATCTTGTCTTTTTGGATTTTAAGTTCTTTAGTCTTCCTCGGCTACGGTTTGTAATTATGTATAATGTAAGTGTAGTACAATGTGAGTATAATGCATCTATTATCAAGATCAAATCCAAGCTACATGTAACCATGGCAATAAAATAGAAACAAGAACCAATACCAATCAAAGAAGCGTGAGGAATTTGCACAATGTGCATTCTTCAAGCTGCTTCTAAACGTTTGATTGCTAGACTCTGTCAAGGATGTTAACATTTTGTCTTAAGAAAGACAGCTACCTGAGCTTATTTTAACATACAGTATTTTGTGGACCAAAATTGATGGGGCAAGAAAAACTCTTCTCATTGCTGGTATACCTATTGACATTGGTAAAATAACAGAGGCCAGCCTTTACCTTCAGGTGGTACATATGGCTGAGGGCTTAAACAAAACGTACATTCATTTTATATTTTGTCTCTCACATATAGTGAAGTACATTCCTAAAATTTAAGGGTTTCAATGCTCGGGTTTGGATTTAGGAAAGGTTGAATTTTGTCGTCAAGCGCGCCATTTTGAAACGCCAAATTGGATTTACAGTCTCAAATAACAGGCAGTGGACTTAACAACGTGTTTTGAATCTTTGTCGGTGGGAGTCCTCGTGAGTTCTCATGTCATCTCGCGCATCATACAATGAGGACCATACTTTGCTGGTGGGTAAGTGTTTTTCTCCATTTCATGGCTGTTGTCAACTTAAACTCTCATTCGCCTGCAAATAATTAGGCCAATAATTCTAAAGTGAAAACTGTCTGAGTGTGCTTTTACTGATCTAAAATCCACGGATGATTGCAACGAAATGTTTTTTACACTGTTTCTCTTGTCTTTTAGCAAAGAATTTCCTCGCTGTTAGCAAAATTTGTTTGAGGTGAGATCTTTATTGTGGAAACCAGACGCCCCAAATAAAGTCACCCGCTCGTATATTTGCAAACGATTATTTGCATTCCTAGCGGTAAGTGAAACTTATACGTAGTATAAGTGAACCTCATGTTATCTAGAATGAGATTTACAAGAAGTCATCTGTTGTGTTTTTCGATAATGAGCGAAAATTTTGTATAGGTTGGATTGCAAAAGGTGTGAAGTTCGCAACTGGGTCACACATGCTTGCCAACTCGTGCAAGGGCACCTGTGTGATTTCTTGCCCATACACCAATCTGGCATAAAGGATTTTGCTGTTGAGTAGTTATCTGCTTGCTCTCGTAAACACTTTGGGTATGGACAACTCTTCTACCTGGAACAACTTTTTACTAGTTCTCAAAGTGAAAAAATTAATTAAACATCTGAACAGAAGTGTCAGACGTTTGCACAGAAGAACATCCTGAGGTTGTTGCAGGTTTCAAGCTTTCCAAGGATGGAAACGCAGTTTAATATGCAAACGCGTTGGGTGCCGTCTGATCAATAGTATCAATCTAGTCGGGTTACCTATGAAGCCGTAAGAGCAAAGCAGACTCTGGATATGATTCTTGTTTCTGGGCGAAGAAGGTGGTTTCTCCTTTCTCTGAAAAAGAAATATACAGGTATATGTTTGTGTGCTCCCCACGCCTTTTTTTAATATTCAGGTATCTCCTTTGTCAGATGATTTTTACTATTTTTCAGCCATCAATGTCAAGTCGTAATGTCGTCAAAACTCCCGCCTGTGATTGTTTTTGTCAATTTCTCGTGCACTCGCTCTTCGTTCAATTACCTATTTTGTTGTTTTCTAGACTGCCATACTGCATTAAGACGGCTGCTGGAAGAAAATATTTTCTGCCATTTGAGTCGCCAATATATTTTCATTCCAGTAGCTGTAACTTGATGTTGTCTCATCAGAGCATTTCATCAGCTGAATACTCTGTCTACTCCATGGAGCTAGTTCGCCTTATTTGTCGAATCGCGAATTCTAGTATATGATGCAATCCCACCGTTATTCATTTGGAAATCAAGAACACCTAAGGTTAATTGAACATCCTTTGCTTAGTTGAATTGATTTCTTTAACATATGGGTCGGTTGTTGTTGCTTGTTACAGCTTAAACTCAATTACTTGACACTTATCGTTTTCCATCTCTTTCAGATGGACATGCCCTGGCGAAGTGATTGTCAAAGAACATTACCAAAGACAGTAACAACTTAAGAAAACAACTTAAGAAGTTCAACTCCTCAGTTGATATCCTTAGGCAGAAGGGACACTCTTCGTTCTCTGCTCTTACTTGGGAGGTCAGCCACGTCAGCAGCGGCATCTACTCCATCAACATTCCTGATGATGACACAATCCCACTGGTTGTCAAACGAGCTGCTGGAAGAAAATGGAAACACACTGCAGTGGATTGGTCAGATGTGCGTACATTGTTTCATGAAATGCACTAAAATGGGCAGTTTAAATGCATTGCTCTGGGGCATAAGGAATGTATCCAGTACAAGGTGCAGAAAAGGCATCACCTTCAACACAGAAATGTTGTTGACAGAACAACAAATTCACCTAGATAACATTTATGCCGCAACCTGCACCCTTTACAGCATTTGGGAGACAACTTAAAATTGAGGGAGGTATTATGAGTATCTTGCCACCTTGTCTGGGTGTTGCTGATGCACTTGGAGATCACCCATATACTTGTATAAGCCTTGGCAAACAACTAAGGGACCTTAAAGAACACTTGAATGAGGAAAAGAAGGCAATCACACAGACAATCACAGACAGACAATCACACGGAGGGTGTGACAACAGGATTGGAGCTGTGGGTTTGCATACAAGTTATGCCCACGTGAACGAACAAAGGAAAGCCCTAGTCTCTAGGGGTATAAAAAATACATTCAACCATTGATTTATTACAATAATAAAGCCAGAATGGCGATGTATTGATAATGAAAACAAAACATTGTTCACAATAGCCGATAGTTAAATGTTTGTATACGTAACTGGAGAATAAAGACACCTTTTTTACATCCTCCTTGTCCACAACACTGATTTGCAAGGTCACAATAACGGGAAAACCTCCAGCTAGATCTTGAGCTGCCATCAAAAAAACCATTTTACTTCGTTTGATCACTCCTGCAGGAGTAACGTCAATTGAAACATCGCACTGAAACAGAAAACCTCAAAGACATTTCTAGATACAATCAAATTCGTTTTGCATTAGTTTGTCTCGTTTATGACCTTGCGATGTGATTTTTGAGGGCTTCTCAGCCCCCATCTTAACATAAGCAGGATGTACAACCTGTACCTAGAGGCTGAGGAACCTGAACTCCTGCTACGGGAACAACAAAGAGTGGAAGCCAGACAAGAAAAGCGTCCTGTCCTCCCTAAAGTCAACCCCACTGTGGAGGAGCACACTTATCGTGAGGCATTTAATTCAGATTTCACCTGTGACATCTGAATCATGTGATCCATGTTTAACTCTGATCCAGGTGACACAGTTGGCAGTTATCAGTTAGTGGACCACCAAGACATGGCAGACAAAGGGTACCAGTCCACGTGGGGCAGCAAAAAAAGCAGCTGTCACCAGCTGGTCAAAAATGTCCTGTTCTTTAGGATAAAGCTCCCTTCGCTTCAATGGATGCTGTGGACGTAATCTCCTTTGACTTCATGCCAAATCTGCCAATGCCAAATCTGTCCCATAGCGATGTTTTCTACCTTTGCCAGATGTGGATGTACATGTTCGGAATTCACAACTTAGTTGTCCACATCTTTATGTACAAACCTACCGCACAGCTGCTAGCACTTTGGTTTCACATTCTGATGTGTGCGGTGGGCAAAACAAAAAGCTCTTTGTTATTGGCTTGTAGAGTTTACTCTATCTTACAAGGGGTCACACCTTCCTCAGGAACAACTCTGACTTCGGCCAAATCGAGAAGAGGAAGGCAAGTGCCACAGTCTACATTCCAAGTGATTGGTCTTCGGTGGTCAAAGAAGCCAAATGCCAAAACCCCCTTGAATAAATTTTGTGTTTTTGTCTGGCAAGCACACCAATCACCATTTTTCTTCAGGTGGGTCTACTTTTCGTGACGTTCACTGGCTTAACTATGGTTGGGGAGAAGAAATGGACCAAGTCACTGGCAAGGTCACGCTAGTGCACCAACAAATCAAAGTCTAGATGTAAATTTACTCATCAGAGGAAACTTGGAAAAACGTGAAGATAGAGAGTGGGCGGTCTGCTTGGAACAACTGGGCTCTTTCGAAGTGTAAGCATGTCCCCAAATGGGGTGTATCTCAATATCTCTCTTGAGTCATACATTGAATGGAGCCTGTAGAACCCATAAATCCTGTAGAGTCTACAGATCCTGTAGAGCTGGAGATCCTCTAGAACGCATAGATTCTGTAGAACCTATAGTTCCTGTACAACCATAGATCCTGTAAAACATTTAGATCGTGTAGAGCCTATAGATTGTATAGAACCCACAGCTCGTGTAGATTCTATAGATCCTGTAGAATCCAGACGTCCTGTAGGACCCATAGATCCTTTAGAACATATAGATCGTGTGGGGCCTATGGGTCCTGTAGAACCCCATACATCGTGTAGACCCTATAGATAGCATAGAACCCATAGATCGTGTAGAACCCATAGATCGTATACAAGCTAGAGATCCTGTAGAACCTACATATAGATCCTGTACAACCAGTAGATCGTGTAGAAGCCACAGATCGTGTAGAACCCTTTCAAGATCCTGTACAACCCTTTACAGAACGTGTAACAACCCTTTACAGATCATGTACAACCCTTTAGAGATCGTGTACAACTCATAGATCGTGTAAGCCCCGTAGAACCACATGCCATATAATCAGCACCTTTTATCGTGAGCCAATATATGTGATTTCCAGGTCGTGTCCTGAGACGGCAGCCTGATAGCAATCCGGTTTGATTGAAAGCAATAATATGTCCAATTAATTTCCGACATGTGGTTTCTTCTTCAACATCTTAATTCCTTTGGCATTAAAGACAATACAAGTACCCACGAGATGTACAACTCAGACCGGCACGAACTTGTACCGGTACAAAAATTTTTGCAGCCGTTTACATGAGTCCGGGACGAAATGATTGGTTGATTAGATGAGACCGGTACGAACTAAAAAACAGCATCTTCAGATATCAGTAGCTGTATGCATATCCCTTAAACACACTTTGATGCAAATTTGGTAAGAATAGGTTTCCATGGTTACGAGATGTGACGTCACAAGTACCAGGTGGTCGAGCCATTTTGGGGTAAAACTGTTTTTCACCTTTTTTTGGTGAAAAAGCACAAACTGTACATAAAAAGCTGCAAAGTCTTTAATTGTCATATTTTACATGACTAGATACAAATTTTTCAATTTTCTGGGTTTTTTTTAACTAATTTTTGGTAAAATCAAAGATGGCAGTCATATTGGCCACTTAAGAGAAGTGTTAAGTGGACACCTATACAGAAGATACAAAATATGAGAAAAAACGTTTGGACCTCACTGATGTTCGTGTCCGCTTAATATGGGGTACGCTAAACACAGGTTTCACTGTTGATAATTGAAAAATAATTGTTCATACATTACGATACTCCTTCTGTTTTTCCTGAAGAGGATCCAAGCTCAGAAGGGGGTGGTAAATGGGGTGGAGGATGGTACCTTTTTTCAGGAGATCATCCACATTAAGAGGGATTGTTTTACTCTATAGGAAATTTTGCTGTCAAGCTTGCTCAGTAGTTTTATTCTTCAGGAGAATTGGTAAATCGCAACTGCACTAGATCACGGGGAATTGAAGCTTTAGATCCAAATAAACTAGCAATGGTTCACGTAAGAAGAAAAGGGTGTGACGTAGGACCTGCCCACTTGCAATTCCTCTTTGATGAATTAACTAATTAATCTCCAATGCTCTAATTGGCCGAGTTTTACCAAGGTTTATTCCTTTTATGAATGAATTTCCATTGTTCTACCCGTCACCCAAGTTTTGGAACATTTGTATACGCAGAAGTTGGTCTCTAAATTTTGTAGCATTTCCCTGCCATCTTGATAACAGGTGTTGTTGTTTACAACATCAACATTTTCTCCTTTCTGAAATGCTTGGACTATGCAAATATTGCAAATAGTGTAAATAGCATATGTAAAAGCTTTAGCTTTCGAATTCTTTACCCTGTTCATGTTCTGCTCTGGTTTGGCAACGACATGGTGTTCAGCACGAACTGTGTGTGCGTAACACAGCACATGGCATTACGAAGAAGATTCGATTGTTTATGCATTGCCCCGTCAGAGGAACTTCAGAGTAAAGGCTCTTGTCAACTGTTGCGATGGATTATCCATACTCCATTCTTCACCGGTATTTTCAGTGCTTTCCTACACTGTGACAGCTGCAAGGGTGCATTGCATTTTATTGTGGCGTGGGAGTGTGCCTGCAGAGATGTTCAAGTTTACACGGCAATGCATGGGTGCCGACGTGCTGGAGAAACTAACTGAATTTCTTTACAGGTATAATGTTTCAAGAGCATCATCATGTAGGGGTTCCCGGTACAAGGTGAGGAGACAGCGGACAGGTACTGGTAAGACACAATTTAAGACTTTCTGAACCTGTACTCGCTCGAGTTTCCAAATGAAGAGGACGTACATATACACACACTTGCCCACTAATTTCCGCATGAACACCACGCTTGCAGGATTATCCAACATCTGTGATGACTTTGGATATTCCAATTTAAATGAATTGTGCACATTGATTGAGGGGGTCTGCTTCCACTGCCCTGGCCTTAATGGATCTACCCTCAAAAAACTCAATTCTCTTTTATATGCTGACGATTTAACTATCTTATCTAGTTCCAAACAAGATCACAAAATTGTTTGCAAATGTTATCATTATATTGCAATTTATTTATGGATGCTTAGTATCACTTTGCAACAAAAAAGTTCCGATTTTCCACAAATGCGTCAGAAACTCTAATAATTGTGACTCCTGCATTCAAGGCTTCCCTTGGTTGGTACCAAAATTGGAAATGACGCCACTGTGGTGTAGGAGGCAAATGACATTGCCCTCCCGAGTTAAAAAGAAGCCGTTTACATTTATAATGCCAAATCAGCAAGGAAAGAGGAATTTAAACGGAGGGTTCTGCCTCACAACTGCTACAGACAACAACAATGAACAGTTTAGGCGTCACATCCAGTTTCAAGGGTTTTGACCTTGCAATTGTCAATATGGAAGAGGTACTTAGGAAATGAATAGTGATTAATACTGAGAAGTAAGTCGCATTCTCCCACCTCAAAGACCAACAGTGGCAAATAGATAGATAGATAGATTTATTTATACTCGAAATTATGGAGCTTATTAGGCTCCTAGCTTAGATAGCTAATGAATCGAGTAAATGGACCCACAAATTCTTTTACATTATCTATATTGTGCTGTTGTGGACGATTTTCCACAAGGAAGCCAGACGCTAGTAAAAAGGCCTTCAAAAAAGTATGATATCATGTAGAAGTTAATTAAATTTCTCAATAAAGATAAGGGACTGTTGCTAAAGTTGCCAATTGTATCTTTTTCTAAGGAATCTAAAATTCTAATGAAGATCCACGCGAGCAATGTGGATAACATTGTTGCTGTCATTTGTAGCAGCAACAATTCGCCTGTAATGGAAGCCACCATGGCTGAAAAGCCGACACACGTAGAGAGGGCTTATTGGTACAACACCAAAGAAGAAAAGCCCCAAGGTGAGAGTGCTTTTTATTTTCAAGTTGACTGAGGCCCCATCTAAAAGGTGAAGTATCCGTTTTTAAGTGACAAAGAATATACCTCATTCATAAAAGGTTGTTTTTGGCATCGGACAGTTGTATCTCACATTGCAGAGACATGCAGGGGGATTCTATGACTGTTATTTTTTATAAGTGCTTGATGCTTAAAGACAGCACTCTTTAAATATGTAACTTAAAAAAATATCTGTGCTCTTTTGAATTACTTTGAATACCTTTTATGGCTTTTGCAAAGGAAGTATCAAGGATGTATTGAATACAGTAGGAGGGTTTTCAAATTCAGGGAAAAAGAAAAATTACTCGTCATGTCTTCATGTTTCCTATAGTACCTTGAATTTGATCGTTCAGAGTTGCTTTACATAGAAAAGTATCAAAATGTAAAACGATTCTTACCCAGGAGGCGTGATTCTTTTCACATGCCACCTCCTAGTAAACAGCATCATGCCGATGCTCATTGGCCATTGGTCAAGCAACCGCCAAACAGCTGGTGATGCCTGCAACATGAAGGGAAAGAATGGCTCCAATGTATTCCCTAGCGAAGACTTTGGACTCCTCCTGGAGAAAATCATTGACCGTTACAGTTTTCTGGGGCAGTTGGTTTTGGACGTTTGCAAGACTAATCGTAAGTGATATTTGAATCATATACTTAACTAGAAATTGGAGAATTTTGTGTTATGTGGCGAAAAGATCATTTTCATTTTATGTCTTTTGGGATCTCTTTCTTCGGGGATTCGTATAACGTGACCCTGTCTGGAAGGAATTAAATTTTTCGCTTCACAGTTACTCAAAAAGTACAGTACAGTTCCTGAGTATCAACTGCCATTTTCGAAAATGAAAAGTGTTCTGCAAAACCCTTAGTGGTGGAGAAACCAGATGAAGTGTAGTCTCATGTCTCCGATTCATAACTGCAATTTATTTTTCAGGCACTGGAATTACGGCAGGCCTCCCAAACCACAGAAATGCGCTTTGTTTAGTGCAGAAGGAAACCTTAGGGCTTCGGCAAATGCGATAATGCGCGCATTGAACAATCGACGGACACTGGAAACCCAGGAGGAAAGTTCTGGGGAAGTGAATGATTCACAGTAACCTAATAATACAGTAGAACCTAGCTAACTTGAACTCCCCTCTAACTAACGTCGATAACTCAAACTCTAAATTTCATTTGGGCAGACATTACATAACATACATTGTATTTGTCAATGATACAGGCTTCTTACTGAAATCGGCCTTTGTTTTCTCCTCACCATACTCTTGTGATTTTTGGTTAAAATTGGCAAACTTAATGCTTCTAGCAAAAGGCTCATATTAATAAACTCAGTTAAAGTCACTGAACATAATACTTGGAATTCAACACCAGACCTGGTACCTTACTATTCTTTGCTTTTCCTTGGGAGTAAACGGGGTTCTACTGTGTCTTGAATTAGAGAAATTAAGAAACCACGACAGCGAAGGCAGTGAAAACGTAACTTAAAAAGTGTATTCGCCCATTTAAAAACTGTATCGCAAGCATGCCAACTCGCTCAATTTATCACGTGCGGGTGAAGGAGTTGAATGCTTAAATTCTGTGCATAAAAGTTCAGAAAAAGAAAGAAAATATGCTACAAATGTGATGGAGCTGGGCACATAGCCCGTCAGTGCCCATCCACTGAAAAAGATCATGACATCCAGTGTTTTCACTGTGGGGGATGGGGGCACAAAAAGCGTTTGTACCCCACCTCCAGGCCCAGACAAATGGCCACTGGCAGGCGCCAGAGGAAAGGTATACTATCAAAATAGGATTATCAAAAATACCCTTTTCTGTGAACAGAGTTAATTAACAGGTTTTATAACCTGAAATCATGCATTGAAGCTTTTCGGTATATTCCGTTGGCATGAAGCACGAGTCGTGTACCTGTAAGTCCTAATTCTGTGGCTAAATGCTATGGTGTTACCATTCAAAACTAAACCTGTTTTGCATGCAGTTCCTTCTTTTGGCTTCTGAGCAACAACAGAGAAAAAGGAATTCGAGAATCAATTTCGGGGTCGCTAATATCAGGGGCATTGTATTTTCAGAAGATCACTACTTTTGGGATTTATTAGCTGGAGTCAATTTCTACAGTTACTTTCGGAGCGACATTAGTCCCTTATTTCAAGATAATTGATTTTAAAGGGTTATTAAAAGGCCTTTAAGGGGTCAAGATAGAATTTTGGAACTGATACGTTAATGTGGTACAATGAATGACCCACAAAATGGTAACATGTGACCTTCAGGTCTCATAATAGCCCTGGGCAAACCAAAAAGGTCACTCAGAGAGTGCAATGCATATTATCATGTGGACTCAGAGTGTGTTAAGCCTCGACATCCTCATAGATGTACAGTACACTCAGTACCAGGCTGCTTTCTCTCTACTCGTTCACTGAGGACCACATCAGCCAAGACTTTTGTGTCCACAGTCCCAGATCAGTGCAGTATACGTGCCTTCAGTGACCCCAGTGACAAGTTCATGAGGCAGAAATGTGACCATGCCCACACCAATCACTGCGGTCAGTGCGACTGCAGCTCCTAGATTCCGTTCAGGAGACTGAGTCCTCTTTGGCAGAAGATTAAGATGAGTTTCTATACCTCTCTCACTATGCCACAGATATGCTAAACCACGATTCAAACAATGCAGTCAGCAGGAGGACAGCAGACTGAAGGGCAGGCTTGATATAATATATATTATTAATGAAAACTTCAATTCAGTAATAAATAGAACATTTACAATTAAATTAATGTTCCATTTTGATGCCTCCCTTGAACAAACATTTGTAATAAACACCCCAGTGTTCATTTCAAAATTTGAGTAGACAAAAACAAATAACACGAAATTTTGCTA
Source organism: Siderastrea radians (assembly GCA_964017195.1). Classification (NCBI taxonomy): domain Eukaryota; kingdom Metazoa; phylum Cnidaria; class Anthozoa; order Scleractinia; family Rhizangiidae; genus Siderastrea; species Siderastrea radians. The sequence continues at coordinate 28,037,650 of OZ024888.1, read as the reverse complement.
TTCTGTTATTTTACCAGTGGAAGAATTCCAGATCCCCTGGTCCGCCAGTAACCGCTCTCTTTCACACGGGATAATTGGAATAATATCCCCCCAAATAATCGCCCAGCTAAATTTCGTTTTTCAAGTCGTTTAGGGACGGAGTAGCATCTAAAGTGGTCTCACATATCGCCTGAGAAATCAGTGTGACACATACTCTGTCAGAATCTCGCTTTTAACCCTCGCAAAAAATAAGTACTTACAATGAACATTTCTACAATAGTTACCTGATATATATCATGGCTTGGATGGAAGCAGAATCTCACTACTCTTCATCCGGGTCACCATTAGAGTCTTTATTATGAACTTTTAACTGTTAAACTGGACTTCGGACTTTTAAGCTGTCAAACTGGCACAATAGAATTATTTCATTTTTATCATTTTTCCTGATACCCGATCCCCAATCCTAAATCCTCGATCCTTGATCTCAGATCTTTGTTCTACACAAAACCCATGTAGTAAGACATAAGTATATCCGCTAGATTGAAGGGGGTTCAGAATTTAGAATGGATTTTAAAGACCTATCAGCTCTAGGGGCCTTTTTCTCCACTGTACCAGTCACAGCCCGTACTGCAATTGCGCCATCACATTTGCTTACAAACTTAAAGCAAAGTTTCTCATTGCAAAAAGGTCATTACGTTGTTGCTGCAAACCCTTATTGTTGAAACATATATTTTGACAAGAAGTCAAGGACGAGCAACCACCATGGTAAAAAAAACTACGACCAGGTTATCATTCCCAGGGCAAATCACTTGGCTATGCAGAGGGAAAAGTACCCCATGACTATTTACCTGAAACTGAAGCACTGTGGCTGTGCATATGGCTTGTTTGAAAAAATCTTGTAAGATAAACCATTTCTAGGTGACACAAACGATCCAGTTGCCAGGCTCTTTGCTCAGTTCCATGCTCCTCAAACAAAAAGCATGAAAAGGTGGATTACCTCAGCTATAAAAATGCAGAATTCAAGGGAAAGAGTGTTATTTCTATTTCAGCTTGTGGAATGGGAGTAAATGCACCTCATGTGGAACATGTTATACACATCACACAAATTGTATCTGGTCTTTGCCACAACCAAAGATAACCAGCTTATCTGGAAAAAGCAGTACTCAAAACGCACCAAATGGTGGCGTGCATAACCAGTGAACCTTTTCAATACTTGATGGCTACCATCCTTAAGCCATTATACCATCCTTCCTACCTTAAGGCTTCCTTAAAGTAGAAAACTGCGATTTAAGAATGTAGATGCATTATTCAATGCAAATCACTTTTCAAAAAAGCGTGATTTTAAGCAATGGAATCATCGAGTGAGTCTAATGTCCTTGGTGAGCCCCTGCTAAAAAAATTGCGAACATTGCTTGAGATGGAAAATTACAGGTAAATAATGTAAAATTGTCAGCAATAAAAACTTTAAAAGAAAAACTCATAGACCCATATTTAATTTTGTATGTTGTTTATGTACGATGGCAAAAAACTATGAGGTAGTGAACGATTCATGCGACCATGAAAAACTTCTTGAACAAGACCTACCGCACGGGTGCTAGGGCTTTGGTTTCATATTCTGATGGATGTGGTGGGCAAAACAAGAATCTCTTTGTTATAAGCTTGTACAATTACCGTAAACACTGGCGTATAAGCCGCACCTTTTTACCCTAAAACTTCGTTCAAAATCGGGGGTGCGGCTTATCTGCAAGAACATCTGGAAAAAATCTGTAATTTTCCATGAATCATCCCCAAAACACCAAAATAAAGTCAAAATGGTACCACGCTATCTTCGAGAACTTGCGTGGTAAATCAGGCCCACTGTTTCTCCGTTGTTGACAACTTTGATGGCAAATTTGTCAAAGCAATTATCGAACTCCCTTTTACAGGCGAGTTTGTCACCAATGGATGGCTTCCAAATATCCTTGTAAACCTGCATGGAAGCCATGAACTCCATATAACTGAACAGCTAAAATTTGCTTTGCGAATTGAACGAAGCGACAACACTTGTCACCAGTTTTCTCTTTTCTCATCAAATGCCTGGCTACTAAGCCACGATACGCTAACTAACGTCCAAACCAACTTACTCACACATTTTCGGAGTTGAATAGCTTTAACTGGAAAAATGCTGGGGCAAAGTACATCGGGGAAAGCGGTCTTGTGTTCAAGTACGTTTTCGAACCTTTTCTTTACTTGTTATAAGGATTAAAATGCTTGTTTGACTCTTATTCAGACTACAAATTGAATCACCGATCCGTAGTGAAAAGGACTTCACTTCAGCCGATAATTATGTTCATTAAATGAAATGACTCGGCTATGAATTTTTGACAAAAATTTTTTTTCCAAATCTTGAGCTTCTAAACTTGGGGTGCGGCTTATCTGCGAGTGCGGCTTATACGCCGGTGTTTACGGTAACTCCATCTTACAGGGGTCCACACCTTCCGCGGGAATGACTGTGAGGAAGGCAAACGCCACACTAACTTTCACGTGATTGGTCTTCGGTGGTGAAAGAAGCCAACTGCCAAACCCCTTCAAAGTTGTCAATAGGCAGCAAACGGGATTCTTTTCTTATGGGGATTTCATCTCTGGCAGGTACACTGGTCGCCATTTTTCTTCAGGTGGGTCTACTTTTCGTAATGTTCACTGGCTTAACTATGGTTGGGGGGAAGAAATGGACCCAGTCACTGGCAAGGTCATGATAGTGGACCATCTAAATGAAGTCTTGATGCACATTTACTCATTGGAGGAACCTTGGAAAACCTTGAAGATAGTGAAGGAGAGAGTAGGCGATGTTCGCTTGGGACAACTGTACAATTCCCCCACTGGTACCAAGTGCCAAGAAAGTCGGTGACCTTAAAGACAAATCACAATATGAATATCTCTAAAAAGAATGGATTAAGGAAACTGAAACTTCCAACCTATGTCACTGCCTTTCAAAATACCCTCAAGACAAGTATAAATAATTCAGTACATCTGTACTAGGAAATCGGCTTATCGAGTTAAGGTTGGTCCTCGTAGGCATCTAGCAGAAAGCAGTTTGAGGCTAGCTTTCAGTGAGAAAAAAGTTAGATGGCAAAAAAATCACCTTTAAGACATTTAACATTTATTAAAGTAGCCACATTATAACAGGTATACTTCATTCCTCAGTGGTCGGAATTACATCCCGTTTAAACGGGGGGAAAGAGAAACAAAGATAGCCTAGTTATTTGGAGGTAAAAAGTTTCATCAAATTGGGAACATTCGTAATCTGCACTGTGGCTCCCTTAATGCTTGGTGTGATTGTTACCACTGGCTTGAATGGGTTGCCCTACTGTGTTGAAAACACCACAATTTGCACATTTGTATGTGCAGAGGTGGTCTCTGAATTTCGTGGCATTGAGCCGCCATCTTGATCAACATGTGTTGGTGTGTTCAAGTCGACATTTTCTCCTCTCTGAAATGCTTTAATTGTGCAATTATTGCAAATGGTGGAATTAGGGTATATACAAGATGTAGCTTTCAAATTCTTTTCCCTGTTTTATGTTTTGCTCTTGTTTTGCAACGAAGTGGTGGCCAGCGCGAACTGTGTGTGCGTATCACAGCACATAGTACAACGGACACGATTTTTTAAAATGTTTATTTTGCCACACCACAGACAATACAAAGATAATTAAAGAACAAGGAAAGAAGAAAGAATGATGGTTACAATGGCGAGGAGGCCAAAAGGAAACTATGAAGCTTGATTGTTTATGCATTGCCACATCAGAGGAACTTCAAAGCAAAGGTTTTTGTCAGTTGTTGCACTGGACTATCCACACTCCATTCTCCAACGGGATTTTCAGTGCTTTCCTACACTGTGACAGCTGCAAGGGTGCATTGCATTTTATTGTGGCGTGGGGGTGTGCCTACAGAGAAGTTCAAGTTTACATGTCAATGCATGGGTGCCTAGGTGCTAGAGGAACTAACTAAATTTCTTTATAGGAATGACATTTCAAGAGCATCATGGTGTAAGAGTGCCCTGGTGCAAGGTGAGGAGACAGCGGTCAAGTACTGGTAAGTCAATTTAAGACCTTCTAAACCCGTACTTGCTCGAGTTTCCAAATGAAGAGGACATACATTTTATACACACACTTGCCCACTAATTACCGCATGAACACCATGCTTGCAGGATTATGCAACATTTGTGATATCTTTGGATATTCCAATTGCAAATATGGCCGCATATGCACGAAAGCAAGGCTTTTCGGTGACAACCATTGCTAAGGGCCGATTCACTTACTCGTTCTCTTATACGAGCGCGAGTTGTTTACACTTTTGTTCAAGCTATTTCTTCCAAGATATCTCAAGAAAAGTCCTACTTGTGAAAAGATATGGTTTATCAATCATTTTTTAATACTTCTGAGGCAAATTTAAAGTCAGTCAATTAAAAACAGTTTTGTTTAAGCTCGTATTGTCATTCTGTGTCTTGGAGTGTCCAAATGTGTTTTGACAGTTCAGTCTCGTTCCTCTCGCTTTCATGTCCAAAAGATGCTGTGTGATTTCTGTAGCGGTCTTTGAAATTAGTGGCGAGGCCTACGTATGATTCTGATGATGTTTGTGTTGTGACTGTGGCTTGGTTAACTGCATTTTGTGTGAGGCATTTTCCGTCGAGTGGGCATTGATCTTTTTTTCTACAGTTGCATTCTTTGTTGCTTGTTTGTGTTTGCGACTGGTGGTAATCTGATAGTACTGCTTTGTTGTGTGACGAGATGATACTTTTCATGTTAGGCATGCAGGAGTAGCTGAGCTTCAGTGTGTGTTTGTTGAAGATCTTGTGTAGGGGGTGTCCGTTTGGGAAGCATCTGTCAATGATGTTTAGGAACTTCCTTCCCAGGTTAGTTTTCACGTTAGCATTCCATGGGCGAAGAAATCATTGTTGTGTCACCAGAACACGCCATGGGAAAAGAAAAACACCAACAACTTATTCGATGTGACGATGGGCTCATATGATGGAGCCGAGACATGCGAACTCGTCGGCACGTACATGTTGTCCCTCGTCACACCAAAATTTAAAGGCCAAGTTGGTCTCTACCGTGACGATGGTCTGGCGGTATGCAAAGCAACACCCAAGCAAATCGAGAAAACAAAACAAGAAGTTTGTGAAACTTTCAAATCAAATGGCCTCAAAATCACCATCGAAGCAAACAAGAAAACCATAAACTTTCTAGACGTAACCCTCGACCTTACAAGCGGATCGTACAAGCCCTTTATGAAACCCAACAACAAAATCCTCTACGTCCACCGACAAAGCAACCACCCACCCGCACTTCTAAAGAACATCCCAGAAAATATCAACAAACGACTAACCAGCATCTCATCTAACCAGAAAGTTTTCGACGAAGCCATTCCGCCGTACCAGAAAGCGCTTGACGAGAGCGGTTACAATCACAAGCTCACGTACAACCCACAGCCGAAGCGCAACAGAAATCGCGAAAGAAAAATCGTCTGGTACAACCCCCCATGGAATGCTAACGTGAAAACTAACCTGGGAAGGAAGTTCCTAAACATCATTGACAGATGCTTCCCAAACGGACACCCCCTACACAAGATCTCAACAAACACACACTGAAGCTCAGCTACTCCTGCATGCCTAACGTGAAAAGTATCATCTCGTCACACAACAAAGCAGTACTATCAGATTACCACCAGTCGCAAACACAAACAAGTAACAAAGAATGCAACTGTAGAAAAAAAGATCAATGCCCACTCGACGGAAAATGCCTCACACAAAATGCAGTTTACCAAGCCACAGTCACAACACAAACATCATCAGAATCATATGTAGGCCTCGCCACTAATTTCAAAGACCCCTACAGAAATCACACAGCATCTTTTCAACATGAAAGCGAGAGGAACGAGACTGAACTGTCTAAACACATTTGGACACTCCAAGACACCAACAAACCTTTCAGTATCAAGTGGAGAATTATTAAGCAGTGTAGACCTTACAATAACATTAACAAATGTAATTTATGTCTTTTTGAAAAATTTGTAATCATTTGTAAGAAGAATTTATGCAGTCTAAACAAGCAAAATGAGCTAGCAAGCTCGCGCCCACACAGAAACACATACCTGCTCAAGAACTTTGTGATTAAGTAACGCAATCTTTAGTACACGCAATTTCTGTTTTTAAATCCCATAGTTTTTATATATCATAGCAACTGTTTTTATATCGCATAGCAACCTCAAGTTAGCCTTTTATTGCCAGTTTATGTATTTTAACGGTCATTTGTTGATATTGCCTGATGAGTGTGGTCGTCCTTTGATCACACGAAACAGCGTTGTCGCAACAAAACGATGAACTGAAATCTTTCTACTTTTGATCATTATTAGTTCTTTTTTTCAATATTTATATTTTATGGTTAGAAACACTGTTATTATTATCCTTTTAAAATTAGATTATGTCTATTAATATTATCGTAGTCTTATAGATCTTTTTTATTGACTTAATTATAATTATGCAATTCAGCCTGGTGGCTGCGATGTAATTTTAATGAACTATCTATCTATCTATCTATCTATCTATCTATCTAAAAAGTACATTCGCTCATTTTAAGACTGTATCGCAAGCATGCCAATTTGCTCGATTTGTCACATACGGGTGAAGGAGTTGGGAGGTGACTGTACTCCCTGCATCGTGGTTGCTTGAACTCCCTATTCTGTTAGGAGCCACCCAGAGACTTTTGATTTTCAACACATAGTTAAGGCCAAGAGTTCAATGGTGCCGAAAAGGTCGCTGAATTCGCATTCTTTTAAACATCATCTTGATTTTTGAAGTCGCTTATTTTTGGTTAAAGGTGGTCGTATCCAAGTTGTGAAGTGGAGTGAAAAGTCGTCTTGTACTTCAGTACTTCACAGAACATGGCATTAAGAAATATCACATTGTAGCCATGAACTGGCAAATTGTTGTTTTGCTTATTAAACCAACTGCTTTTTTCATGTTCTCGCCGCTGTCAAACTCCCTATCTTTCTCTGTGGGTATTGTTCTCAGTAAACATATCTTTGAATTACTATAAAATCAAAAGGAGTAGTTGCGTTCAAAATCCTACGATGTCATACATGCACAGCATTTGAAACTTGACTGAATACTCATGCGGTGTAAATGTGGCAGTGTTGCAATTGAACTAGAAAAAAGTGACCCTTAGTACGAAACGACAACGTCAATAAAAGCATCACTAGCAGAGCAAATTTGCGAATAAATATAAAAGCAGTTTCTTAGAGCTATTTGGGATCGCATTCTCACTGAAAAAAAGGAAAATTTGAAGATACATAGTCATAGTCATGCAGAGAAAGGCAATGTACAAAAAAGTGATTCACATACAGAGTTGTTGTTTTGCTCATTTTTCTGCTTTCTTCTTTGGACGTTGTCATTATGCAAGGTCTTGGAAAAGAAAAGGTAACAGACAGCAGCTGGGGTTTAACACTTTACTCCAATTTCTTTTTACAACCTTTCTATTATTACATGACAAATTCATTGTTGCACAAAGTAGCAGCAATAACACATGTTAAACATAATTAGTCACTAAGGCCCTGTCCACACTAATGCATTTTCAAAGACCTCCATTTTCAGTTTCTTGAAAACGCATAAAAAGTTTTCCGTCCACACTAGCGCTTTAACAGCATTTTCGACCGTCTACACTAATGTGTTTTCATTTGAAAACGCATACCTTTTTATCCATTTTTGCCTTCTCTCCACACTAATACGATCAAAAATGGAGGTGTATGTCCACGAAAATGGAGCAGTCACGTAAGCGTTTTTAAAAACCTCCGTTTTCGTCTATCTACACTAAGATGCTGAACCTCCATTTTCAAAAACCTCCACTTTTGATAGCGTTTACGAAAATCTCCATTTTCGTAGACATGCATCTCCATTTTCAATCATATAAGTGTGGACGGAATGCGAAAACCGATAAAAAGTATGCGTTTTCAACAAAAACACATTAGTGTGGACGGGCCCTAAGTTTGTGTTATATTGTACTTATAACTTGCGTGTATTTGTAGAGATAATAGTTTATTGCAATATGGCTTCTTAAAAAAAATTGGTCTTGATGTTTCAAAGTCAGTTTGGCTATAGAGTCACTTTATAACACCACATATGAAGTTTACTGGTTTTTATTCACATCCACAATCACTGGCTAGAGACGATACTGGCAGCCAAAACTTGTCGATTCCAATTTCAAGATTGGTTTGGGTTTTCTATGCCTGTTATGATTGACAGCCCACTTTCCAGTCAACCACATTTAAGCAGGGGGCGGGGGAGAGTGCGTCTCTTCCACAAACGCCATGTTGAACTTCATTTGGTTTCACAGCATTCTTTGGTACGTGTTATATGATAACATTGAATGACAGATACACGATTAACTTTTTCCTCTCTTTGGCAGGATTTTATTCCAACTTTAGACGACCAAATGGTTTCTTATTACAGAGGATGAGGACAATGACAATCAGAGTGAGCACAATGATGTTTATAGTGAAAGCCCAATTGTGTCTGGCTCTGCCAACAGTGAACAATCTTCAGGAGCAACTAGCGCAGCTCCAAACCCTGAACCTCATTTGGACCCATCAACCTCACCTGTGTTTGCATATTTATGCATCAAGAAACTGAGAACAAATGTTGTGGTCAAAGACGATGTGTGACAAGTTTTGCAAGGTTCACTAAACTGTCTACAGACCCAGATTCTTGCAGCTTTGCATAAGGAATCGAGGTGACATTCGTAATGATTGAGACGATAAAAGCCCAAGGGCCAATATATTCCCGATCACCATGGACATTTAGGAAATTGTAACAAGGTCTGTTCAATATGTGTAGTCAAAACTGTGCGTGGGCATTCATGGATTTTTCACAAAATTACGGTTCATAGTGCATCTAGATCCTACTATTCAGAACTTTGAAATAAAGCAGCTGAAAAACTACTTCTCAAAACCAAATGAAGCTTATATTAGCAGCTCTTCTTACTCATGTTAACCTGTCTTTCTCAGGTTTCTAGTCCACAGAATCTGTACTCAGAACGTCATGACAATGCAATCATTGGTCTCAATCCCATTGTGGAGCGTTTTCTTCATGAACTGAGAATGAGAAGGGGTAAGACTGTTCTAAAAAGATTTTATCATGCTGTGTTGACAAGGGAGGAATTCGATGAATTGATTGTTGGAGGAAGGTGACAAAGGGGAAGAGCAGAAGACGATCCATATATTACAAGTGGGACAAAGCACTCGAATTATGGACAAAAGAGAAAACAGCAACTTGTATAGATGCAGGGAGTCTATTACAGCGAGTGGACAGTGATGGATGAGAAATGATGTATTGAATTATTTAGCTTGGGCTGGAAGGGAAAGATTTTCCTCTCAGTCAAGGTGAGTGGACCTAGTTGCTGTTGGTCCATACCATGGCCTTGGGCCAACCTCTTAGCAGAGAGTACAGTCACATCCCAATTCAAGCATGGTAGGTCTTTTTGTACCATCAACTGGTCACAATGCCACCACCCTTGCTAAGGAAGTCAGGGAGGTTTCAATGGAATGCTTTTGTAATGAATGATGTGTACCATGGCAGTGGGACAGTTTTTTATCTGTGATGTAAGCTTGAAGTGCTATCACATCAACCACACTAGACCACCGGAAAAAATTTCATGCAGATTCATTACTTTCTTTTAATAGCTCTCTTCGTCCCAACTGGCACATAAGGCCCCATGGTAACAAAGTGAAGGGAGACCTTTCTATTCCTGCAAGAGATGGATCTAAGCAAGCTGCACCCTACAGAAGCAGGGAGTGTTCTACCATTTTTGTTTTAATACCAGTGAATTTGCAAACAGGTTTTTTTCGATGTAAGAGTAGACGGGCTTTAGTAATCAGCGAAAGGAAAAGTGCATTTGATTAAAAGCCAGTTAGTACTTACAGTTCAGTAGTCCTTGATCATTTCTCATAGTAATATTAGCAAATGCTAAAAACAATTTGGTTTTACCTTTTTATCTCAGAATGTATTGCAGAAAGAGTTTCAGCCTTGCCTAAACTTGAGGAAATGGATGAAAAACAACTTGGTTCTCATGACGATGTGCCAGTAGAGTCTCCTATTGTCATATTAAGAAAACAAGTTACATAAATTAAACTTATTCTTAATCACACATTTAGGCACCACAGAAGTTCCATTTGGAGGGAGGAGCTGGGAGATAAGGATCTTGTCCCAACAAGGATTTCGACCCAACCTATTAGATGGCTTACATGTGGGTAAAAATGTTTTACAGCTCCACGCAAATGTAAAAAATAAAAAACAGTGGAAAATCCATAATTTATAACTAATTCAATTTACATACCACTGGGCATCCCTGATTTGTTTGCCCCTTTTTCCTAATTTTCTTTTTTTTATTCCCTTTCCAGCATAACTGCTAGTCTGCCTTAAGGTTGTACAGCAGGCCACAGTGACCCTCCCAGATTGCATTAACTTTTCGTGATCTAACAGAACATATCAAATTTGAAATGTAGGGAGAAATGCTTTCCGAGACAATAATGACAGAAGTTTTGTTTGTGACGATCCTTTCCTGGGAAAAAAAAGATGCCATACTGTGCTAAACATGGTTTTGGGTGGCTGAAGAAATCCACAAAAGGGGTCGTGTTGACAGATCTGTCAATAATTACGTCTCTGAACTGAAACATGACCCCCCCCCCCCCATGCCAGACGAAATAAAACCACTGTGTGCGCAAACTGGAGCCCTCTTTCGTGCCAAGCAACATGGAAGCTGTACTTCAAAGACTCGACAATGTGTTTTGGCTGCACGGGTAAACAGATATTTCTTTGTTATATTTAACCATTTTTGCAATCATTTTAAAGCTTGATCTCAATTCATTAACAGGATTGCTACTTTTTCCTTTAGTTTTAATCGCATTCTGGCTGGCTTAGCCAACATTTTGTGGCAAAAGAAGCAAATGCCAGGCAAAAGTCTGGAAGACTGCCAAAAAAGACCTTTTTAACGTTTTTTTTTTAATTCTGTAGGTGAATATTATTGAACTACCTTGCTTTTTATCTGAACTGAAATAAAACATATTATATTCGAGCAATTGTGTCCCGGCATTTGGCATGTCACTGTTTTTATCATATAGACAAGAGTGTTTTAGTGGAAAATAGACCACCCGTAAAGTTCATACAAAACTTCACCCAGGACTCGAGTGGCGTATTTTCCATATCCTAACTAGTGAGGATATCGATGACGTCATTTCTTGCTTTTACACTGTTGTTTGTGCAAAAACACTTTTGTCTATATAATAAAAAGAAAATTACACAGTGGCTTGAAGATATGAATTTTATTTTTCTCGTGGTAAAAAACAATATTCGCTGTGCTCATTCGTAAAACATTGTTTTTACCACTCGAAAATAAAATTCACATCTTCGCGCTGCCGTGTAATATCCTCTATATATCTCACGCGTGCATAACATGTGGTTGTTGTTGTATCAGTCACTAGTGGGTCGCTTAAAGTATCTATTGGTACAAATTCAACCCTATTATAAAATCAAAGTAAGAGTAACCTTTCCCTGAACTTGTTGTAATATATATAGAATACTTCATGGAAAGTGTGTGCGTACGGTATTTACGCATGAGTTGGTCAAGTATCTTAAATCAAATGAGTGAGATTTCTGATACAAACCAACGAGGGCGTAAATACTGTACGCATACACTTTCCATGGTGTGTTATGTTTATTATCTACATACTAAGATTTAAATTCTTGTTTAATGACAAATTGTGTTGCCTCGATTCAAGTCCAAAGCTCATAAAAGTTGTAAGCATGAGTTATATAAATGTTTTGACTGTAGACACTTTCCAGTCAATTCAAACTGTTTATCATTGACGATACTCACCACGGGCTAGTTATTTTTCTTCAAGTGCCTCTTAAATGGCTATGTGTCACTTTTTACAGTGATACACACCATACGAAGAATAGACTTGTTTTCAGATTGTTATAGTATCCAGAACGATTTCATTGTCTAATATCAATGCAATTTATCATTGCCAAGCCTAAAATTGGACTAAACGTACTTATGGATGTACTATGTTAAATGGCAGAATCACAATACATTTTGGCCCCTATCAGCAGGTAATAGCATGCTATACCACCCTATTTTTAAACCCTTTTAAAGTGACATCAAGACTGTAAAGAGGGATGTGTTAGGTGGGGAGCTGGGCGACTAACCAGACCCAGAAGGGCCAGTGGTAAGAGTGGCATCTTTCTCTTTTTTTGTTTGTTTTTAAGTTGTGTGCATACATGTAGTAGGTTGGACGTTCAGGTCTCCTTTCCTAAAGTTACCCTGCCATCTTACTCCAATGCTGGGTACAAGTGTTGATGTGTTGGGGGAGTGGGGGGGGGGGGTTCAGATTTAATCCCAGTCATAGCTTACAAGTTTCTCAGGATGTAGACCTTTCTATTTACATGGAGGTTGAGGTTAACACTACTTCTGTTCTTCTCGTTTTCCCTAGGTCTACCATGTATCCATAAAACAGTTTTATGAAGCCAAATGGCCGGGATCAAAGAAAAAATGAGAAGAAAGAAGAGTCCACTCCTCAAAAAATAGACAAATTAAAAAGCATAATAAGAAACAAAGTTTCCTTTAAAAGAATGCAAAATAATGACTAGAAAAGTGTAACATAACTTGGTTTTTTGAACCAACAGGAAATGGAAAATACAGTGATCTTGAATCTCAAGATGGTTTCAGATCAACCAATCATGGAGTGTTGAAATGTTGTTGTTGAAAACGTATTTGAAGAGCAACTTAGCATGGTGTATTCAGAGAAACATTTGGCTTAATATCGCACACATCCCTGGGGTTGATAACACAACTGCAGATTTTGAATCACAGTCTGGGTGATTGACAGCTCTGTTCACCAAAAGACCTTGCTGGAGGCACTTCCATTCAGATGTTGACCTCTTTGCCTCCCCCATTCCCATGCTACCTATCATTTAGCCCTGATCCTGGAGCACTGTCTATTGAAATCTGCATCGATTCAAATTTTTTGGCCTTTCTCCCTTTTAGTGTATATTCCTTCAAGAAGTCCAGCAAGACGGCCCAGACAAGTATCTCTGTAGTTCCAGACTGGCCGACACAGCCATGATACCCCAAACAATGCAGATGTGTTTAACGCCACCAATCTCACCGTGATCAGCCATAAAAATTGCACCCACTGCACAATTTGCTGACTCTCTTAGTATGCCACTTATCAGACAACAACTCCACCACACTGGTGTATCTTCAGACACAACGGACATTCTTTTTGCATCCTAGCCAAAAACCAATGAGGAAGCAACCTATCTCTTAAGGTGGCTATTATATTGTCAAGACAACAATATGGACATTACACAGGTCAATGTAACTGATGGCCTGGAATTTCTGGAACATAAACATTCTTTGGAGAGCATCCATTAGTCATCCGTTTACTTTCAGGAATATTTGAACTTAAACCTTCGCTTCCCAGGTACTCAGTAATTTGGGACGTGGGCACTGTTCTTAAATATCTCTTGTCTTTTCCAGGGATTAAGAAATTGACATTCATCAACTTACTAAAAAATTAGCTATGTTATTAGCCTTGGTAACTGCTCACTGAACTCAGACACTTATCAATCTTGAACGAGAATTATAACAAATAAAATAAGAATAAATCAACTTTTTTTACCGAGGGTGGCACTAAACAGTCCTCAACTGATACAAGTAATTGTCTGACAAAATAGTGTTCACGATTAGAGAGAGCCCGAAAACAACACACCCCCGTAAACACCTATATTCCAAGGCTGCTGCCCAAGGAAAATTTTCGCGAGCCCTTCGGGCTCCCAAAATCAAAACGTAGGAGCCCAACTCACATTCCTAGGAGCCCACAATTAGTTAATTATTTACACCGCATCATAAAAGAAAACCCTAGCCCCAGCCAATGCTGTCTCTGTCTCTCTCATTCTGTATCCTTGGTCAAATTGTTTTTGGACTACGAACATCTCTTTCTTGCTTCTGGTTTCATGAGCAGCATGGCACGTGTCTGTAGCTAACTGTGCAGCTAATTACAGGAAGTGTTATGCAGAAAAATGAAAGAAAAAATGACAAAATACATAATTACAATAAACAATACCAAACAGAAGTTGCAGACAAGAAAACTCAACTCAGTTTTAATAAAATCGTAGGTTATGCAATTTAGTCATCATTAGTGTTCATGATGTTTGATCTTGAACCTTATTGATGGCTCCTAACAGTACTAACAGTGAGACCAACAGTAGAGTGTTTCACAACTTAGTCTTTATGAAATTTGCTAACAATGTCACAATCTTATTCATGCTATTTGTATACATATATGCAGATAAAACAACAACAGAACATCACTGCTTGCAATTAGCCTTAGAGTGGATGGTTGAAATATCTGCAATAGAAAGCTGCATTGGCTTCTGGATAATTATCAAATGTATCCAAGTAAAAGTTTCTGTTTTAGTTTAGACTATAAAAATTTGTATGGGTACAGAAGTCTTATACTGCCTCCTGAATGATTTCTAATCATTGTGACTTTACCTTTTTGTCATTTAAGTTGTTGAGGAGTGTTTTTAACTCTTTGACAGTGAAACTAGAGATAGGTCACACAGTGGCATGCTTACATTTTCAGTTTCACTTCGATTTCCACACAACCATTTCACTTTGCGCCATACCTGACATCCAGACGCAAAAGTTTATGTTTTTACACACAAACAAAACATACAAGTATTTTTCTAAAGTCAATTTTAGCGAGAAATTTCTATATACAAACGATCAAATCACAAAAGCAAATTGCGCGGGAAATATCAAATTGAATTAATGATCTGTCACCCCGGTTTCATGATCTTTGAACTCAAAATCGGTGACTTCATGGACCACAGGAGCAGTAGATCGTGTCTCTGGAAGTGGGACGGTTATTCTATAATCGAAATACTACACTAGTTCAAAAAACGTTGTTAAATATACGATCAAATGAAGTAACCAAGTCGCATTGCATAAGGGAGATTTGTTGTTTTGTAAGGGTTTTAAATTGCTATCGAGACTGGAAGCTTAGATATGTTTTCATATGGAGAAATCGAGAAAAACAACTATATATTTTACCTGTTCCTGTTGCGAGAACTCCATCGCTGCCATCGGGTTATACTGGGTTAAAACCAAGGAAACCTTCGGTGATTTTCCCAGAAATTAGCGCTTGAACGCGTGCAGCAAAGTAAAGATTACACCAAGTTCATAAGGTTTCTTTATTTGAATATAACGAGATCACAAAATGATGAATGATTCAGGGCGAACTTGTACATGAAATCAAATATCAAGCACGTTGAGGCGATAGCACACAAGTCATCTCCCCGTTCTTCTCACAAAAAGAAAAATATATATATCAAATAGACATAACAGTCTTCCTTGCTGCCAGCACGTGATCACTTGCGAATGCCTGGGGCAACAAAACAGCCCATGATTTTGATATTCCATATTTGGGAATCACATATTGTACCCAGTCTCCAACTGCCAACAGGAGACAAACGATGGCTTCGCAAACCTTCGCTGTTTTAACACTTTTGTTACGGGTTTTTGAAGAATTCTACCAAGTATGGCTTCGCGCCAAATAAATAAATAGTTCCATTGTTTGAAGTTCAGCTGATAGAACCAAATTTATCGGGATGTAGGGGCCATTGTCCCAAGATAATCTCAGGTTTATAGGAGCCCGTGCGGGCTCCTTGTACAGAAAGTTGCTCACCCGCGTGTACAACTTAGGCACCCCTGGCGACCGGGCGCCCATTAGGCAGCAGCCTTGTATTCCACTACCAGCTGCTTAGCCAGAATGCCATCTGAATGGGATGACTGTAGTGCCTGTCTGCCCAGGAATTCTTCAGGCGAATAAGGGAATTCCCACTACAAGTTGGGCAATTGTTTGTGAAACAAAAATTAGTCCTCAAAGCGTAGTCATCAAATAATTCTATAAGAAACAAGTGAACAATGAGGAAAGTTCAGTTGTTGCTCTACTAAAGGATGTTCTCCTGCCAGTGTCAGAGGTATAGCATTATTACAAGACACTGTTATAGCAAATTGAGATAACACATCTTTTATTGAAATTAGTTAATACATCTGATTTGCATTTCAGTTTCGTATGTGGCTTGACCATCTGAAAACAGTTGATAAACACAAAAACAAGGTGACACTGTCAAAGCTGCAGAAAAAAGGGAGAAAAAAAGCTGCAACTAAAAAACCAAAGATTCTGAACATTGTCAAAGGTATACAAGATGTTTAGCAGCTTACCATGATGGTCATACCGCTGCATCCAAAATGCTTAGTTTTCTCGGCTTGAAGCCTACTAATAAGCAGTATTGGAATGACAATACGAACGTTAAAAAACAAAGCCTTTCAAAACGAGTTGGATTAAGCAGCCTTTGCCATTGGCAAGCTCGAATGCACTCGAGAAGACTTGCCCAGTGTTGTGGTGGATGCTGGGGTTACCACAGACGCATCTTGGAGCTCTCAGGGATGGTCAACCACTGATGCAGTTATTACTGCCATCTCAGTCAACATGGAAAAAAATAGTGGATATTGTTCATATATGCATCTTCTGCTCTGAGTGTCCAAAAAAAAACAAATAGCGTGAAGATGATAAAGTTAGCTGTTTAGATTATCTCTTAAGGTACCTACCCAGGCTATTTTGGGTTTTTTTTCTTTCAAAAGTGTTGTCGTTAGATGTCTCAAAATATCCCAGAAACTCCTTAGAATAAATCATCATTATATATAAAAGTTAAAAATTCCACTTTTTTCACATATCAGGACCCCTAGGGGGAATCTTGGATTAAATATTAACCCATGTCTGAATCAAAGATTTGAATTCTTTGCTCAAACAATCCAAGGAAACCAAAGTATTAAAACTCTTACGTTAAATTGTGAAGGAAAAGAGTTTTTCTGTGGTTGGGTTTCAGTGAAACTTGAAAAAATCTCAAGTTAATCCGATTCTTGTCAAAGTGAACTTTGTAGACCCAGAGGGAGACTGCAAATGCTTTCTCCTCGAGACCCAACCACAGATTTGTCTGAAATATCGTTATGAAGCAGCCTGAAAAAATCATGGAAACGGGGCCTTTCGTTCTCACAAAAAACAAAATTTTCTAACTGTAGATCGATCAGAAAGTGTCAAAAACTGGGATTAAAGCTCGCGGTGTTTAGAAATCCACATAATTTCATCGAAGCTACCGTCAACATGCTTCGTTCGGCCATTTTGAACTATTTGCCGCTGATCAGCAGGTCTGTGGACGCGATTTTATTGTTTTTCACCTTTGTTTATCGGTTGCTAAGGCACATCATACTGTGTCACAATGAAAACCAATCACAGCATGCGCAATATCCGGCGGCGCGTGGCATGCACCTGGTTATTCGAGCATTTCATTCAAAGTGGCTCCGCCAAGAAAGAAAGCAAAGATATCGAAGGCCGAGAAAAAGAAAATGTTGACAGAAAAAGCCAAGAAAGCAAGTGAAAAGAGAGGAGTAGGGGCTGGAAGTCAAAGGAAGTTTGAATTGGCAGCAAACTGGACTGAAGAGCACAACAAAAGCAGAGACAAAACACGGGTGAAATTTGTGAGCCCAGGAAAGAAGAGATACAAAACACAGAAGCAAGTGGCAGAAACGCTAGTTGTAAGAAACCTGGGGGACTGTTTGCACGAAAAATCTTCGACCTCAGAAGAAGATAACTCTGAGGGTTCAGATTATGATCCATCCGATGAAAAGAAAGCGGCGAACTTGGATTCGAAGGTCTCTGTACATGTGTGCAAAAGTAATGGGCTAGAAGTAGAACGTCGGTTGTTTGTCTGTGAGTCTATGCAGCTGATGGACATGGTCAAGCAGATAAATGCTACTTCAAAATGCTCAACTCCAGATTGCAATGGTGGGTTTATTTTTCCTTTTAATTGCCATTCATGATGTTTCCTTTGGTCTGTTGGTGGACTCCTCGTTGTTTAATATCATGTAGCAAGTTTTTATCACACCTACCTATCGCGAAAGATATTGACTAGAAAGATGTCTCCAGCTGATTCATTGATATTTTCTTTCCTTTATAAACATTCGTGTTTACTTGCAAGTTTGCCTAGCAAATAATCGCCTTCATTATGTTTCTAAAGCTTAGTACCCACGTTCCTGCTCTGGTGTGTTACTCTCCTGAGAACTTCACACCATGAAATGAAACATGACCATATCTTACAATCCTATGTACCGAACCTTTGGCAAACAAACTTCTAGTTTTTTTTTCCTTTAGTTGAGAACGGTATTGCTATTGTTACAGGTCAGGTGAAGGCAATTGGACGTTCGGTAATCTAGCTCAATCCATGGATTGAGTTTGATTGAGACTCTATCGAACAGCTAGCTTTCTGTGATTATTCCATTTCCAAACTAAGCAAACACAATGAAATTCAGTCTAGTGGATTGGCCAAGACTGGGTTCGGTTGAGTTAAAAAATTGGACCCAATCCACAGGATTGAGGTCTGCTGCCAATTGTTCGGTTATTGAATGCAAAATATATAACTAGCATTTGTCTTTCTTGCTTATTTCCTTTACAGTACGAACTGTTCATTCTCCTCCACTTGAAATAGCCCTTTTTTGAAACGACGTCATGTTTTAAAATAATTTTATGTGTAACGAACAACAGGATTCAGACTATTAGATTCGTCATACTGAATTTAGCAAAAATGTGAATTTTCCTAAGAGATCTGCTTCAAACTCAACGAAATATAACTATTTAAAACTTGAGATTTTTACAAAGAAATGTATGACATGTGGGCAGTGTGTGCCCGCCTGTCATATATTTCCGTGTAAAAAAACACGGATTTCAAACTTTTACACTTCTTTTAATTTTTTAGTAGAACTCCACAACACTTCACTTTTTTGCTAAATTTGGTATGGCAAATTTATTTATGGACCCTATTTTTCATCTAATTCGCCAGGAAACAGTTTCAGTGACCGTTCTAGTTTCAAAACTACACAATTATTCGGAATTCAACTGATGTGAAGATACCATTTAGCTGTTGGAAGTGTATGAAAATAGCATGACATAACCCCTTTAACTCTCATAGTTTTGAAGTTGTCAACCAAAGTAAATCTTTCTCTCAACAGGTGCTCTTGTGGTGGCCAAAGTTGAGCCAGTAGGTCTTGGTGGAACAATTAATGTTGTCTTTGCATGTAACGGATGTGAGCTGCATACTGTGAACTTTTGTGGTTCAGCCTTAGTAGAGGGTTCAAAGCGGACAGTTGTGGGACTTGCCCTGGCAGTGGCATTTTTTATAACTGGACACGGCTATGCCAAATTTTCAAAAACATTAAGGCAGTGCCTTGGCATAAGCTGCATTTCAAAAAATCCTTTTTATGAGACTATCAAGCTTGTCTATCCGGCAATAACTGAGATTCTGAATGGCATGTGTGATGAGGAGAAAGACAAGATGAAAGAAGTGGATAGTGGGGAGTTGGGAAGTTGGCAGAGGGCAGTGGTAACTTCGGACGGTGTATGGCATACGAGGGGCCATTTCAGTGAAAATGGTTCATTTATTATTAAGAATTATCTGACAGGTGGATTGCTGTGGTATGGCCACAAGTGTATGCGGGGCAAGGATGACGTTGTTGAAGATGATTTGTTTGAAAATACAGCGAAGTCGATGGAGAGTATTCTTGCAGAAGAGTGCTACAAATAGGCAAGGGACGAGGGCTGTAAGGTGGAGGTTGTTTAGCAGGATAGGGACTCAAGTGCTGCGAAAGCAGTAAAAAATTACCATCCTGAAGGCCAAATTTTCAAGTGTGGTGGGCATGTTGGTAGAGCCGACTACAACCAGCCGAAAGAAGCCGCTAAGAAAAAAGTGTTCTCTGTTGACATTAAAAACAAGTACAAAGGGATGTTCCCACAAGTGGAAAGTGCCAAGTGCAAGTGCGAAAGACACAAAGTTGGTTGTGGATGTCTTGGGGACAGTTTTCTGACAAGCGCCCATATTAAGCATTTCTGCTGCCTCCAACAGTGTGACAACCCCACAGAGTATGCCAGAAGAATGCGAGCACTCGGACAATACCACTGTCAAGACATCCATGAATGGGGCGATGGGGGAGGAATGTGGCTTGCACAAAAAAACAGCATGTTCCTGTAAAAACTGTGCTGAAGATGAAGACTTGCAATGCCCAGGAAAGCCTTTCACGACCAAAACCCCCTCACATGCGAGTACCACTGGCTTGCTTACCGAATCGAGTGCGAACGGCGTGCAGAAGGTGCAAACAGTGTGATCCACCCCACAATGGGTAGAGGCCATTCCAATCTGTGTGAAGCACATTTCACTGTCTTGCCAAGGATCAAAGTCAGACTATCGTGCCAAGGATCAAAGTCTTTGTAGGTAAGGAAATAATTTGCAAGTTTTTAACAGCTGTATTGACATGATTCAGTTTGATAAAATTGCTGTGCTATATTGAGCTCACTGTTGAACATGTGGTTTGACTCAGAGAGAAATAGAAGGTACCAATAACAATAGAAAGTCTGCAGCATCTCTGAAAACTAAACAGCTGGAAATATTTCAAAACTTTACAGAACAAATTTGATCCTTTGATTTCAGCAATGTGTTCATTTTGTAGAGAAGGGGAGAGAGACAGAGAGAGAGAGAGAGAGAGAGAGAGAGACAGAGAGGGAGGGAGCGGGACACCTTGCACTCATTCCAAGTTGCCAAATTGACTTTATTAGGTTACACTACATGACTTCCACCAACTGTGGGTTTTGCCAAGGAAATATGACCTGGTGTTTTAAAGTCAGAGGCTCAAGCTATCACTGGATCATAGATCTCTATGAGCGGCTCAATCTTCCTGTCATTCCTGCTGTAATTGAGGCCCTTCAGAAGGAGGTGGTAGACCGCCACTGAGCACTGACAACGTGCATCCAAACCATTTCAAGTTTCTGAACTATGAAGTTTAAAAGTACGAGTTTCTGACCATGTCTATAGCACAGTGCAGCTCCAACATAAGTTAACACTCTAAACTCCATCCTCACAAGAATCCAGTATTGAGAATCAACATTCGATTCTCTATACTCCATGCTGGGTTCTAGCAACTTATATTTGAGTGGTACTGCAGGTGGTCAGACAACAAAACACACAAATGATGACAAATCTCAGTTGTATGGGTGGGTGGCCCTGCAACCTAATGACCATGTCTATAGTATGTGGTCAAACTAACAATATTCAAACCAGTTGTGTAGCTGGGTGGCCTTGAGCCAGCTGACCATGACTGGTCACCTACAAGCATACAAGCCGACAAGTTGCAGTTCATGCCAAAAGGGAGTAGTTGTGATCACAGGCTGTGATTACAAGGCTGTGATTACAAGGCTGTGTGCCAGTCTTATCACTTGATACAATCACCAACTTCCTGCAACACCCGTTGGTCTCTCTGCCTACTTGTAAAACCAGACCAGTCACAAGAAAACCTCAACTTAGCTTAGCCAATGATAATTGGCTGATTGATTGATTAATTGTTTCAAGAGCCAAGTAAGGACACTTCATAAAGATATTATTGGAGCTTGATGCAAAGCCATGAACAAGGAAATACATAATTTTCTGGTGTGTAAGGTAACAAATTTAAGAATTAACGAAAAGAAAATGAGAAAAGAGATAGAGAACCATCTCGAGTTGCTATTCACAGAGTTGTCAAGGTCTTTAAAAAGTCATTCAGACAAAAGGTTATCAGATTACAAAAATTAGTGCTTTTGGTATAAGAATGAACACTATCATTGGAAATATGTTTTTTCCTGACAAAGCACATGTAAATTAGGATTAAAATATTACAGGTACAGACAAGTATGAAGCATCAAAGGAAAAGTTATCCACCAAGTGCAAAGAAGCTCGGTGTATCAACTGGCAGTCTTACTGAACAAGACTGCTATATTGAGATCCATTTGGCCACAAAAAGGTTGTGTTGTGGGAAGAATATGTTGATCAAGTGAAGGAGAGAAAGACCAAACCGTGCGATCAATTTCGAACCAAGAAACTTGGACAAGACATCCATTTGAACACACCAAAAGACGAAAGTCGATGATGTCCATGCCACATTATCCAACTAAAGGCTTAGCAGATGCATGCTATTGTTCTGGGTGTTCACTCACGATTGGAAAGTGGACAATAACTATCCCTGAAAATGATAATATATAGATTTAGCCAAGCCTAAAAGCGGAACTCCAATTTTTATTTATTTATTTATTAGTATTTATTTTATTTATTATTATTTTATTTATTATTATTTTATTTATTATTATTATTATTATTATTATTATTATTATTATTATTATTATTGTCTCAAGTGGTACCTGACAGCAATATTATAGTTTAGGTAAATACACCTCTCATCAAATTAGAATCTGCATACCTGGCAACCTTATAAAATCAGAAATAGGGACCACCCCCCCCCCCATGCTCACCCCAGTCCTGGGGTAGTGCCCTGCCCCCCCCCCCCCCACTGCCCCCCAACACTGAGCAGGGTCTAGGATGCTCTAGGGTTTTTGCATTAATTTTTAAAAATATTGCCTGTACTGTACTGTCTTAGCATTAGAATTCTCAGGTGTTGTTTAATGGTCTCAAGCACCACATGTATTGCACAAAACAAAAGAAAAGTCAAAAAAAGACCAATTGAAGG
This sequence comes from Siderastrea radians, assembly GCA_964017195.1. Classification (NCBI taxonomy): domain Eukaryota; kingdom Metazoa; phylum Cnidaria; class Anthozoa; order Scleractinia; family Rhizangiidae; genus Siderastrea; species Siderastrea radians. Next base: position 28,014,980 of record OZ024888.1, on the reverse strand, counting down.
CCAATCTTTAATAATCCAGTTCCAAATTGTCTTTTTTTTCCTGGAAAATCGGAATGTCCCGATTTTTTTAGGTTTTGAAACTCCAAAATTGGGACAATTCCCATTAAATGGGGATGGATGGCAGGTATGAACCTGTTTTACAAAATTCTAAATAAGCCCCAGTTTTAGGTTGTAAACTTAAATATTGGGCACAATAATTATTTTTGTTCACCTTACCTCGGCCTTTTCTCTGCCACAAGTCTACGGTTTAATTTATTTACATTTTTGCAGAGTTGTCAAATTGCATAGACAAGGTACTAATTGAAAAATACCTCCACCTTATTCAGTGGTTTGACAGATAAGTTGTGTGGTATAGAGCGAGGAAAAATGCGAGCAATGAGTACCGGTAAAATGTCCTTGACCATTATCTGTAAAACCACTGAATAATATTTATTATTCCACTACAATATTTGCCTATCATTTTAAATGATTTATTCAATGAGTGATTTGAAACCGGGACACTACAGTGCAATACACTCATACCCTCATGTATGTGTTTCCCCCTTATATGATAAACTGATGCTATAGTGGAATAACAATGTACCTTGTTTACTCTCATTGATGCCCAGGGACTATTATATTAAAATCAATCTCTTTAAGTACCCATCAGTCATGAATCAACCACTCAACCACTTAGTTGATAAATCGGTCAATCAGTCAATTAAAAATTTGTGACTAACAGTGTTGCCAACGCGAATAACAAATGGTCCAGTAACCACTAGTGACTTTATTTGATGCACAGATTATGACTCACTATGTTACTACCCCTGACTGTGATGGTAGTAAATCTTGTGGTTGAATTTGTTTTTGGTTTGATCATTAGCCTTTACACTGCATCTAATGTCACCAATGAGCAATGTTACTGATTGTCATAATCTGGTAGCAAAGAGAAACAAAAAGAAAAGCCTCTTCATAAATCATTTCAGGATAGTCAGAAACCTGTCATGTAATGAACTGACAAGAGGGGATCAGACTGTGGTGAATCCATCATTTGAAATAGTTTTCCCTGTCAAGTGAATTCAAGTAAATAAGTCTGAATCATTATTCCTGGGAAGTTAGTTGTGTGTGTGCTTGTGTGTGTGTGTGTGGGGGGGGGGGGGTAGGGTTACTCCCAAATAACTGAAATGCTACTGGTGTATGGGGATGTGTTACTGAGGGAACATGAAGTGTATGTGGATACAGTCAAACTAATCACCAACATCAAAATTTACCAAAAAAAAAAAACAAAAATATAAAACCTTATTTCAAAACTGCTCTTAAAATTTTTTATTTCAATTGATAATGTCTGCCTGGGAACATACATGTAGCTAAGAGTACAAATTTATTAACCAAAGCCTTACAATAAACTGCCATATTTTTTCTGACATCAGGTTGATGGAATAAAAACCTGTATGGGAAACAAAGCAGAGTTTAATTACCTCAGTTGCCAAAAGTAAGCCCGTGGCTTTAGGGAGGTTCTAAGGATATTTGCGCAATTTTTTTCTGCGCATCCATACTGCGCACACAATTCACAAAATTGGCATTATGTCATGCCGTGTCATGCACTGAGCATGCACGCTCGCATGAAAAACTACCCCAAATGTTTTAAGACACTGTAAACTGCCGCTTATAAGCCCTAGGCTGATACAACTTTGTAAGGGGTTTTGGGTGGGCTTATAAATGGAGCGGCTTATATCCGGGGGGGCTTATAAGCGGGATAAGAAAAACGTTACAAAATGAGCCACAGCAGTGTTGATCGAAATACGTTTTTAATGTACCAGTTTGTAATTAACCTTTGAAATGTCACAATAAATCGAATTCACTTCAATTTTAACAACAAAATCAAAACTGCAACAACGCGAACGTAACCGGAACATAACAAAACAGAAGCTCAGAGTTAATCTTTGCAGTTTTCTGTGAGAGTGCTTGATATTAAGGAAACAGGGAAAACTAGAGGAGGGCTTATATCTGGGGGGGGGGTGGCATATTACCGGATGTATTTTTTGTTTACAGGTGGATGGGCCTATAGCCGGGGGGGGGGGGCTTGTAAGTAGGTGGGCTTATAAGCGGCAGTTTACGGTATTTGTTTTCAGTTTTGAGCATGTGCATTTAAATAAGTGGCATTGAAGCAATCCAAGTGGATGTAAGGTAAACTGTATTTTTCAAGATGGTTGGTCTCATGTAAATACTTATGCCAGTCTGAATTTCAGACTGGTCTCATGTAAACAAAATTGCACCAGTCTGAGTTTACACTGTTTTAATGAAATCAGGGTTTTACTGCCCCTGGTTATCTGAGGATGTTGTTAAACATTCTTGAGAGCTGCTCAACTTTAGTCTGAGGGGGTGTTTGCATGACACCAGTTCATTGTATGCTTTTCATTCTGCTACAAGTTCACCCCAGTTCCCTCTTGCTTCTCTGTATTTGTTATATGATTACAACACAAAATCTCGTAACAGTGCAAGCCATACCTGGGTGAGTTCATACCGGTATCACGTAAACATGGTGTAACTATTTGATTCATTCTGCATTAAGTTACCCCCCTGTAATTAACCATATTGCCATCCAGATAAATCTCACATCACCGTGAAAAAAGGATTTTGTAACTTGAGGAGTGGAGATTCTTAACTACAAATCTCGCATTGTTGCTAAGGGATTTTTGTGGATGGTATTCTGTCATACGCTGTTTACAGCGTTTCCTGCCACTATATTGGTGAAGTAATGAAGAAGAACATATGAATTCCACAACTGAACATTGTGCACGCATAGCTACTGCCAGTCCCATGCAACTGCACATTAAAAAGAAAATCAGTAAAACTAAGAGGAAACTAGTAAAGTTCCGACTTTTTTGCGAATCGCCCCACCCTTCTTTACAATCTGAAGCATGCAATTACTGTTTTTACAAAGAATAGAAGAACTACAGCACAAAAATGTATAAAGATATGTGCTTGTGCCATCACAACTTTTATATTCATAATAAAGCAAATTTCTAGAAACTGTTGCTTAAAATTTTGCATCCTGATAATCTTTAAATGTTCGCAATGTTTACAATAGCGAGAACTGTATGCTGTTTGAGTTTTAGCATTTTTTCTGTTCAGGTCAAATGACATGCTGAATATGGTTGTGACTTGAAAATCTTGAAAACCTTTCCCATAAAACAAACGTGGCCAAGCAGCTTATCTGTGGAAGTAATAGGGTTTCCAAGATATGATGGTTCTGAGGAACTTCCCACAGCAACAATATGGTGATTAAGAGTCTCCTCCCTTAAGTCCAGATGTAAAGGCTCTCATTGCCACCCAAATGGAAGTCTTGATGGCACACTCATGTAAATGTTGTGGTTCAATTTTATCCTTGGTTCAATTTTTATTTTCCATTGTGAATAATAGGATTGCCAAATAAAAATTGGAGCTCCACTTTTAGGCTTGGCTAAATCTATATACTTGAATGATTTTAAAACTGTTTAATTATGTTTGACTGGGTTCAGAAATTGAATGGAATCAAACACAGCTGTATATATAGGCATATTTTTGGTCATCAATTGTGTTCAACTACCGAACCCAAATTAACCCAATCACTGCATTCAATCCAGTTCAATTTACTGAACAATTAGATATGTAAGCTGGGCTAATTATATATTAACTGATATCTTCCACGTACCTTAACTTCACTGTAAGAAAATGCTGCATCACTGATCACTGCTGGCATATATGCCTAGAACAGAAAAAAAGGATCAGTGAAAAAAAAAAAACATTCAGGGCTAAAAAATGGCAGTCGCCCAGTCGCCAGTGGCGATTTAAAACTGACCAGGGCCACTAAAAGTCGAGGCTTAAATGCCTGATAGAGGACTGCAAATAAAAGGTACACTGTAGTTACAATTCAAATAAATTAGACTTTCATTGGAGCATCTTTGTTTTCTTTCCCCTCCTCAACTCTAAGTTCATCAATTGAAGAAAATTTTCAGTTCTTGGAGTGCAAAATTCATGAGAACGAGCGCCTGTCAAATTACTTTCATCCTTAAAATAATATTAACTTCATTGTTTTTCTTTTGACAACATCAAATAACTATTATTGTATGTAACATACATTATTAAAGCATTCACAACGCAATTTTTGACCAATGTGACATTAATGAACAGAAAGAATGGGTGAACAGAATAGTAATTATACTCAATGTCAGTTATTAAGGGAGTCGTCATTCACTTTGCTAGCATTGTCACTTCCCGCTTTGAAATGTTGTTGCCGAAGCTATACTTTGCTTTACTTTTGTGATCCACCTGATTCATGAGACGTACAAGACCCATTGTTGGAAATTTTTGCATCCACCCGTGAAAGTGTTCTTCTTTCCAGCTTTTGTGGAATCCTAACAAATAATTAATAAATCATCGCCTGAACCCCTCATTTGCAGCTATCCAAACTCTTTTAGCCATTTGTCTAAAAAGTGGTTACATGTAATTGTCTTCCGCCCTTTGCACAGTTCATTGGGTAATACAGGTAAGGTAAAGCACTTGAATATCAATCGATCGAATGAGCAACAAAATGGCAGGACCTCATTTAAGTTTACTGGATGTTCAATCATCTCCAGTCTCCTTTGCTTAACTCAATAAAGAGCCAATTGCAATTAATCAAACATGTTCTAACTAATCCCAGCAGACAATTGTCAGTTAAACAAGCCAGATTGCCTTTAGAAAGCAAAAACACATCAGTACAAATATGTCAATTGCATAAAAAAATCCTTTGCTTACATCTGGATTCCCCCCCCTTGGGAATACAATGATTTTTGAGAAAACCAAAAAATGCATGCAGTAATTATTTAAACTTTCTAAAACATGAACATTCCATTATGAGTGACAAATAGTAAGAAGCACTTTCCACAATGCAGTGCTTTTATTTCATACATGTAGGTTAACTGAGATCGAAAAAAAAATGGCAAATTGCAGTCGCCTTCTGAACTAATGCATGGTTCAATTTTACCTGTTACCATCCCCCCACCAGGCAACCCCGGGGACAAGTCCAGCCCTTCGAGCCTGGGGGTGGGGAATTGTTTGAAGTGGTCTTGTCCCGGGGAGTCGGGGAGGGGGGCAAATCGAAAATAACTTCTTGTTGTTCTTGTAAAGTACGTCACTTCTCAGTTGATATGATGGCCCCGGACCGCGTGGAGCCTATTTCCAGTGAAAATCTCTAGTATTTGTAGCAGACTGTTTAGAGAAGAGTAATCTCTCAAAATTAAAATCTGTGTTCGACGGTACGTTTATTATAAATTGTTGAAAGAATGTGCGTTTGATGCATGCTCGAATGAATGGTGGTCGTCACAAACAAAGAAATATTTCTTCAGTGTGTTTATATTTATAATAAGACCACTTAAATAGACTCTATATCAAAACGGATGCACAGTTTTATGTTAAACAGAGATTTCAGTCCAGTGTTCTTATGAAACAAGGTAAGAAAAACTCCTTTAAATGCTGCCATCAATTTGTTCATGGGCCTCTTGTGCGTATGCACTATATTTAGAATAAAACATGTGGCGAAGAAAATTTCTTTACTTGCCAGCCGTACGCCAGTGCAGGTAGAGTTTTTTCTTCAGTTTTCTGTTCATGTTTTTATTATATTATGCATGTAGTGTCCTTCTTTCAATAAACTCTAGAAAAGCATTTAAGTTCTTGTCAAAACGTCTGATTTTGCTATTGTACGGAAATCAATATGGTCATTTAGGTTTTGTACACAAAACAACGTATTTGTGGTCGATGAGGAGTCCCGGAGGTGGGGAATCGTCTCTTTCTTTCGGGGGTGGGGAATAGACTGCCAAGTGAGAAAAAAATTGCAAATCCCGGGGGGTAGGCCCGGGGAGGGGGAGGATGGTAACAGGTAGAATTGAACCATGCATAATATTGAGTGATAAACAAAAAAAATTCACACATACACATGTACAGTACCGCTCGAAAGTATTGGTGCATAAGCACGCGGCGAAACCTCATCCGCCGCCATTTTGTTTTCCTCGAATTTGCCGCGGTGGGACGAAAACCGCAACCTCGGTAAGGACGAAAGCGACCGAACACCGCGGCTGATTTGACGCGGCAATGCCTCGGTAACCAAACAATAGTGGCTAATTTCTATTGTTTTGGCATTGTTTATACTTTATCTCACTAATATTCTCAAAGGAGCAAATAGACAAAAGGTTAGCAGTATAATTTCACAAGATTGCGCTTCGTGATAAAACCGATTTCGGACTCGATCGTGTGCTGTCACGCCGGCTTGGCATTGCAGGTGTTTTTATCACCAAGTGCAATTATAAATAAAGAACTTTAAAGATCGTGTATTTATTGGTATTAGATCGTTCAAGGGGAGCTATGAGCAAGCCGATGTATTTAAATGTTTTTCGAGCAAGCCGGTAGTCCGTTTAGTCGGCAAACACGACTATGTGGTGCCAAGCGTTGCGTGAATAATTTGCGTGCCGAATGCGACGTAAGCTAAAATTTTCAGAATTGAAATATGCCTTCGCCATACTCAAACTAGCCTGTTCCAGGCTCTCGGTTTGTGGGGAAAGAGCGAAAAAGCGGGCGAGCGCGGAAAAGACGAGCGGGGACGAAGGCGAGCAAAGGAAAGAGAGCCTGTAAGAATTTCTTTAACGGCCCTCTGTCGGTATAGCAGGAGCTGCTATACCCTCTGATTGGCTAATTTTGACAGGAAATGCGGATATCGCGCGATCCGCGCGAGCCATCTTTGTCAACTGACGCCGACTGATACCTGATCGGAGTGTTGACGAAGTGTTGACATTTCAAGTCAAAATTAGCCAATCAGAGGGTATAGCAGCTCCTGCTATACCGACAGAGGGCCGTTAAAGAAATTCTTACAGGCTCTCTTTCCTTCGCTCGCCTTCGTCCCCGCTCGTCTTTTCCGCGCTCGCCCGCTTTTTCGCTCTTTCCCCACAAACCGAGAGCCTGGAACAGGCTATACTCAAACATGCCGTCAAAAGCGAAACTGCTGAATGTAACTTGAACTAAAAAGCAAAAGTTATGATGTTAGAAAGAGAATTAGAGTAAAATAGCAAGTTTTTTCCTGAGATTATTTTTAGTTCACGGAGCATTGCACTGAATTTGAATTTGCATACTGTGAGTCTCAAAATAAATTGTGCGAGCGGTGTGGGAACAAATCGAACCTTTCTAGATCTTTTGCGCACTTAATCCTTCGATGGTAATTGAAATAGTAAATGAAACTCATGTTGAAGCTCAAAGACAATGCCAAGTGTAAAAGAATTTGTAAGAAATAGCGATATATAGCGCGGAGTTAGTTTCAGTTCAAAAGCGCATCAAATTTGCATAACGGGTGAAATCTGACCTTTTCAATGAACGTCAGATGGTATGTAACGCAACAATTCTATCTCTATGATGTCCGTTTTATTTCTTCTAGCTGTTGCAAATGGCACGAGTTTCCATTTCTTTCTTCGACTAACGTTAGCGTTCAGCAAAAGTGCTCAGAAATCACGGTTTGTGAATCACGGTAAAAGCAATAATCGTGTAAAATCTATCACATCATAAAAACATCGGCGCGCGACGTCTCGCTTATTGAAGTTAATTAATCTTTGAAACAAAGGAAACAAAAGGCTATTCAAGCACCACCGCGTCCTATTCTTTACCGCGGTATTTCTGACCGCAAAAAACCGAGGTAAAACCGGAGTTTTCAAAGAAGTTAGACGAGGTTTTCCCGAGGTCAAACCGGAGATACAAACTGCAATTCCACCGCGGCAGTATCGCGGAAAATGCACCAATACTTTCGAGCGGTACTGTAAGCTTAACTTGAGCTTAAGTGAAGCCAAATAAAATTATTGAAATTCAAGCAAACAATTCATAAGTGATAAACAAAATTAATTCACACATAAGCTTAAGTCTCGAGCTTAAGTGAAGGCCAATAAAATTATTGAAATTCAAGCGAACAATTCATAAGTGATAAACAAAATTAATTCACACATAAGCTTAAGTCTTGAGCTTAAGTGAAGCCAAATAAAATTATTGAAATTCAAGAAAACAATTCATAAGTGATAAACAAAATTAATTCACACATAAGCTTAAGTCTTGAGCTTAAGTGAAGCCAAATAAAATTATTGAAATTCAAGCAAACAATTCAGAAATCAGAATAAGGGTTAAAAAATATTTAAGACCTACTTCAGTAGATACATAAATGAGGATGTGCTTTTTCGTCGATTCGTTACTTGCATGGATTTTGGTAGGGGTTTTGCCGAGGATATTGTAAACAATGACTGGATTCAGAGTTTAAAAGAACGAGGCATATATCAATTATGTCCTGTTTTGTTATTCTTTTGTTAGTCAATGAGTTAACATCTTGACGATTCGCGTTGGTACTTGTTTTCGCCTTTTACTTCATTGCATGCTTTCATAAGCTGTTTCCTCCTTTGCCTGGCTACACTTTGCTCCGTGAAAACAAAAGACACTGGTATTCTTCAAAGTTGAGAAAAGCGGGTTATCGTCGTAAAAGTAAATAACTGGAAATATTATATTTATGACTAAAGCCAAGACAAATTTCTCTTTGTTCGAGATAACGGGGAATTGGAGATAAGCGAGTTGAGATAGTGGGATCCTTCTAAATAAAAGCGAATTCCCCATACCGTAATATTCTGTGAAATGATTGAAAAATTCCGAGAAACTCACCCGGGAAACTCAGCAATCAGATCTTCACGCTGGTTCAATTAAAGCATCGGGCCAAAGCAATCCATATTTCTCCTCAATAAAGACATTCATATTCCACTTAACAGGCATTCGGGACCGACAGTCGAGTTTCTTTAGCCTATCTTTTCATTTCTAACGCTGAAAAGGTATTGTGTTCTCGTTCTCACTCAGTCACGCGCGCGGCCATATTGTGAAATCTTGTAATATGATACCATCACCTTTGCACTACCCCCTCAAATTGTGTTCCCTTTTTTCGTTTTGTTTTGTTTTGTTTCTTTTCCTCTTTTTTTCACTTTCTACGAGTAGTATTAAATGACATACCGTAAAAGGTGCGGTTTAAGTTTTGACGAAAAGTTCCCTTTTGTAACAGTACATTTTTTTTGTTAAACAAACTTTGCTAAAGCAAGGAAACTGATTTTACCTTTTTGAACACCTTGTAACTTCATGCTGTCCTTGGCGTAAATTTCTTCTCCGTTCTCTCTCTATTACGACTTCTTTCCCCTTGATGATCTGTAGAATAAAAAACAAAAACGTAGACGTAAATTATTCGGTGGTACAAAATTATTTCCAATCACAAATAGATAAAAATCAACAAAACTGTACCCGACATGTTTACAGTTCTCTGTCGGCGTCTCTCAGTTTTCCTCTGGCGTTGTTCTTCAGTACCGTTCCGTCTTATTTCTAGTTGCCTTTATCTCTCTGCTGTACTGTTCCTTCGTCTTTCTCGTTTTCGTTTCCGCTCTGCTTGACCGGGTGCTTGACGCTGTTCTTCAGTGGCGTTTCTCATCCTTTCCCGTTGTTGATCTCTATCTCCTTCTCTTTTCCTTCGTCTCTGCTCTTCCAGGGAAAATTGCCTCATGTAAGAATGTCATGAAATGCGATGTACGTACGTATGTATGTATGTATGTATGTATGTACGGCGCACGCGCCCGCGAGCCATTCCGCTTGCCATGACCATAAAAAATCACCAGCATACCTCTTAGTATGGGTATGGGGCTCCACTTTTGCGGCCTTCGGCCGCAAAGGAGTTCCGCTAAAATTGCTACCTGCTCCAATCAGCAGTGGGCCTTGACGGTGTTCTTTGCAGAAGAAGCCAACTCCAAAGACCAGCACATAAATGTCAACAACATTGTGCTGCAAAAACTTTGAAACCTAGCAATTGTTTAGATTTTGACAGATATTTATAAAACTGCGAGTTCAAAGTCAGTTGTTTGGTTGTACTTCTAACAACTTTTTGGTCAGATCAAAGCACACTTTGAGGCTCTCAAGGTCTAGTAGTGCTTGTTTTCACTATTCTGTGCAGAATCAAAATGTGCACTGTTCTATGCAGAATCAAAATTACACTTCGTACATGGTTCAGTTACTTATATTACGTTATTCACTTGGATTTACAGTTCCATTATAGTAACGGCTACCAGTTACAGTTTCTGAATAAAAGTTGAGTTACTGTTAGCATGTCTTCTCATAACTTGTACTTTGTAGCGATCCAAACAAACACAGAACGAATCTATTGGAATATCATTACAGGGTGAAATAACATGTTTCTGTGACTTTGAAAAGTGACGGAAACCCGACAGTTGACATTTCCGTTATGTTTTAGCAGATCAGATATGATGGCAAACGTGTAAGAGAAGACGTACCACCAAATTATATTATTAAAGCTACTGCAGATGAATCAAAAAGTGGTTTGCATTTTCATTTTCTAGCCAGTTCTCGTCAATTCCCCAGCTGACTGGCCAGCTTGACTGAGTGACCTTGGGTATGAATTGATCATGAACAAAGTAGTTCCCTTCCCAAAGCGCTTTCGCATTTTTGGCACCTGTTTCAACTACCTTTGGTAGCATTTAGTATTTGATGTATAAATTTCTGTTGCTTTGGAGGGATGGCTTGTGAACTATTCTTTTTCTTGCTTCATGGTCTCTGCATAGCCGCATACAATCTTCTTACAGCGAATTAACGATCGGTAGGAATCTTTTTCTGCCATTAATCGAGCTTCATCGAGTCAAGTTTGGCCGCCACATTTGATGGCTCATGCATGGTTGCTGTTGTGACTGCCAAGGTAAGCTTAAGTTTAGACTGTAAAACGTAAACTTTGGCTTTGATATATCCAAATATTCTTGCCTACATTTGAGCGAATTCTCCCAAGCATAAACATCCAAGGTCATGAGATCTTATTTAAATTGATTTATGTTCTAATTCACTACACTCAAACCAACGTAAATTATTTTCCCCTTAAATACTATAAAAAACAATCACAACAGCTTTATGGTTGGATGCTCAGGCAATCCAACCACGCAAGACTTCACAAAGTAAAAAGATAAAAGACCTTACCGCGAAAAAGCTGAGAATCACTAGTAGACTTAAACTTCTTGGCAGCATTGCCGCTGTTGCTTTTCGCCTCCCTTTCTTTTTCTTTCGGCTGCGACTTTCGCCTTGCAAAGCTTTTTCTCATCTTCTGAATCGGAGGCAAGATCATGGGATTCGTACTCTTGAACTACGAGTCAACAACCGTCTTTATTTCTATCGGCGATTTTTATTAACTTTTGGCGCTTCTTGATTAGTGCTGTCCTTCAGCGACTAACTTTCGGACTTCGGAAGGCTTCTGGACGCTGTCCTCTATTTGAGACAAAATGTTGCTCAAACGCGAATTCAACTCAAACTGCTTTCCTTCTTCCTTTAAATCTGATTGCGGAGGCTTCTTTGTCGATTTTAGCGCTCTCCTCCAATCGCCTGCCTTTTTTCCTCTAGTGGGGAAGAGAGATAACCCTTGAAGAGTGAGAACACCAGGTTAACTAACCAAGGGTTCGGCGCTTCTTGTTGACCCGACAAAACAGCTTCTTCTAAAGGCGACTCCTGTCCTGGCTCTGGTCATTTCCCTTTCAGTGATGTCAAAAAGCAAACGCCAGAGTGGAAAGCAAGAGCAAGAGGAATAGATTAACTCTTGCAGAACCTTAAATACCCGAATTATCTAATCACAGAATCCCGAGAGACACACCTAAAGGCACATACTACAATAGCACAAACACAACCTCCTAATAATCTGTATCAACTCAATACCAGCGGAAAATTCATTTGTTAATTGCTTTACTTTACCTTTATTATTGTTTTTATTCTTACGTTCTTGACTGTTTCATCAACAGGGAAAACCAGTCCCAAACAAGTGGCAGAGAGGAGAGCAACACCACATCCATTCATAATCTTCCAGGGTGACCCAGATTCTCCAGGCAATAAGGTGCACTTAGCCGCTGGGAAGATAATTTGTGCACCTCAGAGACATTCATTGTTGTGGGGACTCTAGTTTTGTTGGCCACGTTTTACGTTTTTATGTATGAATATCCACCAGGTTATGTAAGTTTGGTAGATAATAATAGACACGACCTGGTAGCCAAGTCCTGAATTACTTATTATCTTTTGAACACCTATCCTTGTCAAACACCAGACTGATTTTGATTATTTCTGCAATGTAGACGAAACCCACTTTGAACTTATAAGTCTTTGACTAATGGACTACTGCTAAGGTCGAGCACATGCATGAGTGGAAATAATGGTGCTTTTGTCAATGAATTTAGGTTGGATATTTGTATGAATGATTTTAAATTCATATAGTAATAGTCTCCTTTACTCTTCAGTTTCAAAGTACACCACTATATTGAAGTTTTTCTCTGCGTATATGAACTACTTTTTGAGTATACCAACAACTCCCATTGACAAAAGTAGGGCCACCCATCTTTGAGTGGGCTGTGCGAAGGCTGTTTGTCCATCACCAACATGTCAATGACCTCAGATTAAATACTTGTATGATTGAATTCAAATGCATATAGAAATAGTCTCCTTCTTCTCTAGTTTCAAAATTCACCGCTATGTAATTAATTTTTTTCGAGTATGTGATCTCCTTTTTCATTGACAAAAGTAGGGCCGTCCATCTTTGAGTGGGCTGTGGCAAGACTGTTTGTCCATCTACATAAGAAACCCTGCTCAGCCATCCCAATTATCTATATATTACAGTTATCTATATAATAGTTTACATTATTGGAAGTGAGAAATGGGACCTGATATGTATAGTCGTTTCTAAGTTGACCCAATGTTTTGTATTGAATCTTTGAGATACAGTATCATGGCAAAGGCAACAAGAAGGTAGTGAAGTTTATTTCTACATCATGATAATTTGCAAGTTAGTTGTCTAGGTAGTTAGTTATCTTATTTGTTATATAGAATTAACTTTTTATTATAATTATTTATTAATGTAGTAGGCTCGAAGATATTAGCACTTGAGTGCTACACTGTAAATTCGAGGGTAAATAAAGTTTATTGATTTAGATTGATTGATTAATTGATTGAAGGAAATAAGAGGAAATTTTGGGAAGAAATTGGCTAAGGCAGAGATTAGAGGTATGTACAGTTGTACAAAATTCCACTAGTTGATTAGGATTTCTATGTCCTGCATTGCCACCACAGTCCCAGTATTTGAACTATAGTGCGCCAGAAAAACAGCGATTCTTGTGTGTTGAAATAAATTCTATACTACAGAAATAAAGGCCAGGAAATTTAAAAAAACCAGTAGTATTCAGACAATAATTTATGGTAAAGAAATCTGTGAAAATACATTGTACTTTGTAGCCCTCTTACTTTACAATGTACTACAGCATAATCAACAGTTTACCACCTTAAAAAATGCTTTTTAGTGCAGACCAATTGTCCACAACACACCATTAGTAAGTGTCATGTGTTTCCTTTCCTCAGCTTCCAAGGGGCAGTTCATCAGTAATGGTGGAGCATCCGTGATGATGCTGTGAGGAGGGCACAGGGTAAATACAGGCCGCTAACTTTTGACATTGGGCAACTTGAAAAACTTACTCTTTTACATGTAAGCTTGCTTAAGTGCTCCCAGATGTCATGGCTAGGAACTTTTGGGCTCCGTGTAATTTTTCTAAGAGCACAGCCTTGCAAAAAATTGCGTGATTATGCAAATTGTAAAACCTCTCAAATTCATCGCACCAGCCTGGCATGATAACCAATTCAAAATTCAAATATTGGATCAAGTTTGAGTTTGAATTTTGCATTAATTTCAAGAGTGGATTATTTAAATGAAAAATGAAATCAAATTTCCATTAATGAATTTGCTAGTCTGATAACGAGAGGAACGCTAGGCTGCATTTCACTGTAACGTTACAGGATAGTGGTAGTGGTTGTGACAGTAGCTCAGTCATAACGTAGTACCCTGTACGTGTAGTAGTGGCAGTGGTTCTGGTACTGATCCATAGCAGCTTCCTCAGAAGCAGTAGCAGTAGAACATGTAATGACAGTAGTTGAGTAGTACCTGTAAGTTTATTTTAGTTACAGTGAAACCTCTCTTGAGCAGACACCCTTGGTACCTTCCCAAGTGTTCACTTAATAGAGGGTGTCAGCTCGATAAAGGTTTATGAAAATTGCCCGTTCTACTGTATGGAAGAATTAACTGTAGTTGAACTTTGATCCTGGATAGCAATCGGTTAAATCAACAGTTTATTGACAGCTACATTTATGAACTTATCAATACTCAATCAACTTTTTCAACAACATAGTCCAATTCAGTCAGGCATCTACTTAACAGATGTTTTCAGCTGTCAATAGAAATTAGCAAAATAAAATTCATTTTGGTGTCCGAGTCTGGTTAAATTACATAGATGTGAATATTTCAATAGGGGTTTGTTAGAAAGGTAAGGTTTCTAGACCAAACAAAGTGTCCACTTAATAAAGGGTGTCTCAATGTAACAACAAAATCCCTTTTCAAAGTAGAAAAGTAACAGGCATATAGACATGTAATATATCTTTTCATAGCTCAGCTCTTAAGCCATCTTTGGCTCTGCTTTCTGAAACTTAACTATCGACAAGAAATGGTGGAAAAAGCCGCCCTCTCCTCAACGGACAGGGAGAGAATGATGGCTCTTTTGGCATTAGAGAATCCAATGGACTTCATGTCATCTGAGGAGAGCGAGGAAGGAGAAGGAGAACAGACAACTGGTCCCCCAAAGCAGTTCTTGATGCCACATACCAGGCCACATGACCAAAGCCAGAAAAGAACTGCCGCCAAAGTGTCCAGAGCGGAAGGGCAATGTGTTAAATAGGCCTCTACAAAAACAACTGCCCTTCTTAGGCATTAGGCAGGGTGAGAAACCCAGAGTTAAAGTCTATTCACACAGTGGAACATTGACTGGGAAAATGGGTTCCTTATATCTGGGATTTATTATATCAAGGTCTTGTTTTGTACTATACCAACGTGTTTGTTATAAAAGGGCTTTCAGTTTATGTCAAGGTTCCACAGCAAAAGTGCTACTTAGTTTAGTTTTATCTAACACTTATCATATCGTCAATACTAACACACTGATACTCTATATTCTTCTGAAACCTAAGCATCTTTAATTTAGTTTGTGTATTTACAGAACGAAAGAACACATAACATTTTATATTTTAGTCCTGGTTTTTTTCAATTCCACTTGTGTACTATTTATGTCTTTCAAATTTTTTTAATTCGAATTTGGAGAAACATTTACATTATAAAATATTTTGCAATTAACATATCGTATGATGTAACACTTTAGTTCAAGTTTATTACCGTAAAAACTGATGTTAATGAACCTTGGGATGTATTATGCCCAATCTGTTCACAAAGGTGCTACAGTTCTCATTACAAAGTACCTTTGTTCTATGTCAAACAATGTTCAATCTTTTCAATGAGCCCCTGTATTGTTAAGTAACTGAAGACATCCAGTCCAAAGTGCAAGAATAACAGCAGCAATTGCCACCTGTCTGTATTACAGTGCACCCTTATTCCTAGGCAAAGCCCACAGTAATTTACCGTGCAATTACTAGGTTCTACAAAGGTTCCATTCACGTTATCACAGGTTCATCATGCATGTGTGCTCCCCTAAAAACAATATCCACTGCCTTTCTCAGCCTATTCCTTGAGGGCCTTGGTACTGTCACAACTGTTTTTCACACATACCACAGTCTTGGGTCCACCTTGCTCTAGCTAGCTTACTTAGAACAGGATGCCCAGGCCACCAAAACTCCAAATTCGTCGCTCTGCCGCCATTCGTGGCTCAGCAAACACTGCCACTCAACATACAGAGCGAACCAACTTCAACGCCATGTCCACCGAAGCCCTGCACCCCTTGCTAGGAGAACATCACCTCCAGCGGACAGGCAACCAATGAGAGCTCTTCTCACAGCTTTAAGCCCACACTTTGGGCCAAGAACAAGGACCAACCAATGTTCCAGCAACCTCTTACGTCGCTGATACCGTTCCTGAACTGGCCACATTGATCGCTTCCATCGTGGAGGAAAAGATGAATTGGCCATTCACTCAAGATCACCAACAGAAAACACTCAACCCAGCCCCTCACCCAATCCTCAACCCAGTACCTCGCTTGCTCAGCCGCTCCAAGATGGCGGCCAGCTCGTCGAACAACAACTCGCTGAGCGCGATCATCATCCTGGATCCATACCAGCAAGCTTCTATTCTCCTCCCAGTTTGTACTCAGCTTCCAACTCCCTGGATGTCTCAGATCCCACCCACGTCGCGTCTCCTCACCCCAACTTTCGACAACCATCTCTCACCAGCCATCTGACAAAGGCCACATCTACCGCCATCATGAATGGTGAGTACATGCACTTTGCTTCTCTCTTACCCCTGTCCTCCCTTCTCACCAATACTATCAATTCCCAACTTAACCTTACGGTGGGTGATCAGGGTTTGACTATTCCCATTCCCTTGTCCTCCAAACACCCAAAAATCACCACCATTGAGAAATGGCTCGATGCCTTTGCCATCTACTTTGCAGTTATGGTTTCTGCTTCTCCCTTGCGCGCCATGAACCTAATAGCATATCAGCAGCTAATTTGGGATGCGGCACGAAAATTCCCAGGGATGGAGTGGTATGTCTACAACGTAGAATTCAGAAGGCGTGCTTCTCACAACCTTTCTGTAAAGTGGGGGGAACGCGATGTCCAGCTATATTTAGACACCTTTACTGGCCTCCCTAAATCAGGATGCCAATCATGTGGCAGCACAGATCACCTCTCTGAGGCCTGCATCACACCCTAGGTCTTGGGATGCCCTCTTCCAATCAGACCTGTGCTTTAACTTCAACAAAGGCCGACCTTCTGCACGCCTTCCCTGCCCTTACATGCACAGGTGTAACCAGCCAGGATGTTCAGCAGCCTACTCCAGGGAAGACCAGGCAAAACTCACCCGCCACAGAGAGGACAGACCTAAGCCGTCTTCAAGCTCTAGCAAGTCCTCCCGAGGATGTACTGTCAACTTATTTATCTACATTACATTACATTATATTACATTTTAACGAATTCAGAACATATGTAAATATTAAATATTTTAATGTTATTTGTTAATTCCATAATTAATAGAGCAGAAATTCTCTTTCAAATTGTTTAAATTAGTATTTTGAAGAATGATTACCTGTAAAATATTCTATACTTACATTTTTTTAAATCAAGAAACAGTACTATCATATGAATTTTTATACTACAGAATTTAATCGATGTTTGCATTAAAACATTTAGGGCATATACCAATATATTTTGACCAGATTTGTTTATTTGCAGAACAAAAGAAAACACTTTTTCCACAGTCATATATCTTAAGAGAGAAATGTATTGGATTACGGTTTGTAAATGTATTATTTTCCTGAAGTAACAGAAAGATAGTGTACTGTACATGTACAGGTAGTGTAGTAACTGTACAGAATAGTAGTTTCTTACACTATGTAAGTACCATAAAAGGATGTTCTCTGTACAGATAGTAAAAATAAAACGTAATCCACTTAAATGTTGTAGATCTCAAGACATTTGTTAATGCAAGCTGCCATTTCTAAAAGTTGCCTATCAGAAACTTTGTGGGTTAATTCTGATGCAGGGCTGCAAATAATTTTTCTTTCTTGAAAGGACATGTCTGACCAAGTCTCCATTTTGGTCGGACAAAACAGAAATGTGGTCGGACGTTTTTTTTTTTATTACTATTTTTAAGTGGAAGTCTTTTTGAAATATTTGTTTCTTATCATTATTTACTTATTATTTGGTAAAAAAAAAATTGCCTGCACATAATGTCTGACTGAAGTTAAGATTTTGTCCGACATGGTCCGATTTTAGTTGGACATTGTCGGATGACCGACAGTTATTTGCACCTCTACAACACCATAATCTGAGGAATGCATCCACATAAGCAGGGTATTCCCAACTATGTCTTAACGTTTGATTACGTGTATCTGTGATTTGCCAGAGAAATCAAACCCTTTTCTATCCATACCTGAACTTCCCAGTGAATAATGTACCCTCCCCAAAAAACCTATGGAAACCCTTTCGATCTGATTACAAATTGTTGTCAAGTTTACTCTTCCCGGTAATCCAACGGATAATTGTGTCCATCAAATTTACAAATTTACAAATTTACAAGAGTTTCCTTGACTTGACTTTTAGAGTTTAAGGAATGCGTTTCGGCAGAGCCACAGTTGCAGAAACGTAATGTACACACGTGTTTCCCACCACGGTTACTTAAGGTACCAGCCACCCTTCAAGACTGTTTGCATGCAGAACAGTCTAGCTTTTGTTGCTTATACATTAAAAACCTTATGAACTATATATTTTTATTTTATGCAGCTTAATAATTCCAGAAAATGACGTTTTACTAAAAAAGAGGCAAAAGTTTAACATGTTTGGAAAATGGAAAGGTTTTTTTGCACATACATGTCTTCACAGATTAAGTATGTAACAATTAAAATTTGCTCTGCAAATTCCCCGGAATGCTGACCAGGTTGATAAAGATGCCGAAAATGAAGGCAAAATCCGGGGAAATTATCGATGCAACCACTTCTCCTGTTGACAAAATGAACCCTGATTGGTCTCTGCCAATTCACTGCCCATTTTGTCAAGGGCTTTCATTTTCTTCAGTCTTGGTTTAGAACATGAAAACAGGCACAACCGTTTCTTTTGGGATGAATTTAGGTGAAAGAAAGCTCTAATAACTTCATAGAAAAAAAAGAGCAACGGTATGTAACCACTTCAGAAGAGTCGCTCAAAAAGTCAGAGTGCAACCAGCATGCACTTTCAATTTCATGAGATCAAGTTAATCAGGCATGAGAGAATTTGTCAGCGATCAATTTCCATACTTAACAAGGAGAAATCTTTTATTCCTAAAAACTCTCCACTGAGCTAATATTTCCTTGCAAATTTTTGTTTGAAGGAAAACTCTCGAAGAGTGTTATCTGAGCATGTAAAAATCTCTATTATGAAAAAATGACACCTTTTTTCAGTGGTTGATACCTTAAATTTCCATTTGCAGATATTCATAGATAGATATTTCCGTTGAGTAACCGTTATGAAACCTGAAATGTAAACACCTTATTTCACCCTGTGTAATGCCTGAATTATCTGATTCATCGTCACGCATTTCTGACAGACACAAGGGGGTGAAGAATAATCCATCTGCCTGTCAGAGATCACTTGGCAAAAGTCAGCTAATAATTACAGCCTACCAGCTCCACCCCTTCACCCCCACCCCCAAGAACTTAACCCTTTCTTGTTCCAGAAACTTTCCACAACAAACGAAAATGGATAGAAGAGGGCGGAGTTGCCAACACTAAAAAGGTCCACCTCCATTAACTGAGCACTACTGAGCCTCTTGTGTGTCCCTCTCATACAGCTTTTACATACTAGACTTCACTATGCGAACAAATTTTCTTTTGTTTTGTACACCAATATGGAGGACTCACTTGAATGCACTCTCATGATCCATGATTACTTCAAGTATTTCACCTGATGGTTCGAGTTATCAGGATAAAAGAAAAAGCTTCAATGGTCAATCTTGACAAGTCAAGTCTTGTGTGACTAGTATCTTTCTTTTTTCTTGCATGCTTTTCCAGAGAACGTCTTTGCTTCTGCACGCATTGCATGCCTATGATTACATTATAGAACAAAGTATCAAAAAAATAAAAATAAAGCTAAAGACGATGCGCATGCTGAAAAAGAGGTGAGCCATGCTGTGCACGCTTATCCAAATTTACCAATAGCTGATTTTCAAAGAAAAATACTGAATGTTGAGGAGGAAGCAAAAATGACAGGAAAAGAAAGGTAAGAAATGTCTCAACCACAAAACCAATCCCTTTTTGGTGCTATAAAATGTATAAATGTTTGTCCACAGGCATCATCTGTTTTAAGGATCAATCTCTTAATTTTATGGCCTTTTTTGACACGTTTTGATCATTCATGTGCATGCAAATAAATTAGATGTATTACAAAGAGATGAATGAGTACACATACAGGAAATACAAGTGGTCGACTTCTTTCATTCAGGTACCTGTGAACCTCAAGGTGAGTGTTTGGCATTACCAAAGTCAGGGCCCATCTTGGAGAAAGAGCAGCCAGATTTGGATGCACCAGTCTGAGATTTCAGTTGAAAACCGGGATTCTGCTGTGCCCTTTGATGAGAATGACGAGAGGTTTGACTCAGACGATGAACATGTTTACCCTTCTTTCAAAGACAAGTACCTACCACACGGAAATCGAACCAGAAATGGGCTTTTTAAGGTGGTCTTATACAAAAAATGACATTTTTCCTCAAAATTTCAGATTTTGGAGAAGACCATATTTGAGATCTTTAGACACCCTTCTTTTGTGTATTGGATAGCTTTTGTCAGTTTCAGCTTTTGTTATCGGTAAAATCGGCAATTTCCCACGCTTGGTATGACATTTTCGCCCTAGCAACGCCTTAGCAACGGTTGTTTACGGTTAACAAAAAGCTTTGCTTGAAGGACAGTTTCCCTCAGGTACCCCTCCCAGACGAGCAGTAATTTGCATCACTTTATGCGGCAACCACTGACACGATTTTGATGGTGTTTGCATGCATATTTTTCTTCCCACGCGGTCATATTGTTATAGTTTGGTCGAGTACTCGAGAGCCAATTCTGTGCCACGTTTTGAGTGCTTTCGAAATTCGTTTTGCTTGAAATGCCGCGGTCTAAGACCAGATCACGAAAGCAAAAGTTTCAAGGAAACCAATTCTCCCAGAGTCAGGAAAAATCGTCGAAAAAGGCACTGAAATTCGCTGAAGTGAAGGTCAATGATGCCAAACCTTCTGGTTCAAATCAACCTCTCTCCGCTTCATCGAGGAAACTTCAGGTAGACCTTGATAAGACTGACAAAAAGCCGAAATTGAAAGAGCAGATGCCTGAAGTAAGTGGATATCGTCTTGTTGATTTGAAGTCGTTGGTTTCAGCATTTGAACTTGTGTGTTGTCAGGAATGTGGACAACAAACCGTGACATTGCGATAACTTTCGTTCCGAAGGAAAGGTTGCGCTTCATGTTTGCAACTATTCTGTACGTCTTGCAGATGGAATGAAGCATTTTACACACCCAAGAAAAAAAAGAAATTTTTCGACGTAAACCGGCGGCTTGTTTACGGAATGCGAGCCATTGGACGTGGGGCAAGTGCTGCCAAGAGATTTTGTACCATTATGAATATGCCACCTCCTCCAGCACCAAATGCTTATAGTAGACATAATAAGGCTTTGATGGAGGCAGCCAAAAAAGTTGCTGTTGAATCAATGGAAGCTGCTGCAAGAGAGATACATCATTTGAAAGGTGGAAATACTGACATAGCCAATTGTGGAGTCTCTTGTGATGGCACTTGGCAAAGGAGAGGGCACTCCTCAATGAATGGTTGCGTTACAATCCTGTCAATGGACACTGGGAAGTGCCTGGATGTGGAAGTCCTGAGCAAGGTGTGCCATGCTTGTCAAAAGCATGAAAATGAAGAGGATTCTGTGGACAAACGTTTGTGGCAGGCTGATCATCAAGGGAAATGCAAGGCCAACTATAAAGGCTCTGCTCCAGCAATGGAGACTGAAGGGGTCAAACATATCTTTGAACGTAGTGAGGAGAAGAACAAACCTCGCTACACTGAATACTATGGCGACAGTGACAGCAAAGGATTCACTCAAGTTGAGAACACTTACAAAGACAAGGGTGTGAACATTGTTAAAAAGGAATGTGTTGGACATGTCCAAAAACGTGTGGGAACTGCATTACAAAAACTTAAGAAGCAAAAGAAGGGACTTGCGGGAAGGGGAAAGCTTACCGATGCCATGATAGACAGACTCCAAAACTATTATGGTATAGCTATTCAGAGCAATGTTGGAGACCTTGCCAAGATGAAAACGGCCATCCATGCCAGTTTGTTCCATTGTGCCTCATCTGAGAGGAGAGATCTTCACCACCATTGTCCTGAGGGACCCAACAGCTGGTGTCGGTTTAATAAGGACCGCGCGAACAGAACAAACCTTTACAAGCCTGGTCCAGGTCTGCCTGATCATGTCATTGCGGAAGTTAAACCTGTCTTCTGTAGACTCAGTGAGGACTCCTTGCTTGAGAGGTGTTTGGATGGAAAAACACAAAATCAAAATGAGTCGCTGAATGGGATGATCTGGGAGCGCGTACCAAAGCATACTTTTATTGGCTCAGAAGCTTTGCAACTGGGAGTGTACGATGCAGTTGCACACTTTAACAGTGGTAACCAGGCTGGATTGAATATTTTATCTGAAGCTGGGATAGAACCTGGTGAATTCCGTGTGGTTTCTTTTAGACAAGCAGACAATCTTAGAATACATAAGGCAAATTATAAGTCAGCTGAAACAAACAAAAAACGACGGAAACTACACCGACCTCGAAGGAAGCGGAAAGGAGACACTGCACAAGAAAATGAAGGAGTAACATATGCCAGTGGAGCGTTTTGACCTCATAAATAGGATAGTATTTTGTGCAGTACAAATGTAGTGAACAAACAGACAATCTGATAATTATATTTTGCAAGAAACATGCAATTCGAACTTAAAATCTGTTTTTCTTAATTTACGAAATTGAATATATTGCGGATATTAGAAACATGATAACTCAAAAAGTAATTGAGCTTTTTATGTGAAATATTCAGAGGAATTTGCTTATATATTGCTCTAGGTGGTGTACCTAAAAAATCTGTAGATCTTTAAATTGTACAACTGGTGCATTGAAAAGGCCTGAGGCATGCCCCTTTAAATTCCCAATCTTAGTAAAGGGCATTCTTCAAAACACCTTTAAATCTAAAAAGCTATGTCTTTTTTAGGTACAGCTCCTAGGTTCATCATCTAAGAGTTATACAAAACTGATTTCATATATTTTTGGCAAGTAGTGGCTCAGTTATCATGTTTATAATGGAGGCCATTTTTTCACCCTGGTGGGCTTAGTTAATCATTAACTAATGGGTCATGTGACCGAAATAAAGTGTTTTTCAGCTAAACTTTTCATGATCTTTATTTTAACAGATGTAATACCTTGTAAAATCCATGCAAAAAAAGTTCATTTTTTTTGTATAAGACCACAAAAATTGAATAAAAAGTGCTGGATATTTTCATTTTTTTTTCTTAAAAACCCAATTTTTGCATTTGATAGGGATAAGTATTCATGTGGTGTACAAACAAACTACATAAAGTACATTACTAGGTCACTCTCAATATCTTTTGATTACCTGTATTATGGTAATAATGATGATGATAATGATAACGATGATGACAAAAATATTACCGGTGATGAGGATGATGATAGTAGCAGTGTAAATTTACTTCTTTAATTAGTATCTTGGAGTTAGATCACATTTTTAACCCACGAAGTCGGATAGTGCAATCGAAAGACGATGGATTGGTGTAGGCGTTGGTCAAATTACATTGTGTAAGCGTCATAAGGTGTGTATTATGCTATGGCCAATGGGATGGGATGATGTGAGAACAAGAGCAGACGAACAAAAACGCCATTTTGATTTTGCAGGTAAAGAGATTTGGTGGAAGATTTGCTTGGACTGTGTTTGTGCTGACCTCCAAACATAAAGAGAAGACGTTGTACACAGACATTGATAAGTACACACATACACGCACAATAGGACAAGGGTCCACATAAAAAGTATCATAGGTATAGACGCACACGTCCGCGGAGTGGTGTAAGGTTTTGGCTGGACCCTTGCCTCTCACAAAAGGAACTACTGAAATATCTGTGAAATTCTAGTGAAAGAAAGGAAGGAGGACTGATAATAACAGGAGGTGAAGACCAGTGGCACTGTTGATGCTGGTGGGACCAAAGTGTTGCTGAGACATCGTCAGGAAAGAACTGTTCTCAGTAAATATTATGAAAGGAAAATTCTGGTGTATGTTGTTGTGGTTATCTAGCTGTCAATGTTAAGAAAGGTTATTCGCAGGTAGGAAATAAATTACTACACGAGCCTGGATCTTCTTGGATAGTATAAGTGGCACAGAAAAAATATACCAGCTAGTCTTTAATTTTTCTGCTTTACTTTTGATTTTGAACCGATTTGCTCGATTTGAGAGTTCGACACAACTTGCTGACTCGGGAAGATGAACCAGATTTAACGATTACAGGTATGTCATAAGACATGGTTTAACGTGTTTGAGATAAAGCGACAAATTTGCTTTTTACTAATTTCTCCAGATTATGAGGATGTGTTTGTCTTTATCGATAATCACGTTTTTATAGTGCCATATTCACAACAGTACATAAATACATCACTCACAACTCTCAGTGAAAGCATGTTCAGTTGTGGACAAATTTATATCGACATTTCAATTTTTAGTTTGATTCAACAGAATATTCAAAGCAATAAGACAGATGAACTGAGTCATCAGATTTTTAAACATTACGTCATTCTGTAAAGCAAAAGGCAAAATACAGTCACAATAATTATTTTTGTCACACCGGTTAGCACGAGATTCTCATGATGTGTTTGCCTTTATCAATAATTGGGAAGGGCGCATGACTCCATGTAGGTGGGAAGGCTTCTCCAAGCTCTGCCATTTCTGCTTATTTCTAGCAATCAATTTCAAATTTCACCAAAAGTGTACCTGATACCAGGCAGCCGAAGCATGGTGGTAAGTATGCTTTCGAATATATGTTTGTGTGTGTGTTTGTTATTTTGTTTTATGTTTCCAAAATTCCACTTTTCTAGTAGTTTTGTTTTTCAGACTGTGCATAAGATGTTCAAAATATGTAAATTTTCATATCCAATTCTCAACAATACCAAATCTCGAGGGACAAGATAACAAATTCCCAGGCAAATTCTAAACCAAAGCCATGTAGCCTGAAATTGCTTTCACTCAATGTCAGAGGTCTGAGTAACACACCGAAAACGTAGAGCAATATTTACTTGGTGTTGTAAACAAAAAGCGGACTTACTTTTCCTTCAAGAGACACACTCGACAAAAAATACTCAATAAATGGAAGAAAGAATGGGGTTCCCACATTATCTTTTCGCACGGAAGTGCTAATGCCAGAGGTGTTGCTATGCTAATTAGAAATGGATTAGACACTGTTATTCAACATGAGCTGCGAGATCCAAATGGGAGATTCTTATTGTTAAAAGCGTTAATTAACGACAAAACTTATACCCTGACAAATGTTTATGGCCCAAACAAAGATGCTGAGGCAATTACATTTTTTCAGTACCTGTCAACAAGTGACGTAAGTCGGAGCTTGAAAGCGATGATAACAATATCATCAGGGGAGATTTTAATTGGTAACGTAAAGGGCAAACTACTGTCACAATTTTCATCACGCCGGTTAGCACATTGAGCCATTGAAGTAAAAATATTTATCGAGGGTGGAGTACATCAAAATGACTGGTAAATGCCTATAATGCTTTTTGAATGACCTCCAAAATGCACCTCTGGACATAAAAAATATAATAAAGGCTTTAAAACTAGCTACAATGGGTTAATAAAGTCGGACAAAACTGCTGCGACACTTTCGAATGAATGAGAACTTTGACCATAGAAACCACTAACCACCAGTTTTTGCCGAATAGGATATTGGCGACCCGTGGCTGAGCTTTCAAATTTGGAAGGTCGCACCTTTTGCCACATTTAGAACAACCTCCACAATCTTCTCTCTGGTTTCTATTAACCATGGACGGGTAACCTGCGATCAGGCCGAATTTTAGCATCGCTCTCATATTCTCTTACGTTGGTCGCTCGCTAAAATAGGGCCTGATACAATCTCTCACAGGAGTTCGTGTCGGCGGCCAAATTTTGGCCGCAGGAATCTCGCAATCTGATTGGCCCTTTAACAATAGAGTTGTCAACGGAAGTAAATTGTCTACGAGACTCGCTCACAATTTCGATCCGACCACGACCGCCAAGGAACAACCAAAGAACAAGTCTGCCGAAGTAAAATGTGTTGCTCTAATAAATTCTCTTCGTTCCAGGAGAATTGTCACCATTTCTTTCTCTCCTGAGAATGGCGTTTGGTTTGACACAAGCTGTCTCTCACCTGGAGAAGAGAAGTACAGCAACAGTGAAGTATGTATTCCATTTTATCACATCGTGTCTCAGAATTTTCATTTGACGGCTTTCAGCTAGTATTGATGACATGAACAGAGTGGCTGTTTCCACGTTTTACAAAACAAAACGAACAGCAGACGAACAAGTATCTTTCACCAAGAATGATCAGCAAGTCAACCGATAATTCGGTAAACTTAACGGTAAACTGATGTTTGGCGAGAACCACAATCAAGTTGCAATTATTTTCAGTTTATATTCATTCACTGTTTTTAATTGTCGTTTTATTGATCTCTGACATTGACATCAAGGGATCTGACTAGTTTCATAATAAATGTTCTTCGTTTTAAAATTTGCTGCTGTTTAGCGATAAAAGTTCGCTGCTAATCTCAAATATTTATCACTTCTGGAACTAAATTAAATTACAAAATACTCCTTTGTTTATAAACGGTTTTATTTATATCTTTTTTCTAAAGAATGAAACTGAAGGTACTTCTCTTATTTGCCCAAGGTTTTTTACGAAGAAAATTGGTGACAAATGCGTAAAGAATATTTCCGGATACCACCTGAAATGTCTGAAATGGGAAAGGATTCAAGCATGCAGCATATTTTGGTACATGACAACCTCGTCGTGTTTTGAATTTTCATTCAGTTTCAGCTCAGACAGAGCAACCATGTACAATACAGAACCTTCAAGTTAGCAATCGTGTAAATTTGAGTGCTTGTGCCTAAAAGATAATATCATAGCCTATGATTTTCTTATTTTGCCGACATTTGCGTGACTTTCTGCAAATTGCCGTTCTAGGAAATTTGCATATCGAGGATCTTCCAAGTAGAAGAAATTTTGATTGGCTGTTTTGTTGAATGTCAATCAATCAAAAGAGTGGGCGGTAGACGTTCCCTAGAAGAATTGTATCAGGCTCTATTTTTCGTTTCGTCCGTCCCACCTGAATGTTTCACCGAGCGAAATGAAAATAGAGCCTGATCGCAGGTTAATGGACGGGCGGCTTTTCCATGAGATTATTCAGGGGCCCTCTTAAGGGAGTTTGTTACGACGGAGCGTTGCGTAACAATTATCACTTTAGTGTGTAGTTTTTTAGAAGAAAGGGGAAACAAGAGGAAATATGTAGAAGAACAAATAGATCGGGCAAGAAGAACATCAAGAGGTGAAGCTTTAACAGAAAAACGGAGAAAGGAAAATGCCAGGGTCCCATTTGTCATTACTTACCATCCCGGTCTCCCAAATATTGGAAGTTTGCTTCGTGATTTACATCCAGTTTTGAAAAGATCTAAGAGATGCAAGAAGGATTTTCCGGGGGTTCCCATGGTTGCTTTTAGAAAGCCAAAGAGCCTCGCTCAGTATTTGGTGTGTGCGCGTTTTACGAATGTTCCGAAAGAGAAGATCAATGGAACATTGGAATGTACATCAAAAAACTGTCAAATATGTAATTTTCTTTATCTAGGTGACACCTTTTGTAGTAATAGTAATGGAAAAAATTAAGATTAATTATAACTAAGATTGCAACTCTAGTAACATAGTTTATCTGATAAATTGTAAGAACTGCAAAGTCCAGTACGTTTAGGATCCAATTTAACAAACACAAAAGCAGGACCAATGCCCATGGAAATTTGAATGCGGATCAGAGAGGGAAAGATGAATTGATTTGTCAACACTTTAACAGTAACTGACATAGGGGTTTGGAGGACATGACCATACAACTAATAGAACGTGTAAAGGGAGAAAAGGAACTGCGAGACAAGGAGGGTCAGTGGATGTATAAACTTGGGACTTTATCACTGAGACCATGAGATGTTAATGTCAGTTTTTATGCTCAAAACAAAACGTCGTGCGCAGTTACACACGCACGCTAAAATATTTTCTTAGTTGCGTGTTTAATTCGACAGTTTGAATATTGTAATCACAACCACAAATGAAGACAAACAGATGTTTTATACCCGTGAACCTATATTTCGGCTGTATTTAGCAGCCTTCTTCGGGTTAAAGCGGCTGTTACAAGTCCACACCATACTACTGTGAAGACAACAATACACAAGTACGTGTTAACTCATGAAATAACATGAGTACGTGCATTAACAAGTAAAACTGTAGCGCTTTCGTGAGTTCACTTTCGTCTCTCATGGCTGTTCTGAATTGTAACTCATCTAATGTGATTTATTTGATAACATGTATGATCTGTGAACTTCAGTATGTGGGATCTACCACAACAAAATTAATAACGAGGTTTAATAATCATAAATCTAGGATGAGGTGCCATGCAAATTTAGATCAGGTGCAACAAGAACAAGATGATTTTTTATCTTGGCATTTCTGGAGCGAAGTACACAATGGATTGAGGGATTTAAAGATTCAGTTGATTGACAAGGTCAAAAAGGAGACTGAAGACGCCTCTGAAGGCACAAGGTAACCTTAATCTGATGTCTTTCATGATGACCTTCTAAATTTCCTTTGGTTGCTACAAAATGCTTGCTAAACTAGCACACAATAACATCTCCCTACTAAACTTACAAATGTACAATAAGCGAAAGATTGAACCGTTTTCTTCTTCTAGTTCTTCCAGTGTTGTTAATACTTTTTTTTTCCATGCCATACTATGTTGGTGTGGCAAAAGGACAGTATTATAAATAGATACTTGTTTATGCACCATCAATGGCATCTTTTCTACTTATACAATCGGTATTAGAAAGTCTTCAGTCATGTTTTCCCAAGAAAATGCTATCTTCATGAATTGTCCCCCTCATCGATGCGTCAATTCAAATTTGCAAAAAACAGATAAACATAATTTGTCAAAAACTTGCAAGCTGAACAGTTTTCATAATTCACCAAATGTAATCTGTGCAAGCTTAAGTCTTCTTTATTCTTGCGAATCACTCGCATTATGCTTCAAAACAAACCTGCTATAATTATGCGAATTACTCTCTTCGTCAAGAACAAATCTCTTACATCAATACCCAATTGCTTACCAAAGTAAATGCAATTTGCTCCATTTAATTTCAGTTACAGCCCGTCTTTTTCAACTTTTTAACCTGAAATTTTGTGTTATCTTACATAAGCAGAAGACACATGGAAATAGAAACCTTTTGTGTATTGCTGTTAACAGGAATATGACGGCTAAATGGACTCCAAGGGCACCAACCAACGGCCCAGGTGTGCTGTGTCATCATATCATATGTCATCATCATATGCACGGAAACCCAAAAACCGCAAAAGTTGCAGTTTTGAAATTGGTGGGAATTATGTTCCCAAGGCCAGAAAAGTGAAAGTGGATTCTCCAATCTGTTCTTACTGTTGATTCTACACAGTTCAAGATATTTTCTGTGAAGTTGAATTATAGAGACAGCCGCACTTTTGTTGTAAAGAGTGGTGGAAATAATTTAGTCTGCCATCACAAGAAGTGTAAAGACAGCCGGACCATTCACGTGCCCAGCAATTCACCATCTTCATTCTCCTGTGGCCACACAGAAGCTCTAAATTGTTCGTTGCAGCCTCCCTCTACAAAGAATTTAACCCCCAACAACATTGCAGTATACAAATATGACAGTCCAACTAGGGAGCAATTAACTAAACTTTTAAACCCTCCAGAAGACTTTAGGCATGCACGTTGTTCGAGGTTCTGAAGATTGCTATGTGGTTTATAGTGGACCGTCGACCTCCAACCCTACCGAGGTGCTCTCACTGTGAGAGACACCCAGAAGGTTATTGGTACTGTTGTGGGACATTTTGCAACAGAAAAAGTGGAGCTTGCACCATAAAGAATAATACTGGCACTGAATCAACACCCCCAAATCTGAATTGTGATTATCCAATCCTGATTTATCATCTCCCAATCCTGTTCTAATTCATGTGGTCTTGAACAATTAGGAAATAGAAATATTGAACATTATAAGGTAGTTGTTAAGAATCTAGCAGTTAATCGTTACATGTTATTTCAAACGGTCTTTGAATGTCTTTTCAGATTGAAGAGCAAGAACGACAAAACAAATTATGACTCTGAAGTAGAGTACCGAGGTAAAAGTTTTAAAATCAGTTGCTCCAAAAGGTTGAAGCTTTATTTTAATTATTTAGAACAGCCCACCATTGTTTATTTTAGCAAAGGATAGCAAACAAAATTTGCATTAAGCAATCAAATGTTTTCGATTTGGATGCCATGCAAGTAGAGGTCTAACTACAAAAGGCAACTTTTCTCCTTCTCATCATTCCAGGGCTTGAAAAATCCGCTAGCCCGACTCCTGGGGCTAGTGAAAGTGTTCGTTTGGCTAGTGAATAAAGTACTTTGCTAGCCCAGTGGGCTAGCAAGCCACTTAAAAGCCCAGTTGTTGAATTGACTGGCAAGATCTGCATTAAAATATTTAGAAAAGATGTTTCTTATGAAATTAATTACATGAAAAGTTAGTAGTATTGTTATCTATTACCACCTATGCCACGAAGGACTCAAAAGCGGGTTTAAAAGATGGCGAGTACGTGATTTAAAGAGAATATTCGCAAGGCATTCTATGTGGATGGGAGAAGTCTGGGAACCACTTTGGTTCTTGGGTCGCTTGTACATGTACAAAGAAGTATGTAGCACGTGGGATGTTCCGAATGTATTTTGCTTTATTTCTTTCAATGAACCTCTTGAACTTTGGATTTACACAGGAAAAGAAAGGAGATGGTGTTGCTGAAGATCAGTGTAAGCATGGTGCCGATGGCCCAGCTGCTGCAGATGAAGTTCAGACCAAAAACAAGAAGTATGATACGCAGCGAAAACGTTTGTTTCTTCCACAGTGGAAAACAAAGTGGCCGTGGGTGGTGTATGACGAGGAAAAGGGTGTAATGTTTTGCCAAACTTGTCGCAAATATCCATCTTTAGCGGACAAATCCAGCCCTTTGTTTAGTGGTGCATCAAATTTTCGCGTTGATCCGTTAAGAGTCATCAGCATTCGTGGGAGCATGAAGCTTGTGGAATGCGAATACAACACGAATCGAAAGAAAGGGCAACAACTGAACTGAAAGGTACACCTATAGGAAAAGCACTCCTGAAAGTGGATGAACATCAGAAGAAAAGACTACACTTCCTGTTTAACACAGCTTATGCCATTGCAAAAAAAGGAAAGCCATTTCCTGACTTCGAGTACATTTGTGAGCTCGATCTGGGTGAGAACTACCTCAATGACCATGCCTGTCAGAAGTTCGTTTTGTCAGCAGCGAGTATAATTCATGATGATATCAAAAGAGTTGTGGCTAAGAACCATTTTGTTAGTGTTTTATCAGATGGAAGCACAGACTCAGCAGTCGTTGAACAAGAGATTGTTTATTTGCGTTACATTGATTTTGATTTCATGCCTATTACAAGGCTAATTGAAATAGTACCGCTTGAGAGTGCAAATGCAGCAGGAATTTACAGCAGCATTCAGAATGGTCTAGAAACAGTCAATCTGAGTTTTGAGAAACTTCAACCAACAGCTCCAGGACCCAGCTTGGCTTGTGCAAATTTTGATGGTTGCAATGTTATGCTTGGCCAAAGAGGAGGGATCATTAGCCAAATCAAGGAGGTTATCCCAACAGCGGCCCGGGGGTTTTGCGAGCTAAAATTGGTGAGCTGTGAGCTGCGAGCTGCAAGCTAAGATTGGAACAGGATCGGCCCGGGGGTTTTGTGAGCTAAAATCGGTAAGCTGCGAGCTGCGAGCTAAGATTGTAATGAACGATAATGGTTCGGAAATCTTCGGAAACGTTCGTATGACCTTTGGACTACATTCGGATTGGAAACTTCTCCTAGTTTCGGAAAATGGTCAAAAATCTTGTGAAAAGCTTCACACACTTCGTATGTTTATAGATAGAGAATAATACATGGTTGTGCGGAGATATGAAATTTATCTTCGAGTGTTCAACTCGATATCTCACGAGTGAGCGCAGCGAAATTAATTTATTTCACTAATTAATTAATTTCATAAACCTACTACAAACAAGGTTTTTGACGATTTTCCAAAGATTTCCGACCATTTTCCGAAGATTTCCGACCATTTTCCGAAGATTTCCGAAGATTTTCAAAAGGTTGTCCAAAGGTCATATGAATGCTTACGAACATTTTCGGAACTTTTCCGAAGATTACCGAAGATTGCAGAGGAAGATCCGAAGATGTTTCGACTTAATATTGATAAACTTGTCAGCACGTGATTGGTGATATCAAACATGCGTAAAAAATTATTGTAATTTTACACACGTTGAGACATACTGTTTTTCTCGGTGGTCAAAATCCCAATAAACAACCGCAGTTTATATAATAATATAGTTTAAATAATACTTGGTTGCTTGGAGAAATAAAGTTCAACCCAATATCTCACTCGTTCTTTGAGGGCATAGCCCTAAACGTTTGGATTTGAATTTGAATTTAGCAATTTAAATAACATTTTTCTCCAATTATTATAAGAAGTAAGTGGCACGCAGCGTACGAAGATTTACAGCTCCCAATTCTAGAAATAGCTTGTGTCCGCGCACATGCGATGCACGCAAACGTGCCACCACACCACGCGGTATGCGATACATGCAATCATGTCACGCCAGCTTGTAACGTATCCGCCCTGCGCGTCCGGTTTGCGTGATTTTTTTTTTAGAAAAGTATGTGTTTGATGGAAAGGACGCTGAAGAAATATACAGAAAAAAGGCACAATAAATTCTCTAATAAGTCAATGCAATTGGGTTAGGTAAAATACACAGAAATGCATAAAAATTTGAATTCACTTTCATCAGAAGATGGAAATGTCCGGTTTTTATCTGTAGAGATAATCAATTTTTTACAGAATCGCTTCGTAAAATAAACTTCGGTTTCATGCTATTTTGGCATGTTAAAAGCCGATAGTAGCTGATAGTGTTTTAGTTTCCCAGCTAGTTCTGAGATTTCTTTATACGAATCTCCACCCCTTGACAAGGACAATATCTGAAACAACGCAAGCAATCCACTAAACAGTCGAAAACTTTGCCTGGTAGACATCCCGCCAAAACACTGATGTCACGCAATATGTAAGCTAAGTCAACACCAACAACTTCCTGTCTTGTTGCGTCTCGTAAGCAAATTTAATGCAAACTCGCTGCGTTTCTTCAGGTCTTGCGCCACTAATTTGTCACATCGATCGAGCAAACACACCACGTTGAGTTGGAAGGAAAAAAATGTTTAAAAATAGCTGAAAACCGGGCGGATGTAGCCATGCAAGAGTACAAGGTCACGCAACCGTCGATCACAAACAAAATCTGTCGGTGATTCTTGATTAAAAAAAAAGCAAGGTTCATTGGCCCTTGCAAATGCTCCAGTAAGTTAGCTAACCTCATTGATAAGGTCATCCTGTTAATACGGCCACATTTTCGGGTTCCGCTTAAAGGTCCGCTTTGAGACGCATAATCTCCACAATCTTTAGAAGACCTCAAAAAGTTGAACTGTATAATATATCTCAAAATACCGGAAGTGAAAGTATTTTTTCTTAAGTTGAAAAAATGTTACCTGCTTTTGTTCCTGTCAACCTACTTGACGTAAGGGCTCCCTTAATTATACCTTCCTATCTCATTTCCAAATTTCAGTATTCACCATCGTGGTCTAAGCCCAGCACTAGCTATGCTAGCGTCGTTCGCGGAGAACCAAGCCCATCTGACGGTGATCAAGACGGAAAAAGTCAGTTCGCTGTTTCACCCCCGTCTTGGTTGCAGACCTTCCAAACTCCAAACGGTAGGAGAAGACGAGGCCGTGAAGATCGCTTTGGCTGAATCAGTGCTGGTAATTATAAATTTTGAATGAAGAGAAATTGGTATACCCATCTAGCTGAGGAATTTTGGTTTTGGGTTGATTTGAATTATTTAATTTGCTTTGCAATTCTTCATTTTTTTCCCATTTTCTCTGTCTCTAAAGGATAAAGGAGTTGTGCCCTCTAACTCGGGTGAGGACGATTTCTATGACGCAACACCTGGCTTTAACTCTAGTCATTCAGGGAAGAAAAGGCTTCGTCATATTGTCAAGTATGCTACGTTAAGTTAAATTTACAATGGTCTCCTGCTCCTGGATGCTTTTTATTGTGAAAGTGTCCCAAAATATTTCTTTCCTATTTTCTCTTTCACCAAAGGATAAAGATGTTGTACCCTCTAGCTCGGGTGAGGACGATTTATTGAACGCAACACCTGGCTTCAACTCTAGTCATTCAGAAAAGAAAAGGCTTCGTCGTAGTGCCAAGTATGCTATGGCAAGTTAAACTTACAATGGTTTCCTGTTCCTGGATGCTTTTTATTGTAACATTGCATTAGAAGTAATTTTGTTATTTTCCAACCCAGTCCAAAACAACGAGGAAAAATCAAACCTATGAATCATGGGAAGAGGAAGACCACTCTTCGGGTGTTCTGTGCCTACAAGTGCTTAGCTACAAGTACGAAAAGGTTTGCATCACTCCTTACCTTCTTCCCTTCTTTTTTCCTTGTTGTTGTATTCATTCGCTTATGTTTTACCTTGTCATATATACTTTAATTTTTTTCTCTGTTGTTTTCTTTCGTCGGTTTATTGCTTGTTTTTAATATACTTTTTGTCATTTTTTAGACTAGAAAGGAGGAAGTCGTCATTCTTTCCAGTGACGAAGAAGTTGAAAAAGGCAAATCAGTGTCAAAAAGGGTAAAGGTATGTACAAAGTTACGCCTTTGAGTGTTATAACGTGAAATATCTAAATATATTGGGTCATACAATGTATATCGTGAAATATCTGGTCATCCTTTGTTCCGCAATAACTTTGACGAACTTTAACCATGTTTATGATGGCTGTCAAAGAATAATATGAGTTCTTCGGAAGGTCTCAAAAACTATCAGAGGAGTTCCAAATCAGTAAACGGAATTTACCTGACTTTCACCCAAATATTCTTTGGAGATTTCTGACAACAAACCGAGTACATTCCACTAGCTACCGTAGATTTACGTGCAGCCCTAGGTATATTATCTGAATGTTAACCAAAGATTTCGGACAATCAAGATTGCATCAGTTTCCAGAGGTCAGACTTGCGAGTGAGAAATCGATTTCTGGAGTAGTGTACTTCTTATTAGAGCACTCTTTTCCGCGTAATAATAAGAAAGAGTATGGGATTATTCACTGTCTTACATCAATGACTCACTATTTTAGGGCGTAAAGAGGTCTGTCTAACTCCATTCCAGTGACGAGAATGTCCAAGGATCAAAGAAGGTAAACTACATTTTCTAGTATCGCTCTTGACAGCAGACGTTTCTAAGCTATCGCTGGAGAGATGTAATGAGTTTTAGTCAACGAGCCTGTAGACAATATGATAGACATAACATTTCGACAGATTATTTTATGATCAGTTTATTTACTTTTTTTCTTAGGCTGCGAATAGCTCAGTACAAATCCTTTCCAGCGACAACAATACCTCGGGATCAAAGGTAAATAGTACAGTTCTTCTTAATACCAGTTAACCTTTTAATCCTACTCAAACCGTCAGACGTCAGTTTCAAAACAATTTCTCGCTGGATGCTCCTTGGATTTTAAGAAAACCGGTTCTTGCAAACTTAATTAGACCGTTTACGTGTCATACTTAAAGGTAACAAATAACGGACTTTACTCGGGTCAGTGATCATGTTCTACACAATAACAAACTAATTTTTACCGAACAGATTATTATTTAATCTGATTTGATGTCAATTCTGAGTCACCATATATTCCCCATATTTTTATCCGACAGATGACCCGATGGAAAACAAAGATCAGAACTCCTTCACTCGACAGTGAAAGTAGTGAAAGTGGTGAAAGTAATGTAGAAGACGACCCAATCAAGCAAGTTGGGAATCGAAAGTACGTTCCCAATGCGGTGTGGAAAAATGTTCCTGAGGAGTCTGTGAAGTCTTTGCCTCCAGACATCAATGGTACCAAAATTTATGTCCTGCCGTATGATGCGTCTAACCCAATGAAAATAACTGCAAGTGATGGAAGACGTTGGCAGCGTTACAGAACTTCAAATAAGAAAGTGTCTGCTAACATTCACTGCGTGACTGACTGTGATGGCATGTGGACATGCAAAAATATGCGCTGCGAATTTTATGAAGAACATAAACACGAAAATACCGCCGATATAACTAAAGAGAATAAATGCCTTCACTGCATGTCGTCTATGGATAAAGTTTTCTGCAGAAAGATCATCAAGAAAACAACTAAGGTATATCACTATGGCATTCATCCTTGTAATCCAAGACGAAAAACCGTAAAACCAAACAAGTAAAGCTTAAAAAAGACCTTCATCGAAAATCCAAAACTTAAGCCAAAGGAACAATGCGTGCAGGCCGTTGTAAACGCCATCAAAACAGACCAGCCGGCATCGCAAATCAACAAGATTGCAGAAGAATATTCAAATTGTCAAATTGTTAGAGACGCTAAGAAGGAAGCAATGAAAGAGAAACAGCCCCACAGTCATAATATTGAGGCAGTGAAGACATTAAAGACTAAACTTGACTCTAGGGACTCTTGTTTGATAAGAAATGTTGTTGAAACAGACGACAGCAACCACGTTGTCACATCGTCCAATTAAAGGGAAAAATTGCGGCAAACATGCATAGAGGTGGGACACACTTCATGGCCAAAGAATACACATTTATCGATGGGACAAAGAGCACTTGCGCGGGTTACACCGAATTAACTCTTTCCATCTACGGAGAACGATCAAGCTATGTTCTACGCTGTGTGTTGGCGAGAATTCAGAAAACGTTAAAACTCTGGTTTCTTGTATGGATGAAATCGCAAAGACGGTTACTGGGACAAACTTCAACCCCATCGGATTTGTAAGTGATGAGGGTGGGGCAATTCAGAAAGGACTAGTAGATTTCTATGGCCATGACATCAAGGCAAGACTGAAGGCGTGCTATTTTCATTTTTACCAGGACCGCAATAGATATGCCAGGTACTGCACAAGCTCTGCGACAAAGGAGCAATTCAAGAAACTGACAGAGACATGGAAGAGTGCAGTCACACCTGTGCACTACAAGAAAGGACTAGAAGAACTAAACAAATTTATTCAGGAAAAGCCTGAGAAGAGAGGACCCATTAAAGGCTTTGTTAAGTTCTGGGATAACAAAAAAGGGCGCTTTGCTTCGTGCTACAAACCGCTGTTTAATGCACCCGGTGCCTCAAAAAGTGAAACCGTCAATGCAGTGGCAGTCAACGCTGGTTGCAAAAGCCTGACTCTTGTTGACGTGGTTTTGCAGGATGTTGCCAACAGTATTCTTTTAAAAAAGGAATGCGAAAGGCAACAACAGGAACTTCCAACTGTTGGTCGCGGACCGACCGCAGCAGAGCTAGATGCATGAGAGGAGCAGTGTCAAGCCGCACGGGCAGAATTGGGGGCTTCATCAATTTCTGAATTAGACAACATGACAGATGCCAGTTTTGAGAGGGTAGAAACAAGGAATGAAGCGATACAGCATTACGCTGTTGATCCACAAAGTTCCCATAGATCAGACAAAAAGACTAAAACGTCAACGAGAACAGTGGTTGATTCGGGAACATCTTCAGATGACGAACCCGTAGCCAAACGTTCAAAGAAACAGAGGAACTCCAGAACTGCTCCCCTTCGAAGGACACGAAGCATCCCCTTTAACGAGAGCTTGGAAAAGGCACTTTCAGACAGTATGCAAGTTACAAACTATGAAAAAGGTTCGCTTCACGTCAGCATGGAAGTCAAAACTAGCTCACGTAGTTCATGTGACCTAAAAATTTGTAAGTCCCCATCTTGTACCTGCCCATATAAGATAAACAAACCCAGAGAAGCACGCAAACACATTATTTGGGTCTTACTGAATGTACGGCGTTTGCATCAGGATGACATACTCGTGCATCAAATTGCTTTTACTGAAGCTGAGCTTAGTTCCCTGATCACAAAGGCACCAGACAATCTCCCCGAGAAATTTAAAGAACAACCTGGTACTATAAAATCTGCTACTTGGCGTTTACAGCATAAACCAGTGGGAAAGGATGCCCATTACCCGACGTGTTTTAAGACTATTTCCGAGCGGGAGCTCCATAACAAGGCAACAGCGTTATGGAAGCCACGAAACAAGGAAACCTCCATAAACAGAAATTTCCGTTTCTGTATTGATAAAGACTGTGTTTCGAAAAAACCACAGCGGAGTCAACTGACACCATGGAATGGAGAGGAACTAACCTTACCATGGACATTAAAACTGTCCGATGAGGATGTTAAGACAGTGGAGGACGCTGGTTTTAAAATGAAACTGAAAATAAAAAATGTATAAGTGACGCGTAATCAGACTTCGAGAAGTCAGAAGTAATGCGTCGGCATATTTCTTTAGCATTATGTCTTTTTGCAAGTGGATCTGCCCGACTAATTTTGGTACAATGCGGGTACATTAATGACTAAAGAGATATTATTTGGAGATAAATGGCTATTCCTTTTAATTTATTTAACCTAAACCGAAATCTGGTGACTAAAGTTGAGAGGCATTCTTTATGTGTTCTCAATTTCCCAAAGGGGAGAGGGTATATGGGTGGAGGCCTGGACCTCTGAAACAGAGTATTTTTCTTTGGAAACCGGCGCGCAATGCTTTTCTCTTATTCAAGTCGGGGCAAAAGTACGATTTGATTTGATTTATTGTTCAAATAATTTATTTCGCAGTGGATAAAATCAATTTTGTAACGCAGCCCGGAGGACTGCCGACTTTTTTCTGATCATTCCCAACACCCCTGAAAATTTCTCACTATTTTCCAAACCATTTCCGAGGATAGCCGAAAAGTGCCGACTATTTTCCGAACATTTTCGAAGATTGCTGAATAGGCCGGACTATTTTCCGAACATTTTATTTCCAAATATTTTAAACGCTTGCCAAAGCGGCCCGACTTTTTCCCGAACATAAACGAAGATTTACGAAGAGTGCCGACTATTTTCCAAACATTTACGAAGATTACATAATATTTTCGGAACATTTTCAAAGCTTGCCGAAGCGGCCCGACTTTACCCGAACATAAATGAAGATTGCCCAAAAGGTCGGACTATTTTCCGAACATTTATGAAGATTACAGAATATTTTCAGAACATTTTCAAAGCTTGCCGAAGCGGCCCGACTTTTTCCGAACATTAACGAAGATTGTCGAAAAGTGCCGACTATTTTCCGAATATTTCCTAAGAGACTTTCGACTTTAATTTTAATTTTTATAATTTATTTGGCAGCTCGCAGTTTTCAGCTCGCAGCTTGCAGTTTTCAGCTCTCTCAATCCCCAAATCCAGGTTTGAGTCTGGCAAACGCAATTACGAATTTTCAATTTCAATTCTGAAAATTTTAGCTTTGTAGTTAAAATTTTACGTCACATTCGGCACGCAAATTGTTCACGGCAACCCTCAACACCAAAAATTATAGACACACTTTTAAACATTGGACCAAGCGTTGGAATGACTTCAAAGCCGTTTGAGTTTTCTAACGTTTAACAGATTATCGGAAGTGTACATTTTGCCGTGGAAGGTTACAATGTAAAATATCACTCAGTCGGCCGCTGTTTGTCATCACGCAACATTGATTGTTTGCTGTGCTGAATGTACGTTTTTTTCTTTCGGAGGGAGTGAAAGGATTAATTTCCGTTTAATAAAGGTGTTTGGAATATAGAGAGGGCTTTTCAAATCAGTTGGAAGAAAAAAGTGGCAATTCCTAAGGGGGGTTTGAATGATTACGGAATTCCGAAGGCATGGGGGTAGAATGGTTTGGAATTCCGAGGGCAAGGGGGGTTGAGCATTTTGGAATTTCCTAAGGTAAGGGGGGGTCTAGATGAGATGCCGTCTGTGGTAGGGTATGGATATTTTCTGGAATCACCCAATAAATAATCTTGTACATGTAATCTTGTAATCATCTTGTATTATCAACCCATTGACGTCTGTGCTGGCCTTAACTTTTGGGTGTGTTCGCTTTTGGCCCTAGCATCCCTTAGAAAGGCTTTTTTGGTCCCATTTTGTCCTAGTTGTCTTTGGGAATGTTCAACCAATCAGAATCCACCTACTTTGCACATATCTGAAGGCTTCCAAGGATATCATATTTCATTCAAAATGGCTGCCATTCTCTTTACGAATGAATTTTCAAGATGGCAATATCTCACTCTTGGAATAGAAGATTACCTTTTGAAACTTACAAATCGAAAGAATAATAATAATAAATAATAAAATAAATAATAACGAATTTTTAAACAGGATGGCCCTTCAGTACATACGTACTGTTATCAAAGGGGTCCTGTAAAAGAAAAATATATATAACAATATAAAAATAAGATACATCATATAAAAGGATAAAAGGTAAAAAGTTAAAAATCTATTAAATTATGCTTACTTAACCTATAAAAATACTTCGTTTAAAGACTGCCTAAATAAAACCCTACTGCTAGTTTGTCTAGTTTTTAAAGGTAAAGAATTAAAAATATTTGCACCAGAGAAATAAAAACTTTTTCGTGCAAATTCAAGTTTCACTTTAGGTAGAACAACAGTGGCTCTACAGTTCCTCGTATCACGATTATGCGTTAAGAAATTAAAATAGTTTTTAAAAGGGGTGCAAACGTTGCCTTGTAGGCAGGCAGTCAAAAATAAAATTACAGGTTTTTCTCATTAGAGTGTTCTCGACTGTGGGTAGGCGGAGTACACAAGAAAGACATGTAGGATTTGGCAGAATGGTCCTGTGACTTCGTTGTTCCAGGTCTCTGATTTTGCGCTTGCGTGTTTCTGACCAACCAAGCGTACTTTGACCACAGTAAGTGAAAATGGGCATGATCATTGTCCTGTAAATGCGTTCAGCGCTAAAGACATCAATATTAGAACGGATTCGTCGTAATAAATTTACTCTCCCAGCTGCTTTTTTGTACGTTTTTAAAAAGTGCGTGTCAAGATTTAGTGTGGGATCTAAATGAACGCCGAGGTATTTGTAGGTTGTTGTCGTGTTTATGCGGCATCCGTTTACCGTCAAGTTTAATTCTTTGCCATCGAAACAATTTAATCTTTTCGCTGTTCCAAACAACATAACTTCAGTTTTTCCTTTTTTAAGATTGATGACAAGTTCATTGTCTCTAAACCAGTCAGCGAGACTTTTGATGTCTTCACCGAGATTGTGTTGTATAGCATCCAAGTCTTTCGAGGAGGTGAAAATAACTGTGTCGTCTGCGTAGGTGATAATTTTGGAGTAACGAAGCGGCTGATGGACGTCATTAAAGTGAATCAAGAACAATAGCGGACCTAGAATACTTCCTTGGGGAACACCTGTAAAAACAGGATTAGGTTCAGACAGCACTCCTTTAAATTGGACGAGCTGCTTCCGGAGAAACAGATAATCCGTAAACCAGTTCAGTTCATTGTCCTGTATACCATAACAAGACAGTTTTTCTAATAAAACTGAGTGGCTGATGGTGTCAAACGCCTTTGTTAAGTCAATAAACACAGCTCCTGTAGCTTTCCCGCCATCTGCTTCTTTCCGGATTAAGTCTGTAAACAGAGTCACCGCCAATTCAGTTGAGCGATTAGATCTAAAACCAAACTGGTGTTCGGAAATAAGGCCATTGCGATCGAGATGTGTCACTACTTGCTTATAAACAGCTCTCTCCAAAATCTTTGACAGAGTAGGCAGAATTGAAATTGGTCTGTAGTTGTCTATTTCTGCCGTAGAACCAGACTTGAACAGAGGAATCACCTTGGCCACTTTCCAATCGGTTGGAACAACTCCAGTTGCGAGGGATAAGTTAATGATAAAAGTTAAAGGCTTTGTGATGACTTCTGCGGCATCTTTAAGTAATCCAGGGGGCAGATTATCCAAACCAGTCGCTTTCTTTCGTTTAAGTTTTTTCAGCTCCCTCAGAATATCTGCTTCTTTCACAGCTCTGAAAAGGAATTTCTCTTTGCTAAGAGGGGCTTTCGTTCCGTTTTTGCACCAAACAAAGTCACGAAGCAAAAACGACTTTCTTTTCAAATTGATGGCAGCGTTAGTGAAAAAGTCACAAAAACCGTTTGAGATGAATTTCTTATCGGTAGACTTCGTTCCATTTATCTGAAACGCTGATCCTTGTTCTGATGGTAGTTTCGTTGGATACAGCTTTTTAATGGCACACCAGGATTTATCAGGAGAGTCGGCACTATCTCTTAGAATATCTTGATGATATTTGCTCTTGCATTTTTTAATAAGGCCTGTTACTCTGTTACGCTGTCGCTTGTACGATGACCAGTCCAATTCACAGTTAGTCCTGCGAGCTTTCCTAAGTAAACCATCCCTCAAGTTCATCTCCCGTTTGACCTCTTGAGTCAACCATGGGCAGAGTCTCCCTTTGACCTTCTTTTCAATGAGCGGCGCATGTTTGTCGATACACTGTTGTAAAATGTTCTTTAAAACACTCCAGGCAGTGTTGACACAGGACGATGAAAAGACTTGCACAAAGTTCATGGAATTAAGCTCTTCGCAAAATAATTTCGCATCGTAGTTTGCAAAATTTCGACAGGTAATGATCCTAGGATGATGTTTCACATTGTTTACTTTGCGAGAACAGCAGATCAATTCATGATCGCTCAAGCCAGCAGGGATTACTTTCACATGGTTGATTTTCTCGGGTTCGTTGCTGCAAATGATGTCAATCAAAGTCTTGGATTCGCGCGTAATTCTCGTGGGGGTTGAAATAAGCTGTTTTAGTCCAACGGAGGCTAGAATTGATTTAATTTCTTTGTGATCCGCTGGCACCAAATAATTGCAGTTAATGTCACCAGTAAGAATACATTCTTTGTCTTCTGATGACACTGTCGAAAGCATCGATTAAGAAGCACTCAGGAACAGTCAACAAGTTAAGCAATGGAATTCAGAGCTTTTAGAGTGAATAAAACATTTTTTGAGGATGAACTTCTGTTTTGTCAAAGGGAAGGACAATCTTCCATCTCCAAAGATTTTTCAAGCAACGGACTTTCTGGGAATGCTCTAGCACTTCTACGGTGAAGTAAATTACATGTTTGATTGTAAATTTGTTCTGAAATAGCTTTTTAATTGAGGGATTCTTCCTGCACAGTTTGCATCAGTAAATGCCCTTCAAAATAACTTGTACATCGAGCGAAATCGCTAGCACATAGCTTCCCTTGAAGAAGGAATTGAACATGTTTGGTTTTCAGAAACGAATAGAAGTCTGTATTACGCAAGAGATTACTCATGTTGTCTCGCACATGAAATCAGAGGATTTGTGTCTGTTTAGGTCAGATTACTATCTTTCGAAATTTCATGAATGAAGATTCTCAGAAGAAGAGACAATACCCTTTTCTAAATAATACATTCATTGATACATGCCTTTATTCGTTTCTGAAAACCAAACGTGTTCAATTCTTTCTTCGAGGGAAACTACGCGCGAGCGATTTTCCTTGATGTGCGAGTTATTTTGAAGAGCATTTTCTGATGAAAAACTGTCCACATTTTTCAAAACTCTTACGAAACTATTAATACAAAGAATCCCTCAATTAAAAAGCTATTTCTTTACACATTTACAATCAAACGTCATTTACTCTACCACAGACTCGTAGAAGTGTAAGAGCATTTCCCAGAAAGTCCGCAGCTCGAAAGATCTCTTGTGATGGAAGATTGTCCTTCACTTTGACAAAACGGCAGTTCATTCTCGAAACATGTTTTGGTCGCTCTAAAAGCTCTGAATTCTATCACTTAACTTGTCAAGTGTTCCTTAGAGCTTCTTCTTTCGATTTTTAAGGTTCAAAAGGTAATCCTTTATTCCAAGAGAGACATATTGCTATCTTGAAAATTCACGCGCAAAGAGCACGGCAGCCATTTTCAATGAAATGTGATCATCTCTGAGAGTGACAAGAAGTCTTCCCCTCTAAGACCCCCTCAAGCCATCAAATATATGCACAGAAGGTGGATTCTGATTGGTTGAACATTCCCAAAGACAACTAGGACAAAAGGGGACCAAAAAAGCCTTTCTAGGGGAGGCTAGGGCCAAAAGCAAACACACGCAAAATCAAGGTGGCACAGACATAAATGGGTTAATTGACAACTGGTGTATCTCATTCATAAGTTACAAATTTTAACTCATAGTCCGTGCTGGTTTTTGGATATAAAATTCAAGGAGTATTCAAGCACCAGAAACTTAGTATTCAAGGAGTAGTTCACCCAGCATGCAACAGCACAGGTTTTTGCAAAATCTGTTCCCAATTTTGAAATCTACGCTAAATCTCTGAATTACTTTGATACAATCAAGTATTATTTCCCATTCGTACAAAAATCCAAGCAGTTTTCATTATTTTCAAGCACTTTCAGCAAAAATTCTTCTTTTCAAGGGCTTTTCAAGCGCTCT
The DNA here is from genome assembly GCA_964017195.1 of Siderastrea radians. Classification (NCBI taxonomy): domain Eukaryota; kingdom Metazoa; phylum Cnidaria; class Anthozoa; order Scleractinia; family Rhizangiidae; genus Siderastrea; species Siderastrea radians. The sequence continues at coordinate 27,970,595 of OZ024888.1, read as the reverse complement.
TGAAATCTAAAATTAAATTCCAGGGCTTTTCAAGGACTTCAAGGAGTTGCAGGAACCCTGTTAACTATTCTAGATCAAGTGAGTGTTGTTATTTCAAGCATATAAATTGTCCTTTCATTCTGTATGTGGGGTTGATTGTTACCAACTGGTAATTTAGTGAAACGATAAAAAAAACACGCAGCCACCAATGGATTAAGACGGGCATATAGGCCACCGTCCTTTAGTTTTACAACTTTTTGGTTGTAGTAGATTGTTCAAGGTCATAACGATTGATTGGTTGCTTAATGGCATCCTATGGGGGTGGGGACAAAAGGAGGCTTATGTTTTGACAGTAGTTTTCTTGGGGGCAGGGCTAGGTTATTGCAATACCTCCATCACGGTTATCTGGAGGTTTAGGGGAACTTGTAAAAAATGCTGGCCTGAACGATAGTTGTACATGTTGTGATTCAAATTTTCTTTGATTTAAAAATTTTCAAACCAGTTTAATTTTTATTTTCCTTGCCTCTGATTCATTAACATAATCAAAAACAGAGGAAAATAAAAATTAAACTGGTTTGAAAATTTTCAAACCAAAGAAAAATTTGAACCACAACATAACTTTATACAAGAGGGTTTTGGTTATTACTTACATCAAAATATCCCATTTAATAAAAGGTGAAAACAAATGCGAAAGCTCTGTTAGGGTCAACTCAGTTTCTAAGCCTGGGGTCAGTTTAGTAAAACATTTACAAGTGTAATTTACAAGCATAGCTATTGTTTCAGAGGTTGAAAACAATAGCTACACTTGTAAATTACACTTGTAAATGTTTTATTAAATTGACCCCTGCACTGATGCATGAGTACAAGCATACGTACGACAGTCAGCCACTATGATATCAGAATCTGTTTCTACGATAATTAATGAGCATAGTTTTTAAAGGCATGATTCTGTAACAAATCATCTTAGGTGTACACTGACAGTTACATGTATGCTTCTATTGTACCTGTAATCGAGTCTTCATGCTTTTTTACATCTAGGAGAGGTAATGTGGAGAAAATTTCTTGCCAAAGGAAACAACTAGCAATCTTCATGTCCACGGTCAAATGTACTCACCCCTGAACTAAAGTCAGGATTATAAGAACACATCACCCAATTCCTGTGGTTATTTCCATGAGCAGTCACATAGTGTAGATTCTGAGTTGTTCGAATGACATTTCGTATTCCTAAAAGAGTAACCCCCTTTTTTTGGGAGGGGGGTCAGTAACTTAAAGGATAACCTTTCCATGGAGTGGAAAATCTTGGGGTTGTGATGTTTTTTACTTTTGTTTTACTGATGGGCTCTCCTAATACAGAGACATTTTTGCAAAAGTTTTGACTATGGGGACAAAGCAGATCTTAGCAAGGGTTATTGGAATCTAAAACGAAAAATGGGGGTAACTACACATTTTTCAGAGATCATCAAGCAACCATAATTCTAAACAAGCTTTGAAATACAAAGAATGTATGGCAATTTCTGTCCAAGTATAAGCTCAGTTATCTCTGAAAAACAAACCCCTTCCTGGCTTGGCTCAAAAATTGTTCTCAAAATTTCCAGCTGTCCTCAAAGCTTCACTTCTTAGCCAACAGCGTTTTTTCCACAGTCTTTTAGCCTTGCACATTAACTTCTGATATACCAATAAGATACAAAAACACTATCCACTGGTTTGGTACATGTATGTACTAATCGTCTGATATACCAACCACCAGAAGGAGTTGATTTACTAAATAGCTCTGAGCCAAATATAATTTGATACACGAAATAGCAAGAACTTCAATTAACAGAAAGGTTTTGTTGGGAATTTTTGTGAATTCCAAACCACACATTTCAAACAACTACACCCTTGGGTCTTGGCCCAACAGGGCAATAATTTATCCTACACAATTATCAACAGTTAGTTACAGATGCCCCTATTCCTTGATTTTCTAGGGGGGGGCAAGGACTATAGACAGGCTAAACATCTTACCCGTTCCTGGAAATCCTTTTACACTGTCATTTTTGACGAAGCAATTGCAGAACACCCGGCCACTTCATTGTCAGAATGCTTTAAAGAATGAGGCATAACACAATTAGCACTTTTGTTAATCAATAAGATGGAAATAAGTGACTGGGGTATTCTGCAGTTTAGCCATCTTGGTCTTGTTTTTTTTTCCTATACAAAGACATGAAAAAATGAAATTGAGGAACAAATTAAGCACACTTTGGCCAACCTCCCATGTTGCTGCAACCCAGGAAACTGAACATGACTCCCTTGTTATATATCACACATTCCTGTGATTGTGTGGTGCCAGAAAATATCCATACCCCTCCCACGGAGGGTTTTTAAATCTTATACCCCCACCCCCTTGGAATTTCCATTCCAAGGGGTGATTGTTAGACCCCCCCACCCCCTGGAATTTCCGTGGTTTTTCGACTAAGCTTCCCTACCCCCTGGAAAGTCCAGTTTCACAAAAAAAAAAGAAACAAGGGATACATGCTGTTTTATTGTACATATTTATTTACTAACGTAAACTTAACTACGTGATAAAGATCAATCCTGCACAATCGTAAGCTTATTTCAGACGCGTCCCTGTGTAGTGAAGTAATTGAATTAAGGAACGCGCTTAACAAAAAAAGAGAAAAACATAGCATAATATTAGCTCAATAAGCTCAAACACAATAGCAAGTTTAATTGGAAACCGTTACTATTCACGATAATCTAAAAATCGTTCTAAAAGTATACGTTCTTTCAAATAACGAGGTTTAACCTATTCTATGATTCACAACATATCGAATTACTTTACTTTTACACACGCATTTACCGTAAAGACTCGTGTATAGGCCGCATTCGTAGATAAGCCGCACCCCCAACTTTCAAGCTCGGTTTTGAAAAAAAAAACTTAAAACACCGAAGTAAAGTGTGTTTGTGTGTTTGCTGCGAGCTCAATGGGTTAATCAACTCTTAAATACCTTCTACAAGCTTCTCTTGAAACTGAATTCTCGACATCTTCTTATAAGGATGCTCTTTTCACAAAATGTTGTCTTTTTCGCTGAAGACCACAGTGAAAAGGATGAAATTTGAACGAAAATACTACGGACGCTTCGAACACCGATCTGATTGCTTAGTAGCCACGCAGTCAGATATAGAGAGAAGTCTGGACACAAGTGAAAAACACACGTAAATGTTGGAAGTATCGAATATATTTTTAACTACTCCTGAATTTGCTGAATGATAAATTGCATTGAAGTGATCGGTAACAGACAACATTGTAAGCAGCTCTGTGGGGGAATGGAGATTCCATGCCATTTGGAGTTTAGTTGCTCAAGTAAACTCCAGATAGATTGCCTAAAAGAACTACTGGCGAACAAGATTCAGGTTTAGAACCTGAAGTGACAAACGGCTCCTTTAGGAGCCACCACATCCATCAAAAGCAATGATCGACAACAACAGGTTTCAATATCTTTATTGGTTATTTCTTTGAGTTTTTAAGTGCTATATCTGACCCCAAACTAGGCAATTTACACCCCCTGAAAGCAATTGTCTCGTAGATAAGCCGCACCCCCGATTTTTAGGCCAAAATTGCAGCAAAAAGGTGCGGCTTATACACGAGTCTTTACGGTAAATTTATCACGTCCGTATTTTTAGCTCTTCAGGCAAAACTTAACGTAAATAAGCTCAATTACTCAAGCAAATTTCATTGGAATATGCTTTCATTCATGATAATCTAAAAAACGTTCTCAAAATTTACATTCTTTCAAATACGAGGTTAAGCTTATCATGATTCACAACAACATATTGAATTACCTTCAAACACGCATTTAAATTTATTGGGTCTGTATTTTTAGCGCTTCAGGCAAAACTGTGAAAAGTACCACAACATTATCCTCCATAATATTTTTGTCTGTTGCAGGTTTAAAGTTTTATAGCAGTTTTAATTCATTATCGCGAAAAATATGCCTTTAATAGCAGAGACGCTTATCGGCGACTCATCAACAGGAAAGCCGTAATATTGTCACGCAACATGTTCTCCATTCAAAACATCTATTTGTCGGATATCGCTCGAATTTTCCCTTTAAGACAGGGATTTTTCCTATATTTTATGACATAAAACCCTCAAAAAATAAGTGATTAAAGTTTTTGTGCCGTTTAACTGAGCAGCATAAAATACTAGCGGAAATGAGGTGAGGTGAAGTGAGAAAAAGCGAGTGGCTTGCTAGATTTCCGCTAACGCGTGCTTTGCCATTTGCAGACATATATGTCATATATTGTGTAGTACAAAAATCGTATCTCATACATTAATCAGGAGAGGGATATTGCTTACACCACAGCTTATAATAATGGTCAGCTAAAGAATAAAAGACTGTTGAACAACTGAAATGAACTCAATGAAAACTCAGTTGCTTGCTGGTGACTACTTTTGCTTGCTGGTGACTACTTTTCTCAAGTCGGCCATTTTGTTCGGCGTAAAGTCCAAAACATCTGCAAGACGTATTGAGGTTGTATGAAGCCATATAGACCAAGGAAAATATAGCACAAAGAATATTACTGACATTATTATCAACGGACAGAGCGCTACATTTGTTTTGGTAGTGGGTAAGTAAACGTTTGTTCATTTGATCGAACGTGACTTGAAACCCTCTGGAAAGAAACCTCTTTGTTTACCCCCCTCCGCTTTGGAAAATTCCCGCTTTTAGACCCCCCACCCCCACCCCTTGGAATTTCCGTGACCCTCCGTGGGGTAGGTATGGATATTTTCTGGAACCACACATTTCAGGATAATTTTTTGCACAGCCTCACACATAAATAATGCAGACATTTCTGATTCAAGGTCGTGTTAATGTTTACTGTTTGTTTATGAACAATATTATGAGAGAAGCTGAATTCGAACACTTTTTTATCCACTGGGTAAATAAAGCATTACGTAACGTCACATCCAGTACGTATTTCAACATTAACAGTGTTGGTCCCAATGGCACTGAGGGGCAGATCAAATGTCACATGCACACAGCTGTTGGCAGATAATTTTTTTCCCTTTGAGTTCTTGCATAAAAATAAAATCTTTTCATCTTCCCGAGCTTCGGTGGGAAAGTTCAAAAGGTACATAAGGTCTTGTTTCGAGGCACAAATTTATACCTCTTGACTAACTCCTGAGTGCAGTTGCATGCGCGAGTTGTGAGACGTTTCAGTACACTCACTGAAGCGGAACACCGAACACACGTGTAAACAAGCTAGCAACGCAGCATATGAAGCTCAAGTTCTACTCACCAATCGACGAAAAGCTGTCTTTCCACGTTAGTAATGGAATACAGCAATCACTGCATCCAGGGAAGACAACAGACGCTGAATTTCGAGGGATTTTCCGCCGTAAACGACATGCCACTAGGGACAGCGCGTCACCCAAGCCGAAAATAGTCTGGGACCGACAAAATTTCAAGAGCGTGAGAGACTGGTTTCCAATTGTACATGCCTGCTTGAATTTCCGTTTTGCTTGCGAATTTTGCTAGCAAACAGAAGCTAAGCCTGTTCCTGTCATTGTTTGTTACTCTGTAATACAGAAAGCTTACAACTGAGAGGATCGTCAGGGGCAAAAGAGACAGAGTATTATTATCGTGATTCTTTGGGCATCCGTGTGACTGTTATATAATATGCTCGATCGACTGTACATGAACCAAGTTGCTGAATTCTCCTGGATTCTAGAAAGTGTCATGTATGCGACGACTGTCTCCGCGATAAAGGGATATGTAAGTTCGAAAAAGTTTGTGAATTAAAAGTTTCGTGTTAAGATTCAAACCGATTTATTTGTCGTGTGACATTCTACGATAATACGGCCTTATATTAAATAACCCCTAGTGATGTGTGTGTGTGTGTGTGGGGGGGGGGGGGGGGTACCTCCCGCACATTATCTCTGAAGCCAGTCTGGGCAGAGGAAATGTTATAGAATATAGAACTTTATTTATTCATGATAGTTTTTTGTCAAAATTACACTAATACTTTTGGTTTAGTAATGCTGTGTACATTTTTAATTATAATTTCAACTAGAAATACGTGACTCGCAGAACCTCGCGAAGCTCGGGCACGAGTGCACCACAAAACTGATTGATGGGGATCGGGAGAGGATAAAATTTCGGTTTAACTGGAGGTGTGGATGGGTGGCCACAATGGTCCCGAATTGTGAGTTAAGATCAACATTCTGGTTCCCAGTCGTTTCCATGTAACTTGCATCCAATCCTCTGTCATGTATAAGAAAATACGTTCAGCCCCCACCCCACCCCCCCCCCCCACTTCTCTTCATTCTGACATAAGGTAAATTGCTCTCTAGAGAGGATGTATATAGTATTGCTGTGGACCTGTTGTCAGGGCCAATGTGTGGTGTTTCTGTTTATTTTGGTTGGGTGAGAGTATAGGTTTATCAGAAATGCAGTTCAAATTCCAACTTGGAACTTGTTATCTCCAACATTTACCCAGCCATTTCCTTTAGATTCTGTTGTACAGCTTTTGTTCTATTTACTGGGTATTGACAAGTGTCAATAGCTAACACAATTCATTATTTCCCTTGAATGGTTGAGATACTGTAGCAGGAGCCTACTACTGCTGAAGAGTGATGCAGTGTATTAAAAAAAATTATCCATTTTTACCCAAAAATTGAAATAAGAATAATACAGAATAATGGCAAGCAAAGCACAGAGTTTCATATTGATGTGGTAGCATGTTTATTCATTCCCCCCAACACACTATAAAAATTGGATTAGATAATTGTCACAATAAAATAATAAGTTAACCCTTGAATCCCCAGTTACCAGAATCTCCCTACAATAGCAATGCTTTAATTAGGTCATCAGAATTAAGGAATTGATCACCAAACATGAATAGTGTTAATTTCAGTAGAAAGAAGTTCTCTGCACTAGTACTACAAGAAATGTATAAAGACCAGTAAGGAGAATTTGCAGGCTTACATTGGGCTTAGGGAGGTCAGTTGGTATGGAAAGCAAGAGTAGCTAATTAAGGGAAAGGGTGAATGTAGATTATAGCATGTGAAACCTTCAGAAGTAAGTAAACTTTCACATAGACAGATCATGCTGAAGGTGATCAGGATCTCAATTCCCCTGATTTTGGTGCTTGCTTGTGCACTGCGAGGAGACCTGTGATGCTGGTCACTGTATGTAGCATGAAATTATTGTCAATAATTAATGTTAAGCAGTAATTTTTGTTTCACATCAAATACATGCATGTATGTACTTATACCCGCTACACATTTTAAAGTGGTAATTGCTAGGCAGAGCAGTACTTGTGAGTGCATTTCCAAACCAAATTGTGAACAGAAATTGTCCTTTCTGATCCATCTGAATATTATTTTTAAACTATTAATAGGGTCAATATCCATAACGGAAAACATAAACTTTTACAAATTCTTACTGATCCAATATGAATTATTTCTTTCAAATATTTTTCTGGAACGTCCTAAACTTAGAATTTGAATTCTTTTTACTGCTCATACACAAATATGCAAATTGTTGTGGGAACTGAAACCTATTTTGTGAAATAATTTCATTTCTCTTGTGTAATCTGTAATTTTGATCATACTTGGAAAAGTAATTACATGTTGATAATAATTACTAGTACATCAAGAGTAAAGATAATGGTAGAGAGAGGAAATAATTTTGAGCCAACCTGTTCAGTCACCGCCCGTTGGAAAGGTAAATTTCTAGCAAAAGTATTTTGATGATCGTGCATTTTTTGTCGCCTCTCGTTGCTTGTATAACAAAATCCTTTTGTCGAAGCACTTCTAGTCGGTGTCGCCGGTCCTGATCGGTTTCAGCACACATTTTCTCGAAGAGTTTGTAGCCGCTGAGTTCATTGTCATTATTCAATTGGTGTGACTGAGTTATAATTTCGAAGACCTTGTATCGCGCGATTCTGGCGTTGTTGGGGAATCTCGTTTTGTGGCAGCGCTGTGCTATCAAGCTAAATTTAAGCTACGTTGTGTATGTTCCAAGATTTCTCGCCTGTAATATTCCAGTTTCCTGTTTGTGTCCTGCTGACGGCTTTAGTCTTGCTAGGCTATTACCGGTAAACGATGTTCTCCTACCCGTGCTTTCTTGTCGTCGACTCTTTCGCCTTCGTTGCTCGCGCTGAATTTCAAGTCGGCATTCACGCTCAGTTTCAGTTGTAAATCTATCCCGGAATGGATTTTGAGCCACTTGTTAAGCCAGGGGTTGCTGTCTAATTACTTGTTCACAGAAGATGAATAAAAATATCAGCACGTAAATGTACGTAGCGCAGCAGGCAAGAAATGAAGAAACACGCCGAAGGAACATGAGAGTGCGCAACTGTCAGCGGTCGCGATTTGGTTTTGTTGCTAGGCAACTGTGCGGACACCATCGAAATATATACGGGCAGATCGAGATTTGACCGCCCTTAGCAATCCTCGCGCGATCCCCACGCGACAAATTTATAAACCTCGCTACGCTCGGAGGGCCTTCGGCCCTCCTCGCTTCGCGAGGAATTATATTGTATTATGTACAGACAGCAACAAAATTGCCCTATAATAATTTTTGGGCAATTTCTGTATAACAAACGACTGGGTGACAACAAATGAACATCCCTCATACAGTGATGGGGGTGGTTGCAAAAGGAGCAATCAACCCTCCATAACTAAAATTCAAATACTATTGAGACTCATGTCAACTCAGAATGAGATCGACCTCGTTCTGTTCACTAATAAGACCCAGGCCAGTTGCCTGCAATTGTTGTCATCTTGTCGTTTGTTATAGAGAAAGAGACAACACACCAGAAACACTTGATACTAACTGTGCTCCTGTTTTGCAAAAAGAAACATGTTAAACAAAAAAAAAACAATTAAGGATTAACATTTACTAAAATCTCAGAAAATTAGTACTGTAAGCTGGATGGAAGTTCTCTCCATCTCACTCAAGTCTCCAATTTTTCCATTAATTATAAAGGCCCCATCACTGCTTATTGATGAATAACCAGAAACAACTGAGAATAATGATCTCACTAATGATCTTACAAAGTATTGCTTTTATCACTGGTTCTTGTCATTTCAGTAAATTAGCTTGAAAAATGTTTGAAGTGCAGCAGTAGTCAGGCTGTTTTCTATTGCACGATTTTTTATACCATTACTCATTTTAACTCTTCTCAAACTCTGTTTCTTTAGGTTGTTAGTTGGCCTGAGGACTGACTTGGGGGCCTTGGGATTGATCATTTGAAATGAAAATAGGTGTTAAACCACATGCACATTGTCAATATACTACTGGCCAAGGGTAGTTACATCGCCTTATCCTAAACTGGAAATTTAGCCCATAGGATTTTACAGTAGCTGATTGCAATATAACAGAGTAACAATGTATTTGAATCAGTGGTGAGTGTGATGAGCCTTGCTTCTTTAGTTTATGAAGTCCATTGTTAGTACGGTGTTCTTCAATTTAGCCATGCCAATGAAGTAAAACACCTCAAACAAGAAACAAATAAGGGACAGCATAAGGAACTTCTTCTCATTACTCCCCCCACCCCCCCCCCCCCCTCCCTTCCAGGCTACCTTTGGATATCTGAGGTATGCAGACATGGTGGTAAATGTAATTATAGTACAACGCTAAATTTTGGCTTGCTTCCATTGGTCAAAGACATGATACGATAGCGTCTCTCCTCAGCGGGCGCCTATCAGTGCATAGTGCCCGTTTTTGGTATTTTCGCTCAAAATTTAGGGTTGTACAATAAAACAATAGAGTCCTTCTGTCTCAGACCCTATGTGTGGTAGGGGCCTTTGGAAATTTGATGTTCAAACTTCATATAAGCCCTCAAACTACATTCAATATTTGTTGTGAACATCAAATATCCTCTGGCAAACTATCACACGATAGTGCCTTTGACAGAAGAACTCTATTGTTTAACTATATTATGGTATGTATAATTCCCAGTTAGGGGGAATTGTAATGAAATGTAGCTAGTCATGGGCGACACATGCAACAGACATAGTTTGATTGATCCTCGACGTAGTCGCACAAAGTGTGAACCCACACTTGGCATTGTCCGCACTCTACCCAGTCTACTGAATCTGTTGCCTCAGTGTAACTGGGTGGCTCTTCTTTCAGACAAAAGGCACAAACATATGGGTCGACATCTTCCATTTCCTGGACTGTAGCTTCTGACAGGGTGATTTTCGGCCTATGCACCTGGGACTTTTTTTTTGTTGAAAAGAACCGTTTTTGTTTTTCTGCAAGTTTGTTGGGAGGAAATGATCTTGTTTGTACATACTGATGGTCATTGCCAATTACTGAAAGTCCCCGTGAAACTGACTTAGCAGCGCGGATATGGCGTAGTGCTGCATGAACTGTATCTTTGCTTGGAGCACTTTGGAGAATATCGCTCAATTCAGCTAACTCAGCCATTGCACTTCGTTTGAGATCTTCCAGATCATTTTCGTTTTGGGGATCCTTGTCTTGTTGAATTAGACTTTCTAGGCACTCTCTTTTCTCGGCAACATCATCATCTGCCTCGTCTGGAATGGTCATTGCCTCTTCGGGTGGTTCTGCAAGGTTGACAGCGTGAATATGGCAACATACAAGATTCCTTACAGCGTAATCGAGACAAGTGCACTTGTAGGAATGCGTGCAGGCTGCACAGAGAGGACATCGAAGCAGACAGGTGCAAACAGAGGAGCCAACTCTTTTCACAAGGTAAACTTTGTTCTTCTCTGTGGCGGATTGTACTTGCCAGGAGCCAGCGTCCTCTCTGATTATCGACTTTGCTGGTATAGACTCTGCCTGCTTGTGTCGCTTGTTGTTGTCGCGCTGCCTTTGTGTAGCCTTGCCCTTCTCGGCTTTTATCCACTGCTCATAGGCCTTGTCGCGCGAAATTTTACGCAGCGTGGATAGCAGATGATCTACGCGCCTATTTTGTTTCCTTTCCAGATAAATCTCCTTCAGTGTGCGATGAAAACTTTCCACGAACATGTTGGTGTTTGCTGGTGTTCCTTCCCGGAAGCACGTGGCCCACTCGCGCGGTCGAGAGGCGTACTCCTTCTCAAAGTAAGAGGCCATCGGCTTAGAGATTCCTTTCAGCCACGCGAGGAACTGTTGTAACGACCGCCGAAATTTACACTCGCTGGGCTCATTTTGAAGGCTCTTGAGAGCAGCATACACCTCTACCTGTTGGTCTTTGTCTTTAATCAGTTCGTTCAGTTTTCGGCGCCAGCTCCTGTCCACGTGCCAGCTGCATAACAGCTTTCTAACAGGCTTCGTAAAAATAGAAGACCAGGCGTTGTGGTATGCATCTGCGTCGTCACTCATGAAGTATTCGGTTTGGACATCTCCACACGTGTCTCTGAGGCTCTTGAAAAAGACCCTCAGGACATCCGCCGATTCTTTGTTGCTTATCAGCCATGCCACAGGTATTCCCTCGTCATAATCATCGATAACCAACACCGTCATTAACTGGAAATCATACGCAGTGGTGCCATGCGTAGCGTCTACACAAATCAACTTCGAGGCGTACTTGGTAAACATTTCCCTTTGAAATTCCGTTTGGAATGCCAAAAGGAAATCATTTTTTTCGACCCCTTGCTCATCGGATTCCTCTCCTTGCGGTTTATAGCAAAGAATGGGATTGTAATTTTCTTGCATCATCTCTTCTACCCAGCGGGAGACACTTGTGGCATCGTCGCTATCTTTTTGAATGCAGTCAATATTGTACTGGTGTTTAATGTTCCTCAGATCTGCGCGGGTGGTTAGGTGGTCCCTAGTGAGAGGTCCCGCTTGCGTATCTCTGATATAATCCAATATGGAGGTCATACTCACTCCTTGGGCGAGTTTCGCAGCTATTCGAGAGCGCATGTCGGTGGATATCCGGGTGAATGCGATTTCCTGTCTGTGGCCAACGTGTTGTAGACAGTATTCCGCTGTCACCTCACCTGTGACGGCATCGGTCCTTGCCGTAATAAAGGCGGGGCATGAACAACAAGTCTTTGAACTCCCTTGAGATCTCAAAGCCCGCTTCCCCTTGCCTCTAGAACTAAACGTTCCGTTTCTATTGCAATAAAACCATGAGGTCTTGTAGCTCTTTGTTCTCCTATCTGCTCTCTGTTTAACGAACCAACTTTTTGTCATTCGTTCTTCTTGCGTCTTCCATTTCATGAAGTCATCCCAGCACTGGAATGTCTGGCTTTCCTTTGCAATTTTATGCCCGTGTTCAGAATTCAAATGGTCGATTAAGTCCTCTGTCGTTGCAAATGTTTTGTCCCTGTTAATGAATGACACAAGGAGACATAATAAAGTAGTTAAATTTCGTGGTAGCAAGAGGGTTTCTTTTTGGTCCTCTACGATTGACTTTCTAGTGGGCAGCACGATCTGCGCTGTTTGCTTGGTTTTTTAGCTCTTGAACTAACTAAGATTTATCTTTATCTTAATCATTTTGTCCAAAGTAGTCTGGACTTCCGCCTTATTCGGTGGCTTGAGACAATTGTGCTTAAGCAGAAATTTCCTTTTGTTCTAAGAAATACTATAGACTGTCCAATCTTACCTTGATTCGTTTTCCTTGCATTCAGGACAAACGACACGTTTGCTTCGCATAGCTTTATTGACAGCATGGGATGACGCGTGCTTTCTCTTTTTATGCTTGTAGAGGCAGTTTCTGCTACTCAGCTGCAATCCACAATCTCCGCACTGGAATCTACTTGGGGCCTTATCAACGGGGCCAGACTCGGGTAAGCTTTTAGCTTGAGGAGAAGTGGGTTTCCTGACATCTGACTTCGGAGGTTTTGTATTGGTAGATGGCTGCTCAGTGAAGTCGTTGTTCGTAGATGCAGACAAAATAGGGGTGTTTGACTGTTGCTTGGGGGGTGAACAACCCTTATTAGTCGTAGATGCGGACAAACTTGGGGTCTTTGACTGTGACTTGGCTGTTGCACAACTCTTACCGGGGCCAGGTCGGACAGATGGGTTTGGAGACGTAGGAGGGTAAGGACTCCTCGCATCTGTTTGGACATTGTTGTTAGAGGCGGCAGAAAATTTGGGAGAACATTCTTTAGCTGATGAATGGTCCTTGGATACTTCTGGAGTTAACCCATGGGATGAAGGAGCTAGATGATTAAGAGATAACTTAAGTCTTTTCTTGGAATTAATGGTTGTGTCTTGACGAAGGCAGAAGGAGTGGTCAGACATTGTAGGAACGTTATCTTGGCGCCAATCAGTTTGCGGAAGAATATAATCAACGTCGATGCGGCCTTCAGCAAACCAAGACATCGGCACTCTTCTCAGGTAATTACAGTGTCGCGTTGGCTGGTGCAAATAGATTTTTTCTTTCTCGTATGGACCAATAAGGTATTGAAAAAATGATCTGTTCAATGCCGCCAGAGCTGCGTTGATGAGCACAATGACTCCACATATATCGGAACAGGTTTGGAGTGGATAGTTACGGCATCTCCAGTCACACATATGGCCTAACTGCGACGTTGCCATGGGAGAGTGGGCTATGGAAAGATGCCCGTCATCATAATTTCCAACACGCGGCATGTAGGGTGTGAAATTATTCACTAGGTCTACAATATTTGCTGGAGGATCCCAAGCCAGCGTGTCACAGTAAATGATTCGTTTGAATGGCCGCAGTTCAACAATCACAAGGACCCAGTGATTCCCGGAATCATTAACGGCACCGATAAATGTCTTTCCATCAGCTCGTTTGCCAACGTTAAGCGGCAACGCTAGCCGCTTCAGTGTTCCAAAATTAAACAACTTTCTTTTCCTGGCCATTTCATTCGGTATGTTAACTACTGCGTTAGGACACAGCAACATCATATCCTGCTGCATTGTGTTGAGTTGACTCAAAACCCACGTGACATGGTCAGTCGATAACCATCCTAGATTCCCTGATGCAGCAAGGCGGGAGAGTTCATCAGGAGTTAAACCTAAATGTTAAATAGAAATAAGATCTGATGTCTGATCGCTATGTTCTGCAGAATTAATGTGCATTCAGGTGGAGTTTGTGGATGTGTTTGTAAGTGTGTGTGTGTGTGTGTGCGGAAAGGGGTATCGAGAAAAATTCCAGACAGGGTTTCTCAGTTGATAAAAACCTCGCACAGCCCAAGGACAGGAGAATATTTATACATTTCTTTCGCAAAACAGTGCAGAAACGCTTTCATGACAAATTCAAAAGACTATACCGTGGAATCCCGATTTTTTCAACCTTGTGGTGAAAAGAACATTGGTGTGAAATATCGGGAGTTCGAAAAATTTGAAGGTGGTATCGAATTGATTTACCGGGGTATCGTTTTATAACCTCCAAGAACGCTCTTGTATTGATCTTTACAAACAAATAAAATCTAAACGAAAAAAAAGAGAAAAGATTTTGCCATTTCGGTAGAACAAAACCATGTGGTAATTCTTCGCGGACTCTTGACTGCACCTTCATTCATTCGTTTACCCGACACTTGCTTTGAAAAAAGAAGCTACGACAAAAACAAAAAACAAAAAAACGTCAATGTACCTTTCCCGGAAGTTGTAATCTACATCAAGGAGCATAAGTAGCTACTTCCGGTTTTTTAATTGGTTTTAATTAACCAGTTTTTTATTCAAGAAATCGAGGATGGGAGACACGAATATGGTTCTAGTTTCAACAAATCGGGGGTACAATTACAGTGTTTGACTTAAGCAAATTGAAGGGAAATGAGTTTTGGTTCGAATAACCGGGAGGTTCGAAAAAGCGGGATTCCACTGCAGTTTTGTTTACCAGATGAAAACAATACTCCCGCTAAACAATAGATGGCCTTCGTGACCTTTCGGTGGCGGCGATTTCATAACCATAGTCATTTTTTGCAGTCCTTTGAGGGTATCCTAAAAGACGAAACTGGGAAGAAACATATGTACTCACCATACGTTGGTAAAATATCGTCTAGGGGCTTATCCCAGATCATGGCTTGAAACGCATCGATTGTTGCTGCATTGATTTCCCGTTTTGTTTTAGGCTGATGAAAACCCTTTGCAAACCACTGAGTCTCCTGTTTAAAGGCAAGCGGTTTTTGCTTCCGACGGATTTCTTTGGAAGGATACATTACGATGAGAACAAAGGAACAATTACGATATAACTCGTGGGTAGCGAACCGATTTATTTTATTCTACAAGTTTCCCGCCAAAGGCTAAAAACAAGCAGGCGTTACTACTTCTTAGAACACTAGGTACCAACTCCCTCAGAGCTAGTGTCCAGACTATTTTCGGCTTGGGTGACGCGCTGTCCCTAGTGGCATGTCCGTAAACGGACAACACACTATGATACGATCTGTCACAAGTAGAGCCCGGGACGACAATGCATTGCGCGCTCTAGAGTACGAAGAACATTTCATCGGGGAGGGGTGACTTATGTTTCTTATAATAAATGCCTCAGCCGTTGGTATTTCAAAAAACATAAAAAGAGAGGGTACTTCTATCGGGAGGTTCAGGATTATTCGGGCCGAGATGCGAGGGTTTGATGAAAACTGTGCAGTTTCAAGGAGAGTCTTTTACACCCAAGGGAAAGGCGTTATTCTCCGATATACTAGAAAGCAGGGAAATGGTTTATTCATCTCAAAACACTCCAGTTAATTTTCATTACGCCCTTGTTTTTCCATGGTGGATAGGGAGAAAACAACCACGGTTGGTCATGGCACAGATACCATGACTGGGGGCCAGCGTAGCAACCGTTTTAGACTGCGAGCAGTGTCTCTTTTGCTCTAAAATCCCTGCCGGAGCAGCGGCGAGAAAGCGAGTACGATATTCGAGCCGCGAGCCGCGAGCCGTGGGCCACGAGTCGCGAGTAGCGTGGGCGGGGCGGCTCGCGGCTCGAATATCGTACTCGCTTTCTCGCCGCTCCTCCGGCAGGGATTTTAGAGCAGAAGCTCTCTCCTCTGCAGAGGCTCCTGTTAGTGAACACCAGAGAAAGAAACGGGAGCGGGAGAAAACGGGAGCGCGGGGGACGATGGGAAGAGGGAAAAGGCGGGAGCGAGGCCTCCTTTCTTTCTTTCCCCTTCCCAGCGTTCCCTGCGCGCTCTAATTTTTCCCTCTTCCCAGCCTCCGCGCGCCGCGGGTGCTTTTTTCCCAAGCCGCGACTGTAGGAGGCCTCTGCGGAGGAGAGAGGAGCAGAAGAGAGACTGCTCGCAGTCTACAACCGTTTCAGACGCATGTAGAATGTAGTTGCCATGGCTACGGTACGTGGTGATTCCTTTGGTTCACGAGGCTACCATGACGTCTGGAAAATGAAAAACCTTAACAAAATGATTTTTCTACTCAGTCATGCCTACGTCTTTCATGTTGCAGAACAACTGAACAATATCGCAAATAAGGGACAGTTTCTAGGCATGAAAAGTATTTGACACGCCCGCCCTAGAACCGTCCTAGAAAAGTTTAAGTTTTATTTGAGTTCCAAGCTTATTCAACAACATTAAAGGAGAGCATTTACATACTGCTCTACCCACAAATAGCAAAGACTAATCTTTGCAGGTAGAGCAAAACTACTATTACTAAGTCCGTTGTAACAATGTTGATGGAAAATATCAATTTTTTTATATCTAGCTCTAATAAATCAATCAATCAATAACTGAATAGATATGATAACAAGGAATTGCTTGCAATAATTAAATTGAGTTAGAGTTAAATCATTCACAATAAAGACAAGGCAAAAGAACTCGTCTACATTGCAGTATAGTTCATCATTACATTACATGTAAATTGATACAGATGATAAGAATTGAATTGAGTGGTTTTGCGCATGTCAAGGCCAACGATACAATAAATTTTTGTTTTCAAGAGTATAGTTCACCATAAAAATAATTTGTTAATTTATTTTAAATCTCTGAAGTATGAAAGGTGCCTCAACGTAAGCGTCCACAGCTTCCAATACACTATCCTTTTTAACATAGTAGCCTTTTTTCATTTCTTTTGAATTTCTTTTTAGTTTGTCCCGTACTTGCAGCTGGAACCAGTCAAATGGAAACAAGTTTAAGGGCCAGAAAATCTAAGTTCTGAACTGTTGCTATCGATGTTGCTAAGAAAATTCGTTATTGTGTAATTTAATTATTTTAATGTTATGAGAGTTATTTTTTTTCAACCATAACCCAAGATATTACGTTTTCAGGCCACACCCATCACAAGCAAATGCAGGAAAGCAAAAAGAAACAACAAACAAGAAAAAAGTTGATTTATAAGCAGTTAACTTGGTAACGAGTCCTAATAAACTCCTCGCGCGCCCTGTATGTCATAAAGTGTAACTATGACGTCAAACATTCATTTCGCTCTTTTTCGGGAACAAACATTTTGCGCGTTTCGCGTGAAAAGAAAACGTTTCATGGTAACGTTAAGGGTGTTAATTTGTTTATAGACCTAGTAGCTTTAGTTCTGCTGTTACGTTAGATTTGCTTAATCTTACAAGTAAAGGTTAGAGACACAAGGGCTTCCAACTGGAGAATTGTATTCTCATAAGCTAGGCGATACCTCAGTTCTCACTCGGTTTTCACTATCAGACATTTTTATTCTTGCTACCAAATTCTTTGCGATTTCCAATCAATTGATATACAGACACGATAGAATTGTTTCCTCTAGGACGAAAGGAAGCTCTTCATTTATGGATGGCACATTTTTCAAGCTTTGCTTCGTCGTTCAAAAAGAAACAAATGAATTTCGCTGGCCATATACTATTTTTGGTATTTAGGCGCGGGTGTGCGTTTCGTATTTTCCGGTTTGGGGTTTTTCGCGCTTCCGAAAAAAAATTCTGAGTCCGACTTGTGGGCAAGTCTAAGTGCGTCGCCTGTTGGATATTTACGGTTTGTTATCGCAGACGTAAATCAAACGAAGTTATTTTATTTTTCTATTTTATTAGCCTCGCCAAAAAAACAAACAAAGCATTAGCAGGCTTAATTCAAATGAACATTAGGTGACAATTTGAGGGAGGGAAAAACATGCATTTATGCACTCAGAAGTAAAAGGAAGGGCCCATATGGGGGGTCGGCATAACAGCTAACACTAACATTTTAGGCGTTTTAACAGCTAACAATAAAAAATTAGCTGTAACAGTTAGTATAAATAAATGAATACAAAGTTACACAAAGATCGAGAAAATGGCCTTTTTTCGTATATTAATGGCAATTTCATCAGTAACATCTCTTCTATAGTTTCAGTTATCCACTTTTCTTGTTTCATTTAGTATCTAGAATATGTTGTAACACTTAACTGTAATTTCATATATAACAGTTAAAAGTAAAAATTGCGGCTGTATAACACGTAACAGTAAGGTCGTGTTCTATTGGGATCAACCGTTCCAACCAAAACCGGATTTGGTTGAAACAGATAAGGTTCCCGAATAGAACACTTTTTCAACCGTTTTTGGTTGACACGCGGTTGTGACTGGACATAGCCATTTCCATATTTCCTCAACTTCTTGTACCAAGGTTGGAAAGATGGCAAAAGGCCAACTCGTTGCTTTGGTTGTCTTTCAAGAACTGTTAAAAGAATTGGTTCTGCCGCATTTTGAATCGGTCGATGAATTAGAATATTTCAACATGTTTTCACCGTATGTTTTGGTCAGACTGTGAATGCATCAAGCGAGAAACCTCTCCCATATCATGACAATTTCAACAGTGACAACATGCACAGTTTTTGTGCAGTTTACGTACAAAAACAATGACGGAAAGCATAAAACTTGATGCTTGCTAACACGTCAGCGGATACTACCCATCGTTTTCAACCGTTTCAACGGCGTTCTGAGCTGCTTGAAAAAAATGAAAAAAAATATACGGAACGACTGATCCTTACGTTTCGTTTCTTTAACTGCCGTAAGGATCAGTCGTTCCGTATATTTTTTTACTTCAAATGTTTTACTGATCCAGGTCTACTTAAGATCCGGCAACTCTCAACGCCTTGTCGCTGTGGTCTTTCCAGTTTATAAACTTTGAAAAAAATGATCA
This sequence comes from Siderastrea radians, assembly GCA_964017195.1. NCBI lineage: Eukaryota > Metazoa > Cnidaria > Anthozoa > Scleractinia > Rhizangiidae > Siderastrea > Siderastrea radians. Next base: position 27,951,658 of record OZ024888.1, on the reverse strand, counting down.
ACCAAACCAACCGAAAATGGTTTTCTCCCAATAGAACACGAAAAAGCTCAACCAACCAAAACAACCAAGAACAGTTGATCCCACTCGAACACGGCCTAAAAGATACATGGCCCATAACACCTAACAGGAAAAAAAAACATCTGGACCCTCAAAAGGTATATAATCTTCCAATAGTTACTTTTTTGCCACATCACGTTCAAATGTAAACGGAAGAAGTACCACGTGATCATGAGTTTCTTGCCATTGTTGACATTTGCCGTTTTTAGCGTGAAGAGGCTCTTCTTGCGTTCGTCGACAACGCGAGTATTTATTTGAAGTTTTTTAATCGTTCTGCTACATTATTACTCTGCTTTTAAGCCTAGTGCTGTTTAATTTATTTTTATACACAAACTGACCGGTTAACTGTTAGCGCTGAAAAATCTACGAGAAAGCGAGCTGACTTTTGGCTTTCACACGAATTCACAAATGAAGACTTGCCCACAAGTCGAGCTCGGATTTGTTTTGCGGAAGTGCGAAAACCCGAAAAACAAGGAAATGAGAAGCGAATGACTTTTGAGAAAGTCTATCACAAACGAGAAGTTGATGTTTGCCGTTTGCAGAGCAAAAGAATGCTTTAAAATCTCTCGAATGTTTTCGTACATATCTAGAACACTGCTCACATCTTGCTTTGCTCACATTCAAACCACTTCACAGAAAACTTGACTTCATAATATAACACGACAATATTGGAATTGGGAGGTTCTAGGAGGACTGACAGTAATTTTACGAAGATATGAGTTCTGAAAATGAAAAAGGATCTACATGTAATACCCAAAGTAAACTCCGTCTTTTATTTCCAGTGAAAACAACGTATAAAAAAATCAGTTTACTCTACCCGCCGCTTATAGTACGCTGCTTATACTGGTCTCTGTTGTTATTCTTTTTCATTTATTAACAAGCAGCTCTACTCCAGATCCGACGCAGTCGTACATAATGTAGTAAACGAGGCATGTAAAATATCACAAATAGATGCATGTATGAATTGTGGATGAAAGAGGAGAAAGAGAAGAGTGAAAAAAAGGCAGCCATGAGCCTGCAATTACCGGCACAGTGTTCCACCAACTAAGCTATCAAGCCAGCATGGAGCACAAGTACCGTATTTACCCGAATAAGCGCCGCGGCGCTTTTTAAATTTTTCGCGCCTCAAATGCGGCGCTTATTCGAGGGCGTCTCTATTTAAAAATTGGACGCGAAAAAGAAATCTTTTCTTTTAATTTAACGGTGTATTTTCTATCTGTACGAAAATTTTACAGTAACTAATGGACCCGTCTTTTGATGGTCACCATTTATGGTCACAGTATCTTTTGAAGCCGTTGCTAGGGAAAAATGAGTTTGCTGTAATGGGCCCGTAACAAAATGTCACTAAAATTGTAAGCAACAAGAACTTAACAAATTGACGTCAGTTTTTTATGCGTCTGTCCTCTTATTGATGATAAATTTCGTCATAACATTGTCAAAGTTTGTTGTCGATCCAGGCTCGTAAATCAAAACTTAAGTAAGAATAGGCCAGAAATGCAAGGAAAAATTCAAGTTTCTCAACTAACCTTTAATCCAGTGAAAACTGTTCACAAAATAATCCGCTAAAACACGCTTCAGCTTAATTTCATCGACAGCACAAATTCCCGCTCACCGCCGATTTTCAGGTCTGAATTCTCAACAAACATCCTCATCCTTTCGCTCTATGGTTGCAATGGTTTCCTCAGTTTTTACCCATACATCTTAGATGATTTCCTTATTGAACACTGCTAGATTTGTGGTACAATTATCGCCTCATCAAGACTGCAGCACTGAAAAGTTTGACAAAACGTTTGCTGATTGCGTCAGCTTTACGTGTTTCATCTGTCTGTACCAGGGGCCCCTGGTCTGTACTCTTATTGACAATAAAAATTAGCCAATCAGCGCGCGAGAATTCGCTCAGTTATTGTAAAAATTGCTTTTGATGAAGTGAAATTGCCAATGCTGTTTTAGAGTTGCTCTGTAGTGGTTTTTTAGTTCTACGGAATTCCCCGAATAAGCGCCGCATCGGGACCGCGGCGCTTATTCGTGGTAATTGCAATATTCTTTCAACTCTGCATATTTCCAGTCTTTTTTTCGCCACTCCCTTCGTAATTCGTTGACCTCCCCACAGCAACATTGTGTGGACGGTGTGTCGATATGTAAAAAGTTCGTTTATACGAGCACTGAAAAGCGTTTTTGCTCTCTTATAAAACGCCCTGTTGACAGCACTATGCCTGTTTAAAACTTCCTTTTAGTTTGTCCCGTACTTACAACTGGAAACAGTTAAACGGAAACAAAGTTGAAGGCAAGGTGATCTAAGTTCTAAACTGCTCTATCGATGTTGCTAAGAAAATTTGTTACCTGTATTTCATCTTTTTTTTATGCGAGAGTCATTTCATGAGTTTAAGCTTTCACTTCAACCATAACCCAAAATATGACGTTTCCAGGCCACACAAACGATAAGTGCATACAGGAGAGCAAAAAGAAACAACAAACATGAAAAAAGTTTATTTATAAGCAATTACCAGGTATACAGACTGGTAACGAGTCGTAACAAACTCCTCGCGCGCACTGAATGTCATAAAGTGTAATTATGACGTCAGACATTTACTTTGCTCTTTTTCGCCGAACAAACGCTTGCGCGTTTTGCTTTGAAAGAAAAGGTTGGTAACCTGTCGGAAGTTATGAGTTTACAATCCTATCTGTTTTTTTTTTTATGCTATTGGTTATGCTTAATCTTGCACGTAAAGGTGAGAATTGCAAGCGCTCCCGACAAGAGAATTGTATTTGTATTCCTCAAAATCGAAGCAGGCAGACAAGACCCTTTCACTCCCTTATCACTATCAGACATTTTTACGTTTGCTACGAAATTTCTGTGCAATTTCCGATCAATAGTTTCAAAGAAACACGATGGAATTGTCTCTTCTAAAGCAAAAAAGCTACTCGTTCACGAATGGCATATTTTATTCGCTTTGCTTTGCTTTGCTCCGATGAGTGCCTTATCTGCTGGATATTTACGTTCGGTTATCGTAGACATAAATGAAACGTAGTTCATTGGTACAGCTTAATTTCTCTTGCCACTAATGAATCTCTGAATGACCTTTTTAAATGTTAAGACTAAAACTTGGACTGTTATTATCCACAGCCAATGCTGTAGTTATGGTGCTACTAGTTTGTTTAAATGTTTGAGTTCAAAGTGAGGCTTATAAATTTGTCGCCAGTAAAGCGCACAATGGCACTAAGTAATCGGCCCTATGACACTGAAATACGTTTGACCAATCTACAGAAGTCGGGGGATTAGCTCAAATGGTAGAGCGCCCGCTTTGCATGCGGGAGGTACCGGGATCGATACCCGGATTCTCCATTTTTGTTTTCTTTTCTTTCCTGTTTTACACTAAAACCGTTTTACCATTATTTTTTAATTTGCCAGTTTCGATTTACTACCCTGCGAAATTCATTTTAGGTAAACACAATTTTGGTAAGGGGACAAACAAGTAATTAAATATTATTTTAAACGCATCGTGTTGTTTGTCAACCCTCTCGTATACAGCTGTATAATGCCACAAATGTAAATCAGCCTAACACTTGCTGGGACGTCAAAAAGAATTATTATTCTAACAGGGTACAATTCTAAACTCTTGAAATCATCTCAATTAGTGCAAATTACGAGTTTTTTTGACTGGCTTGTGTTTTATTTTAAGTATCTTTAAGGCGCAGACACTTAGAATGTTTTGCAATCATAAAGCTCTTTGAGCTAAAAAGACCAAGTGTTAAGTTCACTTTTGTTGATATACTGAAGAAAAATGCGTGAATGACTAACATCAGCCCTTGAAAAATTATGGCTGCTTACTTGAAAAAGGTCTTCCAGATATTTTTCTTATTTTGTATACAAGTTGTGTAGTTAAACAGTCTAAACCCTTCAAGTTTCGTCATAACTGTCCGTCCAAGAACATTAAAAATACGGTTGTCAGCCTCCTTGAACACTCAAATTAAGTTCTCACTTACTGACTTGAGTGTTTTGCTCTTTACGGTCGGTTATCGTAGACGTAAATGAAACATAGTTATCTTTTAATTGTTAAAACTAAAACGTAGTCTGTGACAATTGAAGTGTGAGGTACCGGCCAACGCACTAACAGTGGCGCTATTAAATTTTGTTAATATTTTAGTTCATTATTTTCGAGGCAAAGTTTATAAATTTGTCGCCAGCAAAGCGCACAAAGCCACTTTCGTATTCAGGGCTTTGACACTCAGATAACGTTCCTATTTACTGATCGGGGGATTAGCTCAAATGGTAGAGCGCCCGCTTAGCATGCGGGAGGTACCGGGATCGATACCCGGATTCTCCAACTTTTTTTTTTCCTTTCCTGTTTTACACTAAAAACGCTTTGCCGTTATTTTATGTCTTGCTACTTTCAATACACTATCCTGCTAAATTCAGATATTAGGTAAATGCAGTTTTGGCAAGAGGACAGTTTTACACCCGTAACCTGGAGTAAAATCTATTTAATTATCCTCTTGTTCCTTTTTGCTATAGTTTTTTACGCACTAGTTGGTGGTGTAGGATACTCAAGGTGATGTTTTCATACATGTCCAGAGCACTCTGCATATCTCGCTTAACTCACATTGAGAACAATTATCAGAAAACTCGACTTAATAAGATGACAGTAAGGGAATGAGGAGTCGTTAAATACTGGATAGCACTGTAAATTGTGTGGAACCAGGATTCACACCATAAGGGTCGATGCAAGTCCTGAATTTTGCGAAGTTATTTGAACGCACCTTTGAGGACTGAGGGGCGAATATTTTATTGGTGGAAAGTATTTCGTGTCTGGCCAGTGCTGTAGAAGTGTCAAGAAGGGATATTCCACTTGCGAGAAAAACAACATATGTTACATAACGACCTAGAGGAGGACTAGTGATTGTTTTAAAATGTCGTTTGTATTAAATAACCGGCGTTAGCATTTTTTAATCATGCTTTTAATTTATTTATAAATTAGTCTTAAGTCGTGAAAATACTAACACTGTCAGTAGGACAATTCAGTAATTTACATTTTACAATAATTTTATTTTACAATATATACTTTTTCATTTTATAGTAATTTTACAATGATTCAGTAATTTTAACATATTGGTTGTGAATACGACCCGAAATGAAAATGTGAGACCCTAAACTAACTACGAAAAGATCGTATCAATTGACGCCTGGATAATCTGCGAGCAGAAGTTTCCTAGTTCTTCTGTGTGCCAGCGGAAGGGGGGGGGGGGGGGAGAGGTGAGAAAATTCTGCACACAGCGTCCCACAGGCCATCTAACACTCTACAAAACTGTGACTGAATCAATTCAACATCTTGGTTGAAAACCAGTTCTCTACCAGTTTTCTTTTTTAGACATGCCATGGATGTCCTCACAGATTGTGCTCGTTGCGGTGTGGTTACAGAGTCGTCACACCAAGCAGTTACGACCTTTATTTATAAGGCTCTCTTAGTCTGTGGAACCAGGGAGCAGCTACAAATATTTTGTTTTACAAAGAATTGTCCGTATAATTTAGTGTATTTCTGAAAAATATGAGCCAAATCCGTTGATTCATGTGAACGCGATCAAGTCCATTGCCGGTCCAATAGTGTTAACGAGAACTGACGATGAATGCGTGAAGCTTGGGCATGTCTAATAGGAAGTCAAACAGTTTTGTGCAGGCATTTTCTTTTTCACACATTTAGTTGTGACCAATCCTACCATGGATTGAATGCAATAAAATCAAAGTCAATGAAAGTCAATGAAATAAATCGGTTGTTGATATTCTAACCAACACGTGATGGTCTACACCCATATCCTACATAAAACAAAATACCTAAGTACATAATCAAGCAAAAGATATTCCCAAATGGGAATTATTAAAGCGGTTTGAACCAAAATTTTAGCACCAAAAAGAGTTCAGTTGCTCCAAGCGCGAGGCAAGAATTAAATTTATTATGGTGGATGTTCAGGTTAAAGAAGCCTGCGAAGAAGAAAGATCGAGGCTAGAGGTTTGAGAAAGTGGATGGGATGGGATTCCTGCTCTTCGCACAGTGCAGCATTGGATGGTTCTGAGCGCAAACGCGGCACTAGTGTTGGACCAAATAAGTTTCCTCATCTTTGTCACAAGCACAAGTGCCGGCATAGTTCAATTGGCGGCAACTGCGATTCTCCTGAGTATTAGTGTTTTGTTTCACGCGTGGTGGAGCTGGAGGCGAGGGCGCCGCGAGAGGACAAGGAAGCGGTCGTAAGTCGGAATGCTTGAAAACGTGTTTGCACAATCGCATATTTCTGTTGTGTCGGACCAGTTGACACAATAAAGCTCGATTTGTTTAGCTATATGAGCGTAAAAAGCTCTGATGCTGCCCTATGAATAGCTAATTACTTTAATCAGAAGCAGCTCCACGTGGCGAATCATCAACGTAGTCGCTTCAGGGTCCGATACGTTCCAATTCTAAGGCGATTTTCTCACACTGAGCTTGTAACGGTTTAATCTGTTTTAATCATGGGCAGATACCCGGGAACAGATTCAGTTATATCAACCTTGTTGTAGTCTAAACTGGTAAACGTACCTGGAGTGAAATCAGTGGTCCAATCAACATGACGTTTCTTGCGTGTTGTAGAGATGAGGGGCCGTTTTCGGTGTTTGAAGGTGGGGCTGCGCGACGATGGCTTGCTTTAGGCTAGACGTTCCAATTCTAAGGCAATTTTCCCACACTGATCTTGTACCTTTTTAATCTGGAGAGATAAATCGTTCTCCGCATTGGTCTCCTCGTCGGCCAAGACTGGTCGAGGAACTGTATCCTCTTCGTTAGACAAGTGCGGTGAGGGAAGTCGAGATCTTACCAAAAAGTGGTGTCGTCACGAGTTGACGTAGTTTTTCGAGTGGTGCGTTTACTAGCGCCCTTTGGATTTGATGCAGCCAGGAATAAAGTAGGGCGGAAAAATCTGTGTACTTGCCATGCGAAACTGAGCTTATGACTGCCACTAATACCCGCACTAGAGAGGAGTCATTTGCTTTTTGATAAATGGCCCTATTGACGGTATGAAGCCTTTATTCTTTGGAAATTTGTTTACTTTATACGATATTTAAAACTGAAAATAACATAATGAAAACAAATTTAATAGCCTATTGATCTAAGTTCTGATCGGTTTCTATCAGAGTTGCTAAGAAGATTCGTTATCGTGTAATATCATAATTTTTCTGAAATGCGAGTTATTTTTTTTAGTTTGAGCTTCCTTTTGAACCATACCCCCCTCCCCCCCCCAAAAAAATGACTTTTTTAATGCCCACCCACGTTTTGTGCATACCAGACAGCAAAAAGAAACAACAAACAAGAAAAAAAAAAGGTTTACAAGCAATTAACCTGATGACGGGTCCTAACAAACTCCTCGCGCGCACTGTATGGCAAGAACGTCATGCTAGCCCACATATAAGGCACTAATAACATTACAATCCTATATGAATATATACACCAACTGATTAACGCACCTACCTCCACTAACACACACTTTCCTTCGCTTGTACTCACTTTCCTTCATTTGTACTCACTACCCTTAACATTAGGGCATTATATGCGGGCTAGCATGACGTTCTTCCCCACTGTATGTTAAAAAGTGTTATTATGACGTCAAACATTCACTTTACTCTTTTTCGCCGAACACTGACATTCGCGCGTTTCGCATGAAAATAAAAAGTGCCATTGTGCCATATCGTTACATAATAGGTTTAAATTTTAAAATAGCTTTCCATTTTCTTCAACTTTTAAGTAGAACTTAGGTGTTTAATCCCTCTGAATTTTCTAATATTTAAATTAGCATTTTAGTATTTTAGTTAAATTTTATCTTGTTATATTTTTCACAGTGCCCTATTGAAAACCACCTTGTGTGAAAAAGGCCATCTGTACAAAGAATTGTATTATTATTATTATTATTATTATTATTATTATTATTATTATTATTGTATCCGACTTTATCCGTATATGTGCCCACACTCCTGGAAGTTTTCGTTCTGCTGTTACATTGGTTACACTTAATCTTAAACGTAAAGGTAAGAGATACAAGTGCTTCGAAAGAGAGAACTGTATTCGTTTATGATGGCATATTTCACTAGCATTGCTTCGTTTTTCGCCGTGGAGTGCCCTATCTGCTGGATATTTACGGTCAGTTAATATCGTAGACGTAAATCAAACATAGTTATCGGTGCAGCATTAATTTTTTCCTTTAGGAAGGTCACGTATTACACTTTAAGTTGATTTCTGTGCGGTGGCTGTCCCTAATGAATCTCTGAATGACCTTTTCAAATGTCATGACTAAAACTTGGACCGTGATTATTCACAGTCCATTCTCTAGTCATGGTGCATGCTATTAACTTGCTTTGTTTTTAATATTCGAGTTCATTATTTTCGAGGCGAGGCTTCTAAATTTGTCGCTAGCAAAGTGCACAATAGCACTCAAGTAACCGGCCCTATATGACACTCAAATAAGTTTGACTGAATCCACAGAAGTCGGAGAATTAGCTCAAATGGTAGAGCGCCCGCTTTGCATGCGGGAGGTACCGGGATCGATACCCAGATTATCCAGTGTTCTTCCCTTTTCTTTTCTTTTCTTTTTCTGTTTTCCGCTATAAACGTTTAGCTGTTATTTTATATTTTGCTAGTTTCGATGTGTACTAGCCTGCTAAATTTAAATGAATATTAGGTAAATACAATGTTGGCAAGAGGAAAAACAAGTAATAAAAAATGTATTTTAAAAGCCGGTATCGCGTGGTTTGTTGACCCTACCTTATCTAATACCAGAGATGTTTAGTCAGCCTTAAGCTCGCTGGGGACAAGCCTTCTGACTGATTGCTTACTAGTGCAATCATGAAGCTCTTTGTGAACTCGAAAGAAAAAAGTGTTATGACTAAAATCAGCCAGTAAAAAAGTGCATGTTTGCTTGAAAAAGGCCTTACAGACATTTATCTTTAGTTGTGTTAGTTGAATAGTCTTCTCTTCTAGCCCTTCAAGTTTTGTCATTAACTGTCTGACCGCACTTTGAACTAATCGACATTATTTAAATATGGGCGTGTCACTCCGTAACCGTTGTTAGGGTGAAAGGTGTTGTTAGGAAACCAAATAAATAAAAGTTTGTCATATGTAGAAAAAAAAAAACGGTCGCCAGCCTCCTACGATTGGCCCTTTGACCCTTAAATAAGGTCTCTATTATTGACGTTACAAACTATTAAGTTGAAACTCAAAGTTTTCTTTTGTCTACGGAAGTCGGGGGATTAACTCAAATGGTAGAGCGCCCGCTTAGCATGCGGGAGGTACCGGGATCGATGCCCGGATTCTCCAGTTTTATTTTCTTTTCCCGAGTTTTCTTACTTACTTACTTTACTTTCGTCATATGTGGGAATTTTAAGCTCAAAAGATACACTCCAAGACCAAAAAACGATTTCGAGCCTCCTTTGATTGGCCCTTTGTCCCTAAAATAAGGTTTCTATTACTGACGTTACAAGCTATTAAGTTGAAAGTCAAAGTTTTATAGCATTTATGAAAGTCGGGGGATTAGCTCAAATGGTAGAGCGCCCGCTTAGCATGCAGGAGGTACCGGGATCGATGCCCGGATTCTCCAGTGTTATTTTCTTTTGCCGAGTTTTCTGATTTACTCTAAAAACATATTCTCGTTATTTATATCAGTTGGTGAACAGTTGTCAAAGCGTCAACCAAAGTCAACGCCATCGTTTTTTGCGCACACCTCTGCAGTTTTACAGTATTTCCCAAACGGCAAGGTCATTGCGCAAATGAACTTGTTTATACGTTCATGTTTTAAAGTGTTTTTTTATGACGCCAAATAAAAGCAAGCAAGCCATCAGAAAAGATCATTTCGTAAGCGAACCAGGTAAATTCAAGGTTATACTTTTCTCGTGAACTTTGCGTGTCCGGTCCGTTAGCTCAGTCGGCAGAGCGTGGTGCTGATAACCGTAGTGCTGATAAGCGTGGTGAGTTCGACCCTTACACGGACCAAACATTTTTCATTTTTCTTTTTTACCTATACTTGTGTTTCCCATTCGAAGCATTAACTGCCACGACCCTTTCTATTTCCTAACCAAATGAAACATTTTCTGAATGACACTAATTCACTTCGTGCACTGCACTGTTCGTTCTTATAGATGGATATGACTTCACACAACTTCTTTTCCGTTTCCTTTTTGCAAAGGAAATCGAAAGCGGGTACAAGTCAGATGGCTTGAAACACTTGAGGAACAAGAGGAGCGGAAAACGTCTTTGACAAATCCTAACTGACATCTCGAGTCCGAGATAGATTTGGAAGTAAATTTTAACTAATAAACGCCCTCTTATTTTTCTGTGCGTCCAACGTTAGCAAGCACACAACTGGAATCACGAAGTCAGACAACTCATTTTGACTTAGCAGAACGTCCAACACCAGTTATAAAGTCTGGCGTTGTTTTGTACACCACGGTTCTATGAATGATAAATATTAACTTAAAAGATAAAAAAGATAAAGCATTCAACACCTAACGTGATTGCTTTTGCTCAACCGTACCTAGTAATGGTTGAGCGCCCGCTTAGCAAGCGGGGCGGGGGGAGGTACCGCAAAATGCACAACTGTTTCTTCCATTAAAAAAGTGAACTGAGTGTTTGACGGCATAACAACTCTTTATGATCAAGAGTGCACTCGCAGCGTGATTAGACTTCCTTGAAAATTACTCGGAAGTAAACCAACTTTGGCTTGTCTTTTTTTAGCCTTCTTACTTTTCCTGCGTTCTACATGCATACCTGTTTACTAGGATCAAGTATTTTGGGTAAGATTCGTAAGACTGTTTTTTTTTTTCTAATCTAGAATAATAAATATGGGACAAAAAAAGGAGGAAGATACAAAAGAGATTTAAAGAAAACAGGACATTGAGTACTCATATAAATGAAGTAGTTGTGAAAGCTCAACACTCTAATCCCACAAAACTGCGCCATGTGGATCACTATGAGTGCAGCATAGCACCCAACAGTTTTAGAAACACTGCACCAGGTGCACGTTCTCGAAAGCCCCGAAAAGTTTTCGGGCCCGATAAGTCATTTGGAAAAACATGAACCAATCATTCTACAAAGCTGTTGTTTTTACATGTCTTGAAGATGAGGGACGTCTAACTTATACCAAAGTTTCATGCTTGAAAACATCTTTGTTTTCACGATACAGTGTGATTTGTGGTGCCCGAAATCACCCCCAAAAAGTCTCGGGGCTTTGAAGAAACCCACGCCAGGTTACCAAACATTGCCTGACGTGGAACTGGAAATCTAAGGAACTTCCTTTGTTTTGATGCCAAACTTAAAATTGTGAACAATTTGCAGGGAAAATAGACTTTTAGTTTGTAAACGCGTTAATATGAAAATAAATGGCCTTGTACCAGACTATGTTGTGAACATCATGAATCTCATTGCTGACTCGAACAAGGGTGGAAATGCTGACTCTGCCCCAGTTCTTCTCAGGTTATTACGGTTGACATTCCGTTAAATATCTTGGCCCTTACCTTTGGTACAGATGAGGCAAAACCGACACACAGACTGGCTGGCTAGCTGGCTGGCTGACTGGCTGCAAAACTACAAAATCAACATAAGAGAAACAAGAAATTCTGAAGAATTTACAGGCGGCGGAAAGTCTCTCCCCCTCCCCCCTCCCCTTTTAGTAGTTCGTGGTTTCCGGTGACCTGTTAAGGACAATTTGCACTTCCGGTATGTAAGGAATTAAATGTATGTGTATTACCGGTGACAGATTACTACGGTCATGACGGTATTTGACAGATTAATTTTGGAACTGATAAAATCAATAGCAACTTGAGACCTTTGTTTGTTCGCCTTGTTATCGGACTGGAAAACCCTGAAGCTTTACTTGGAGAAATAAATCGTTCTTAAACCGTGATATCGTGAAGAACGGCCCCTAGGCATTCACGACAAATGTTTCAGCCTTCAGGCAAGGGCTCCATATGGATCTTAACGACACGAGTAAAGGCACAGGCAGACAATCCGAACTGTTTGGGGCCGGGTGACGTCACGATACTCTATTTGATCTCATACATTTACTGTAATTTGTAACGGCTGACCTCGGCTTGATAGACTGCGAGTAGTCTCTAATTTTGGCGATGGCGATTGTGGGGCGGGCGAAATACACACGCGCGCGCGAAAGTTCGAGGAGACGCGACGCGAAGGGAGCGCCGAAAATTATGCTCCAAAAAATACCGAATATTGCATCTTTTTATCCCAAGTTGGGATCTACTGTAAGCCAGATAAATAAAGTTCACTCACCCTACATCGTATGTGTGCTCTTTTTGTGACTTAATGAGGTTTTGAGTCCGTTAATTCCTCGCTTGCCGTCGCCGCCCCCAACAAAAGTAGAAGAAAGAGACAATGGCCCGCCGAGACCGACAGCCTCGCGAATTTTGTCCAATTTCTCCCACTTCCACGCCTCGCTTGCCATCCAGCCTCGGGCAAATGAAAGGTAGAATAATTTTCAAAAGCCAAAATTCATTGCAATCGCTTGGTTCTAACGTACTCAAAAGCGGCCGCGAATTTTCAAGTTCGCTGCAAAATCTCTTTTTTCTACTTTTGTTGGGGGCGGAAACAATCCGGATTGTCTGCCTGTGGTTTAAAAAATGACCTCCCAAGTAACGCTCCCTCTATATCTGAAATGCTCCCCCCCCCAAAACAAACAAGGCCGTTTGTACCGACGTACGACAAACCAGGAATGCGCGTTGCATTCTATGAGTCGGCCGGACGTGCTTAGGCACGTTTTCCGCCTAAAAAGTCCTGACTGTTATGATTCAGGATACCTGTTCTAACTACCTATAAAATATGTACTGTGTAACGCTTTTTAAATAGATTTTATTGTCATTTGACACTTTTTAGAGTGATAGGGCAACATATGTACCGCCTGTTGCTTTAGAGGGATTTGTATTTAGGCGGTGCACGTGCGGTAACGCACGTCACGCCGTCTCGTAAAATGCACTTGTTTTCGTTTTCGCCGTCATCGTGTCCGTCAGTTACTTAGGCTTCTTGAGTTCGCGCGGCCTTTTGAACAATGGGTTTCATGTTATAATGACGTAAACACATAGATTTTATCAGGTTGGAAATCCAACCTATCAAATACTGGACAAACATGTGAATAAACAATGATGATCTTTAGTGAAGATCTTTTTAAGTTGAATTAAATTTTCCATGTAAGACCGCAGAACATTTCAGGGTGGTATTGAAAAAATACATTAGAATCGCTGTAGAGGGGTGGGGGAAAAGACACTTTCCGCCGCCTGTAAATTCTTCACAATTTCTTGCCAGATATAAAAGGAGCGTTACTTGGAGGGTCATTTAACTGTTATGAAAGTGGTTTTTAAACAACATCTTTTTGTTAAAGAGAGCGATGTAGGTTCATCGATGACTCATGGAGACTATTGTAATGGTTACACAGTGCTTCCAAATTCGCTGCCTTCAGTGATGAGGCTAATTAAATATTCAAAATTAAAATAGACCTGCATCGTTGTTATAAAAATAGATTGCAATTAGCCTGCAATCGTGTCGTTAGGATCCAAATGGAGCCCTTGCCTTCCGTTTACGGATGGCATATTTTGCTAGCGTTGCGTCATTTTGCTCCGTTGAGTCCCTCATCTGCTGGATATTACGTTCGGTTATCGTAGACGTAAATCAAACGTAGTTATCGGTATAGCTTTAGGATGATCGCAAATTATACTTTAAGTTAATTTCTGTGAGGTGGCTGTCACTAATGAATCTCTGAATGACCTTTTCATATGTTAAGACTAAAACTTGGACTGTGATTATTCACAGTCAATGCTCTAGTAACGGTGCTATTAATTTTTTTTAAAGTGCATATTGGCACTCAAGTAATCGGCCCTATGACACTCAAATTGGTTTGTCTTAGTCCACAGAAGTCGGGGGATTAGCTCAAATGGTAGAGCGCCCGCTTTGCATGCGGGAGGTACCGGGATCGATACCCAGATTCTCCAGTGTTCTTCCGTTTTCTTTTCTTTTCTTTTCTTTTTTTGTTTTCCGCTATAAACGTTTAGCTGTTATTTTATATTTTGCTAGTTTCGATGTGTACTAGCCTGTACATTAGGTAAATACAATTTCGGCAAGAGGAGAAACAAGTAATAAAAAACGTATTTTAAAAGCTGGCATCGTGTGGTGTCTTGACCCTACCCTATCGAATACCAGAGATGTTTAATCAGCTCGCTGGAACGTCAAAAAGAGTTATTATTCTTACCACTTGTAATTTTCAACAAAAGTCTATAAGGGGACTTGAATCACCTCAATTTGTGCAAATTAGAAGCGTTTTGACTGATTGCTCAGTATAGACAATATACACTTGGAATATTTACAGTCATGATCAGAAGCTCTTGTTGAACTCGAAAGAGAAAGTTCTGTTTTATTCTTCTTTATATACTGGAGAAAATGAGTGAATGACTAAAATCAGCCCGTAGAAAAGATGCATGTTTGCTTGAAAAAAGGTCTTACAGATATTTCTCTTGTTTTGCATACTAGTTGAGTTAGTTGACTAGTTTTCTGTTCTAACCTTCAAGTTTCGTCATTAAAAATATAACTGTCTAAACGCATTTCGATAAGTAATCGACATCATTTAAGTATGGTAATGTCACTCCGTTACCGTTGCTACGGTGACAGCTGTTGTTCGGAATCTAAATAAATTAACTTTCGTCATATGTGGGAATTTTAAGCTCAAAAGATACACTCCAAGACCAAAAAACGATTGTGAGCCTCCTCTGATTGGCCCTTTGTCCCTAAAATAAGGTTTCTATTACTGACGTTACAAGCTATTAAATTGACAGTCAAAGTTTTATAGCATTTATGGAAGTCGGGGGATTAGCTCAAATGGTAGAGCGCCCGCTTAGCATGCGGGAGGTACCGGGATCGATGCCCGGATCCTCCAGTTTTATCTTCTTTTGCCGAGTTTTCTGATTTACTCTGAGAACATATTCTCTTTATTTATATCTTAGAGGAGTCATATCATCGGTCGGTGAACAGTTGTCAAAGCGTCAACTTAAGTCAATTCCATCGCTTCTTGCGCGCTCCTCTGCAGTTAAAGCAGTGACAAGTCCAATACATTTATTACAGTATTTCCCAAACGGCAAGGTCAACAATTATCTTATCATTTCACAAATGTACTCGTTTTACACGTTTATGTTTTAAAGTAATTTCCTATGGCGCCAATCAAAAACAAGCGAGCCATCAGAAAAGATCAACTGAGCGAACCGGGTAAATGCAAGGTTATATTTTTCTCACAGGGAATTTTGCGTGTCCGGTGTGTTAGCTCAGTCGGCAGAGCGTGGTGCTGATAACGCCAAGGTCGTGAGTTCGACCCTCACACGGACCAAAGATTTTTCAATTTTCTTTTTTGCTTATACTTGTGTTTCCCATTCGAAGCGTTAACTGCCGCGACCCTTTCCATTTTCTAACTAAATGAACCATTTTCTGAATGACACAAATGCACTTCGTGCACTGCACTGTTCGTTCTTATGGACGGATATGACTTCACACAACTTCTTTTCCGTTTCCTTTTCGCAAAGGAAATCGAAAGCGGGTACAAGTCTGATGGTTTGAAACACTTGAGGGACAAGATGAGCGCAAAAATTCTTTGACAAATCCTAACTGAAAACTCGAGTTCGAGATAAATTTGGAAATATTGTTAGCCAATAAACTCCCTCTTATTTTTCTGTGCGTCCAACGTTAGCAGGCACACAACTGGAATCAGGAAGTCGGACAACTTATTTTGACTTGACAGAACGTCCAACGCCAGTTGTAAACAAACAATCAATTTTAGAAAAAAATTCGTAAAGTCTGGCGTTGTTTTGTACACGACGTTTGTATGAATGATAAATATTAATTTAAAAGATAAAAAGAGATAGAGCATTCAACACCTGACGTGATTGCTTTTGCTCAACCGTACTTTGTAATTGTTTTCTTAATATGAGTAATAGTTTTCTTTCACGCGCTTGTTGTGTTATATACCGTACTGATGTTTAATGACAGCTGCTATTTAACATAACAAGCTCAGGGAAAACGCTTCAGAAATATTCCTGTACAATCCTATACTACATTATGTATGCAACTATTTTCGTCTACAGAAAACAAAAGCAAAACTACAACCTTCTCTTGGGACCAGCACCCTGGGCTGAAAGTAGGATCCAAGTAAACAATCAGCCCTCTGACACTCAAATAAGATTCTTACTTACTGACCTATAAGGTTGCAACTTTAAACTTAAAGTTTGACTAGGTTGAACGACTGGCTCAAATGGTAGAGCGCCCGTTTCGCATGTGGGAGGTACTGCAAAACGCACAACCGTTTCTTCCGAAAAGTGAACTGAACGTTTGACGTCATAACAACTCTTTATGATCAAGAGTGCGCGCGCGGCGTTTGCTAGACTTGTTTGAAAATTACTCGGTCGTAAACCAACTTTGGCTTGTCTTTTTTTAGCCTTCTGTTTTTTCCTGTGTTCTATATGCATACCTGTTTACTTATCGAAACCAAGTTTAATTTTGAGGATTGAGTATTTTGGGTAAGTTTCGTAATACTGCTGTTTTTTTTTCTAATCTAGAAGAGTAAATACGGGACAAACAATAAGTAGCAAGATACAAAAGAAATTTAAACAAAACAGGACATTGAGTACTCTTATAAATCAAGTAGCTGTGAAAGCTCGACACACCATTCCACGAAACTGCCCCATGTGCTTACCCACCATTGTCATCCACCGTTTTTGGGATCACTGTGACTGAAACATCGCGCCCAACAGTTTTAGAAACACTGCACCAGGTGCATGTTTCTCGAAAGCCCTGAAAAGTTTTCGGACCTGATAAGTCATTTGGAAAAACATGAACCACTCATTCTACAAAGCTGTTGTTTTTACATGTCTTTAAGATGAGAGACGTCTAACTTGTACCAAAGTTTCATGCTTGAAAACATCATTGTTTTCACTACACAGTATGATTTGTCGTGCTAGAAATCGCCCCGAAACGATTCGGAGCTTTCGAGAAACGCACGCCAGGTGACCAAACATTGCCTGATGTGGGACTGGAAATCTAAGGAACGTCCTGTTTTTGATCCCAAACTTAAAATGTGGGAAAATACACTTTTAGGTCGTGTTCTACTGGGAACAACCGTTTTTGGTCGGTTAAGTTGGTTGGGTTTTTCGTGTTCTATTGGGGAAAAACCGTTTTCGGTTGGTTTGATTGATCAACTTTTTCAACCTGAGCTCTGGGTTTGGTTGAAACGGTTGAAAACGATGGGTAGCGTCCGCTGACATGTTAGCAAGCATCGGCTTTCACGCATTGCGTCAGTATAATTTGCGCGTAATCATGTGTAAACTGTCAGTCACAAACGTTGCTTTTAAAGTTGCTTTCTGATAAATTCTCAAAATAGCCTGCAATACGAGTGACAGGTGTACTCTCCGTTTCCAGTAACAATTTTGCCATACGTTCCGATTCATCGTCCGATTCACAACGTGGTGGAACTAATTTTTCTAACAGTTCTTGAAAGACAACGGATGCTACGAGTTGCACTTTACCCAGTTCTAGGTGTCCAGACAGTGGAATGCGAGCGAAAACTATTAGCGAGCGAAAGAGCGGGAAAAAAGGAGAGGAGGCTTGGGAGAAAAAGTTGAGGAAGTCTGGAAATGACTATGCCCAGTCACAACCGCGTGTCAACCAAGAACGGTTGAAAAAATGTTCTATTGGAAACCTTAACCGTTTCAACCAAAACCGGTTTCGGTTGAAACGGTTGATCCCAGTAGTTTGTAACGCCCTTAGTTTGTAAACGCGTTAACATGCTGCTGACTCTGACCCAGTTCTTCTAAGTTTATTGCTGTTGACATTTCTCTCAGATAACTTGGCCCTTACCTTAGCTACAGATAAGGCCCCCCCCCAAAAAAAAAAGGAAAAAAAGGTGCAAAACTACAAAATCAGTATAAGAGAAAAAGACCAGACTGTTCTGATTGAGGTACCTGTTCGCACTGTACATAAAATATGTACTGCGTAACGCTTTTTCATCGATTTTATTGTCATTTGACATTTTTTAGAGTGATAGAGCAACATATGTACCGCCCATCGCTTTAGAAGGATTTGTATTTTTAGACTGTGATTGATTCTTTCGTTCTAACTAAATTGTTAATTTGATTTGTTTTGAAATAGTAATTTAAATTCATCATGAAAACTTTAAATGGTCTCCACGGTCAGTCACTCAAGCTAAATACTCCGACACTCAAATAAAGTGACTAATTTATTTGTTTCCAGTTATTCAACACCTAAGATCGAGTTTGTGACCACTTCTTCACTGGTTTACGGTCTTTACTGATAGAGGTAAGGGGGTTAGTTTCTAAAGAAACTGTGGTGTGCGTCGGTGGGGACGTGAAACACAAAAATTTTGGACTTATCAATTGAGTTGATAAGGTGAATTGGCCACTGTGAACAGATTGAAAGCAGATGTTTGGAGCGTTAGCTCTTCGTCAGAGCGAATCAAGAAATTGTGGGTTGCACTTGGTTTGTATAGAGAGTGGTGGAGCTGCGGCACACTTAATCCCCATGGTATCAACGAACGCTTTTCATTCAACTAATTTATTCTTGTTTTTCACGTTGCCATGTTCCCACCAATAGTGTAACTCCACCACTCTCCATACAAACGAAGTGCAACCCATAATTCCTTGATTCGTTCTGTCGAATGGCTAACGCTCGAAACGTCAGCTTTCAGTCTTTTTACGATGGCCAATTCTCCTTATCAACTCAATTGACAGAGGTAGCTTTCAGGGTTGAGGGGAGGGTTAAAAAATAGCATAGTACTTTGATGATCCAGCCCTTGAATCTTCGACAGTTCTTAATATGTGGTGATCTCTTCACTATTCGCCGCATATCTCTTATAGTACTAGTCTGAGGGATTTGTTTACACATCAAGACAAGTTGTTTTTGGTGATCATGTCCTTTATTTTTATGACTTGTATACATGACATATGTTTGATCAAATGGTACTATTGCGAGGAGAGGTGAGATATTGGACAGCGTTGGGTATTAAAAAGTAAACCTTGTCTGTAAAATTCTCCGCGTTTGTTTACGCATCTTTACCTGTTGACGGTACGAAATCATCTCGTTTATTACTCCGAGTTTAAATTTAAATCCCTTGAGTGACTGTGACAGATTACTAATATAAAGTAATTGATCAGTAGCAGATTACTTCATTTAGTCGGAAAGATTAGTAGTATGTAGTATTGTAAAGCACCAAGGACAAGTAGTGGATACGTGTTACATAAGTCAATAAATTATGAAATTATTATTGTTACTCCATTCAGATCACAAGAGGCTTATTCCATGACACCTATGTAAAGGGTACAAATTAATATAGTCTTGCAGTTTTCAGTGCGTTTAAGGGCGTGTGAACAGTATGAATCATCAGGTCTCGAAAGGGTGCTGGGTATACGATCCGAAGGTTAATCCTAACTGCATCAAGACTGCAAAACATCTCGGCTTCAGTTTGCTCGACGCACCAACCCTTGCAACCTGCAAGCTACATTTTCTCCAAGTTGGTCCTTTCGTTGGGTGTGGAAAACACTGGAGAATGCTTGAACGAAACGGTGGCTGGTTTGTTTAGCAGACAATTCATTTACATCGTGCAAAACACGTACATGTTACAAAGCGCGTATTGCTATCGCGTAAATGTCCCCATGACCCATGGAAAACGACTTATTCGTTTTCAAGGAAGTAACAGCGACTTGGAGCAAGTTCAGCTACGTGGAGAAGCAAGTGTGAACTTGGAGAGTGGACCCATAAAACGAGGGAGAGAAAAGACCGTGTGGGGTACAAAGGTCATGCACAAGACCTTATGTTTCGGCAGCTTATACTTAATAAACTAGGGAACGTTACAGAAATGTAGTTGTCGAAGCAGATGTTTCCCAGGGTAGCCGCGCAAGAAACATGTTGCAGAAGCAAATTGTGCTTTCGCGACAGAAGGAAATGTTGAAAACATTGTTGGTTCCTGGATGCCAAGCTTGGCTTGGTAATATCATCTCTTAATTGAGCCACAGAAGAAATCGCCTGCGTGACAGGCGGGGAAAGTAGCCTGTGAACAGGCTCCGCAGTAGAGAAAGAGAGCGAAAATAGATCAGCGAGAGGAGCGAGCTGAGCGTACTCTTCCTGTCCTTCCTGCCCCACCCCACCCCTCCCCGTCTCTTCACTCGTTCTCCTCCTTCGTTTCCTTCGCTCTTTCCCCGGCCAGAGAGCCTGTTCACAGGCTACGCGGAAAGGGGAGGGAAAAGCGGAGAAGTTATTTGCGAGTAACCGGCGAGCACAGATGGGGAAAGGCATTTTGCGCCTCTGACGTATCGACGATTTTAGCAATGTGGGTCTCCTTACGCGTGTGCCAGGATAAAAAAAACAAACAAACAAACAAACAAACAAACAAACAAAAACGGGACTCACAGACCATTATATCAGAGGCAGCTTAGTTAATAGTTCTATTGAACCAGTGTTACAACGGGTGCCGTTGTCCCAGCAGATTTGGACCCCCCCAAATCTGGACCCCCCGGTCCAAATTCGCTAGCGGATTTGGACCCCCCGGTCCAAATCCGCTAGCGAATATGGACCCCCGGGGGACCCAATCCGCTAGCGGATTTGGACCCCCTTCGCGGATTTGGACCCCCTATGTAATTGTAAAAATCCACGCTGTTATTCGCATATAAAGTACCGAAATAATTTCACTTTTCAATCTTGGCGAAGTAACGTTTCGTTTGGGTTTCAAAATACTGCAAACCTATTCATAATAGAGGTAGAGTCAGACTTTAGATCAAGTAAATTGACCGTTCGTTTTAGGCACATAGCCAGACCTCTCAACGTTCCAGTATTTCTTGCAGAAGATACGATTTTAAAATCTTGTTTTCTTTCATACGCGTTGTTATTACTTTTCCAGGATACTGAATTTAACATAGTTTGAATGGGCGGTTTAACAAAGGAGGTTTTAAAGTAACACCTCTAGTTTGAACGGGCAGTTTAACAAAAGAGGTTTTAAAGTAACACCTCTTGGTTGAGAATCGCATTGTCCACCCTGCAAAAAAAGTTTGCTTGATTACACAACTTCACAGGATGTTTTTTTTCAGAAACTTTTCCAATCATGATATTTTGAATTTGTATAAGTCATGAGGACACCAAGAAAAACATCAAGACTTTGCTGCAACAAAATTTAAAAATTCAAAATTCAGTTATCGCATGTTAACTAGGTCATCGATGTTACAAAAGGCCTCTAAATATAGAGCAAATTTGAACAGTGCGTCTTTGAAGAAAAAATTAGATCAGTTAATTTCTCAAAAAGCGTGCTTACGTACACGCGCTAGATTTCTCTTGTTCATTTTAATGAAAAATAGCAGAGTCATGCTTAAGGGTTCTTAAGGTTCAGTAAACTGGAGTGCTACCACAAAGCCACAAAACTTTTAAAAGTGTCTGAAACACGCGCTGCGGTATTTCTTACAGACGGTGCGATTTTCAAATCTCTTTTTTTTTCTTTTACTCCCGTTGTTAATATTTATTCTAAAAAAATTAATTTGAGGTGAGAAAAAGGTGAGAAGAAAAGCTAATTTTTAAAGTACGCTTGCTACTCCGTCCCTCCAATTACCGCGGCAAGCTGATGTCAAATACTATGAAATTGTTTTTCTTAGCGCGGCTTTATAAACTCGCTTTAAGTCAGTTATGTTAGAAAATATTGTAAGATATCTTCAAGAAAGTTTAGTTTTTAAAATTTATCGATACAAACTAGCGTTGTAGGATCTCCTTTACCCTAAGTATTAAAGATTATTTGAAAAGAAAAACTGCTTCAATATTTTCTATTTTGCCTCTTTAACAGCTCCAAAAAACAATTTTACCAATTTTACTCAATAGAACGCTTGATTTCAGGGGGGTCCAAATCCGCGAGAGGGGGTCCATATCCGCTAGCGGATTTGGACCCCCCGGTCCAAATCCGCTAGCGGATCTGGACCGGGGGGTCCAAATCCGCGGGGGGGGTCCAAATCCGCTGTGACACCGTATCACCGGTGGGTGGAAGAGAAGAAATCAGTTGCGGAGCGGGAAGTACGTCTTCAAGCTGAAAAGTACAGAAATGTTCCTGGTCTGGTTGAGGCTCAAATGACGCGAATATATTTTTCCTTACTAAAACTGCCTTTGGCTGACATTTGCTTCGCAGAGCTATGTACCCCTTCCCCACACCCCGCCCCACCTCCCCGGCCAAGAGATTTCTCCATCAAGCCTCGCTCCCAAGGTGAGGTGCGAGGTTGAAGAAGATGGCAGAGCTGCCATGTTCGAGTGGAGGTTGTGTGCGTTTGGGAACTGAGTGAAATTCGCTTTGCTAATACCCTTTGAAGAGTGCAGGACTTGCAGCATTCTTTTGAAGATGTTCTCAGAGAATTTTCCAGCGATGGTGAGTAGAATTTTAGCTTTGCTGTTTAATTAGCTCATGTGAGTTCGATTTCAATTCCAGGTCCGAACCCGGGAATCGCGAGCAATGGAAACAACTGCGAAGAGTGGCCACTTCGCTCGCTTGAAACCAACTCTGGGCGCCTTTAATCTTTCTGTCCACTAAATTTGTTGTCTTTGCCCAAATCAAGCTGTTTTACCTGAATTGTATAGTTGTACATGTATTGTCTTTGAACAAACTCAAACAGTAGGGGGCGGGAAATTTCAAAATGTTATTGTTGTTTATTGAAGTCGAATTTAAAATAGAAATGGGCCCTTATTGCTAAATGTTATCCTTGTTCTTTAATTCAATTTTCTGTTCCGTTGTTCTTTTTGCAGCGAAATGAAAGAAGTCCGAGGACGAACGTTGTGCACGTGGAAAGGTGGCAAACCTTGCGTTTGCAGGACGGTAGGCTTTCTGCAGCATTTTTTGGTAAAAAAAGCTCTCTTTTATCGGTATAAATGTTTCTTTGGCTAATGCTTCAATTTTGCTAGTAGAAGTTTGCCCCACACAAAGAAGGACATTATGTTGTTTAGAATAATTCTCGTTCAAACATTGTTTTTGATATTTTTCTGGTATCTATGGACAAAACAGGGCTGGTACACAAAACTAAGCTTATTATTCAGGACGGTTACAATGAATTGAAACTCTCTCAAGGAAATATGCAGTTAGTTTGCAGCACATTCTGTACACGAAACTGGCCAGTCAAAGAGCAAAATGTGTCGAGAAAATAATTATATGGATGAGTAGAGTAAGACTGGGAGAGAAATACCACAAAGAATTGGGACTCTGTCCCCTTACTGTCCCCTTTCCATACATCAAATTATTCGGAAAATTCCCATTGGTTGATTTTTGGTGCTGTATGGCATCAGATGTTCTTCACTTTACAGTGAATGATTAGTTTGTGCATGTCACTTTGTTTCGGTCTGCAGTGGTGTGCTTGAAGTCTAAGTTACATTGTCTGCAATAAGTAATCTTATTGACTCTTTTACTGACTCTTGCAAATCAAGCTCAAAGTATTCCAGGGCCCTGGAGACAAAAACTAGTTCATTTATAATAATCGCATTGTTGTGCTTGCAAAGAATTTAATCACAAAGTTTGAATAATGTAAATTATATGGCACAAATCTTTTTAATATATTTTATTACCATATTTAAGTAAAGGAAAAGCAGGACCAAAGTGTCTGTAGCATTCTATTGGGGGTGGGGGAGGGAGGGGAGGGGTGATTACCAGCAAAATTAATACTTGGTAATTTGATTTTGAGAGATGCAGTTCTGTTATTTAGTTCTGGTATTTTGCTATTCCAACTTTGAAAACCTGCAGTTTTGTGATAGTGTTATGTCATTTTGATGATGTGCATTTTATTTTGTTGTTTTGACATGGTAACATTCAGTTGGGAATGACACTCAGTAATGAGTTTTCGACGCAGTAATTTATTTGCCACCAAAATGTGAATACTTTGCTTATGTAGTCATTCCTTGTAGGTTTTTGAGACAAAGTGGATATAGTATTAAGGGCAATATTTGGAGTTTGACGATGACACTTCCACCCCAGGGTTGATTAGGATTTTCAGCAGCACTGTTTTACAGGTCTGGAAAGTGGATTTTTTTCTGTAATGGTTGAAGTATTGTTCAAAAAACACCAGTGAAATGCTAGCAGTCAAGTGGTTAAGGATTCCAGCATTAAAGGGCAAGGAGTAGTGTTTATCAGTATGTTCACATTGTCTGAGTCTGCAAAACACAGGAATGTATTCCTTTTAGCATGTTAAAACCAGCTTAAACCTGCGAGTTATACTTGTTTAAAAGTGCTGCATCACTTCTGCATTTGGCTATTTTGAAAGATAATATTCTGACTTTTCTTTAGGTGAAACAAGCCAACCTATGAGATGTGTGCTTGCAGGATAGCATGGACAGCTGAGGGATTCTGGGGAACTGTGAGAAACGAGTAAGATATTTTGTGGCTTAATGTATTAGAAGTAGCTGAAGGTGAAAAATAGACAATATCTAAATTTAAGTTTGTTTATTTTAAAGATAATACAAAATGTAACAAAACTGCAAAAGATGAGAGCTTTATTAACTGACCGGCTTATAAATTGGGCTGTATTTATGGTCACTTGCCTAAGTCATTTTTTTTTTCGGCCAACACGTTCTCTATAAATTTCTGTTTTCTCTTGACTGTTACCTTAAATGTCTGGTTCCGGTTATGAAGTCATGCAGTTGTGATGTCAGTCACTTACGTCATGCAAAGTAAACAGAACTAAATCATGTCACATCACAACGTTAAGTACTAGTTTCTTCTGTTTTGTTTTTATTTTGCAATTTTACGTTTTCTCTTGATGGTAACCTTAAACTTCTTGTTCCAGTCATGACGTCACACAGTAGTAATGTCAGTAATGTCACGCAAATTAAACAAAACTTGAGCATGTCTCATCATACTAGCAACGTTTTTACTTAAATTTCAAGGTTCCATACTTTATGACTCAGGCAAACTACTGTTATTAAGGTAGTTGTTTAGGTAGTGGCATGTGTCTTACATAATATTATAGTGTATGTGCAAATAGGTTTGACTCAACACTACCTAATGAGTCAGTCTTTGCCTAAAGCAAGATGTAAATAAATATTTCACCGCGTGATAAAGATGGACTGGTCACATTCTGACTCAAAGAGAAAGGATTTAAACTAATCTCGATAATACATATATCTTATTAGACGGTTTAGTGTGTAGTATCGTGGGATATTTTTACGAGTCGCGCCGTATTTTGGCGAGCCCGTAGGGCGAGTCAAAATACAAGAGACGAGTAAAAATATCCCACGATACTACACACTCAACCGTCTAATAAGGGATTTATTATTCAACTTAGCTACAAAATGGAAAAGTGGTTTATGAACTGTCTAAGTTGCGTGACAAACTAACGTGACTTCTGAGCAGCGCGCCAGCGGGGTCAGGTTTCGCGCGCTTGATGTGAGGTTGTTGTTCATTGGTCAAAAACGAAAACTTGGCAAACCTGTCAATCGAGCGAAGCGTCGTGATTTTATTTCAAACTTGCGTGGAAAACAAAGATGGAACAAGGCAAAACTGAATTATTTTTGGGTTTACAGTTAGATCAACGACAATATTCTTGGTCACCGAGTAAAACTACGAAAAGAAAGAACTCGACAGAACAAACAGAACTCGAAAGTCAAGTCAAACAAAGTTAAACAGCACTTCAAGGTCAGTCGACAGCTCAGTCATCTTCGTCCGAATCACTAACCACGCGTTGTTTTGGAAGAGATAGCGGTGGAGATTTCTGACCGACAACAATTGTACATTCGTTGAAGACAGCTCCTGAGAAAAGATGGGTTCCGTTTCCTGACTTTGACAAACAAATGACATAAAAGATTGTTAAGTCCTCGGCGGGAATTTCTTCAATGGCCCTTGTTTCTTTAACGCAGTTGAGGTCAGTTTTTGTCTTTTCTGTTGTATTTTAATACGTTTCGATTTTCTTCAAGAAATAAAGAAAATTCACTGTCGTCTAGGTCATTGCTTGTCTCTAGGATCTCGTTTTCTTTAAAGACCTCAAAATTTGGTAAGCATTCATCGTTTTCTTCGGGAAAAACGAGCGTTTCGGCCATTTTTTCATCGTTCACCTTGTAAGCCTAATGCCTGACGTGGCATTTGTAGAAAACCTGTCAAACCGGTCTTCTGGAGTACAAATACCGTGGGATATTTGTACTCGTTTTGGGTGTTATTTGTACTCTACTGAATGCAGTTGAATAATAAGTACTCTTATTTACCGGTAATGAACATTTCACCTCTTTATAAAGGCGAAAATGTCAAATCACAAAGAAGAGAAACAAGCTTCACTAATAAATTTGGGCAATTTTTGCTGCAAGTTTACTTTGCTTCTTCTTACCTTTTTTTTAGTTTCAAACCTGCAGTACCACTCAAATGTAAGTTGACTTAATTCTTGAAATTTCTCACGAGAATTGAGCATGGAGAATAAAGTTGAGAATTGAGCCTCGCAAGAATCAAGAATCAAGAAAATAAGAAGCTTGTCACTTGACATCGAGCAAAAGATTCACAATTCAGGTTGATTCAAAGAATGCATGCAAAGAATAAAGAAAGTGTAAACAGAAGACAACTTGTCATTGCCACTCAAACAAGTAGTGCAGTGATACACGGCACATTACGAAAACTTTGATTCAGAATTTCACCTTTCAAGACAGAGCATTCTGCCATTTTATTCACTGTTTCCTTTTTTTATTTATGGTGGTGGCTTAAAAGACAATTGAAAATGTTATTATTCATAGCGGAACTCCTTTGCGGCCGAAGGCCACAAAAGTGGAGCCCCATACCCATACTAAGAGGTATGCTGGTAATTTTTTATGGTCATGGCAAGCGGAATGGCTCGCGGGCGCGTGCGCCGTACATACATACATACATACATACATACATACATACATACTTACATCGCATTTCATGACATTCTTACATGAGGCAATTTACCCTGGAAGAGCAGAGACGAAGGAAAAGAGAAGGAGATAGACATCAACAACGGGAAAGGATGAGAAACGCCACTGAAGAACAGCGTCAAGCACCCGGTCAAGCAGAGCGGAAACGAAAACGAGAAAGACGAAGGAACAGTACAGCAGAGAGATAAAGGCAACTAGAAATAAGACGGAACGGTACTGAAGAACAACGCCAGAGGAAAACTGAGAGACGCCGACAGAGAACTGTAAACATGTCGGGTACAGTTTTCTTGATTTTTATCTATTTGTGATTGGAAATAATTTTGTACCACCGAATAATTTACGTCTACGTTTTTGTTTTTTATTCTACAGATCATCAAGGGGAAAGAAGTTGTAATAGAGAGAGAACGGAGAAGAAATTTACACCAAGGACAGCATGAAGTTACAAGGTGTTCAAAAAGGTAAAATCAATTTCCGTGCTTTAGCAAAGTTTGTTTAACAAAAAAAATGTACTGTTACAAAAGGGAACTTTTCGTCAAAACTTAAATCACACCTTTTACGGTATGTCATTTAATACTACTCGTAGAAAGTGAAAAAAAGAGGAAAAGAAACAAAACAAAACAAAACGAAAAAAGGGAACACAATTTGAGGGGGTAGTGCAAAGGTGATGGTATCATATTACAAGATTTCACAATATGGCCGCGCGCGTGACTGAGTGAGAACGAGAACACAATACCTTTTCAGCGTTAGAAATGAAAAGATAGGCTGAAGAAACTCGACTGCCGGTCCCGAATGCCTGTTAAGTGGAATATGAATGTCTTTATTGAGGAGAAATATGGATTGCTTTGGCCCGATGCTTTAATTGAACCAGCGTGAAGATCTGATTGCTGAGTTTCCCGGGTGAGTTTCTCGGAATTTTTCAATCATTTCACAGAATATTATGGTATGGGAAATTCGCTTTTATTTAGAAGGATCCCACTATCTCAACTCGCTTATTTCCAATTCCCCGTTATCTCGAACAAAGAGAAATTTGTCTTGGCTTTGGTCATAAATATAATATTTCCAGTTATTTACTTTTACGACGATAACCCGCTTTTCTCAACTTTGAAGAATACCAGTGTGTTTTGTTTTCACGGAGCAAAGTGTAGCCAGGCAAAGGAGGAAACAGCTTATGAAAGCATGCAATGAAGTAAAAGGCGAAAACAAGTACCAACGCGAATCGTCAAGATGTTAACTCATTGACTAACAAAAGAATAACAAAACAGGACATAATTGATATATGCCTCGTTCTTTTAAACTCTGAATCCAGTCATTGTTTACAATATCCTCGGCAAAACCCCTACCAAAATCCATGCAAGTAACGAATCGACGAAAAAGCACATCCTCATTTATGTATCTACTGAAGTAGGTCTTAAATATTTTTTAACCCTTATTCTGATTTCTGAATTGTTTGCTTGAATTTCAATAATTTTATTTGGCTTCACTTAAGCTCAAGACTTGAGCTTATGTGTGAATTAATTTTGTTTATCACTTATGAATTGTTTTCTTGAATTTCAATAATTTTATTTGGCTTCACTTAAGCTCAAGACTTAAGCTTATGTGTGAATTAATTTTGTTTATCACTTATGAATTGTTCGCTTGAATTTCAATAATTTTATTGGGCTTCACTTAAGCTCAAGACTTAAGCTTATGTGTGAATTAATTTTGTTTATCACTTATGAATTGTTTGCTTGAATTTCAATAATTTTATTTGGCTTCACTTAAGCTCAAGTTAAGCTTACATGTGTATGTGTGAATTTTTTTTGTTTATCACTCAATATTATGCATGGTTCAATTCTACCTGTTACCATCCTCCCCCTCCCCGGGCCTACCCCCCGGGATTTGCAATTTTTTTCTCACTTGGCAGTCTATTCCCCACCCCCGGGCACACAGAAAGAGACGATTTCCCACTCCCGGGACTCCTCATCGACCACAATTACGTTGTTTTGTGTACAAAACCTAAATGACCATATTGATTTCCGTACAATAGCAAAATCAGACGTTTTGACAAGAACTTAAATGCTTTTCTAGAGTTTATTGAAAGAAGGACACTACATGCATAATATAATAAAAACATGAACAGAAAACTGAAGAAAAAACTCTACCTGCACTGGCGTACGGCTGGCAAGTAAAGAAATTTTCTTCGCCACATGTTTTATTCTAAATATAGCGCATACGCACAAGAGGCCCATGAACAAATTGATGGCAGCATTTAAAGGAGTTTTTGTTACCGTGTTTCATAAGAACACTGGACTGAAATCTCTGTTTAACATAAAACTGTGCATCCGTTTTGATATAGAGTCTATTTAAGTGGTCTTATTATAAATATAAACACACTGAAGAAATATTTCTTTGTTTGTGACGACCACCATTCATTCGAGTATGCATCAAACGCACATTCTTTCAACAATTTATGATAAACATACCGTCGAACACAGATTTTAATTTTGAGAGATTACTCTTCTCTAAACAGTCTGATACAAATACTAGAGATTTTCACTGGAAATAGGCTCCACGCGGTCCGGGGCCATCATATCAACTGAGAAGTGACGTACTTTACAAGAACAACAAGAAGTTATTTTCGATTTGCCCCCCTCCCCGACTCCCCGGGACAAGACCACTTCAAACAATTCCCCACCCCCAGGCTCGAAGGGCTGGACTTGTCCCCAGGGTTGCCTGGTGGGGGGATGGTAACAGGTAAAATTGAACCATGCATTAGTTCAGAAGGCGACTGCAATTTGCCATTTTTTTTTTATCTCAGTTAACCTACATGTATGAAATAAAAGCACTGCATTGTGGAAAGTGCTTCTTACTATTTGTCACTCATAATGGAATGTTCATGTTTTAGAAAGTTTAAATAATTACTGCATGCATTTTTTGGTTTTCTCAAAAATCATTGTATTCCCAAGGGGGGGAATCCAGATGTAAGCAAAGGATTTTTTTTATGCAATTGACATATTTGTACTGATGTGTTTTTGCTTCCTAAAGGCAATCTGGCTTGTTTAACCGACAATTGTCTGCTGGGATAAGCCTTGAGTTAGAACATGTTTGATTAACTGCAATTGGCTCTTTACTGAGTTAAGCAAAGGAGACTGGAGATGATTGAACATCCAGTAAACTTAAATGAGGTCCTGCCATTTTGTTGCTCATTCGATCGATTGATATTCAAGTGCTTTACCTTACCTGTATTACCCAATGAACCGTGCAAAGGGCGGAAGACAATTATATGTAACCACTTTTTAGACAAATGGCTAAAAGAGTTTGGATACCTGCAAATGAGGGGTTCAGGCGATGATTTATTAATTATTTGTTAGGATTCCACAAAAGCTGGAAAGAAGAACACTTTCACGGGTGGATGCAAAAATTTCCAACAATGGGTCTTGTACGTCTCATGAATCAGGTGGATCACAAAAGTAAAGCAAAGTATAGCTTCGGCAACAACATTTCAAAGCGGGAAGTGACAATGCTAGCAAAGTGAATGACGACTCCCTTAATAATTGACACAGAGTATAATTACTATTCTGTTCACCCATTCTTTCTGTTCATTAATGTCACATTGGTCAAAAATTGTGTTGTGAATGCTTTAATAATGTATGTTACATACAATATTAGTTATTTGATGTTGTCAAAAGAAAAACAATGAAGTTAATATTATTTTATGGATGAAAGTAATTTGACAGGCGCTCGTTCTCATGAATTTTGCAATCCAAGAACTGAAAATTTTCTTCAATTGATGAACTTAGAGTTGAGGAGGGGAAAGAAAACAAAGATGCTCCAATGAAAGTCTAATTTATTTGAATTGTAACTACAGTGTACCTTTTATTTGCAGTCCTCTATCAGGCATTTAAGCCTCGACTTTTAGTGGCCCTGGTCAGTTTTAAATCGCCACTGGCGACTTGGCGACTGCCATTTTTTAGCCCTGAATGTTTTTTTTTTTTTTCACTGATCCTTTTTTTCTGTTCTAGGCATATATGCCAGCAGTGATCAGTGATGCAGCATTTTCTTACAGTGAAGTTAAGGTACGTGGAAGATATCAGTTCATATATAATTAGCCCAGCTTACGTATCTAACTGTTCAGTAAATTGAACTGGATTGAATGCAGTGATTGGGTTAATTTGGGTTCGGTAGTTGAACACAATTGATGACCAAAAATATGCCTATATATACAGCTGTGTTTGATTCCATTCAATTTCTGAACCCAGTCAAACATAATTAAACAGTTTTAAAATCATTCAAGTATATAGATTTAGCCAAGCCTAAAAGTGGAGCTCCAATTTTTATTTGGCAATCCTATTATTCACAATGGAAAATAAAAATTGAACCAAGGATAAAATTGAACCACAACATTTACATGAGTGTGCCATCAAGACTTCCATTTGGGTGGCAATGAGAGCCTTTACATCTGGACTTAAGGGAGGAGACTCTTAATCACCATATTGTTGCTGTGGGAAGTTCCTCAGAACCATCATATCCTGGAAACCCTATTACTTCCACAGATAAGCTGCTTGGCCACGTTTGTTTTATGGGAAAGGTTTTCAAGATTTTCAAGTCACAACCATATTCAGCATGTCATTTGACCTGAACAGAAAAAATGCTAAAACTCAAACAGCATACAGTTCTCGCTATTGTAAACATTGCGAACATTTAAAGATTATCAGGATGCAAAATTTTAAGCAACAGTTTCTAGAAATTTACTTTATTATGAATATAAAAGTTGTGATGGCACAAGCACATATCTTTATACATTTTTGTGCTGTAGTTCTTCTATTCTTTGTAAAAACAGTAATTGCATGCTTCAGATTGTAAAGAAGGGTGGGGCGATTCGCAAAAAAGTCGGAACTTTATTAGTTTCCTCTTAGTTTTACTGATTTTCTTTTTAATGTGCAGTTGGGACTGGCAGTAGCTATGTGTGCACAATGTTCAGTTGTGGAATTCAGATGTTCTTCTTCATTACTTCACCAATATAGTGGCAGGAAATGCTGAAAACAGCATATGACAGAATACCATCCACAAAAATCCCTTAGCAACAATGCGAGATTTGTAGTACTGTTAAGAATCTTCCTTCCTCAAGTTACAAAATCCTTTTTTCACGGTGATGTGAGATTTATCTGGATGGCAATATGGTTAATTACAGGGGGGTAACTTAATGCAGAATGAATCAAATAGTTACACCATGTTTACGTGATACCGGTATGAACTCACCCAGGTATGGCTTGCACTGTTACGAGATTTTGTGTTGTAATCATATAACAAATACAGAGAAGCAAGAGGGAACTGGGGTGAACTTGTAGCAGAATGAAAAGCATACAATGAACTGGTGTCATGCAAACACCCCCTCAGACTAAAGTTGAGCAGCTCTCGAGGATGTTGTTATACCCAGGGGCAGTAAAACCCTGATTTCATTAAAACAGTGTAAACTCAGACTGGTGCAATTTTGTCTACATGAGACCAGTCTGAAATTCAGACTGGCATAAGTATTTACATGAGACCAACCATCTTGAAAAATACAGTTTACCTTACATCCCCTTGGATTGCTTCAATGCCACTTATTTAAATGCACATGCTCAAAACTGAAAACAAATACCGTAAACTGCCGCTTATAAGCCCACCTGCTTACAAGCCCCCCCCCAGCTATAGGCCCATCCACCTGTAAACAAAAAATACATCCGGTAATATGCCACCCCCCCCAGATATAAGCCCTCCTCTAGTTTTCCCTGTTTCCTTAATATTAAGCACTCTCACAGAAAACTGCAAAGATTAACTCTGAGCTTCTGTTTTGTTATGTTCCGGTTACGTTCGCGTTGTTGCAGTTTTGATTTTGTTGTTAAAATTGAAGTGAATTCGATTTATTGTGACATTTCAAGGGTTAATTACAAACTGGTACATTAAAAACGTATTTCGATCAACACTGCTGTGGCTCATTTTGTAACGTTTTTCTTATCCCGCTTATAAGCCCCCCCGGATATAACCCCCTCCATTTATAAGCCCACCCAAAACCCCTTACAAAGTTGTATCAGCCTAGGGCTTATAAGCGGCAGTTTACAGTGTCTTAAAACATTTGGGGTAGTTTTTCATGGTAAATTTTGATGTTGGTGATTAGTTTGACTGTATCCACATACACTTCATGTTCCCTCAGTAACACATCCATACACCAGTAGCATTTCAGTTATTTGGGAGTAACCCTACTCCCCTCCCCCCCCCACACACACACACAAGCACACACACAACTCAAACTTCCCAGGAATAATGATTCAGACTTATTTACTTGAATTCACTTGACAGGGAAAACTATTTCAAATGATGGATTCACCACAGTCTGATCCCCTCTTGTCAGTTCATTACATGACAGGTTTCTGACTATCCTGAAATGATTTATGAAGAGGCTTTTCTTTTTGTTTCTCTTTGCTACCAGATTATGACAATCAGTAACATTGCTCATTGGTGACATTAGATGCAGTGTAAAGGCTAATGATCAAACCAAAAACAAATTCAACCACAAGATTTACTACCATCACAGTCAGGGGTAGTAACATAGTGAGTCATAATCTGTGCATCAAATAAAGTTACTGGACCATTTGTTATTCGCGTTGGCAACACTGTTAGTCACAAATTTTTAATTGACTGATTGACCGATTTATCAACTAAGTGGTTGAGTGGTTGATTCATGACTGATGGGTACTTAAAGAGATTGATTTTAATATAATAGTTCCTGGGCATCAATAAGAGTAAACAAGGTACATTGTTATTCCACTATAGCATCAGTTTATCATATAAGGGGGAAACACATACATGAGGGTATGAGTGTATTGCACTGTAGTGTCCCGGTTTCAAATCACTCATTGAATAAATCATTTAAAATGATAGGCAAATATTGTAGTGGAATAATAAATATCATTCAGTGGTTTTACAGATAATGGTCAAGGACATTTTACCGGTACTCATTGCTCGCATTTTCGCAATCTAGAAAACCTATTTGATGGTACCGAAGCGCTCGAGACGTAGTAGGAAGTGCCACAGTTTCTCATCTCCCGGTGTAAATATTATAATTGTGCTCGGCTAAATAAAAGCCTGTTATGCAGGTTATACTTTCATGCTCTTAAACCATCTGCAAAACGCCACAGATTGTCTTTGCTTCAAAGAAATTCAGAAATGTGTCGAATCTCTCGAAGCACCGTTGTATGTTTCGCGCGAAGCCGCAAACTGGACACAGCAACAACCTGCAGCAACAAGATGTGTAACAACCCACCCGGTACTGTTCAGTGCTGTCTGACTAAAACTGATGGTCGCTATGATCAGATGCAGAAATATAATACCATAGATGGAAGAAAGGATCGTTAGATTGGTTTGGAAGAGAAGTGAGTAATTCTCTGCGTTCTTGTGGACTCTCTGAAATGTTTTATGTCTATGTCAATTGTGCAATAGCCAATTTGATCGATATTTCAGGTCTTTCAATAAGCTGCAGTAAGATTATTAAATGAAGATTACAGTTTGCTTAGTCCTTTCAAAACTTAGTCAGGCATGTTTTCATCATAATTTCATAATTATCCGTAGTCCAGTTCAGCACAAATGAGGGATATTATAATCTATACTGGAGTTATGAATCAACACTGGTCAATATATCGGAAGCAAATGGTGCAGAAATTTGTCAATGTGCCTAGACGTATTATTAAATGCAACACTACTGTTTCAGAGAGTCCACAAGAACGCAGGGAAATTCTCACTTCCCTTTGGAACTAATCGTACAACAATTTCTTCCGTCTATTGCATTATATTTTTCTGCCGCTGATCGTAGCAACCACCTGTTTTAGGCAGACAACACTTAATCCTGGGTGCATTGTTTGACATCCTGTTGTTGTGCCAAGTTCGCAGCTTCGCGAGAGACAACAGCGCTTCAAAAGATTCGACACATTTCTGATCTTCTTTGCAGCAAAGACAATCTACAGCATATTGCAGATGGTTTAAAGCGCAGTTACTACATCTATACGTGTAAGAGTATGAAAGGATAACCTGCATAACGGCGTTTACTTAGCCAAGCACGATTATAATATTTACACCAGGATGTGAAATCGTGGCATTTCTTCCCACGTCTTGGGTGCCTCGTTACCATCAGATAGGTTTTCTAGAATCTGTTTTCTTCGTTCTGCCTCCTCTATCTCTTGATAGTATTCTTTAAGTCAATTTTAATCGGCAATTGGTTTGTCTGTGTAAGGACCTTCTGGTTCTGAATAGTCTTCCTTCTCGTTCCCTAGTTCTGTTTTGCTTTAATATTTACACCTGGAGATGAGAAATCGTTGCCTTTTTTGCTCTGTCTCGAGCGCTTCAGTGCCATCAAATAGGTTTTCTAGGGTGTGAAATATTCGTTCTACCGCCTTTGTCTCTTGATAGTATTCTCTACGTCAATATTCATTGGCAAGCAGCTTGTCTTTGTAAGGATCTTCTGGTTCTGAATAGCTTCTTTCTCGATCTCGAGTTCTGTTTCGCTTTCAACTTCAGAAGTTGGCGATTCGTATTCGATGGACTCTAAAAGTTCAAATCACTGCCCAGATTACTTGTAACATCCTCAGTTTCACATAATTTCATGCTTAATTTGGCAGTTGCGGAATAAAGAAAAATAAAATGAATTAGATCTCTGCAATGCGGCCCACGTAGCTTTTTTTGGCGTCGACTCCATTCCTGGTATGACATCACAACGTGACTATGCCCAGGTCTCCCTTTGCGCAGTTTTTGACATGACTGGAAATAAAATTTCATGTTTTTAAATGGCAAAAGCGTGGGGAAGGAAAATCGAAATCGAAAAATAATTTTTGATATTCATATCAGGATGTTATTTACATTTGATCAGGCAATAAAAAAAAATCTGTCATATACACTTTAAAAATTCCAAGTCAACATCAGATTTCCTGGTTGTTTTTTTAACTTTAATGGGAGAGGTACAAGTAACCAATTTTTGTTTTCTTAAGGTGTGGAAATTGACACCTTGACACCCGAGAATAAATCCATGCAATTTTTACCTGAAATGATTCTGTAATGTTTGAGAAATAAATTTATAAAGTCAACATGTTTTAACAAGTTCTAATATCGTGAGGTAAGTTTACAACAGATTCTGAAATGTTTTGGACAAATTAATTTTTGGTTATTATGCTACACTTTATTTAATGTTCTTTATCATTCCAATTTCTTATAGTTTACAAGTCCTTTGTTGGTGACTGCAAGTTGATCTGCCTCTTCTCTGAGGAAAAGGGACTTGGTCTCCACTGGTGTCTCAAGGTGAATCTCAGTGTGAATTGAGACCCTTTACTGATTTCTTATACTCTGCTTCTTACATATTCCTATGACTCCAATTTTGTCATTGGATTTTGAAATACAGAAAAGATTGGGACTCTGGGGCCCTATACTGGTACCCCCATGTTTTTGTCAGTTTTAAGCCTGTGAGTTATAATTATTGTGTAAAAGTGCTGCATCACTTCTGCATTTGACCATTTTGAAAGATAATAATTATTCTGACTTTCCTTTAGGTGAAACAAGCCAACCTGTGAGATGTGATGAACTCTTCAGAGTGCAGGATAACATGGACAGCTGATGGTTTCTAGGGGACTGTGAGGAAAAAGTGAGGTATTTTGTGATGTAACATAAGTGCAGAAGAAATTCTGAAAATTTTTTGGAGAAATTAGTTTTTGGTTAATATGCATTGCTGTATTTAATGTTCTTTATCTTTTTAATTCGTTACAGTTTATGAATCGTTTGTTGGTGACTGCAAGATGTTCTGCCTTTTCTCTGAGGAAAAGGAACATGGTCTCTACTGGTGTCACAAGGTAAATCTCTGGAAGTGAAAAGGTAATTTGTAATAGGAACAGATTTTTTCTCTATGCTTCTGAGGTGTTCTCCGAAATGTTCTTGGAGGGTGCGACCGGTTTCCCCAATGTAGGGAGCAGGGCGGCGACGGCACGAGATGCAGTGAACTAAGTTGCTGGAATGGCAGCTGAAATGTTCTTTGATGTTGATGGTACAATTAGGGCCGTTAACAGTTAGTGAGGAGCTAACATGTTGACAAGTACGGCATCGTGGATGGTTGCAAGGAACGGTTAGCTCCTCTATAAAACTAAGAACACTAAGAAATTTCATATTTTTGCTTTTTGCGTCATCATCAGAACGAGCAACTCTTTTAGTGAAGGACCATGCTATAATACTGCCTGTGTCAGTGCACCGCAAGAAATGCAAATCTGAGATGCGAAAGCTGTTTGTTGATTATTTGAACTGCTAAGCACTTACTGTCAAATTTAAGGGCTTTTTACTTGTAGCCTTCAATGGGTAGATATTGTTTTGAAAAATGAATGCAATAACTGTTAATGGATGGTATTATTTCCCGTTAATGGTAAAGCGCTAGTGCACGTTTTTCTAAGCGAGGTTTCAATCTTATGTTGATTAATTCATGATTTGCTTTTTCTGACTTTCTGAGATTTGTTCCATCCCTGAGCCACCAAAATAAGCTTTTGTAGTCGTGTGAAAGTGCTGCTTTTTTAGACTGAAAAGTGAGTCAAAGAAAATAACAATTGTTGTAAGCTTAATACCATTGCTTTGGTTAGGTCAATTTTTAGTTTCTAATAATTAATATATACTTGAGCTTGTATTCGCCGCAGCTCAAGTGATCATGATTCCATCCGTTGTAAAACATTAGTTCACCATCTTTGACAAAAATGTGACTTCTTTGCAGCAAATGCTTTTAGCTTTGGACGGGATGATTGAATACTGCTCTGCTGCCTCACAGACGCACCTAGAAGTGCCCTCCTGTTGATTTTCACTGTTTGGTTACAATGAACCAATTTTTTTCTCCTGAATAGCTGCACTCTTCTTCTCTTTCTTTGCTTGAAGAATATTCCATTTCAAACTGGTATGATTGAACAGACATCGCTATTGTTGGGAGTTCAATGCACACAAAACATTTTTAGTTTCATTTACATGAAGTAAATGATCACCTAACGCGAAGGTGGGTGCGGGAAGTTTGAACCAGCTACGAAGGCAATTTTTAAATGTTGCAAAAAAAATCACCAGGTTAGAAGAATAGATTTTAACTTAAAATATCTTATTAATGGTAAATTTAGAGTTTTTTTGACAGTGGAGGTTTTCTTTAAAATGTGAGAGGACAGAAAACGTTTTAACATCCTTTTTCATTAATTTGAGAAGAACATAGAGTTGAAACAAGGTGTAGGTAAGGGGGAAATTGTGTGGTCAATCCTTTGGTCGATTCACACTACCTTTGATTGCTAGTTCCTGCTAACCAGTGGGACCATTGAATGACAACACTACATAATGCTACAAATGCATATCTAGCTGGATTTTTAGAGAGGTGCCTCTGGAAGAATTGGCCATTTTCACCACGGTAAAATCTTCAGTATTTACAAGTTAAAACTAGGAATAATCAGCGATTAGTGAAGTGCGTTTGAATGTTAACCATTGGAATTGAGGTTGCTTAATCATAAGGATGAGTTTAATCACGGAGCTGGGTTTCCCAGAGCCATGTATTTTTACAACAAAACCCAACAGTGTCTTGCTTTTTCGTATTTTTTAATAACTAACAAACATTTGCTGTAGAAATGTTGTGCGACACCCGTGTTTTCATTTATGGGACAGATAATCAGTTGTTTCAAACGTTTCACAAGGAAAGAAATTGTCCCCGTGACATGCAATGCAACGAAATAGCTGTTCAAATGGAATTTGAACATTTTCAGATATGAAATAAACCTAAAAATAACAAATTTGCGTGACACGTTATTATTCAGGGGACATAGTATTTATTTACACGAGCGCTTCTACAGGTGTACATACTCATCAAAAGTTTCACATGTAAGTAAGTAAGTAAGTAAAGTCTTTATTTAACGAGGGTAGCACAAAATAGCATAAAAAATACTAACAAACCAGTGGCCCTCAAATTATTTACAATAAAATATGAAAATACGGAAATAAACTGAAAAGTTACGAACAAGCCCGTTTAACCCTTTACCTTTGATAATTCGTGCAAATTATGGTCCTCTCAACCTCATTCAGTTCGTGGCTTTCTCGACAAAGTCTTTTTGGCGATCGATTTCTGAATGGATTCGAAGCATACAGACAAAGCGATTTCTAAATTTAAAAGTCACGCTTGGACATACTGACCAAACTTCAAAAGTGACTCGCCAAGGCAATTGTTCGAGAAAGAAATGATTTAAAAGCAATACTACGTATCAAGTACTAGCGTGTTTCTCGAAGAATGGACATATTAAAGTAATTTGAATATTGTATGCCGAGTGGTTCTCCATCCAAAGCGAGAAGGTTTGCCAACTAAACGGCCAACTGCAGGTTAATATATGCACCAGGGAGTCGCACATAGTTCACTGACATTTTGATGAAGGATTTGCAATAACTCTTTGGTTGAAAGGTTGCTATTTCGAGCGTGGAACTTTATTTGAAACAAGCTTCTTCACAACACAGGTGCCTTCAGACGTGAAAGCGAGGTCATGTGCTGTCCATCCAAGGTCTATGACGTATTTCCATATCCGGTACCTAACCTGACCACCTGCCTTAACGTCCAAAAATCGAGTTTCTTTTTGCATAATGCTCGTGCCCAGTCCTCTTCCTGCGTAAAGTTTAGATTGCGTTCTCCTGACGTCGAACGCAATAATAGCAACACTGTTTTACAAGATTTGTGACTCCAAAGAGAAAGGAGATGGAGAAGGAAGAGAGTAGAGAAGTAAAAATACTTCTCGCTCTTGTATTTTTTTATTGCCTACTTTAGAGAGAGTTTCATAATGACAGAAAAGCACTTGCGACACACCGGTTCAGACACCTTGTCCGAGGAGTATTGCCTTCAAAAATCCAGGTAGATATATTTAATAGCTAAATGGTGGTCTTCACAGCCGAAAATACTTCTGTATTTGACAGCCAAAAACGTTCCATAAATAACATCTTAAAACCAGTCTATACATTTTCTGGGAGAACGATGTAGTACAGCAAGTGAAGTTTTCAAATGTTGATTTGCCTTATGCCTGTTATTGTTAACCACTTATTCGTTAACTGAACACTTGATCCAGATTGTATAACCTCTATAATTTGGCCCTCAAAGCTGTTAAGTTTTCGATTGCTCTGATTAGAGCCAATGTTTCAGTTTAAAACTAAAAGTTCTGAAGGGAAAAGCTTTTTTGTCAACTATTCCTTATCTGTTCATTCAGAAATACCTTTAGAAAGTGACATTGTTACTAGAAAGAGTGACTGATTTACATAAGGGGGTTTAAATTTAAGCAGTTACAACAAGTTTTCGAGAAGCTGGCAGAATTTCAGCAACTTTCATTTTCAAGGTTGTTTTCTGGCTAATTCTTAAAACGTGTAAACTGTGGTTATCACATCAGAACATATTTATTTCAATATTGCAGTTTAAAAAGGAGTTCATTTGGGAAGCTGCAATATTTGTTTGTGAACTGCACTTTGCTTTTTTCTGTTCACAAAAGTTGTGAACAGAAACATTCGTGGTAGCTGTCAACAATAAGCAATGTGACCAATCAGATGAACAAGAACAGGGCCACACTCCACCTTATTCCCTCCTCCTCTTCACACCTGCCCTGCCAGCCCTGGTAGATTAGGAAATATGTAGTGACACCCATGCACACAAAAGGGCCTAGATGTTTCATTTGCAAATTAACCCATAGGGTCTTTTGATTCTATGTTGGAATATTCTGGTCACCCATAACGACATTTTCCCCCCAGTGGCAAATCCACCAGGTCACCTTCTTGTGTAATTGTTCTGTCAAATGTGCTGCCCATCCAAAACTCGTCCAAGTAGGTAAATTGCCCAGAAGGGTGATGCCCTCCAGGGCCTTGATTGTGCTATGCTCTTTGTCGTTGCTCCAGGTGGGAAAGAAAGTTGAAAATTTATTCATCATGACTACATGAAACATGAAAATGCACCAATCTTTCTAAATCAGTTGTTGCAGACATCTGGTATTCGTGCGGCCAACAGAGCCCCCAGCAGACTTCAATGGAAATTAAGGGAATTAAATAATTCAACTCTTGGGTTGATAGTGTAAGTGAATGGCAGTTATGTGAGCCAGATGTTGCCACTTCACTCTTAGCTGACATAAGGTAAACATACGATGTAGCATGTTAATATTCTTAAAAGGGAAATCATTCGGTGGGTTTGTTTTTTAAGGGAACTGTGGACCACACATGGTTCACAGCCATGGGGAAAAGAAGTCATGAAATGGATATGAAACTCAAAGATGGTCATAATACAGTTTTCAAACCACTTCAAACGTGTGTTTTTGCATGGTGTTTCTTTCAAACACAAGAAAACAGAGGAAACATGACCATTTGCGGGTTGCGGTGAATACTTTCCATACCACACCCAACCTTCCATCAAAAATGAAAATGTTGAGTTTTACTTCTATAAAAAAATCAAAGTGTAAATTGTCAAATAAAGTGTCATAAAAAAATCACAGTTAACAATAATGTGCAGAGACTGGTGCTTAAGAGCGCCACACTAAAAGCAGATGATGCATTATAGGTGCTGTACTCGGTACAACTCAGATGTTGAATTTTTACAACCCTGAAGATACAAGATGACATAAGTAACAGATAAGTACAAATATGTAAAACGGTCCATAAGGCAATACAAGACATGTAAAGGAAGCCACAAAATAACAGGCTCATGAAAGAAGTTTAATGTGCCAAAACAGATAGCCATAAAGGTAGCAAAAAACCTGAAGCATAATTAAGTAAGCAGATATATGATGGTCTGCAAAGCCCAAAAGGCCAAACACTAAAAGCAAGGTGATAGTTAATTACCAAAACAAACTAAAGTGATGTTAATTGGTAGAATACACTGGGCAAAAATGAGAATAAAGGATAGCCCACCAAAAGTCGTGAAATATTTCAATACAGGCATATGAAAGCCTGTAAAGCTGAGAAGGATAACTTTCAAAGCAGGGGGACGGGACTTGAAGAAAGAAAATACAAAAATGTAGTAACACCCGCGAAGCCTATGAAAGGCAACACGTTTTGGCCCGAATATTAGAAATGGCAGATGAAGATATGTTGTTTTCACTATGCTCTGCAAGTGTTGTTGCTGTACTCATGAAAAGACGGCAAAGAAGAAGAAAGCATGCAAAACTTGGAGTTGAGAATGGCTGATAAATGGAACCTCTTTCCGGACATGTTAACCATTTTTTGGTGGAACTCAGAAACCTTGATGTAGTCTCCAATTGTTTTTTACTCGTTTGTTCCCAGTAATACGGCAAGCACTGCCAACGCTTTATCTCTTTTGTCCGTTGGTTTTTTGTAATCCTTTATGCTCACATCGTTCCAATGTGGAAAGTTCTCATACAGACCGATGAGTTCACTGGTGTTCTCGAAGGTCCATTCAAATGCATCTGTGGCCACCATTTTGGATGTTTCCATGAAGGCACGTGGCCCTAAACTAGAAAGCTATTGGTTTAGGGCTTCAACAAGGGGGAAATTTTTGAATGGAAGAGAGCCAGGCTCTATTCCATTCTACAACGTTCAACATGTTGAATGGCCTGTTTCAACATTCAACATAAGATCATACACTGTTCAACATCTGTTGAACAGAACAGGCAACATTTGATGCTCAACCAATGTTTAACCGTGTATCATTGGCTCAAAATGTGATAAATGGAAGTACACAAAAATATTTTAATTCCCACAAAGGCTGTACAAGGCAATACATTTCTAGAAAGGTAAAATGTAAATGCAAATACACAATAATATTGTAATGTCCGCAAAGCCTATAAAGGCAATATCTCTTAGCTGGACAAAATGTAATAACTGAAAAAACAGAGAAAACAAAAATATTTAAATGCCGACAAAGCCTACAAAAG
Organism: Siderastrea radians; assembly: GCA_964017195.1. Lineage (NCBI taxonomy): Eukaryota > Metazoa > Cnidaria > Anthozoa > Scleractinia > Rhizangiidae > Siderastrea > Siderastrea radians. The sequence goes on along the minus strand of OZ024888.1, from coordinate 27,908,766 downwards.
GCAATACGTTTTAGCTGGGCAAAATATGATGACTTGAAAATTATAAGAATATTTAAATGCCTGCAAAGCCAACGTAAAGCAATACGTTCTCAGCAAGACAAAATATATATATATATATATATATATATATATTTTTTTTAATGCTATTTATTAAAGAATACAAAAAAAATTTACAATACAATAGATAAGTAATTACCAAACGTATAAAGCAATTTCTTTACAAATAGAAACAAACAGAAAGGACAAGCGATTAAATAAAAAGATAGACAAATAAATACATCTAGATAAATAACTATGTAAATTGCAAAGTGGGTCAAAGGTCTCTCAAATATCGACATATCCAATAGATTTGCTGTGGATCAGAGGTTCCCATTTAAATTTGAAATGCTTTAGATTACCATTTCTCGTGGCAATATCTTTCTCAATCCTTGCTTTTTTGTGTAAAACACGGGGAAGTATAGAAGCGTATCGTCTAGACTGCATCGGTATATGTAGAACTTGGCGACTAACAGGGCCAAATTGAGTAGCATGCAGAACCTGGAGTTATCCATCACACCATATAACACCTTATAGTAGGTGTAAGGTTGAGTACAATATGGGTATTTTTGCGCCACCATTCCCGAAAATCATTCCAAAAAGCCACTGTATGCGGACAGTGGACAAGCAAATGCAAAAGTGTTTCTGCTTTCTCTTTGGAGTGAAAACATTTGTCATCCTGTAAAATATTTGCTTTGAAAAGCTTGTCCTTTGTGAACACTGCGTTATGAATAATTTTAAACTGAAACAGCAGGGCTCGAAATAATTTCCGAAGAGACTCCGGACACGATGACTGGCCAAGTTCATTTTAGCTCGGTCACGTACCGTTTCTGACCGGTCAAACTTATAAGAAAAATAACTCTTTAAACAGGTGCCCATGAACCAAAAAAGTCGTTGCTTAGAGCTTATAGCACTTTAAAGCACTCATTGTCAACAACGAAATTAAACAAATTACGCAGAGGCGAAATGAAAATAAGCTTAAGTGTATTACATACACTGTTTGTTGTACTAACCCATAACACGTCAAAATATCATTATCATACACATTAAATTTGTCCGGCACGTCCAAATATAATGATTTCTGGTGTACATATCATGCTGTGAGATCTTGATCCTAAAACTCCGCCAGTAATCCATGTTACTCCAGCTCGCCATTACAAGGGAAGAAAATTTGTATTCATCGAGAAAAGCTTAGTAACCAGACATTTTAACTCGGGTGTGCCAGAACCGGAAGAGACATCATCTGTTCAAGAAATGTGGTAAATATAGAAACTCTGGAAAGGGATACCAATTGGACAAATTAAATGAACCATTAAAATAATACTCAATCTATCTAATCACTTTGTTTTTTGCCGTACTATTATTTATTATTTTTATTCACTGTGCGCTGTTTTCTTTCAGGTACGGAAGAAATTAATCCTTGGCTGAGTGAAAATGTCAATGATCTTATAAAAATGAATGTAACACACTGTTAAATTTACGCTTAGCCCAACTGGATTGAAAGGCATGCGGACATCACAATGATCTGTTCAGTTACACCTATATTATTAATATTTACATCATGAAATCTAAATGAATCAATGCCATTATGATCAATCTATTTTGTTTCCTACACAACACTAACTTATGGTATAGAAAGTGTGTGAAATAAACATGAACTCAGACAGTACTAACATTAAACTGACAGCGAGCATAATGTAAAAACTGTTACTCAATTGACCAGAAAGTTTAACGGTAGACGGTAACGGAAACCGTTGACCCACATTGACAATAATTGCAGCAACACTATTTGTGACTGTACGTGTGGGGCCTGGGCCTCAGCTTTGCGAATCAATGTCAATGATAAAAAGTTACGAATTTTCTCTAATCAAGCTCATCTAGCTCTGTTATTAATGCATTTTCTTCGCCTTTGCTCCTTCGTTTGCACTGTTTTCCTCATCTTCTGCTGAACTCTCTTCCGTTGAAGAATCGTCGATTAAAGCCTTCGACATTTTTGCAGCACCTTGGCTTTTGTACTCTTTCCGTGTTTTCTGATTTGGTCGGCAGTGAGCACTTGATAGCCATGATTCGCTGGCTGGAGAAGGATCATATTCTCGAAGCTCTGGGCCCTTTGCCCGAATCGTGATGAGGTTATTAAGGGTGCTCTCGCTGAGCGTTGCCCTCGTAGCTGTCTTGACACGATTCATCAGAGAGAACAGCCTATCCATTTTGGCATTGGATATTGGGATGGTGAACAGAAGCTCCACCAAAATGAGCACCATGCTCCACTCGTTTCTTTGACTTGAGTCGAAGATGCGTCTCCACACGTGAAGGTACGGTGTTTTCGAGGGCTCAAGGTACTGTTTCGTGTATGCAAGGAGATGGTGCCACTGATCCAATAATTCACCCAGCGACCCATTCAAGCCGGCCTTCGACAGTGGTTCCTTGGAGTGGTCGTAAAGCTCAGCCACACAGTCGTCGGCAAACTCTAGATCCTCTTCCCCGTTTTCATTTCTTCTCTCCCATCCTTTGCAATTGAGCACAGTGGCTGCCATGAGGACATGTTTGTTCTCAGCAACCTCCAACCTTGTCAGATCAAAGTTCCGCAATACACAGCGACTCGCTACATAACGATAACAATTGAAACAACTGAAGAGCATGGAAATTTTAATATATAATTTATTTCATTTTCAATACGATCGAATGTGACCGGACAACATGACCGGCAAGACGAAAGGTTGACCGGTCAACTCTCCAATCAGTCCGGACATTGTCCATTGACCGGCCGTTATTTCGAGCCCTGAAACATGCACAATTTGATTTCCTTTGTTATACTCCATGGTAGAAGATATACTTTTGATAAGTTATCTTTAGAAACACCTGAATTAAGAATTTTTTGCTCGGCTGAAGGAGGCACAAATTTACTATTTGCGATAACACGTAGCAGAGCTGCAGTGGTTAAGTTCGAGTTGTTAGTATGCCAATTTGAAATTAATTCTAAAACGCCATGGGATTCTTTGGAGATAGCATTCCAATTTTGACGGATTGAATTACACAGACCATAGTATGTTGTAAAACAAGCTTTAACATCAAACATACGACAAAAAACGTCAAAAGGGAGAAATTTACCGTTATCACTTATTAGATCTTTAATTTTGTAGATTCCTTTGTGGTACCACGCGGGAAAAAACAGAGTTTTATTGTTGATTTTAATGTGTTTGTTGTTCCGGATGAATGTTTCGTTTGGATTAAGATCAGCCTTGCCCGCCAAGCGGTACATTTTTCACATCGAGATCCTTGACTTTGTAGTTACACTGAAGAAGGAAAGAGAAGCCTCCTAAATGTGCAGTTGTATTATCTGGTATTATTTTCCACGCTCCATTATTACCATTGGTAAACCTGTTGATCCAAGCACACTTTAGAGCTTTGTTCATATTATCGAAATCTATTATTTTTAGTCCACCTTTCTCTTTTAGACCAGTGATGGTGGATTTCTTAATTTTAGCAGGCTTGATGTCCCACAGGAACTTAAATGTTAATTTGTTTACTTCTTGAGCAAAGTTTTCAGGAATGGGCAGAACTGAAGCGCTGAAAATAAGCTTTGATAAACCGAGAGTTTTAATAATGTTAATCTTTCCATAGAGAGTTAGCTTTCTCCTTCTCCAGCTGTTAAGGATTTTTTCAAGTTTTTCCAATTTGCCATGAAAATTTCGTTTATGCACGAGATTAGTGTCATTTGAAGGGCCCGGTGGAAAAAGGGCGTAAGTGACGATTTGTGGTTAAAATCGAAATTGCTGCTATTTAGCTGAACATTGGCACACAGGCTGGTTTTCATGTGAGGAACGCTGTTGCGCACTTATTTCTTGACCTGAGATCTAAAATTTGAAGAATTAGCATATTACTTTTGCGTGAAAAGTGTTGTTGAACTGAACTCGCTCAAGTGAGGCGTGAAAGATTTCTTTTGTTCTCTGCCTGAACTAAAACAAAGGAATTCAACGTAGAATTAAATTTTTCAAGAAGGTGAAGCAGCGCTTCTACGGAAGTTGTAATTTTAACAAAAACCATCGTATCATCGGCGTACTGTGTTAATTTAATTTCTTCTTTGCCCACACAGATACCTTGTATCAGAGGCTCATTTTTTATTGCAAGTGCAAGCAATTCAATAGCTAAAACAAAAAGCAACCCAGACAGTGGACAGCCCTGTCTTACGCCACGCTTGAGCTTAAAAAAAGGTGACGCGAAGCGGTTGTTTATGATGCAACTGGATATATCAGTATAAAAAACCTTTACCCAACGTTTGAAATCTTCCCCGAACTTGAACAAATCAAGAACCATTCCAAGGAGTCGAACGCTTTGCGGAAATCAAGAAAGATGGTAATACCTGGAATATTTTTTTGCTTGGTGTAGTCAATCAGATCGCTAATTAACCTTATGTTTTTACCTATATACTGTATCTCCCTTTGATATACCCGGTTTGATCTGGGGTAATAATGACAGGAAGAACCCTTTCCAATCTTCTTGCCAAGACTTTGGTGGCAATTTTATAGTCTGTGTTTAACAGTGAAATCGGGTGTAGGTTGCTTAAATTGTTAGTAGGTTTGCTCTTTTTTGGGAGAAGGGAAATTATTCCTCTTCTTTGACAAATTGAAAGTTCACCCTTCTCAAAAGCATGGTTAAGGCTGGAAGTTAGATTTTCGCTAATCTCTTTCCAAAAGAATTTGTAAAATTCAGCCATTCAAAAGAATTTGTAAAACCATCCGAGCCGGGAGATTTGCCATTTTCAAACTCCTTCAGAGCCAATAAACATTCATCACTGGCGATTTTGCCTTCACAACTATTGGACATTTCCTCTGACAGAGTGGTCATATTTGTGCTATTAAAGAAAATACCTCAGTTTAAATTTTCTACAGAGGGGCCTTTCGACTTATATAAATTCGAGAAAAACTCTTCTTGTTTCTTAAGAATTAGATCCGGGTCATTTGTTTCTGTACTATCCTCTAGCAAAAGCTTGGTTACTTTTTTCTTACAGGCAGCACGGTTTTCTAGGTTTAGAAAGTATCTTGAGTTTTTTCTCCTTTTTCATGCCATCTGACCTTCTTAAGATCGTTCCTTTAATTTTGTGCTCCATGATTTTGTTCAATTCAGCTTGTAACTTATGTAACTCGTGAAGGTAATGAGGATTATTTCGTGAATTCTGTGAATTAGCCAGCAATGCATTCAATTGGTTTTGAAGATCTTTCTCATGTGATCTCTGCTTTGACGCCTTTCTTTTAGCATAGGCAATAGAGAAACTGCGTAATTCCATTTTGATGAGATCCCATTTATATTTATCCTTTGCAGACACAATACCTTTATGAATGCCATTTACATACTCATTGTCCTCTAAAAGGGACGAATTGAACTTCCAGAACCCTGGTCCTGGTTTTCTGGAAAGTTCTTCCGATTGAACAAGCGTTACAACAGCCGAGTGATCAGTGTTAGAAGCGAATATTAACATGCATTCTTTGGAAACGTTCAAAAGGCTTTTTGACATTATAACATAATCAAGACGACATTGCACCTTCAGCACTTTATCTCGCATGAAAAACCCTGTTTGTCACCATTTTTTTCACGCCACACGTCGTATAATGAGTACAGCAATGAGAGTTTTGATTTCATCAATAGCGTTTTGTTTGCAATGGACCGGTCTACCATCTAGTTTATCTGAAGAAGTCAGAGGACAATTAAAGTCACCTCCAATGATAATATTCTCTCCAGAAAAGGGGAGTAAAACATCCGGTAAGTTTTTAAAGAACGTTATTTGTTGCGCTGAATCATTGGCGCGTAAATGTTAACTAAAATTAGGTGCGAATCATCAGCTTTCAGATCTAAAATAATGAATCTTCCGTTTTTGCAATTTTTCATCTGACAATCGAAATTTGGGTTCATTAAAAACAACGCCTTTGCTGTGTTTACTACCATGGGCAGCATATACCTTTCCACCCCATTCAGCTTCCCACGAGCTTATGCATTTCTCGTCCCTATAGGTTTCTTGTAAAAAATAACACTGTGCACGCTGGTGGTGCAGCCACCTGAATAGTTTTCTTCGCTTGATGGATTGATTAATTCCCCTGATGTTTAACGAGAGTGTTTTTAGTTGAAATGGTTCGGAACTGAGCGCAGCCATTTAGCAAAGAGTAATAAGATAATAAATTGTAAGTACATACCTGACACTCTTAAATTGTGTTGATAGTGATCGATGGGAACAAATAAGTCGTTTATGAGAGACCCTTGACACCACTAAAAAACAAAAATACCAGCCAGCAAAAGAAAAACCACAGCACACAATAAACAACTGAGACATGAGAGCCCTATGTGGCTCGATCACTGAATAGCCAAATCGATTTGTGTCCTGACTGAGATGATAGCCTTGCGACGAGAACCCAAACAAAAGCCGACGGAAGACAGATCTATGTAAAAGTTCCATGCATATTTAGGCTCCAGAGGCAATCACTGTTCGCTAGTAGAGACAGTTTGTGGCTTAAATCGCTGTCCAATGATGTAAAGCTTATTGTAGATTAACTTTGCGACTTGACCATTTTCCTTGGCGTCTTTTAAAAATGGAACAAGATGCCTTCGTTCCTCAACAATCTCCTTAGGAAAGTCACAAGCAATTGCAAAATCAGTTCCCCGAAATTCCTTGTCCCCGTGGAAAGTGAACTTAGCGATTAGGGGTCTTGGTTTCCCTTCAGAGGCACTTGGTTTTCCGACTTGATGAACACGTTCGAACGAGATGTTGTTAGCATCCTCTTTGTTCAGCTTAAGCCCGACTTCCTTAAAGAATAGATTCAGATTTAGTAGCCGTTTCATCTTCTTGCTCTGGAATATTGAAAAAGTTGAGATTATTACGACAGCTGTGGCTTTCGAGCTTAATTGCGCGTTGCTTTTCTTCTTCAGCTTGTTTTGTTAGTGCTTTCACACCTCCTTTTAGGTCACTGATAGCCTTGTCTTGATCTGCTACCTTCTTCTCCAGAGTTGCAATTTTAGAATTGGCGAAATCTAGGCTTTCTTCTAACTCTTTGTTTTTGATTTCCAGATCGCTTTGTTTCTGTTTTAGGTTTTCAATTTCTTGAATGCATCGTAAAGCCTTGTCAAGTTTCTTCTCCATTGAAGCGATCGAGTGTGCCATACTTGCGCAATCACGACATGAACACGCGACCGACTCATTGTCTTCGCTGGTTTGAGACCCCTTACTTCTTTTCCTTCTTTTTTTTGTTGTTGTTGTTGTTGTTGTTGTTTAATAGACTTTATTGCAAACAAAAAAAATACACAATAAAATACAGTGGAGTTAAAGTATTAGTAGTAGTTTAACAAAGTGCCATAACTAATTACGATAAAGCAATAAGGATATGTAACTAAATAATTAAGTAAATAATATGGGAGCGAAGGCTGGGGAAAGCACAATCAAATCGTTTTAGACTATCTTGTTGATTTTCCATGTTCTTTCAAGTTTTGAGATACATTCTGCCCTGTCTAAATTCTTATTCAATGATTTGTTTGCATAAATATATTGCTTCACATGCTGTAGGAGCAATGAGATTTTTCTGAAAAGAAGTGAATTTGACACAGGTGATAACTGACAGAAGTTCAATAATATCTGAGCGACAGTGGGGTTGATGTTCGTGTGGTGTTGTGCATTAAACCAATTTAAAATGTCTTCATATAGTTTAAGAGAGGATGTGCATTCCATGAAGGTATGTTCAAGGGAGTCTGGTTCGTGACACTCCACGCATTCACTATTACTGACAATTCCATAGCGTTTAAGTTCTTTTTTGGTGATGAGAATACGGTGCAAAAGTTTGAATGAGAATTGCTTCAGCTTGTTATCTTTAGTTGTTTTGTATATATTATTTATACTTTTTTCCCAATTGTCTGCGATCACTTCATTTTTTTCTGACCATGTTTTTTTTGCGGTTGGTAACTTGTCTTTTTTTTCTAGGAATAATTGGTAGTAGTCCTTGCATCGCATTTTGGGAAGGATTAACACTTTGTCTTTTGAAAGCTGAAACAAATAATCATCCTGTTTGGAAAGTCGTCGTGTAATGAGAGATTGCGAAGCCTCATTTCGTATATATACTGGTATTGCGGAGATGATTTGCTGATATCTCAAAAAATTGGTTTTCAGTTTGTATTTGTCGTTGAGTTCAGATAGCGAGAGGAAATTGCCGTTCTTGTTTAGAAGATCTTGGACAAAGTGAATATCTTTATCAAACCAAGCTTTCCAGTAGATAGATTTTCCTTCAATGGTTATGTCCTTATTATTCCACAGAATAAACGTTTTTTGGTGCATATCCTCGAAATTATTTCGCAAATCAGCGAAATAGTCTAGCAGCTCTCTATAGAAATTGGGTAATTTTTCGCTAAGTTTTTTCGTGTTGTAGTTGCATTTTAGAATGAAGGGAAGCCCGCCAAGTTTGGTAAAGTAAGATTTTGGAATTGCTTTCCATGATTCATCTGACCCGAGTAAGAATCTGCTGATCCAACTTAATCGTAACGCTTTTACCATTGTACCAAAGCATGGAAACTTTAAGCCTCCTTTTGACAGTGGTAGATAGAGCACCTCACGTTTGATCTTATCCTTTTTGTTTTTCCACAAAAACGCGAAAAGTTTACTTTGGACTTGCTGAATGATTGACTCCGGAACAGAGAGCATTGAGGCCGAGTAAATCAGCTGAGAAATTCCTAGCGACTTGGCAAGTAATGTTCTGCCATAAAGAGTCAGATCCCGAGATAGCCAGATGTTAAGTTTGATCTCCATTTTCTGGATCTTGAGACTAAAGTTGCTGTTGTTGTTTTTTACGTTGTCATATGAAAGATGCGTTCCCAAAAATTTAATCGGATCGCGTGGACATTCGAAATTTAAGATTTTTTGTTTATTTGCTTTGCTAGAGCCAATCCACATAGCCTTCGTTTTCCTTTGGTTTATTTCCAAGCCGGAGATAGCGCCAAATTCTTTGATTAATTCTAGGACCTGTTTAACTGACTCAACATCCTTAGCTATGATGGTCGTATCGTCCGCAAATTGGGAAATTTTCGCCTCTTTATTATTTGGAAGTTGGAAGCCCCTGCACAGTGCACTTTGTCTAATTTTGGTAGCAAGAAGTTCGGCTGCAATGACAAAAAGAAAGGGACTTAAGGGACACCCTTGGCGAACCCCCCGCGAGACTTTAAAGTAATTGGTCATGAAACCTGCATTTATTACTCCACTTTCGACATTTGAATAAAGAGTAGATATCCAGTTTCTAATTCTCGGACAAAAATTGAATAATTCTAAGGATTTATCTATAAACTTCCACTCTATGGAATCGAAAGCTTTCTTAAAGTCGAGAAATAGAAGAATGCCGGGGAGTTTATTGGTATCTGAGTATTCCATAATATCACATAATAGTCTTACATTTTGCCCAATGTATCTTCCTTTGATAAAACCGGACTGATCGGAGTGGATAATATTAGGTAGAATTGGTTCTATTCGTCTAGCAATTGTTTTAGTTAAGATTTTATAATCGACGTTGAGAAGGGTTATCGGGCGCCAATTTGACAGGTCGATCAAACAGGAGTCTTCTTTAGGGATCAATGTTATGACGCCCCTTCTTTGTGATACAGACAATTGACCATTGACAAAGGCTTCATTATAGGAGTTAAGTAGATGTTCCCCAAGTATGTCAAAAAAGGCTTCATAAAATTCTTTAGTAAGTCCATCGTCGCCCGGTGTTTTATTATTTTGAAAAGACTTAAGCGATGCTTTTAATTCTTCAATTGTGAGTGCTTTTTCTATCAAAGCGTTTTCCTCGTCGCTCACTTTTGGAATATCTAAGCCACTTACAAAGTCCGAAAATAATTTATTCCACTCTCTTTCCAGTGTGGTATCGAGTTGCGATTGAAGGAGCTCGCTGAAATATATTTCTATTTCTTTGTTTATTTCTTTTATATCTGTGATTATTTCATCGCTTCTAGTCTTAAGCTGTAGAATAACTTTTTCCTCGTAGTTCCTTTTTTCAAGGTTAAAGAAATATCTTGTAGGTTTTTCACCCATTTCTACCCAACGGGATTTTGATCGAAAAATTGCTTCTTTGCCTTTTTTTTCGAAAATGTCTTCAAGTTCTTTTTTTCCTTCCTCGAACTCGTCCAAGGTTTGTTTACTTAGATCTAAATTATTGCATATCAGGTAGTCTAATTTTTGTAGCCTTTCTTGAATTGCCGATTCTCTATGCTTGAGTTCCTTTCTTTTGGATTTTGAGTAAATTATCGTTTTCGAACGAATTTCCATTTTTATTAGCTCCCATAAAAGCCGCTTACTTTCAATATTCTTGTAATATTCCAAGGCTTCCTGTACACAGTCCTTGATAGTTGTTTTGTAGACCTCGTCATCCAGTAGTTGGTTGTTGAATTTCCAGTTCCCGGGACCTCGTTTAAATTCATCTTTAATCGAAATGCTGAGAAAAATTGCTTTGTGGTCAGGGGCATTCGAAATTCTGATTTCCACTTTATTGATGTTATTTTGAAAAGACTGTGCAACTAAGAAAAAATCGATTCTCGATTTTAGTTTAAGAGGTTTGGATTCGTAAGTAAAGGCTTTAGTTTTTGGATGTTTTAACCGGTAAGCATCAATGAGGCCTAGTTCTTCCATAAGATCTATGATCAAATTTCTGTAGCTAGTTTCTTTCCATGGTTGGCCGCCGCATTTATCTAAAGGGTATAATGTTACATTCCAATCACCTGTAATAATTAATTTTGCTATGTCCGTTGTGGACATTAAGATTTTGCTTAATGATAGGATGAATGCTTTTTGTTGACGACATTCATTCGGAGCATATATTGTTGTTATGCATATAATCTCATCTCCTACAGCAAACTCGGCAATTATGTATCTGCCATCCGAATCAGCACGTGAATTTGTTAAGGATAAAAGCGAATTAGGTTTCAATAGCATGCAAACCCCTCTGGAGTGTTGGCTACCGTGCGAAAAGACAACTTTACCGCCCCATTCAGCTTGCCAAATTTTTTCATCAAGTTCATTTGAATACGTTTCCTGTAAACAATAGATATCAGCTTTTTGTCGCTTTAAATATGTAAATATAGCTCTACGTTTGATCTGATTGCGTAATCCCCGAACATTAAGTGAGAGAACTTTAACATTTTGGTAAACCATATCTAAATTAACAAAAGATTATTGTTGTGTTACACAATTACAATAGAAATCAAGCCAACTGGGATAATAACAGAAACAAAACAGAAACACATAAGCACAAACACGAGCGCAAAAAAAGGAAAAAAAAAAGTTACTGGGAGTCTTGAAAGTATTACTAGTCAACCAAAGGAAAAAATAAAATAAAGCAAATGAATACTTTCAAACTGGAAGGGAATCAGAAAGTGAAACCGAACCTCCCTTCCACTACCCCGTTAATTTTCCTGATAAGCACGAGCTTGTTTCCCGTTGATATTAACAAATTAATGCTGACGAAGTAAATCTTCAGAATTGAGCAGAATTGATGTAATTACAAATTATCGAGATCATGTACACTGAAGATCCTTGTAGGATTTCCCTGAGGCGAAGTTTTAACAAATATCTTACCATCCATTGACCAGAAACTATGAAGAAGACCATCTCTTTTCATTTTGTTGGCTTGTCCCATAACATAGCGTCTGTGATCTGTTAGGTTTTCGTTGATGAAAATACGGTCCTTTTCAGGAGGCACAGCAGGAGAATTTGGAAACAAGCTTGTCATTTTAACCGATTTCAACTTTGCTCTTGCCTTATATAGCTTCGTTTTATCCTTATGGTTGACAAACTTGACAATTAGAGCGTTGTCATTCTTCTTTCTCCTGATTCGATGAGATATTTCGATGCTACTAGAATCTATGTCTACTTCCAAAGCGTTCGCCACCTTTAGGACCGCTTCTTCTGTAGATCCACATTCCGCCGGAATGCCAATGATTTCCAGACTGTTTTTCCTTGTATACTGCTCAAGACTATCGAGACTGTCCCATAAGTTGTAAGTTTCCTCTTCTTGTTTTTTTATCTTTGTTTTAGCAGCCTCGAGTTCTGCTTTAAGCAACTGGTTGGTCTCACGTGTTTTGGACAAAGATTCTTGCAAATTTTTTACTTCGCGGTCCTTTGCCTTGAGGGATGCCTTCAGTTCTTTCAATTCAGTCTTGACTTGCCCATTTTCAAACAGAACTTTTTCAATTGTAGCTTGAATGCTGTCGAGCGTTTCTTTGATGTCTTCGAGGCTTATGTTCGCTTCTTCAGTCGAAGATGCCGCCATCACGGACTCGTCCTCGTTTGTGTCTGTTAAAGACTTTGCAGCCTTCGGAGGTGGTTTGACCGATTCAGGCGAGCTACTTTGTCGGTCCTCTCGTTTTCGCCTTGTATAATTTTGTCTAACCATGTGGTAACGGGGAAGAGAAGGAAGCAGCTCCGAAGCTAGCTGCCACCCGCCATGACGCTCGATCCCAGTCCCAGTTTCCTTCTTTTGCAACTGGAGTCTTCTTTTGCCGTTTCTTCTTCCGACGTTTTCTGGTTTGGGGTTCTTAGAAGAACTTACATAGTGAGCGATGGCAGAGCGCCGAAAAGTGCGTCCGTCTTCGTTGAAAGCCAGGCCCAGTCCCTGCAAGGCAAATTATGATTAATAAATACAAAAAAATTGTTTGAATGCCCGCAAAGCAGACAAAATGCGAAAATGTTTTCTACAAGGCAAACCATGATAAATAAAAATACACAAATATATTCAAATGCCTGCAAAGCCTATAAAAGACTACGTTCGTAGCATGACGTTATAAATGGAAATGCACAAAAATATTAATGCCCACAAAGCCTAGAAAAGGCAATACATTCTCAGGAGGTTAAAACAAAAATGCAAATATGCAAATGATATTGTAATGCCTGCAAAGCCTATAAAAGGCAATATATGTTAGCTGGACAAAATGAAACTACGCAATTGAAACTACACCAATATTTAAATGTCCACAAAGCCTACAAAAGGCAATGCGTTCGCAGCAGGGCAAAACATAGCAAATGAAAGAACAAATATTGAATGTTCGCAAAGCCTGTAAAAGGTAATATAATGTTCTAGCCCGGCAAAATGTAATAACTGAAACTACACAAAAATGTTTAAATGCCTGCAGAGCCTAAAACGGTAATCTTTTCTCAGCAGGGCAAAACTTAAATGAAAGTACACAAGAATATTGTTACGTTCACAAAGCCTATAAAAGCTATATTTTCTCAGAGGGCAAAATATAAATGGAAAAACAAAAATATTTAAAAGCCTGAAAAGTCTATAAAAAGTGATACGTTCTCAGCGGGGCAAAACATAAAAAATTGAATTATACACAAATATTGTAACGCCTGCAAAGGCTATAAGAGGCAATACACTCTCAGCAGGGCAAAGCATAACAAATGAAAATACGCAACAATATGTAAATGATGGCAAAGCCTATGAGAGGCAGCATGTTCTTAGCAGGGTGAAACAACTGAAAATACATCATCAACTGTTTGTTCTGTGATACATACAAGACTAGGTACAGACAGACATGGAACTTTTTTCTACATTGTTGAAAGATTAGCTGTGTACGATCCAAGGTGGAATGGCAAGTGCAATTTTAAGCTCCAGTAGATGTCTCTAAACTGTTTCTCGCCGATTTTAATCTCGTTGTCGTGACATCATTTTGTCCCATTAAGTTCACACATTTCAACAACAAATCTTTTGAGTCTCCTTTCTAGATCATCACTTCCGGAAAATATTTCTGTGATGCCTTGTTGGGCGGTTTCTTTTAAAGGAGGCATGACTACAGCTAGGACGTTTTAAGGGGACACTTAGGTTGCTCCAATTGATAAGATCAGAGGTGCCTTTAGATATGCTCCCATCATGCAGGCATAAGCTATAACAAGGTCACTGAACTCTCCACATGTTGTCTACCTTGTTGTTCGTGACAAGCTGTCTGGGAAACATCTTATTGTTGGATATCAAACGAGAGATTAAACCTAAGACACAGAAATAAAAAAAAAACAACAAAAAAGGCGTCTTGTATAAAAAATCAATGTTTGCACTGTCAAATAAAGATCATCATAAAATAATGAAAGTTACTGAAAACTTGTGGAGACTTAAGCCTAGGAGCTCCACACTTAAAGCAGATGATCCATAAGTGCCGTACTTGGTACAACTCGGATGTTGGATTTTTACAAGCCTGAACATGCTCGATGACGTGAGTAACAGATTAGTGCAAATACACAAAACCAGTCCACAAGGCAATACAAAACGTTTAAAGGAAGCCACAAAATAACAGGCTAATGAAAGAAGTTTAATGTGCCAAAACAGATAGTCATTAAGGTAGCAAAACACCTGAAGCATAATTAAGTAAGCAGATATGTGATGGTCCGCAAAACCCCAAAGGCCAAACACTAAAAGCAAGGTGATAGTTAATTACCAAAACAAACTAAAGTGACGTTAATTGGCAGAATACACTGGGCAAAAATGAGAATAAAGGATAGCCCACCAAAGGTCGTGAAATATTTCAATACAGGCATATAAAAGCCTGTAAAGCCGAGAAGGATAAGTTCAAAAAAGGGGGACAAGACTTAACGAAAGAAAATACAGAAATGTAGCAACACCCACAAAGCCTATAAAAGGCAACACATTCTCAGCCGGACAAAATATGATAAATAAAAATACACGAAAACATCTTAATGCCTGCAAAGCCTAAAAAGGTAACACTTCTTAGTTGGGCAAAATTTAAAAACTGAAAAAATAAAATATTTGAATGCCTGTAAGCCAAAGGCAGTACGTTCTCAGCAGGGCAAAATATGGTAAATGAAAATACAAAAAAAATATTTGAATGTCCACAAAGCCAATAAAAGAAACACAAAATATTGTAATGTTCGCAAAGCCTGTAAAAGGCAATATGTTTTAGGCGGACAAAATGTAATAACTGAAATTTGCAAAAAATGTTTAAATGCCTGCAGAGCCTATAAAAGGTAATGCATTCTCAGCAGGGCAAAACTTAACAAATGAAAGTACACAAGAATATTGTTACGTTCACAAATCATATGAAAGCTGCATTTTCTCAGCAGGGCAAAAAATAAATGAAAAAACACGAAGATATTTAAATGCCTGCAAAGCCTATAAAAAGCAATATGTTTTCAGCAGGGCAAACATAACAAATTAAATTATACACAAATATTGTCATGCCTGCAAAGGCTATAAGAGGCAATACATTCTCAGCAGGGCAAAGCATAACAAATGAAAATACACAAAAATGTGTAAATGATGGCAAAGCCCTTGAAAGGCAACATGCTCTTAGCAGGTTGAAGCATAGTAACTGAAAATACATCATCTGTTTGTTCTGTGATACATACAAGACTAGGTACAGACAGACATGGAACTTTTTTCTACTTTGTTAAAAGGGCTACTGTGTATGATCCAAGGTGGAATGGCAAGTGCAATTTTAAGTTCCAGTAGATGTCTCTAAACTGTTTCTCGCTGATTTCAATCTCGTTGTCGTGGCATCGTTTTGTCCCATTCTCTCGCCAGCTTCTGTGCGTTCACCACCAAGTAGTGTAGCGCCATGTAGAAAGAGAAGTTCACACATTTCAACATCTTTTTCCAGTCTCGTTTCTAGATTATCACTTCCGGAAAATATTTCTGTGATGCCTTGTTGGGCGGTTTCTTTTAAAGGATACATGACTGCAGCTAGGAAGTGTCAAGGGGACACTTGGGTTGCTCCAACTGATAACATCAGAGTGGTTCCTAGAAATGAGTTCCAGATTTTTGGTCCGTAGTACCTCAAATTTATCAGGAAAATTAAATTTGAAATCACCTTGGTTACAAAACAAGTCAGCATTTGAGACCTTGGTAAACTTCAAATCAGTCATAAGTACATTTGTATATATTTTTAAGATCCTGGAAAGTTGACCTTTCCAAGGATGGGACACTTACACTACTTGTCTGTTACCATGGAAACTAAGAGACCTATCAATCAAATAAAACTAATATTTTTATGCAAAATGACATCAAATCAAGTGAATGCTCTGCAGAATATATTTCTCATACTGTCGTCAAACTCCTAATGATCATTTTTTAACTTACAGTTTGCTTCTTTGCTGGTTGCCATGGAAACCTGACAGCAGTCGAAAGAATGTTGTTGAAATAAAAAAATATATTTATTCAACATCTTGTCTTGCTCTTTTAGTTCCCGTCTTTGATCTTGTCTTTGATGGATCATTAAATTTGAACTCTGGAAAGGTGTGAAACATGGCTCAAGGCACATAGGACACACACACAGGACACTGATACACTGTTCAAACTTCCTGACCATGTACGATGCAGGCTCTCTTGCTTTCAGTTTTCATCAGGTGGTGAAATTGAATTCGGTCAAACCTGGAATCAGCAGGCGCTGGTGTTGAGGGCCTGCCTGCCTTCGTTAGAAATGACTTTTTACCAATTAGCTGTTTCAGCAAATCTTGACAAAACTCGAGTTGAGTACGTCTTGGCTTGACATGGGCTGGCATGGCCTATTTCACAAGGAAAGCATTCAAGCAACTTTGCTCCAGGCGGTGAAAAAATAATGCCAAGTACTACTACTTTTGTAGGTTGCAATGCATTGATCTGTAAGGTCTACTCCCCATTGTACATCTTGATTGCAGTTGGGCACCCAAACTCCTTTTCCTGCCAAGTGTCACTTTCCTTCACTTTCCTCTTTGGGTTGTCCATAGCATTTCCTGCAGGACAGTTGAGATCAAGTGTGCTAGCTTTTCGTTCCTTGCCAAGAGGCTGTTGTTCCTGCTGAACGTATCCGTTGGTTTCATGGACAATCAAACGATACAAGCTCTCAGTAAATAACAACTTCACCTTCTAAAGCGACTGATGCTGGCGTACATCTCAGTTAAATTACAAGAGATTGAACATTTTCATGCACACAAATATAACAACCAAGAATTTCTAGTTCAACTTTTAGTACAATAAGCCTTGTTCAATCCTTATACATTACATCGTACATGTCAAGTTACCCTAAAATATAAACATATACCGTAGATAAAGCTTTAAGTGCGGACTGCGAATTTCAAAGCAATGCCTATACTAATCAGTTTGATGTCTTGTGCAAGCATTTGTCCTATATTTCAAATATTTCCTGTAATTAATTACCTTACAAAAGAAAAAACCACATACAAATACAGAAATAATGCAAATAGAAATAACAGTGTTACTAATAATATACTAGTGAACTAAGACTAAAGAATAGCTGATGTCGTATGTACAATAATATTGTACATATCCCAGATGAACGTATGGAAGATAAGTTTTCATGCAAAGATATAAAACCTACGTACGAATTTGGAAACTATTTTACCATTTCGATATGCTGAGCAACTGTTTTATAATTCCGAAAAGCTAGTGTAGGCTTTAAGCCTTGGCCAAACAGAACTGTCACAAGTTGAATATGCCAACGTGCACACGCAGACTTGTGTTGAGCGGCCAAATGTGTAAATTTGAGCTTGATCAAAGTGACTCATCGCAAGTCATCGCAATTACACGCAAGCCCTTGCTAAATGAACTCCCAAGATGTAGCAAGTTGAAGACAATTCCATTTGGCAGTTACGCCATTTGGCCATGCTTCAATCACTTTTCGTATTGTTTGTTCACCTCTCACCGAAACATCGGTTTCATTGCGAAAATTAAGTACACAATTAGCCATATACCTGAAAGGTAATGGAACTGAAAGATTAAGCACATTTTATATACCCTAAAGTTGGCATGTTTAGTGGCTACTGGCTAAATGTCAGTACGTTAAATTTTCGTTTTTTAAAATTTTTCCTTTCCCTGTGCCTAACCGACACATTTTTTTGGAAAGGAAAAAAAAATTTTAAGTTTTGACTAAATTCACATTCTTTCTTCTACGAAAAAAAATGTGGTCATCATCAACACTTCATTTTCGTAAAATAGACATCGCTACCTTTTACTTGCCTGTATATCAAATCAGAAATGTTTGTAAACGTTTGTGAGAGCGCACGTATGTTTTCAAGCTGACTTAGTAACCAGGCATTCTTAACATCCAGGCTTTTACTTGGACTCAGGCTCCTCAGGCAATTCTTTCTTTCTTTTTTTTTTTTTTGCCCGGCCAACTCTCCACAAGAGAAGATGAGAAACGAGTCATTTTATTGGGATGGCCTAACCTTAACTGAATATTTTTACATACTGTGACTGGTTTTCTCAGATTGGCTTCTCTGACAATCCTGTACCAATCCTCTTGTAACAGGACCTTGGCACTGCGTTTTCGTTTCTCGATTTGGCTACAATCCCGGTCATTCTCCAGGAATGTGTGGCCTCTTACCTATATGATCGAGTGTAAAGAATAATAGTTACAAATATTGTCAAAAAAAGAGAAGAACAATAACAATACACAGAGGAAATATGCTGTCTTCGTTTTGACTCAGAAGGTTTGCTAGGTTCTGTATCAGGCACACATATAGTCAATAGTCCACTGTGTGGAAACTTGCGACATAACACCTAGACTGGTAGTATTGTATAGTATGAAACAATAACAACGAAAACATAAAATAGCCAAATAATGTTGATGGAGTTCAGAAATTGCATTAAGTGTTGTAGCGCAGGTGTTTTGATAATATGGCATCTGTCTCTTTTTCGGTGGTAATGGTTGTGTTGGCGGTGAAGGCGGAGGAAAATCTGGTGGGGCAAGTAAAGGCTGAAGGATCGTAAGCAGTGTCGTTGATGAAGGTGGTGAAGGTTCAGGAGGAAAAGAAGCTGCTGTGGTTGTTGGAAAACAAAACGTGTATAGTAGGAGGAAGACAAGAAAAACAACCAGAACCAACGGATGGAGTAAAACAAAATGAAAACTGGCTGTGGATGAAGCAGGCGAAGTAGATTTAGAAGTGTTGCCATGCGGAAATTTTTCCCAAAGAAAAACAAAGAAACCATGGAGCCTTAAAACTTGTTGGTTGCAAAATCTTGATATTGTCAGGTTGTAAGACATTTCAAGAAAGGTCATGACAGCTGAAACAGAGTTACTTTATTAACTCCAGAACTCAAGTTAGGAGAAATATCGTTCATACATGAATAGTGTGCGAAATTGTTACAGTGACCTGTGATGATCAACATACCAGAACTACAAATGACAGCTTTGAAGGTATAGGGACTGCTTATTAATTACACATGAAGACGGGGTGGAGGAAAATTAAACAAAACCAAACAAATTTTCCCCCAGATCCCTTTTTTTCCAAGTCCTCCCCCCAAAAGAAAAATTCCTCTGCCTCTCAAGCCCTCCACTGTTGAGTGCCATGTAATTTTAAGCATACATGCCTTAAGGGATGTTCCCTTCCCTGTACTTTGATCTGCCAACTTGAATGTAAGTAGTTGCTGGCCTGCAGTGGGCTTCTTTCATGCTATCCTAGAAACTGTTCATGTCCTTGACCTGACGTCAAAGGAGAAACTGGATTTTTTCTTTTCAGCGATGTTCTGCAGCAAACCAATGACTGGAATTTCTCCTGGCACTTTCCACCCTATATTTACAAGTATTGCAAACAGCTGGAGGCAGAATACTCGGTTGTTAGCCACTTTTTGTTTGGAAAACGAAGTTGCACATCATCTTCAGGTTCGATTGTAATGTTTAAAGGGCTCTGCTACTATTGAGGACTTATCTAAACTGAAGCCATATTTAAGTACTAATGATATTGAAAATGTCATTTAAATAGTTAAGCAAATAATCATGGTAGTTACATCCAGTCAGATCTAATTTGGTTTAGTGACTTAAAGTTTCTGGTGCAGGACGTGGGACATTGTTTATAATATCCGAAGTTTTTAAGTCACTCTTGTTATAGAAATTAACTTGACATTGTGTAACTTCCCATCTACCCACAATCCACTAGTTTTGAGAATAATCTAAACAAAAATTTATATCGTACATCTTAAAATAAATGCTGATGAATTCATCATCAACCGATATTTGATATGGTCAACAACATTAAGTCGTGAATCAGATAATGAACAGCTATGAATCACATGTTGTATTACAGGTACCTGTACTTCAGCGACTAACAAAAAAATTGTGGTGTGTGGTTTATATTTTAAAATGTAATCAATTGAACCAAGTTTGATTAAATGCACATCACTTGTACCCAGCTGTATAGAACTTGTGGTAGGTAGGCTAACATTGGCCAGTCATACTATGCAAATAAATACTGCACAAATTTGCTTTGGTGTCCTATAGCCACGAGATAGGGCACTTGAAAACACTGACAATGGAAGAAGGCATTACCCCTTGACTAAGACGTAAAACCTGTAAACCATGAAGGCCTATCCACACATAGTGGTTAGGGCACTGAGGTACTACTTGCAAGAAACTAATAACAAGTCCAATCTATACAATGGGTTGCAAAATGTTTTTTGCCACATGCTTTATACTCTTTTCCTCGTGCTGGACATAAATCACGAAATAATTAAATAAATAAAAGGCACCATGAACCCATTCCACCAATCATGATAATTGGTCTGCATTAATGCGGGCATAGGATGGGCGTGAACTTGTGTGGCTTAATATAAGATCTGATAATGTTTTGGATGCAACTTAAAGTGTGGCTGCCAAAAAACAAGTCACATCTCATTGCGTGGAATATTGGAAACGATAAGACACCTTAGCAAAATTGAAAACCACCACTCGATTTCAACGCTCAGTACGACACTAACACTAAAAGAAACAAACGAAAGAAGGAAATATGTGAAGAAGACAGAAGATAAGAGGATTGAAGATGTCACGATCACAAGAGTTTTCATCCGTTTTGCAAGTGCCGTGCAGGTTTATGCTTTACTACGTTTTCGTGATTTATGTCCAGCACGAGGAAAAGAGTAATAAATAAAGCTTTGTGCTCTTGTCCACAGTTGTAGCATTTGTGATATTGCAGATTTCCGGTCTCTTTGTTTGTTTCATGTTCAGATTGGTGCATTCCTTGGTCGTCTTGAAAATTTTGGCTTCCTATTGTCGCTAACCTTGTTGACGTTTTCTTCTTTGGGACCTTGACCCATCAGCTTGACCTGTGAGTTGGAAGCTTCGTTACGTCTGCGTATGTCAATGTATTTTTGCGAGGTAAGCATGGATTGCTCTAGAAGGTGTGTTTTTGTGTGTGACTGTTGTGTTAGCCAGGAGCAATTCTGTCATGGATAAGTGGATCCTGGAGACACGAGCAAAAATTACACAATTTAGCCAGATTCCTTAGTTGTGTAACGTGTTCAATTCATCCATGCTTTCCCCTTGTTTTTCATTTCGGCTATTAAAAAGGAAATGCTAATAAGTTTCATTGACATCTCCGATGGGGTATTCCTCGAGTATTTCCATTATGGCTGTCAAGCTGCGTTTGTTTTCAGCCGCAATTGTTATGTGACCACTGCATCTGGACCAATGTAATGGAGCAATAAAGCAACTCTGTATTCTTCTCTCTGAGTATCCGTATGACTTACGATGCAATAGTTGTCCCATCGCTGACGATAACTTTTCCAGTTGTCATCTTTATGTTTGCCTTTCAAATCTAAACCCACCAGAGGCTGTATTCTGTGGATCATGGCACAATCGAAACCATGTTTTCCGCTGACAAACTTGCTGAAACTCCAGCAGTAGCATTTCCTGTGGAAACTTCTACTCTGTCATTCATGTTAATGGCTCTGTTAGAATTCTGACAACATGCCACGTTGTTGGTTATTTCAATAATCAACTTATTGATCCGAAGGTAGTTTATTATCTAAAGGAATCGGAAAAGTACTACAGCTAAACAAGGTGTACATTGCACAGTAAAAGGTCACATGTTGAGTTTTCTATTTCTTAGCGTGACTGTGCATGTGTTGTTGATAATATAACCCTCTCATAGAAACCATCCCATAGTGCTTAAATTGTGGACTGCCTCTGTCTGGCAAGGCGATGAGATTGAAGACATAAAAACAAGAAAAATGTTCAGGCCGTCATCAAAACGTTGCTCAATGTCTTGCTTACATGTAAATGCAGTGACATACTTATTACTCAGTGTTAAGATAACCCTCTTATCGTTGTCACTGAGGGTTATGCCAACACAGCGAAGACTACCGCCCTCATTCAAATCCCGCTCTAGATCATCTAAGAACTGGTGTGAATCCTTCTGTGATATCATTTGATTCTGACTAGTATATACAGTCCAGTTCTCCGTTGACGTTTTTCCGATTTAGAAGTGCAAGTAATACGCACAAACCCTGAAGAGCGTCTTTATTAGAAAAAATCTTTTGTTGTTTAATGGAAACATTTGCATTTCCCTGAAAAGGCTGGTCTTCGAATAGCGCTTGTATCTCTTAATTGTTTAAATTGTTTGCTGTAAAACTAAAAGTTTGTAAAAATTCGAACCTTCTTTGTTTAGAATACCAAAACTCACTGAAATCGGTTAATGCTTACTTACCAAAAATTCGATTTACAAAATAGAGCCTCTGTGCAAATAAAAAGTCACGAGCCACTTAAGTTTGCCGATTTTGATCATGCTTTCCACTGGATCCTCTTCTCCACTTTCAGAAACACCGTGAATTTCAAGGTTAAACTTACCTTTCAATGAATGGGAGAACTCTGATGGCCACTTTGATGTTGTTGGTTGGCAGGAAGCCATTTTCTTACAATAAAGAACAAGAAAGCAACCACTGTGCCAGATTACATACGTTTGAATGAAGTACTTTCAGTGGAATGAAGGCAACTTAACAGGCTTCTTCTAATACCTTTGTTGCAAATCCGATCAACTTAAAGACAACATACCGTTTCCTGACATTCGAAACAGCGAAAGATGAAAAGGAATTTTGAAATCATCGCCTTTCAATTTCCCTTAGTTGTGATTGGTCACTTGTTCGTTTCCAGCTCTTTGATGCCCCATTCTTTTTCAGATATTGCACCACAAGGAGAAAATTTTAGATCAATGAGAATGAATTACTTAAACTCAATTTTATTGTGGAGATTTGGTGAACTGTAATTGGAAGATTTATTCCCAAGAAATTTGAGATAAGTTGGAACATGTCCCGGTAGATGTGAAAAGAGAAATAATTATGAACCACTCTTATAGACTTAAAATTACAATTTAACATGTTAATTACATGTAACCTAAAACACCCAATTCTACCTCGTTGAGATCATGACTACTACTTACAATATTTTTGGAAATAAAAATGAAGAATTTTAATACCTTTGAAATCGCAGAAGACTGAAATGAAGTCTGGACATTGCTCACCTTCCAATGAGTCCATAACAAATTTGATGTGCTTGCACGAACTTGTGCTGCCACAAAACATGCATTTCAGGCCATGGGGATAATTTTTTCTTACAATACCCCAGGATTTTGTGAGAGGTTTCACACAGACAATACTGGGGCTGTAATTAACAAAGGGCGCTTCATCCTCCCATTCAGAATCAGAATCATCTTCAAGGGTAGAAATAAAAGTATGTCAATAAAACAGTAATCACCATCTGAACAGTAAGGTATCCTCCACTTCAAAAAGTAAAAAAACTAGGGCACAATAATATAAAAAGTTAAAACTGGTTAAATGTCAACAATGATAGCACCTTAAAATTAGTAAAATGACCAAGATTGGGCGTCATAAAGGAAGACACCACTAACAAGCTTGCCTATGATTGCTACCGGAAATCTTGATGTACTCTTTCTAACATTGATGGAAGATTTTTGCTACGTGGTCAATATTAGCCTGCGTTGCAAACGAAATCCAGTCTACACAGAGAGCATGTTCCACTTACTCTCACAATCACCAACTGAAGCGACTCTACATGATCTTGATAGGGTGTTGGTGTCCTGTAGCATCTCTTCATTCAAGTGTTCTTTATTAGAGGACATGAATGTCCCTTCTTCCCTAACTGCAATCCCCATGGGACCTGGAATGTTTGAAATTACTCGCATTTTAACTCCTTCCACTTGACATTGCATTCTCATTGCAACCTCCAACTAGCATACAGTGCTCATCTTGCGTTGAGGTTAGTGCAGTTAGTGCACTGAATCTTTTAAATGCCAACACTTCCTTTAGAGATCAAAATAATTTCGTTTCCTTTCCTTCCTAAATTTAGCACTTTATGTTATTGCTGTGTAAATATTTAAAAGTCCTGTATTGTAATAAGAGAACTACAACTCAAATTTTATTGTAATAGTGGTTGAAATATTCTTGTTTTTGGTGATATTTTTTTTCAAAGACAAATGTGTTTTTTTCCCATTTTTGCTATGTGATTTAGAATAAAAAAGCTCATCGTAAGCTAGGCTGGTTTTAGATTTGTCCAGCATCCTGTGATGTTTGCATTGATCTGTTTATTTCCGGTGTCTCACAAAAAACATGTAACTCTACTTGAAATGTATCCTAGAGATAGGGGGGAAAACGTAAACAGTGATATCAAACTACCTCCCGAAATTCTCCTTTGACGTTTCCTGGAACAATGTGCTTCAGGAACGCCAATACATGTACATTTATGCCCTCCGAGTAGCTGGTATACAATTTTCAGTTCACATCATACGAAATACGTGCAATACTAAAAATTGGCATTTCCCAAACTGGGAAAATGTCAGTGAAGTGAATCTTACCCAAACGTAGGATTAAGTTGACCCAGTTGTGGGTATTATATTGGCCTAGTTTAATAGAAGTAATGACATTATATTTGATGTGCAGTAATGAGTATCATAAAACTAACCCTCCTCCACAGGGCTTGAGTCCAGTGAAACGCACATGCCTGGATATGTGGACGTCCACAATGCTCGTTTGAAGTGATCATTACTTGCTTTACTATGGGCATAGCAGGTAGCAGCTGGATTAGAGAATCTTTAACACCTATAAGGGAAAAAATAAAGGATTAACTATATACGTTTGACTGAAAAAATGTTACTTACTGTTTGGCGCTGATAGCATGTCGTTAAGGTGAAACGCTGAGATATTAATCAAACGAAATTGTTAGCTGTTTTCCCTTTAACAACCAAAGATATTAAGTAACTGTACCTCTTGGTAATCCTTTCCCCTCCTGCTAAACATCAAGACATACCAGTGGTACTTGTTTGGTGTTCTCTCTGGATCAGACAAACGCATTTACTCTCAGCAGTTGTTTGAGGGGATGGCGTACAAGTTTAAAGGTGTCATCCACATACCATGATTTCGCACTGGCCAATTAGCTGTTCATGACATGCAAAGATCAGATGGCGCTGTCCTTTCTTCTGAATGTTTCTTCATGTTATTAACGTTTCTGTGGGCCATAACTTCTGTGGCAGGCAGGTGGTGGCCCTTTCCATATGTATGGGCTTGAGGAGGACTGGTCACGGAGCTTTAGTGATCTCTTGTAAGAGGACCTAAAGGGACAAAATGGGCGATTCCAGAAAATATCCGTACCATACCACGGACGGCTTCCATATTTTAACCCCCCTTGCCTTCAGAATTTCCAAAATGCGTTATCCCCCCATGCCCTCAGATTTCCATAATCGTAACCCCCCCCTCCCGTTCGGATTTTCCATTTTTTCGTCAGACCCTTAAGGCCACTAATTTGCCCCATGTCGGTTATTTTACGGAAAAATATTTCTAATTACTCTACTTCTGTTCCGTACAAGTACAACTGGTTATAGAGGGAGTCGTCCTGACCCTGAAAGTTCTGGAATGAAAGTTTTTAAAAAAATTAAACGTTTTCTCCTTACTGCTTTTCAACAGACTCAACCTTAGTTAACTTTACATTGCCCCAAACTGGTAAAGAACATTAAAATAAGAATATCGTGTGATGAACGTGTGTCCTCGCGGAAGATATTACGATCGAGTGTATTTTGTTTCCGCCATCTTGAATTTGAGCCATCGGGGTCAGCAGTCACTCCCAATCTCACGAGCTTAAAATGGCGTCCTCGGTCAAAAACAAAACATGTTTCGCACTGAAATTATGGACAATTGATATATAATCTATGAGGTTGCTTTGAAAAAAAGAACGATGTTTTTAGCGTGTACGAGAATTGTAAAACGGTGAGTCTACATAAAAAGGTTCTTAAAAACCTGTCAAATGATTATACTTGTATTCCAGAAACCGCTTTATCGTGTTATTCGGTGTTAAGGACGCACTACACAAAAAATAAATCTTTCACAAACGGCATCTCCTTTGACTTCAGATTCTCCAAAATGACTCCAAAATTTGTGAAGCACGAGACAAAGTGACTTCTGAACCGAAAAATTTGAGTTTGCACGGAACTCTGATTACCTTTTTGACTTGAAAACACTCATATGACCTAACGAACAGGAATTTATGCCCCCTTCCGATCCCCTTGCTTCTGATAATCATGCTGGGGATTTTATGTTACGTAATAGGCCAATTCCCGAAATTGGCGCGAAGTGCAAAATCCGACAGGCGCTGTCGCAGGCGCCCCTTAGAAAGGGACTGGCGCGAGTTTTCGACGTTCATACAACGGGAGTACAAGAAATGTACAAGCGGTAAGAAACATAGATTTTTCATATTTTATTAATCGATCAGACAAGAAATTAATCAACGTAGGGCCTCTGGAGCTTAAAATACAACCTATATTTTGTCGGTTTTCCTAATGAAAACGAACACATGCCTGTCGATCGATGCTTCACTTGTATTCTGCTTCTGCAGCGCGGTCGTCTGCAATGTCGCCAGTTCGTGCTCTATAATTTTTACAAACTGATTTAAAACGTCCATAAAAAAGCGCTTTCAAGGAATACATTCTTGTCTGTCTCCTGTGTAAATCCCAGATCTAAACCCCCCCCATGCCTTCAGAATTCCACTCGTAAGTTTCCCCCCATGCCTTCGGATTTCCAGTTCTAAGAACCCCCCCTTGCCCTCGGAATTCCGAAAAGCCGTCCGTGGTATGGTACGGATATTTTCTGGAATCGCCCAATAAAAGGAATAATAAGAAAATTAATTAGAAGCTGACACGCAAGAACCAATTGATGTTGTCATTAGTCGTTCTAAGAAATATAAAAGTTAATAAAAGGCGCTGACATTCGAAAGCCTATTGATGATGTCAACTGAACAAATTGTTGCTCATTCTAATGATAGTATATACTTCATCTACTACTTGTTTTCAATTGCAGTGGCCTTCACTTTGGTCATGACTCTGGCTGCAACCAAGGCCCCAGCTTCCACAGGTTGATTATGGGGATTCCCAAATTCTGGCAGCACATCAGACATGTACCAGCCATCAACGCCACTCAATGCCTATCTCTTCTTGAACTGCTTTTTTGTATTCTGATCGGGTTATTCCTGTTAAAACAGATTTAAACACATTACTTAACAGTTTTGAAGGCACGTTTTCTAGAAAAGAAAGAAAAAGTGGATCTTGATCTCTTTTAGAATGAGAATAGGCAGAAAGGAAGGACAAGAATTAATGAAAAAAGAAACATTTCACAGACTAATAGTGGGAATTTAACTTACTAGTGTTGCAACCCCGGTGGTTCCAAAAACTGCAGCCATCGCACTGCATGCCTTCTTGCTGCACTGTGACTATTTGATTGCATGTTAAACATTTGTCCCAAGCCGTGATTTGGGAATGAAGATAGTTTTTGTCGATAGTCTTTTCTGATAGATTTGGAGTGTTCTATGAACGAATGATGAGAAGAAGAAAAAGTTGCCTTTTGTAGTTAGACCTCTACTTGCATGGCATCCAATTTGAAGACATTTGATTGGTTAATGCAAATTTTGTTTGCTATCCTTTGCTAAAATAAACAATGGTTGGCTGTTCTTAATGATTAAAATAAAGCTTCAACCTTTTGGAGCAACTGATTTTAAAACTTTTACCTCGGTACTCTACTTCAGAGTCATAATTTGTTTTGTCGTTCTTGCTCTTCAATCTGAAAAGGCATTCAAAGAACGTTTCAAATAACATGTACAGTACTGTGCAAAAGTAATGAGAACGAATTTCGACGAAAAGCTTCGAAAACCTTCGAAAATGAGCGATATTTCGAACCAAACGAATTTTCTTCGAATTTTCGAAGCTGCTATTGTTTTGCCGTTTGCGAAAAATCGCGCTAATCCGCGAAAATTCGGGCGAAATTTCGAACGCCATTTCGCCGACAGTAGCGAATTTTCGCAACTAAATTCGAAGAGGGCTTCGAAATTTCGAAGACTGTTTCGAAAAGTGCTTAAAAAATTTGAAGGCTGCTTCGAAATATCAAAGTGCTTGTGACCCGAACATCGTGACTGCTGCGTTACTCATTACTGAAACGCAATTCGCTCATGTGTTCTTATGCAAATTTATTACACACCGCGGACAGTTACAGATGCCTTCAAACGGGAAAATACTCTGTTTTTGAAGGCCCAATTTGTAATAAAGATTACTACTATGTGCCCGGTATTTCTTGGCAGTGTATTGTGTATGAAATTATATAACGTTTTAGCAAACATTAGACGTTGATGAGTGGGTCAGTAGAGCTTTTGTTTTGCAAGCGTCACGGCAAATTTATAAAAAGTCATAGCTCCGGGTTTAAAAAGGTCTATAAAGATGATTGAAACGGAAAAACACTCCGCATTTAGAGGTACAATTTGTAATAAGGATTACACGATGCGTCGAGTATTTCTCAGCACCATATTGCGAGCGAATGGTATATTTTTTTGTGCAAACATTAGCCGCTGATGCGCACGTCAGTAGCGCCTTTGTTTTGCAAGCGTCACTCCGGTTTTAAAAGACCTTTAAAGATGATTGAAACAGGAAAATACTCTACATTTAAAGGTCCGATTTCTAATAGAGATTACCACGATGCAGTATTTCTCGGTACTTTATTGCAAACAAATTCGAGTTTTTTCTTCACACTTGTGTACAAGCATGGTCACTCATGTGAGAAGGGATATAAATATCCGAAGACTTTGAATAGAAAGCCACATATTAAGGTTTGCGAAAATATTTCCATTCATTACGCTGAAGTCGATATCACATAGTCATTAATCTTCACAGAAAACGAAAAAAAATCCGAACAAAACTCTGTGATCTAAAAGGTAATTCGAGACCTCAATTCTATCCACAGACGCAAATACATTGTATGCAAATTTAGCATGATTTGCATGAATGACATTCTGTAACGCAATGAATAGTTCTCAAAGCCATCAAGACAGCAAATTACCTTCTTAGCTGTGTTGGCTGGCGATGGCGTTGCTTACATATTTCTGTGCTATTTCTTCGAGTATTACCGTTTTCTGGGAAATTAAAGTGGTAAAGATGCAAAGATCTAGGCCAATTCATCCACGAGACCATCAGACAATTGGCCGTGACCTCCTGCACATGGTTCCATTGAACTTGTAATGTAAGTCTTGTTTTGTCTTGCCTGTCAAAGAAGAGTTCGCGCTGTTTGCCACAATTCTAGCTTTTGGACTTTCTGTTTCTATTTCTTGAATGGAATAAAACACTGAATTGAGTGAGTTGAGCCTGTATCACCGTATCAGAAACGGTTGAAATGATTGTTTACGTTTTGCTATGGATGATCACGTTTATCGGGCGTTTATCTTGAAGTTGGAAAGTTGGTGGATATTACATTTGATATGAAGCGAATTTTCTTCGATATTTCGCTGGTTCAAAAATTCGAAGAAACGATTTTTCGATTAGACTTGCGATTTTTCGATTCGATTTTTCGCTTGCCTTGGCGAATTGTCAAAATTTTGTTTAATTGTCGCGTGAACGCTTCGAAATATCGATCGAAAGTTCTGCGATATTTCGAAGAGAACAAAGCGCGAAATTCGGCGAAATTCGCTCATTACTTTTGCACAGTACTGTAACGATTAACTGCTAAATTCTTAATAACTACCTTATAATGTTCAATATTTCGATTTCCTAATTGTTCAAGACCACATGAATTAGAACAGGATTGGGAGATGATAAATCAGGATTGGATAATCACAATTCAGATTTGGGGGTGTTGATTTAGTGCCAGTATTATTCTTTATGGTGCAAGCTCCACTTTTTCTGTTGCAAAATGTCCCACAACAGTACCAATAACCTTCTGGGTGTCTCTCACAGTGAGAACACCTCGGTAGGGTTGCAGGTCGACGGTCCACTATAAACCACATAGCAGTCTTCAGAACCTCGAACAATGTGCATGCCTAAAGTCTTCTGGAGGGTTTAAAAGTTTAGTCAATTGCTCGATCCTAGTTGGACTGTCATGTTTGTATACTGCAGTGTTGTTGGTGGTTAAATTCTTTGCAGAGGGAGGCTGCAACGAAGAATTTAAAGCTTCTGTATGGCCACAGGAGAATGAAGATGGTGAATTGCTGGGCACGTGAATGGTCCGGCTGTCTTTACACTTCTTGTGATGGCAGACTAAATTATTTCCACCACTCTTTACAACAAAAGTGCGGCTGTCTCTATAATTCAACTTCACAGAAAATATCTTGATCTGTGTAGAATCAAGAATAAGAACAGATTGTGGAGAATCCACTTTCACTTTTCTGGCCTTGGGAACATAATTCCCACCAATTTCAAAACTGCAACTTTTGCGGTTTTTGGGTTTCCATGCATATGATGATGACATATGACATGATGACACAGCACACCTGGGCCGTTGGTTGGTGCCCTTGGAGTCCATTTAGCCGTCATATTCCTGTTAACAGCAATACACAAAAGGTTTCTATTTCCATGTGTTTTCTGCTTATGTAAGATAACCATAAAATTTCGGGTTACAAAGTTGAAAAAGACGGGCTGTAACTGAAATTAAATGGAGCAAATTGCATTTACTTTGGTAAGCAATTGGGTATTGATGTAAGAGATTTGTTCTTGATGAAGAGAGTAATTTGCACAATTATTCAGATTTAAATTTGCTGTTAGCAGATTTGTTTTTGAAGCATAATGCGAGCGATTCGCAAGAATAAAGAAGACTTAAGCTTGCACAGATTACATTTGGTGAATTATGAAAACTGTTCAGCTTGCAAGCTTTTGACAAATTATATTTATCTGTTTTTTGCAAATTTGAATTGACGCATCAATGAGGGGGACAATTCACGAAGATAGCATTTTCTCGGGAAAACATGACTAAAGACTTTCTAATAGCGATTGTATAAGTAGAGAAGACGCCATTGATGGAGCATAAACAAGTATCTATTTATAATACTGTCCTTTTGCCACACCAACATAGTATGGCATGGAAAAAAAATCATTAACAACACTGGAAGAACTAGAAGAAGAAAAAGGTTCAATCTTTCGCTTATTGTACATTTGTAAGTTTAGTAGGGAGATGCTACTGTCTGCTAGTTTAGCAAGCATTTTGTAGCAACCAAAGGAAATTTAGAAGGTCCATCATGCCAAGACGGTAGATTAAGGTTACCTTGTGCCTTCAGAGGCGTCTCCAGTCTCCTTGTTGACCTTGTCAATCAATTGAATCTTTAAATCCCTCAATCCATTGTGTACTTCGCTCCAGAAATGCCAATATAAAAAATCATCTTGTTCTTGTTGCACCTGATTTAAATTTGCATGGCACCTCATCCTAGATTTATGATTATTAAACCTCGTTCTTAATTTTGTTGTGGTAGATCCCACATACTGAAGTTCACAGATCATACATGTTATTAAATAAATCACATTAGACGAATTACAATTCAGAACAGCCGTGAGAGACGAAAGTGAACTCACGAAAGCACTACAGTTTTACTTGTTAATGCACGCACTCATGTTATTTCATGAGTTAACACATACTTGTGTATTGTGTATTGTTGTCTTCAGTTTGTCATAAGCTGCAGTTCCTAAAAAAGAATTATTACATTGAATCAATAATTACCCCACCGTCAGGACGGGGTATAGTGATAACCATTTTTTCAGTGGTAATATGTTTTACACCCTGAGGGGAAGGAGAACAATTGTGGGGTCTAATGCCCCTGGGGCTTTTCTTGTTAATACATGAAGAACACGAACTGTGACCAAGTTGCTATAAATAAATAAAATTAGTTGAAAATAAAGTTATGGGCCGCCTTTTTCTAGGTTGAGATAATAGTAGTATGTCTACTAGAGTGTAAGCTGCTGTTACTGTTCATTACCAAGTGGGAAAGGATGTCCACATACAACTGCAATGTAAAAAAAAGGGATCAGGTTCTAGAAGGAAGAAAGATGAGCCCATACACAGAATGGTATATTACATATCAATAGGAAATCATGGAAACAACTTCATACCAACTTTTATCCACTTTCTAGGTTCAAGATCTCCATGATGGCACTTTTTGTAGAGTGGATCTGGGTGGTTATCATGTTTGTTGCAAACATGCCGCAAGAAAGAATTCCACTTAGCAACAGTGAGAGCCTCAAAACCAGCTGCAGTCGATGTAGCACACCAATACACATGCCTACGAATCCCTTTCATCCAGTGTTTGATAATTTCACATCCCTTCTCTTTGCTCAAAGCCAACAACTTCTTCGAGATTGATCTTGCCACATGCCAGATATCAAAATAATGCTTGGTATTGGCACAGTTTTCGCGAATCCACTTTGCGATTCCTCTATGTCGATCTGAGACAAAGACAGCAATTGACACACCAAGCCTTTGTAAATATGCAAAACACCTCTTAGCCCCCTCAAGTTCTGTCTGTTGACTCCCTCCTGCTTCGTTTGCCTAATAAAGAATAATAATGATGGGTGATTAGTGTCTCCCCTGACATTGGGCAACAGGTATTATTTGTATTTTTAACTTATTTAAATCAAAATTTATACAGGAGCTTCCAGCTTAGCATAGCTAGTTTAAATGGAGTCCTGATATAACACAAATTTACAAGCAACATAAATGTACTAGACATAATATTAAACTAAAGTTAATGTATGGGTTATGACTACAAATAAAATATCAATGGTAGTAGGTAATATTGCATGCTTATTACTGTTTCACGAAAGCTGTCCCATTTAAATCCTATAGACAATGCAAAGGACAGTTTAATACACAAATTACCAACTGCAGGAACTTGTTCACAACATTAATTGTGAAAATCAAAATTAAAATATGAACCTTCTCTTTAAACATGACTCTGCTGTCTACAAACCCAATTTTTCAGAAGTATGAAATGTTAACTGCTCTGTCAATAGCAGTATTGGTAGTTAGATTTCACTCACCTGAACTAATTCAAAGTGGACTACTTTCATGATGGTTGTGCAAAACATCGTATACACACCATATTTCGCTGAGTGTCCCACAGAATCAAAGCGTCCATCCCCTGTCCATGCTACGTCTTTCAAACCCTTGATCTTAGCAATGAGGCTGGCTCGATAAGACTCCCAGTGATGGAGGATGACAGGAAATAGGAAGGACTTCTGGTGCCTGAAATAGGTTCGGGCAGAATAGGCATGGAGTCCCATTTGTCGAAAGACAAGCAGTATCTTGTTGATTGATGCTCCAGCCATTAAGATTGAGAAACTCAACAAGATATTCCCCACAGGATATTTCCCAAGGATTAGCGGAGGCTGCGATTTCCAAACATACACACCCTGGCATTTGGAACATTTCTGTGTAACTGTGACCATGGTACCATTTTGCTTCATTGTAGCTGATGGACCGCTCTCTTTACACTTGAAGCAGAAGAGGGTAAAGAGTTGGACAAGCATGCTATAAAACACAATAAACTTTGGTTCTTTGTACGCTGGTGTATCTTGATCAACTCTGCAAAATTCAATACAAAATTGTTTCACCTGGTTAGTTTTACATTATTATGACTCCATAGTATACAACAACTTCCAGACATGACCTAACAAGATAACAAGTTATTTTTTTGTTGCCACGGCATATTGAGCATCATACGAAAAAGGAATTTGAGATACAGTTGTACATGTATATAAAATATTATATGACAACAAATGCACCAATTTTACTTTGATTCACACCAAACAATCTGGTCTTCATCACATTAAAGAGTGTTGATGTCACTACAAGTAGCTGTTGGTGTGAATTGGAGACTCTTATGTTTGGGGTTATGTTAGATAAAGTGAGAGACAAAGTCTTTGCGACATACTGAATTCTGATGCCTTATCATTACATGTAGCAACGAAAACAAGAAAACAAGTAGAAGGGAAGTTAAAACACTTGAGGGATCGAGCATTCCTTTTTCAGGAATTACATAGGGCATTCAACCTTGGAATGCAGAACTGAATATCAATTTGTTGTCACAGAAAATATTCATACTTCCCCCACAGATGGTTGTTTGTTTTGACCACCCCCCCCCCTCTAACTGTTCTGCGGTAACTGACTTCAAGTATTCCTTAAAGGGCCCTTGCCAACCAAACTCCTTTGCGGGCGTGTGTTATTGTTATCAACCGGGCAACTCGATATCTCTCGCAACCAAGTGCGAGAAAAACGTGCGAGAGCGCCTCAAGCGGACAATAGCGGCAAGCAGACTTTTGTACGTCGGAATTTAAAGTAATGGCTTCAGCGCGCGTTAATGCGTATGGATCGCTAATGGAAGTTGAAGATGAGATGCCACAACAAGATGCGTTGGAAGAAACTAGTTCTGTTGTCAGTATGTATTTATGGTACAGTCAAAGGGGCCATTTTTAGAAGTCCGGGCTGGAAATTTTTCCTCCCAAGTTATTATTTTTGGCTGAAACCTGTTGTAATCACCAGCCCAGTCTGAAATTCTTCATGCGATCAGCTCCTACCTGAAACCAGTAAAATTTCCCTGACAAAACATGAAGTTGTGCGGTGTATTTTAGATTTCCATATCACTGGTAACTACTTGTCCAGTTGTTGGGTAAAAAACACACTGACACCTTTTCAACTATTGATATATTTTCAGTCCTTTATCGCAACCCTAACAAATGACCAGAAGGATAGTTTGCTGCTGGAGCTTCTTTCCAGTGGCAGAGACAGTCTGGACTATGCCAAAAACATGGTTTTTGGTGACCAAGGGCCCAAAATGCCACCGCCGAGCGAGGGACCTGAGTGGTGCATCTGTGGTGTCTGCCTGTCCGATGCAAACACCAGAAGGGCGATGTCGCAGCTCTTACAAGGTCTTCTCTGATTTGCTGAGAAAACAATACACCAAACAACAAAACAATGGACCCTAGCCCCGAAAACAATAGAGCTGTGTGATACCAAGATCCAATGAAATTAGAGGTTGTTAAGAGCTGCGGGGCTACTCCACCAGAAGAAGGTAAATGTTGTGGAAAACGACAATGTGTCACTTCATACGAGCTGTTTCGGAACATTTGCGTCGACAGGGAAGTCCTTTCTGTAGCAATAAGAGCAAGATGTGATCTAAGGGTAGAGGAAACTAATTACGAATCCAATAGCTATCGAAAAGCCACTTACAGGCAGTACATTTTGTGGCGGTTTGGAAAACTGGGACGGGGGATGGACAGTATATGTGGTTCCACCAGTCATAAGCTAACAGCATTGGATGGGCTCTGATAGCTAACCCCCGCTCCCTAAAGAAAAAAAGCAAGCAAAGGAATCGTTCTTTTTGGGCGCAAAACAATGTCAAATCACTGAAGCATTCATATCTTTGAGGGCAAGGGGAATGCATGGGTACTCAGATGAAAGTGAGGAGGTGCGAATGATTATATTTCATAATGGAAGTTTTAATTTTTTTGTCTTAAGAATTAGCCCAGTGTTTTTGGTAGCAATAGTCTGCAAGTAGTTGCATGTGCAAATCTAATTTCCCTGGAATTAATTTGTGTTCAGTCCTGGCCCATGGTAACTGTTGGGGCAAAAAAATTAATTATTCCTTCATTCACATCTCTAAACCTGAATAACATCTTAGGGGGTGAGGGGTGGGTTAACAGAGCCTTATTCATAACTCTATGGAAAGAATCTTGTCACTAAATGATCATGTTTGTACAGAGTCTTGAAAGAGGCCCTGACAGGGGATGGGGTATCCTGTGTCACTTTCCTGAATTTCAAAATATTCTGTGTCAATATTTTACTGTTTTTTATGGCTGTTTTTCATCTTATGTGCTGTTGCTAATTTATGGGCCATGTTTTATATCAGAAGTTTCCTTGGCAGGGCCTCTTGAAAAGTATGCAAAATACAAGGGAAACAGACAAATTCACCTGTAAATTACATTTAATGATTGTACACAACATTAGTCTAGTAGATACTGACAGTTGACACTGGTTGTCATTTGAAGTTGTAAAATGGGTTGGTCTGTATACTGAAATTGTCAAGGAAAAGTAGATAATTATTGATTTTGTTTGTTGTAAATACACTAGAATGGTTTTCACCCGAGTGTGTAAAGAAATAGTATTTGCTTTGGTTTTGAAGTACTATTCTTTGTGAGGGGTGAGAAAAAATTGTTCGACTTTCTGAATCAATTAGAATTGAAATCCAAACCAATCATCACTTGCTCACTTTTAAGCATCACTCCATAGTACTTCACAGGATAGTTCAAAACATTTTGTAAATAGTGCTTCTTATTAAAATGGGTCTATTTTACCAAGTTTTGTTTTACACTGCCATTAAATTAAGATTAATTTGCAACAATATATGTACATAATTTTTCAAGTTTAAATACTCTGTTGATATGCATGCAAAAAAGACCGTGTAGTATACACATTGGTATAAATTAAAGCTGTACCACTTTTTCCATCATGGTCATTCCATATAGGGCATACAGCAAATGTAGTATAGGGTAAAATTTTCATTTAATGGATACTTTTTATTGATTTATTAAATTCAATTGTTCCTACATTTAAGAAAACAGGCTATACTGTGTCTGCTAGTGTATAGGGAGCTACAAACAATGGATTCCCATTGATTCTAGGAACTACCTTTT
Source organism: Siderastrea radians (assembly GCA_964017195.1). NCBI lineage: Eukaryota > Metazoa > Cnidaria > Anthozoa > Scleractinia > Rhizangiidae > Siderastrea > Siderastrea radians. The sequence goes on along the minus strand of OZ024888.1, from coordinate 27,872,012 downwards.
TTGTCTTTGAACTGTGACAACCTTGCTTCAACCAGATCCTTGGTTGCAGGGGGCTCTCGCATTGCTATTGTTGGAGCCAAATTCTGAGGATTTGTTTTCGTTGAATTGTTGTCCTCTGCTCTCCTCTTTAGAATTGTAGAACAAAGGACACCCCAGTACTGATACGTTTTTGGTTCCTTTACTGGAATCACACGCCAGTTTTTGGACCTCTTGCTGTAGGCTTTCTATTGCCCCTCGACAGTGCTACGAAAAACATGGAAATTGTGGTCCAAGACTGCCAGAAGAATTCTTGCCACAAAAATTTCATACCTGAAACAAATAAATTCTTGTCAATTATCCTAAATCCTCGAATAGCTCCCCCCTAATTTAATATGCACACCTCACATCAGTCAAAATTTGAATAAAGCACACCCCTCCTCCTCCTGAGTTTTTCTTAGTGTTGGTCATGTTTATCACTGAGCATCTATTACAATAATCAACAATTCAGTACAGATTTTGAACAGTTTTGTACATAAGAACATTCAGGCTATACAAAAAACTCTGTATATTTACATGTTATTTAATGTGGTTTTTGCACACAGGAATACCAAAAATATATGACTTTCTGGCCAAAATTTTCGAAAAATTAAATCATCCTCCCTCCTCAGATAAGCGCCCCAGCCTTATTCCTGTCACTTATTCAATGATTTATTGTACCTGTGTTGTCAACTGATGATGAATATTGAATCACATATAATGTGTCAAAATTATACATGCACTGAATTAAAAAAAATCATAAGACACTCAAATCCTATCCTCTTTTTGAGCATTTTTGAGCACCATAAAGTTGAAACTCTCCAACACACTGGTATGCCTATATAGTAATCCAAATGTAGAACATCAAAAGTTATATAAAAACATTCATTAATTTAAAACAATTGTTTTTTTTTTTGGCTTCCCTTTCGGCAGCCTCAAAACTGAGTGGGGTGGGGTGGGATAAACAAGGCATGCCCGGTTTTTTTTCTTTTTTAGCACAAGGTTACTACTAAGAAAACCTATGTTTTCCTTAAACATCTAATTAAACATCTAATTAACTTAAACATCTAATTAACTTTCATATGGGGGACATATGGTGGCAACCATTGGTCAGGTACCCCATATCTCAGGATCCTGCCAATCCCTCGGCAAAATTATATGTATATATATCCCCTAATGTTGTTGATTAAAAAAATACAGAATGGGTGGGATGGTAGTCAGGTTTTGAACTATCAGACATCCAATCAGAAGTCTGATGTGTTAACCACTGTGTGACCACCCCTCTGTGACATGTTTGCAACTCTTTAACACTATTTACCTAAAAAAGACGTAAAACGTTAGTGAGTTGATCCATTGGGCATCATAAATTATGTCTCGTAACGCTTTTGCAGCTTTAGAGTCCCGTTGAATGTACTCCTTTCCATCTTCTAGTGTTGTCAGAGGTCCATGGCTGCACTGCCCATCTGACCACTCGTCTTCACCACAAACATGGTGCATCACACCCAGCCACGTACTCTGCATTGAAAAATTAAAAAAAAAAGTTACACAGGGTATACCATAACAGTCAGTGACAATGATATACCTGGGTATTGATAATTTTACTCTAACGTCATAAGAAAATGATCTATTGACTCCAAAGCATATTATGGATGTGGGGCCTGGAGGTTTTACTGTTATGCAGATGTCATGGTCAGCAATATTGGCTTATTATTTCACACCTCTCACCTTCAAGGTCTTTTCATCTCCTTCACAATTCTCAGCACAATGCCAAAAGTGGTTTCGTATTGGCTCATTCCACTGTTGTAAAATCTCACAACCCCGTGTTTTGGCTGCCTATAATCAAATTAAATAAAAGTAAACAGAAAAGGCTATAGTAAAATTCTAGCAGATTAATGCTACCATCACCTACTCAAAGTGAACAGCTTGTAGGAAATTACCAAACAAACTTTGTTCTCGAATCCCTGATTGAATTGGAGCACAGATGACAATCAACAACAAACATAGCTAACATCAAACGCTGGGTCTGGGAATTGAACCCAGGCTGCATTGATGGAAGGCATGCGCTCTAAACACTGCGTCAGTCTACTCCCCAATGGCCAGGTTTAAATTGAAAAATATTTTGTCAATTATTTTACTTACGGCACTTATCTTAGCTGTGAGCTTGCATGACTTGTGCCAAATATCCAACGAATGGAAAAAGTCTGCCAACTTCTCTGGGTTCTGATCTAAGACAAAACATTCTGAGTACATAACAAGAGAAAACTGCTAATGAATGTGAATATATAGAAATCAATATGCAAACTGATGATGGAACATGAATGACTTTTGTGATCCTGGGAGTGTTGGAAGGATCACAGATTTCATTCATGTTTCATTAGCAGATCACAATTTTCATATGTTAAGGTTCATTTATCAACCATCATCAGGTATATTATGAACTCACATTGAACCTTCTCGTACATTGCCTTGATAGCTCGAATGGCTAGAGCACTTCAGCAGCATTGAATAAATCCAGTTTGAAATCCCTTATCAAGTCAAAAAAATTCTAAATTATACATTTGTTTTAATTTTTATCCTCTCTTTTCGTTTCTCCGAAAAAAAGAGGTTTGTCCAATACAAACTATTTGATATGATTAGACTAAGACAAATTTCATCTTGTACAAATGGACAACTTGGTATGGCCATAGAAAAAGGGTTGTTGATCCAAAAAGTGTATCTCAACAGTGGGACATAGAAATATTGCAGCCCATCTCTAAGATGGAATGTACTGTCAATATTACGTTAAATTATACTGCATTTAAAAATGAAATAATGATACACATTTCAAACCAACCTTTCAAGTCCCTCAAAAGCTTGATGATCACATTTGAGGCATCAGTAACCACTTTTTTGATTTTGAGCTTCTCCATCATGCGCTCCATGATGCGTTTCAGGCCCATTTTCTCCATGACTGCGGATGTTCCACCAGCTTCCCGCTTGTCTACTATCTCAACATCAGTTATGATATCGAGATAATGGTCCATAATTGTGTACAGACAATATTTTGCTGAAAAGCCAGGGGAGTCCGTTCGTGCATCACCACAAAGCAGCAGGAACACCTCCCATATTTTCTCCTTCATTTCTGCCCAGAAATCTTTTACAACAGGTACTGCATAGAGGCTTTGGATGCGGTTAAAAGTTGCACTGGATACAAAGCTCATGTTTAGCATTTTGGCTAAAAGAACGACCTTTTCAAAATTATTTCCTGTGAGAAGGACTGAAGAGGAAAGGAGCACAGATGTCACAAACACATTCTGGCCTCTTTTTGTTGTTAAGACAGAGGATGAGTGCCACACACCACCGTGACCTTCAGTGCACCTATATGTGACACTCATCACTCTACCTTCTAAAGAATATTGCACCACCTTTCTTTCAGCTGTGCAGCCTTCCCTTTCACATTTGGCTTCAACCAATTCCAATATTTTGTATGTTTCAACTAGGACTCTATCTTCTTGCATCATTTTAGCATACCCCTCCATTTCCTCATCACACTTGGATAGTTCATCAAATAAAGCAGTAAGTTTTTTTCTAAGTTTATCAGACTCATCTTCAACCGATACATCCTCGTCTTCTTGTTCAAGAAAACTTTGGAGTTGACCCGTGCTGTCCAGAAAGGTCTCAATTGCAGTTTTGGTGGCATTATCATCCTCCGTAGCCCTGCAAGAATAACCATAGTTCATGCAATTAAGGGGGTTAGGTGTAACGATGTACCAACATTAAAATATTGTGAAAACTTTGTATGGAATAGATGAACTGTCGATTTAGTACCATCATCTCACAACTATTGTTTCCAACTAGACGACTTAATACCCACATTGCCCATTACATCCAATTATGTATAAAATGGTATGAGTGAACAGTTAGGTAAGCTGAACAACACTTTGCGATAGACAAGCAGTCTATACATGGAGAGTGATATTAAATATTCTTGGACACTAAATCATATGGATACCATAAAATCCCATGTGAAATGATTACTAAACTGTAACATTAACAAAGAGCTCTAACTTGGTAGAGGGGTCAGGGAGGTGAAAGCTTCTCCCCAAGTACTGTAGCCTGTTCCAGGCGTTCAGATAGTGGAGCACGAGCGAAAAAGAAAGCGAGCGAAAGAGCGGGAAAAAACGAGGGGAGACTGGGGAAGAGGACGAGGCAACGCCTGTGAAATTAATTTTAAAAAGCTCATGACAGTATACTAGAATCTGGTATACCCTCTGATTGGCCAAATTTGACACCTGTCAACATCAGAGGGTTGTTGACGCAGACAAGAAATGCGATATGGCGTGCCCCTGTGAAGGTCATCCTCCATCGAGTCACGCACGGTTGAATAACTGCACGGCACGGCAAGCGCTTGACGATTTCCCAAATGTGGAAACTTTACAAATGGAATAAAAAGATTGTCTTCAAAATGTGTTTCTGGGAAGAGGTCTCATCGCCATTCTTCCAACAGGATTTGGAAATAGCTTGATCTTTCAACTTTTTTTCCAAGGTAAATCAACGCATTGCAAAGAAATGCTGTTTCTAAGACAATTGTGGTCACTCCGCTTGTCGCAATCATGAAAGACCAAGTCGAACAGCTTCAAAGCATCAGAATTAGAGCGCTGGCTATCGGAGTAGACGAAGAAGAAGACGAAGAAGGAGCAGGAAAAATGGATCGGCTAGATTGTTTATGAAAGTCCTGAATGCCTGCTGTCTAAGGAATGGAGAAAAGAACAACAATAAACATATCGTAGCCATCGCAATCGATGAAGACGACGAAGTTCATCCCTTCACAGAGTGAAAAGCTTTCTATTCATCAATTTGATAAACCGATGTGGATATAAAGTCGTCTGTGATTCTCGTAACCTTTGTTGGTCCAGTAGTGGAGATGACATTTGCGTTTCTGTATCGGCAGAAAATTTTGCAATGTTCATTTGGCATGTCAGATTTCTTAAAGCATCAACTACTTTTCCCAACGCTTCAAACTCGGGTGAAACCTATTTCGGTGAGCATAATTACATAACTTTCTCGTTTACTTTGACCTGACCCTGGGTTCATGTTTCTCTGCCGCGGTCGGCGGTCTAAAGAAGGCAGCATGGGCTTTTTAAAATTAATTTCACAGGCGTTCCCTCGTCCTCTTCCCCAGTCTCCCCTCGTTTTTCCCAGCTCTTTCGCTCGCTTTCTTTTTCGCTGGTGCTCCACTATCTGAACGCCTGGAACAGGCTACAAGTACTGAATCTTCCCACTCTAAAGAAATTCAGTATGTATTGTTGACAGGGAACAGGGACTATGCAAACTGCTGACCACACACCAGACTCCTGCGGCATTGATATTTCATCTTGTTAACATATACCAGCATAATTTGCAAACATTCTCAACCAACAACAGTTTCCTCTCAACCAACAAAATTCCCCTCTCCCACCCAAAAAAAACCGGATCTTTGGCTGCTTAATAGCCATGAATGCAGAATGAAACATTACTATATAATGCTATTTCATGCAGAATGAAACATTATTGTATACCATTCACTCAGTTGGTCACAGCAAAATCAATGTAAATGAATATTCCTATACTGTCTAAATACACAGACAACAGACAAATTGCAAGACACTTACACAGATATACTTTCTTCATCACTCTTATTGTCATCAAAGCTTTCATCCGAAGTGGTTGACATCTGCTCATCAATCTCGGTGTAATCAAGGCTATCACCAGAACTGATTCAAGACTGGTCGTCAAGACTAATAAATAAAAGAAATAAAAAATGATCAACAAACACAACATACTTGCTGTCTTTCCACGACCAACCATAAATTATAATTTGCTGTCCCATTATATAGTGTTTTGGTTTCTCAATTTCAATTTGTAGTCTCTTGAACACAACAATAACCCAATCAAATGCATCTTTACTGGTGGGTGACGACAATGCCCATTGTAAATACATATCTCATTGTAAATACATATCTCAAAAGGATTTCCAACCAGACTGGCAAACAATGGATTGATGTTTTCTACTGTCCGGGAATATGTAGTGTCTTCCATATGAGAAGGTGTAGTTGTGCGAATGGTGGAGACAAGAGAACACCTGAAAATACAAAATATAAATAGTCTAAGGGTCCTTTCCATTTGACATGGACTGCAACAGCTCCATAAAACTGGTGGAAGAAGTTGACGGAACTGCCACAGTCCATTTAAGAAATGACCAATCCTCTATACAAGGTGGTTATTTAAATTATTGTTGTTCATTCCATTTCTGCATCTGCAAGTTATACGAAAGTTGGTCATACGAGGGCCCATTAGAAGGTTATTCCAAGTGCTCTGATGTGTGGTGCGCCATCAGCAGCCCCCAAAATTTTTACCAACTAATGGTTGTCAGGATAGCCCTAACACTATTGTAACTATAAACAATAAATAAGAATCATACACAGGATCCATTTCGACTCCACTAACAGGGGAAATAGGCAACATGTTAGGTACAGACTGATGCAGCCTCATGGTAGTGGACTGAAATAGTGAACGCCTTCCATTTCCTGTCAGGTTTTGAATAAAAGGAAGAAAACAGTGCAGATTTGTATTAGTCTTAGAGAAAATGCGACTAAAATATAAACAACACACTTCCAATTCACCAGCTTTCATTGTAATGTCTGGTTATTTACTCTATCTACAATTGCATTGTCCTTAGTAGGGTTCTGCCGGCTACTAGCTAAGACACAAAAAAAAATTGATTGAGTGATTGATTGATTGACTGATGATACATAAGCTTGTTGATCCCAGGAAATCAGCTCAAAAGCTCGCGCATGAATGTTTTGTTTGTATGACAAACGAACTATTCGCATAGTAAATTACAGATGATAATAGAGTACTTACGGTTACTGCTGCTTACAGTCAGTGAAGGTTCGCCATCGTCACACAATTGACTAGCATAATTTCCACTATCGACATTTATGGAAGCATGTACATTGTAATTATGAAGCAGCAGTTCTCCAAATTCACTGTGTGTGACACCCTCAAAGCCAAAGTCTACCTTTCTCTAACAGTAGAGGTGATATGTAGACTCTTTCAATCTTATCCGCATGTTTTTTTCTGCAACACTAGGTCTTCCACGCTTCAGGGGTGAACGTGACATGGGGCTACAATTTCTCGGTCTGTGTGACGGAAAACCCCTGGCACCACTAGCTCTGTAGGATGGTTACTTTTGGTGTTGTGAGAGGCAAGACCCAGTTCGAAATGATGCTCAGTTTTTCATGCAAATGTTCACGTAAACTATAAGATCCATGTTTCCCAATCCGATGTGTTCTTACATAACCAAATAAAGCAAAGTTCGCAGCAGGAACAGTACAATGTTGTGAAATTTTTCACACCAAACATCCCGTGTATCACCCATGAATTTCATTGATGTTCAAAGGTTGTTTTACAACGCAAAATTACATGGCATTACACAACATTACATCGTAAATGCTAAAACTATACTTACCTTCGAAAATACATCAGACTGATAACCCACCTTGACCGCAATCCTGATCAAGCTCTCAGTTCGAAATGTCCGGGTCTGAAAATATTTTGTCCTCCACGACGTTCAAAAATGAATCAGCAAAAAACTTCGCTCAGATCGCTACATTTTGAACAATGGTAGCAAGAATGTATAGTTCTCGCCAAAGTGAAGTAGATACGTGGTCAAAAACACACAGAAAGCGCATTTTTTCGCTAAAACCGTCTGGCAGCCATTTTCGGGTGCCGTGAAAATGGCCGCCTAAAGGGTTTGAGGAGCACAACGGATTTTGGTTGGCAAGGGCCCTTTAACATTCAAAGAAGCAGCAGGGTTACCCAAACTAAGGGAGGAGTCCCAGTCTCCCTCCTGACCAATAGAACGGAAAATGGCCCCATATGAGTCAACTGTCTTATAAGACACACGCAAGGGACAATCGCAAGGAAACACGCCGTTGTTTCCAAGATGGGGGCAGGATAGGCCATGAACTTGCGTTTTCCCACCCTTGTCCTTCCAAGAAAGAAAGTGGCAAACATCCAAAGGTGTCGCAGAATAAAGGGATCTACGACCCGGTAGAGAGAATAAAAAATCTTCGAATTCAGACTTTAGGGAAGACTTTTGCTTTGCATAGGGAGTGCTAAGAGAAAGCATCTGAAGCTGAGCCAAATGTGCGTCCAGGGCAGCTAAATCAACATCCTTGATACTACGGGCTACGGAGCTAAGGACTCGTCTCTTATAACCGTACATTTGGCAGAAGCGAAAACAAAGGTCGTTTGGATATTTGCACACAGGGCATTGAACCGCAGGCACAAAAAGGCGAGGAACTTGTGGGAGCTCCTAGGGGAAAAGGGAAAAGAACAAAACATACGAATCAACGCAAACGGAAAACTTTATTGCTTAAGACAGAACATGCAAAAGTAAAAACATACTTAAGGTAGGAAGAATACACAGACATCACGTCATGCAATATTTAACGGGGTACTAAAGGGCAAACCTGAAAAACCCAGAAGTCCCAGGGAAGTGACCACTGAGAGGAGAAACCATCCTTAGCAGGAACGAGGAGGGCACCCACAGTGCCTTTTGGGGCGAGGAAGAAAGGGGAACTGGCTGAAGCACGCAAGAGAGGCCACCAGAACTTCCTGTCTCGAAACAGAAAAGGGAGAAGAGGGGAAATAAGGAAAATTGGTGGGAAAACGTACGGGTTAGAAAATATGCCATTATCATCGTCGAAAAGGTTCTGGGCGAAAAGGTTGACACCAGAACAACCGGGAACGGGATAGGGGGCGAAAAAAGGAAGGGGGGACCCATTCAAACTAGGACAGACATTGGAAGGAAGAGCCATAAGGTCCACAGAGTGGCCATTCGCGCCGCCATATGCAAGCTGAACAGAATTCCAAAGAGAAGGTGAAAGAGAAGCATCCTTCCGTGAGAGATGCCGTAAAAGACAATCTGCTAGGTTGCGTGAGCTAGGAACATAGAGCAAGCGCAGATCAACATTCAGTGGACTTGAAACAGAGAAAAACATGTTTCAAAGCCCGGAACAGAGCTGACGACTTCGAGCCCTGATGCTCCCATGCCGAAATAAGAGCTTGACTATCCACAAAGACATCTACCCTTGAATTCCAGATTAAATCCTTAAAGGAGGATAGGACATTAGCAAGTGCAAGGGTCTCCTTAACTGCAACATCATAAGACAATGTATCATCAATCCAGTAGTCCGAGAAACGACTGTGTAGAGCACCCGAGAAAAAACCACCCCACGCAAAGTTGGAAGCATCGGAAAAAAGAACAATTTGTCGATGGAATTCCGAATGCCGGGGGACAAAACCTTTCCAAGATTCCAAAATAACCAGTGTTCTAGTTCTGCTCGCAGAGGCCCCTGGAGCTTTACTGGCCCAGATGAATGCGAAGCGTGAGAAATGGCGTGATTAATCTCATTAGTAAACAGCAAGACTCGTAGAAATGCATTTCCCAGCAAGCTTTTGGAGGGAAAGAAGCTCCAGTTGGGTGGACAACAAAGCGGACTTTAGGAGAGAAAGAAACTTGTCCTTTTTAGACGGCAAAAGGGTGAAAGCCTGTAAATGCGAGTCCGACGTAAAACCAAGGTAAGGGACCTGCATGGATGGGACAAGAGTGGAATTTGCAGACCCAGGAAATATCCCAAGGAAACCAAAGTATAACAAACAACAAAAATGGCTGCATTAGCAAGGGCAAAAAATTTGTCACGCTGAGAGCGGAAATTCTTATAGGCTGTTGAGGCAACCTGGGAAGGGAGATGAAGTTGGCCTGTGTGGCGATCATCTATATACAAAGAGCATGGAATACCGAGAGAACGGAAATAATGAGACGCTAGGAGACCAGTCGTGTGGTAAATATAGGCAGAGGACTTCCACCTGAAAGGGATAGAATTACTAGTAAAAAACCAACCCCCCCATTGAAAGCTGAAATATTTTCTGCTAGACTGAGAAAGAATAATATGATCGTAACCGGATTTATCATCACAAATAGTCTGAAAAGAGTCTAGTGGAGTGTATCTCATAACATCACGGAGATTGTCCAACTGAAAAGGGCGGTCTGCAATCCACAAATTAAGAAAACGGTTGTCGTTGCATAAACGTGGCTTGGAAAGCCCAATGGTCAGCGGCATTACCAGGTGTGGCAGTTGTATCTCTCCAACTTTTCCCCATAGAGAAATGGCACCTGTGGCCAATCTATCCAGAAGTGTAGCGGAGATGAACTTTACAAACGGCTTGCAAGATGGGTGGTTTTGAAAGACTCTTGGAGGAGGAAGGGCAGAGTCGTAAGCTTCACCTTTGTAGCAGCCCTTAAAGTGTTGAAAAAACTAATGGACGTCCACTGAATTCTCAATCCAGTTAAGCACCTGAGGCGCGAGGTCACACAGGGTAGAGGAAGCAATGTGAGGCCACGATTCAAGATGGCAATGAAATTCCCCGGCGACAAAACGTTTTGGATCACGAAAAGCCAACATTGAAACATCTGCGATAGTGTTGCCTTCAAGGACAGCTGAGACGAACGCTTCCGAAATATGGCCATTAGCTGACATCTCCCGGGCTTGAGTGGGGAGAGAACATCCTGAACTATAAACCCACGACACTGAATTAGGGGAAACGGCAGTGGGATCAAAATTATCCACTATCTCCCACGGATGAAAAGCGAACCTATGATAACAAGGCTGAAAGAAACAGAGAGGGAGAAAGAATTAAAAGGAAAAAGCCCAGAAGATGACAGCCTTAGCCCCGGTAATCTGAGTAGGGAATTAGACTCCCTTCAAGACTGCCATCAACAGGGAAAAAGTAAAGAGATAAAGAAAAGTAAAAAGAAAAGAAATAAACACAAGAAAGCTAAAAAATATGAACTGAGAAAAGCACTTTATTTCCGGAAAAATCAACAAACACAAAACTTGAAATTAGCTCTGCTTGCTTCTATAGTCAGATGCAGACTTCAATCCCTGCGAATAGGAAGGCTTGGCGGAATCCAATTCCCGCTGTTTCCTATAACACTGTGTAACACGATGGCCTGGAATTCCACAGTAGAAGCAAACAACACAGGAAGTTGTACGAGGAGCAGATGAAGGCCTTTCATATGGGAAGGATCTGCGCCTGGGCGCCACACCGTCAGTACGGGCGAAGGAGTTGTCAACTTCAGATAGCAATTCCAAAACTGAAGCGTACTCTTTCCCCGCAAGAAGGGCCAAAAAATAGGCCTTAAACTGGCTATTGGGAACAGTCAAGCGCTGCCGCAATGAAAGTAACAGCAAGGTCGTAAAAAGAGGCTTTCTCGTGGCTTGAGGCACAGGCGACGGACACCAGCTGCTCTGCCAGGCGAAGAGCTTCATATTTGTCAAAGTCTAGGGGCCTGTTTACATGGAAGGAGAGTAATCCTCCTAGAAGGGTTACCCTCCTCTATTGTTTTTCCCGGTTTCGTTTACATGCGATGGTAGGGTTACCCTAGGAGGAGGGTAACCCTATCTGCTTGCTAGGGGTTACCCTTCTAGGAGAGTTCAAGTTTAGGGCGATCAGATTACTGCCACGTTCCCGCCAACTGTAAACATGGCTGCGCGTGGATATCAACGTGGGGAATTGTTTCGTAAAACAATGCTTGCGAGAGCGGCAAATGTAGGCCTGGAGGATATAGAATGTATGAATGAAAGTCAGAGCGACAGTTTGTTGGCTGATGTCGAGTTAACTGGCAAAAAAATCGTTCGAAACGAAGCTTTGACGCACAAAGGCAACCTTGACCTAATCGACGATCAGCCACGCAACAAATCTAAAGGCAAAGGGAAGAGAAAAGCGACCAATCTGCTCGAACCATCTGCAAAAAAGGCGAAAAAATGGGCTTGGACGGCTGAAGCCGTCAAACTACCTCTCAAGTATATCAAAGAATACAAGTCAAAATGCGATTTCAATGGTGTTGACTTCGAGGCTGATCTGTTGAGCATGTATACTGAAGTTCGCCGGTGCTTGGCTGTCGATTTTCCAACCGATTTCGGGCCTGAATTCTGCCACGATCCTGGGAAAGATTTGAAAGATATGGATAACGAAGAGTACGAGTCCTACAGAAAACGGTTAAAGACGAGAAGCAAAAAATCAGACTTGGATATCAAAGAATCAAGGAGAAAGTGAAAAACGTGAGACAGGACTACCGCAGCGCAGTAAACAAAGGCACCAGGAGCGGCAGCGGGAAAGTGGTGCAGGATAACTACGATCTTTTAACTGATATATGGGGAGGATTGCCTGCTACGATGGCACTCACTTTCGGCATTGACGGTGAGGTGGACGAGACTGCAGGGTTGTCTGGTGCAACTACTGAACGGGAGGATGAGGGTTCTGAAGGTAGGGAATTTTTTTGTACGGGTACCGGTACGTTTATATAATAATGTCAGTAGCGTTCCAGATTAAATTACTGCAAACTTTGAGATGTTCTGGGTACAGGCCATATTATTGTGGCTACAGTTCTACTATAAGTAGCTCACTTTAATAATAATAAAAATAATGATGATGATGATGACGATGATAATTATAGCAATAAAATTATTATTATTATTATTATTATTACTGGCAAACATTATTACTAGTAGTAATGATAAAAAATCATTGACTGCTATAATCATAGAGTCAGAAAAGTAAATTAGGGGATAAACACGATAGTTCATTGTTTTTTAAACCAATTCTGATATTTGGTATTTTATTATTTACAGAATGCTCCCCAGCTGATACATCTGGTTCTTCTACTGACACAGAACCTAATAACAAGAGAAAAGGTAAAGTTTCTGTATCCAATATCCCAAAGCTTGTGGACAACAAAAGGAAACACATGGAAAAAAGTTTATCCCAAGCACAAAGGGATCACCTTCTAATGAGTACAGCAAAAGAGGACATACACTTGAAGAAAGACATGCTAGACGCATTTGAGTAGTCCAACAAACTTTGGATGAGACAATCTCCAAGATGACCACATGCCTGTCATCCCTTGGAGAAGGAATTGCATCGGGAATGCGAATGTTCGCCATGGCCTTAGCTAACCTGCCCGCAAACCCCAGCCCAACAGTGCATTACCCTCTACAGTACAATTATGGCAGATTCAGTTCATCCCTCCCTATGACACAGGAACCAAGCTATGAAAATAGGGATGCATTTCCGACCTCCCATTTCAACCGTTTTGCAAGTGGTCAAGAAGGTGAAAACTCTAGGCCAAGTGCATCAGGGCCGATTGTATCAGCGAGTCAAACTTTGTATGAAGGCAATATCGATCAGGGCTATTATGATTAAACTGGTCATTAATGAAATACTTTGAACTTTATTAAACTTCAAGAGTCCTGGCATGAAGAAGTAGTTGTAGAAGAAAATTAAAAAAAAAACATTAACAATAAATTAAGGTTTTGTTAAAATCATATCATTTATTACAAAAACAAAAGACTTCAATATTTTATTTCATGTTATAACAATGCCCAGGTTAACATTTTGGCAACTAATTAAGAGAGTCCTGGCATGAAAATGTTAGTGTAGAAAAAAAAACATGAAAAATAAATCACGGTTATGTTAAAAATACATATTAGATATCACAGAAATCAAAGACCAATGTTCTTTTCAAATTGAAACAATTCTCAGGTTTACATAAACTTCTAATGTTAAGCAAAGTGCAGTTCCAGAAAGTATCCAGACCCCCCCTCAAGGATGGTCATTGAATTTCGAACCAAAAAAAAATGAAGGTAAAAAGGAATTTCACAAGGAGTTTGGGGGAAAATTCAAACCAAAATAAAACCTTTGTGGGATTTTTGGATATTTTCTGGAAGAACACAATATTACATTGATAATTTCTGATTTTAATATTGTACTATTTTTAATGTAATGTATTTTTGTATGAACTTGTGAAACTACATAATATAATGCTATGCATACTCAACCCAAAAAGCTCATTTGATATTTCAGGGGGGGAGGGGGTATCTCAAAACAAACATTTTGTTAATGGAAAGGAAAGGGAAAAGCTATTTTCTGGAATGGCAAAATGCAATTTCATTAAACATCAATTTTCCATGTCACAAAAAAATAGACTTCACTGAGAACATAGAAAACTGGCAAAAAGGAAAAAAGACTAATGTGGAATGTGTTCTTTGTAGAAAAGTGTAGTGATGTTCCTCACGTGAGCACCCTCTGCTGAATTGAAGGAATATAGGCAGTCAGGAGCATCCTCGGGCTGCAACCTGTCATGTGCAACTTGGCATGCAACTGCATCATCATCTAAGTTCACATTGTGTATTTCGCAGAAGTTGTGAAGCATAAAACAAGCATAAACAATGCATGGGACAAAAACAAGGCCCATGTCTATTCTTTTGTTTAAAATTTGCCATCTCGCCTTAAGCCTACCAAAGGCACATTCAATAGGGTTTCTTGCACTTCTAAGCATGTTATTGAAAATGACTTCTTCATTTGTACGTGCATGGGGGTACTCTTTCATGCAGTAGGGTAGTAGTGGGTATGCTGGATCTCCTAACAAGGTTACAGGTACTTTGTCATATCCTGGAAGAAGTTCCCTGTACAGCATAGGAATCTTTTTGCCTTTTAATAGTCTGTTTATCCTGGAATTTGCAAAAACCCTTCCATCATGAACACTTCCTGGCCATTTCACTTCAGCATCAATAAATAAACTTCTCCAGTCACATACTGCTTGTACGTTCAAGGTATATTTCTGTTTATAGCTGAAGTAGTCATGGGGATTTTTGGTGGGTTGGTTTATTGCAATGTGAGTGCCATCAACACATCCAAACGCTTGTGGAAATCCATATTTCTCTGCCATGCCTTTCACAAGGTCTTTCATTTGCTGTTCATTTGACGGCAATTTAATGTATTTTGGGCCTAAAACCCTGGCAATGACATCACAGAGTTTACGTACAATCAAAGAAACTGTACAAAATGCGATTCCAAAAGCATTTGCTGTCATAGCAAGCGAACCTTGGTCTTTTAAAAAGTACAAAGTCAAAGCAAGTTGCTTTTCCACTGAGAGCACATCAAGTCCTCGTGGGCTCCTGCCAGGCTGAAGGTAAGGCCGTATTTCATCTGCTAGCACCATAAATACATCCCGATCCATTCCCAGATTTTTCTTCCACTCTGACTTGGGCAAAATTCCGTGTTCCGTGTTCCACTGTTCCGTGCGACCAGGGTTTCACCAAAGTCTTCCTCGCCGAAAAACAGCTCTCCTTCGTACATGTCTGAGTCGTGCCACTGCTGCATTGTACTGGTGAGCTGCCTGTAGTGCCATCTGCTGTTGACGGCGTCTCTCTTTCAGTAAAAACAAAAACAACAATCCACAGCGCTGAAAAGCTGCAGCTAAAGATGTTAGCGCAAGGAAAATTGAATTTACCGCCAAAACGCTTCGTTTGTCCGCCTTTTTGGTTTTTTGGTGCTTGGTGACCGTGCGATAGCTTCAGGTTTTCGCGACTTTTGTTGGCAGGGATAGCCCTAGGGATAACCCTGCACATGTAAAGGAGGGCTATTTTTTGACCCCTCTAGAAGGGTTACCCTCCTTCCATGTAAACAGGCCCTAGGTCGTGGCGAAGTCCGTAGGAAGAGACCTTAGGGAGGAAGGACTCAACTGAGGACGCGCCCGAGTCTTCCAAGGCTTTAATGCAGAGCTTGAGTTATTAAAAAGACGAGGAAAAGAAACAAGATGCGACGCTAAGCAAAAGTAAAAATACAAAAGGATTGAAATATAAAAACATAACACGAGGTGCCAGCCTCACAAAACTAAGCGTGACACTTACACGTGGAGAGTGAAACAAAGCAAGAAAACAGCGGGCAAAGTAATATCCTGCCCGAAGCCTCGAAGGGACACAAAATGCGGGAAAAAAGAAACTCAAACTTGTAACACTCACTATGCGCAAGCGAGGAAAGCAAAAGAAGGCGCATATTAAATAGAAAACATGGTCCAGCGAGAATAACAGTTAAATCCAAAGAGATAATAAAAAATGGCAAAAGGGTGTCAGTACAAAAGCTCAACGGTATAAACAGTATGCAAAGAAAAATTTAGCAAATGGTAAAAACAAAAACTGCATATAGAAAAATTCGTTAGCAAGGCAAAATAAGCCAAGCATGTAACAACAAAATGCATATGGAATGCCCTGATGGCAAGAGCAGTATGCGAACTAAAATAAGCCAAGTAGAGAATATAATTATATCAAAAAGGCACCTGCGGAGCCCCAATGGCAAGAAGGCACATTAAATAGAAAACATGGCCAGCGAGAATAACAGTTAAAACCAAAGTGATAATAAAAATGGCAAAAGGGTGTCAGTGCAAAACCCCAACGGTATAAAACAGCATGCTAAGAAAAATTCAGCAAATGGTAAAAACAAAAATGCACATGCAAAAACTTGTTAGCAAGACAAAATAAGCCAACAATGTAACAACAAAACACATATGCCTTTCGCCGAAGACAAGAGCTGTATGCGAACTAAAATAAACCAAGCATGAAAATTATATCAAAACGCATCCACAAAACCCCGATGGCAAGAGCAGCGTGCTGAGTAAAAATAAGCCACACGTGCAATAACAAAAACGCGTCTGCAAAGCCCCGATGGCAAGAGCAGCATGCTAAGTAAAATAAGCCACACATGTAACAGCAAAAAACGCATCGGCAAAGCTCCAATGACAAGAGCAGCATGCTGAGTAAATAAGCCACACTTGCGATAAAAAAAATGCATATGCAAAGCCCCGATGGCAAGAGCAGCATGTAAAGTAAAATAAGCCACACATACAATGACAAAAACGAATCTGCAAAGCCCCGATGGCAAGAGCAGCGTGCTAACAAAAAACCACACATGTAATGACAAAAACGACTCTGCAAAGCCCCCAGGGGAAGGGCAGCATGCTAATAACAAGCCATGCGTAGTAGCAAAAACCATATCTGCAAAACCCTGACGACAAGAGGAGCATGGTAAGAAACTCCCTACAATGCACTTAGAAAACAAAACAGAACTGCAAAGCAAAACTGAAAAAGTGCCGAAGCACGAAAAATAAAGGCAACATAACGCAAGCGGGCACGACTAAAAGAGTAGGACGGTAAACAAAATGGTGGGTAGGTACCTAGTCGGCAGAGCCAAAAGACGAGCATGGGAGAAAGTAGAAAAAACAAAAGATAAGACTAACAGTAACCAGAAAAAATAAACGAGAAACAGGGCCTAGAAAACTGCTATGGGAGAGCAACGCGAACGGCAAAACAGGGGACTGCGGGCAAAAGGAAACGATAGCGTGGCGGCGAAGGTTGAGAGCACGAACATTCACCTCTAAAGTCTCCTGGTTAGGAGCAACTGGAGCAGCGGCAGCAGGTTGTGGCTGCTGTGGAGCGGGCAGAACAGCTTAAGCAGCAGGAATATTGTTCCCTGGGACTTGTGGCGCTTGATCCGCAGGAAAAAAAAAGCTTGCTATTTTAGTCTAATTCTTTTCCTAACATCATAACCTTCGATTTTTAGAATAGGTTGCATTTAACAGTTTCGCTTTTGATGGCAGGTTTGAGTCTGGCAAACGCAATTATGAATTTCCAATTTCAATTCTTTTAGCTTTGTTGTTAAAATTTTAAGTCGCATTCGGCACGCAAATTATTCACGGCAACCCTCGACACACTTTTAAACATTGGACCAAGCGTTGGAATGACTTCAAAGCCGTTTGAGTTTTCTAATGTTTAACGGATTATCGGAAGTGTACGTTTTGCCGTGGAAGGTTACAATGTTTTAAAAACATCACTCAGTCGGCCGCTGTTTGTCATCACGCAACGTTGGTTGTTTGCTGTGCTGAATGTACGTTTTTTCTTTCGGAGGGAGCGAAAGGATTAATTGCCATTTAATAAAGGTGTTTGTAATATAGAGAGGGCTTTTCAAATCAGTTGGAAGAAAAAAGCGGCAATTCCTAAGGGGGGTTTGAATGATTACGGAATTCCGAAGGCATGGGGGGGGGTAGAACGGTTTGGAATTCCGAGGGCAAGGGGGGATGAGCATTTTGGAATTTCCTAATGCAAGGGGGGGTCTAGATGAAGATGCTGCCCATGGTAGGGTATGGATATTTTCTGGAATCATCCATTTCAACGAAACCACAGCAGCCGAGTCTGAGAGTACCTCAGTGGTTTTCGACAAAACCGCAGCATCTGAGTCCACTGTCTACGAGCCACCTGAGCCTATACAAGATCCTGTATTAGATGAGTCATCAATCGCCGACCCACCAGCTGAAGAAAGTGGTTCCTCCTTTGCTGTCACATTCCAGATCATCACGGACAGCACTACTAAGGGCAGACCGAAGCTGATAGACAGCAGAGGTAACAGCTACCACATCAAACGTAGCCAAGCCAACACTACAGACTGGCAGTGCACCACAAGACCCTAGGTAAATAACTCTATATCTTAACTAGAAATACGTGACTCGCAGAACCTCGCGAAGCTCAGGCAGGGGTGCACCACAAAATTGAGCGATGGGGATTGGGGGGGGGGGATAGAATTTTGCTTTAACTGGAGGTGTGGATGGGTGGCCACAATGGTCCCCAATTGGGAGTTAAGATCGACATTCATGTATACGAAACTACGTTCAGCCCCTCCCCCCCCCCACCTCTCTTCATTCTGACATAAGTTAAATGGCTCTCTAGAGAAGACGTATAGTATTGCTGTGGACCTGTTGTCCAAGACAATATGTGTGGTGTTTCTGTTTATTTTGGTTGGGTGAGAGTAGGTTATCAGAAATGCAGTTCAAATTCCAATTGGACCTTGTTATCTCCAACATTAACCCGGCCATTTCCTTTGGATTCTGTTGTACAGTTTTTGTTCTATTTACTGGGTATTGACAAGTGTCAATAGCTAAAACAATATATTATTTCTCTTGACTGGTTGAGATGCTGTAGCAGGAGTCTCTTACTGCTGAAGAGTGATGTGGTGCATTAAAAAAATTATCCATTTTTACCCAAAAATATAAATGAGAATAATGCAGAATAATGGCAAGCAAAGCACAGAGTTTCATATTGATGTTGTAGCATGTTTATTCATTCCCCCAACATACTATAGAAAATTGGATTAGATAATTGTCACAGTAATATAATACATTAACCCTTGAAGCCCCAGTGACCAGCGTCTCCCTACAATAACAATGCTTTAATTAGGTCATCAGAATTAAGGAATTGATCACCAAACATGAATAGTGTTAATGTCAGTAGAAAGAAGTTCTCTGCACTAGTACTACAAGAAAAGTATGAAGACCAGTAAGGAGAATTTGCAGGTTTACATTGGGGCTTAGGGAGGTCAATTGGTATGGAAAGCAAGAGTAGCTAATTAAGGAAAAGGGTGAGTGTAGATTTTAGCATGTGAAACCTTCAGAAGTAAGACAAACTTTCACATAGACAAATCATGTTGAAGGTGATCAGGATCTCAATTCCCATGAATTTGGTGCTTGTTTGTGCACTGCGAGGAGAGGTGTGATGCTGGTCACTGTATGTAGCTTGAAATCATTATCAATAATTTTAAGCAGTAATGTTTGTTTCACATCAAATACATGCAGGTATGTACCTATCCCCGCTACACATTTTAAAGTGGTAATTGTCAGGCAGAGCAATACTTGTAAGTGCATTTCCAAACCAAATTGTGAACAGAAATTGTCCTTTCTGATCCATCTGAATATTATTTTTTTTACTATTAACAGGGTCAAATTATATCCCTAACGGAAAACATAAACTTTTATAAATTCCTACTGATCCAATATGAATTATTTCTTTCAAATATTTTTTCGGGAACGTCCTAAACTTAAAATTTAAATTCTTTTTACTGCTCATACACAAATATGCAAGTTGTTTGGGGAACTGAAACCTATTTTGTGAATAATTTCAGTTCTCTTGTGTAATCTGTAATTTTGATCATACTTGGAAAAGTAATTATACGTTAATAATAATTACTGGTACATCAAGAGTAAAGATAATGGTAGAGAGAGGAAATAATTTTGAGCCAACCTGTTCAGTCACCGTCCATTGGAAAGGTATATTTCTAGCAAAAGTATTTTGATGATCGTGTGTTTTTTCCCGCCTCTTGTTGCTTCTATAACAAAATCATTTTGTCGAAGCACTTCTTGTCGGTGTCACCGGTCCTGATTGGTTTCAGCACACATTTTCTCGAAGAGTTTGTAGCCGCTGAGTTCATTCTTACCGGTATTATTCAATTGGTGTGACTGAGTTATAATATTTGAAGACCTTGTGTCGATTCTCGCGTTGTTGGAGAATTTCGTTTTGTCGCAGCGCTGTGCTATCAAGCTAAATTTAAGCTATGTTATGTATGTTCCAAGAATTTTCGCCTGTGATATTCCAGTCTCCTGTTTGTGTCCTGCTGATGGCTTTAGTCTTCACTAGGCTATTATTGGAAAACAATGTTCTATACCCGTGCTTTCTTGTCGTCGACTCTTTCGCTTTCGTTGTTCGCGCTGAATTTCAAGTCGGCGTTCATGCTGAGTTTCAGTTGTAAATCTCCCCCGGAATGGATTTTCAGCCACTTGTTAAATCAGGCGTTGCTTGCTTGTTCACAGACGATGAGTAAACATATCAGCACCCAAATGAACGCAGCGAAGCAAGCAAGAAATGAAGAAACACGCCGAAGAAACATGAGAGTGCACAACTGTCAGCGGTTGCGATTTGGTTTTGTTGCTAGGCAACTGTGCGGACACCATCGAAATATATACGGGCAGATCGAGACTTGACTGCCCTAAGCAATCCTCGCGCGAACCCCACGCGACAAATTTATAAACCTCACTACACTCGGAGGGCCTTTGGCCCTCCTCGCTTTGCGAGGAATCATATTCCCTATTTTCTCTTTATTTGAAAAACTGAATTGCAGTAACTAATTTCCCTGTTTTTTTTCTATCAGGTCAACCCATGCAGAGCCAGTGTAATAGAGTGCACTAACAGTACCTTCCAGATTTGCTGCAATCCCCACAACCACCCTGCGGACATTGGATCAGCAGTAGCGGCAACTATAACTGCCAAGGTGAAACTCAAGGTGGTTGCGGATATATTCAGATCAGGGTCCACAGTTGTAGAAGAAGTTCTGTTAGAGGAAATGATTGATGCCCCCTGGTTCCAGCTTGCCTAAACCAGAGTACATGGCTAGGGCTGCGAACAGACTCCGTCAGCAAATGAGGTCGAAAGATCCAACGGACCCTGACTTCCAACTTGACCAAGATCACGTCCCATGCGACTTTGAGCCGTGCGAAGTCGTGGTATATGGATGCCACGTTCAAGCTGTGTCATCACCCTTCCACCCAACTGTTGACCATCAACACTTCGTAAGAGCAGACGACCACACCAAGCAGGTCCCACTGATCTTTGTTTTAATGTCTGCTCGCAAGAAAGGAGACTATCGAGAGGTGTTAGAGAAACTACTTGAGATCCTACCATCAGCCGCTGCAGTGCAGCAAATCATGCTTGACTTTGAAAAGGCCGTTTTGAGTGCTATCTGATGAGTCATCCCACACGCCAAACTCCAGGGATGTGTATTCCACTGGACGCAAGCCCTATGGAGAAATGTGAGGATAAATCTATTAAAACCAACAATAACAACAACCCAAGTTTTTTAGCGGTTGTTTCCAAAGTTACTTAATGTCTTTATTTTTCTACTTTCTATAGGTGCAGAAATTTGGACTTCAGTCAGCATACCACCATGACCGTGGGACCTACACTTAAATCTGAAGGATGATGGCACTGCCTCTCCTGTCAGAGGAAGAAATTGAGCCAATGTTTCAGTACCTACAGAGACGTGCAACCCTGTAGTCTAAGAGCTAGAATCACAAAAAAATTGTCACGTAACACACCCACTACATAAAAGGTCCGAACTGAAATTATGATAGGACATGATCTGAACATCATTTCTAGGTATGATGTACTGTGGATTTGTTGGGTCAGGGGGGTGTAGTAATAAAAAGTACTTGGGGTACTAAAGTCCCACATGTTAGCTTGTCTTCATTGGCTAAATGTGGGTGGTAATATGCAGTTTTGTTTTTCCTTGTTTTCTCAGAGCAAACTTGCTAATCTCGGCTTAAGACAAGACAAGGCTAACCCAGGGAGCATCTTCGGCTATCTTGCAACTTCTCTAGCTGTTGCCAACAGAATGTATTAACCAAGGGGGGTGGGGTGGGGCATTGTGATAACTTAATCGATAGATTTTTAGCAGATGAAATTAATAATTTACTGTATAGTAATAGATAAAGCTGTCACCAAATCAATAATCACACTGAACTGAACTTTAAGTGTTAGTCGAGAGTTCAGGTTACGTCATATGACGTCACAACATGCCATTTTTGTTTTAACGGCGGCCATCTTGGATTTTGGTTGAACTGAAAAATCAGCTAAACTTTTTCGAAAATGGATTAGACTTGAAAAATAAGGTAAACAGTATCTGGTAATAGTTCTAAACCAAATTGATAATAAGACAAAAGGATTGTAATTGCTAGTTGTGAGTTAACTTTGCATCATGTGACGTCACAGGTATGTCATTTAAGAATATATGGCGCGGCCATCTTGGATGGCAGTGCTGCTGGCAGATCAGCTAAAATGATTCAAATCTAAGTTTGAATGTGGAAAAGATACATTCATAGAACAACGTTGGTTTGAAAGTATAAATGTCAGAGACGCTAATTTCGAACAGAGTTTATTGCTCAATCTGACCTAGGTTTTCAACGATGTACATGTTGTCTTTGCAACTAAAAGACTGACATTGAATGAAATACAGCATTTTCTCCTTTTTCTTATTACAGACTTGCAGTTTTCTTTATAAAAGAGACATAGTAACTAATTAAGATTGTTACAGGCCGTGTTTGACATATCCTCATCTGTATTTGCTCAGTCATCATCTTCTTCACTTGAGTAATCATCAATGAAAACTCTAAAAGGATTCTCACACTCATCGCCACTCATACAGAGGCATGCTTCAGTGCAGGTCATTTCGTTTGCTTTACAAGGACAAACATCACTTCTTTTGCATCCAGACTTCTTGCATTTGCAAACGGTAAGCTCTAACAATCCCTTTGGAGCAGGATCTTTTGACATCAACAGGACTTCTAAATGCCCATCTTGAAACTCCCATCCGTTGCCAGACGGTGTTGGTAAAGCTTGCATTGCCTCCAAAGACCGCTTCCATACCAGTGCTTGATAATTACTTCTTTCAATGTGGTGGTGAAGACTGTCCGTTGTTGGTGGTAAGGACTCGCTTTTCTGTTTCTTTTGACAAAACATCCAGTATCTCAACTGATCTGCAGAGCTTTCAGACATCTTTGTACTGGTGTAAAGAGAGCAAATGAAGGTCTCACACGCCCTTGAGGTTTCAGATGGTAATGGCAAATCATCCCCCAATTTGGCAATCCCTGGATGGAGAGCAATGTTCCTTTTCAGGTTGACCCAGGCCTTTTTCTTTCCAATCCCGAAAAGACCACTTGTGGAATCACATCCTGTGAGGGCATGAAAACAGGGAAGGGCGACACAGATATCAGGACCAAGACTTTCAACCAGGCTATGAATGGGAATGAAGCGTAACTTATCCTTAACACCAGTTCGAAACCATAGTTGTTCACAGGCCAGAGAATTGAAGAAATGTGTGGAGAGAACAGCAACATCAGTGTCAGGTGATTGAATTACTACCCGATCATGATCCTGTGATGCGTTATGCGCGTGGAGAATCATTCTCGTGTCAGCTTCTTCTTGATCTGATTGCAAGGGTAGAAAGGGACTTATGGAGCCTTTGATTACAAAAACAGCTTTGTTGCACTCTTTGAAACCACTTCCGAGGACAAGCTGTTGTCCATCGCTCAGTTGTTCTTCAGCTATTTGGCACCATCTGTTTGATAGGAATGCTGTGAGATTTGCTTTATTTTGTGGATTGCTGATGTATTTGTTCCATTGTTTTGGTACTTGAGTGCTTGGCCCGATGATTCTTATCTCCAGGGCTGAAGAAGACCCACGGCGTTCCCGCTCATTGCCTTTGATGGAGAAAGGTTTGTCATATCGATCAAAGACAACGTCCACCCTTGTGCATCCTGCCTGTTGAAATGGGGACTTGATAAGCTGATAATATTTCTCTGCAAGTTCTCCAAAACTTTGTACACCACCAGCTTTGACCATTTGAACGATGGCCATTCCGTCTAATATGAAGGCTGTACTTGCGTTCTCTTGTACTGGAAGTCTCGGTAACACGTCCACGTGCTTTTCCAATTCTGCCAAGAGAGCGCTCTTTGTTGCTTTTCTTAACGAACCATCCACATGAGCAAGAGCGTAAGGTACTGTTGCCAGCTCATAACTCAGCACCTCTCGTAACTGCACACTTCGTGAATTTGCAGCAATTAAAAGCCTGCCAAAAAGATCTCGATCCGCATTGACAGTCACAATCTTCTCATCTGTAGTTTTGATTTGCTTCTTTTTTGATACAGAAGCAAATGTTTCAATCTTGAGATGTGGCAAGGGATCCCAGAACTTTACCTCATTGGTGTTCAATCTTTTTTCAACAAAATCTTTCATCTGCGTTCTTCCTAATTCCACTGACGTTATCAACCGGGAAGCTTTTTCATCCGGCATGACCACACCTGTTGCTATGTTCAAGAGTGGACAGCAATCCTCGTCATCTACATTCTCTAAGGAGAAGGGATCTGTCATGACATCAAGCACGGTGCTGACAACCTTTTGCACATCAGATTCATCTTTCTTTAGCCTTTGAGATCCAGCCTCTTTGTGAGAGCCAACTCTATGACCATCATCCATTCCACACAACTCTTTGGTTGCAGTAGTAACTGCGGCCCTTTCGTGACTAGTAAGAAACCATCGAGCCAGAGCACCAGGGTTCTGTGTAATACCAATAATGCCACCACTGCTTTTGCTGTCAAGGTTAATGCTTTGCTCCAGTGCCATATCTGTCCACACCTGACTGAATGTGTGAGCACTTCTGTTGACTGCATGGCTACCTTGGCAGAACTCTTTGTTAACCTCAGGTGCGGTGACAGCTAGTTGGTCCATGTCTGCAAGGTAAACAGGGAGCCACCTGGAATAATTCACACGATCCATGGAGAAGAAGTGAGGAGTCATTTCCATAGTTGCTGCGAGATGCAATGGCCAGCTTCCTTCTCGTTCTGCTCTGATAAAAGTAAGAAGCAGTTCAACCATTTCAATGTAAGAATCCCAGAATGCAAACAGCTTTGACTTTTGTCTTCCCTCTTTTCTGAACGTGTCAAAAAGCTTGAGCAGTTCGCCCATTTCTGCACAGAGCAGGTGAAATTGGCCTTGCAGAGCTTCCTTTGACTTGTCAATAACAGCTTCCTGGCAAGAATGGAAATAATTCATGAGACGATCTTCATCAACACCTGTAAGTGACTCTTGGCTTGACCTTACTTCTTGCAACATCCACTTGGCAAAGGAGTGCCACAGCAACCTTAACATGGCTTCCATGACTAGTTTGTGGGCTCTAACTCCACGGTTGTAGGATTTTCCTTTCAGTAATACCGAGGCTGTGTTGCCACCATAGATGCCTGATTCTACAAGCAAGTCCTCCAAACCACTGTCTTGGAATCGTTTTCCTATCACTGCTAGAAAGTTAAGGGCTATATGGAAACCGCCCAAACGAACTACTGTGTCCTTGAATTCCACCGGGAAGCGCCACTGAATTTCTTTGGCCTTCATATAAATCGCCAGATCAAAAGTGATGACAGTGTTTCTTTGATCCAGAACTTTCATCATGCTCTGTACCTGATTCATTGCGGTATATATCGTGCTGTACTCTGTGGAGGACGCAGGTATCATTGGGCAGTATCCCACAGTTGTCTGGGGAGCATTTACTTGGGAGACCTCAGCATTAAAGCCACTCCATCCAGGAATGCGCTGTTGGTCTGGATTACGGACGGGAAGATTAACATCAAAAAGTATGCTTGGCGATGACCTTAGAAGGGACCATGCTGAATCTTTCTTCTTGACACTTGAGAGGAGAGGGTCTGCACTGCCACACCAATTCTCCTTGATCTTATTTAGAAAGCATCTTACTGGCGGTCTCTTGCCATGAGCACTGCAATCAAGTATTTCTTGTACAGGCGAGAATGATCCAAGGGATCGTCTCTTGGTTGAATGGTCACTGTGAACCGTTGGGGGTGGTCTTGGGCCAAACTGAACAGACTGGTAAAGGACAAGGGTTGTGGCATGTGTCGTGTGCTTTCCATCCAGAGTTTCCTCGTTGACATCATTGTTATCACAAGCAGCCTGAACAAATGCGCCGGGTGATATGTTGGTTGGTACAACAACTCCGCAGGATTCTGACATTGCCAAGATCTCTCGGGCAAGGCCGGTGTCAATTGCTTCAATTTCATCATACGAAGAGCAGTGGCCCATACGATTTAAAAGCGTAATAATCTGCTTTGAACCAGTGATATGGCGCACAGACATCGCCAGGCCAACATGTTTCGGTGTTTTTACTCTCCCATGACTGGCAGAATGTACAATATCTTGAGCAATCATGACGATCCGTCTTTCATCAGCTTCGTTAACACACTTAGATAGTGCAGAATCGTCAACCTGAATCTTATTTGGATTTGAAATCACCCAGCACAGAAGTGCATACAAACTCTCGGGTATTACTTCTTTTTCCTTGCTGAAGCAAAGGTCATCTTTGTCCAGTGGCTGAGTTCTTATACCTTCACATTTCTTGATATCTGACTTTATAATTTGTGCAGCATGATACAATGTCATTGTAACCTCTTGCTCTGGGTCTGCTTCAGCTGTCTTGAACTCACATTCAGTTCTGTTGGTCTCGAGGCTCACGGCGGATGCAGCATTTATAATATCTTGCAAAGAGATCTTGTTGGAGTAGACAATTTCAGGTTTTGATGGATCTGGTTGTTTGTGAAAGACGATGTCATTCTTAAAGTGCAGCTTCAATCGATTCTTAAGCCTTTCACTCCTGTAGCTTCTCCCCGTCTCAATACCACTTTCAAGAAGAATTGACTGATACCAGGATAGAAGAGATGTCATGTCATAAGCTTTCCCAGCAGCAATGCCAGCCTCTACTTCAACAACCATCTTCTCAAAGGCCTTGTTATACAAATCGTCTTCTGAATCCTCTTCCTTTTTCTCTTGATACTGTAAGTTTGATTTGCTGACATACTTTGAGCGACAGTCCTTGTGATACTTCGCTTTCGCTGCTATAAGGTCAACGCTCTGGATTTTGAGCAACATGCTTTCATCATTTCTAACCCGTACTGCATGACGAATAGACTCACAAGCATCAGCCGATCTCACATTTAACAACTCTTTACAGCCCTTGTGTTTCTTTTTCTGGCAGAAAAGACAAAGTGACCAATCTACAGGTGCCATTCTTGATCTCGATGATCTTGATCCAGAAATTTCAACATCAGCTTCATTATTTACCTTTGTTTGCAGTGCTTGAGTTGATGCTGAACACGTCGATTTGGCGAAGCGAAGATTCTGCTTGCTGGTGTATGACTGATAGCATTTACCATGCCATTGAGCTTCCATGGTTGACATTTTCTCAAGATCTGTCCAAAGACGTTCAAACACCTCATCCTTTCTCTGGTTGCAAGCGTCTGTGAATGTTGTTATTCCATCAGTTGAGGCTTTCCTTAATGCCTCGTCACTACTACCTGACTGACATATCAAACATTTACTCCAGTCTGTTTTCTTTTTTCGTTTAAAAGGTAAGAGTTGAAGCAGTTCCCTTCCACTTTCTTCCTCTTGTGATGGTGTGGCGCTGCTTGAAAACTTCCTTTTAACACCACTAGCCATAGTCCATTCAGTCACTGTCTCATTAATGTCAAATAAAAAAAATAAAAAAACGTACAGCATATACCTATTAGATCATTTTTTATATCATAAACAACATCAAAAAAGATTTTAAAAAGTTTCATCATAAAGGGTAACAGGAATACATGACTTTTTGGAACACATATTTGCATTCTTCTCTTCTACAGCACTTTTATCTTTTGTACTTTCACTTGAATGGTATTCATTTACACAGGATCGGGGAAAAATAAGCACTAGGAATATCTAATGAATGTTATAAAAAGGCTTTTTTTGATTATAGTTTCGTTAACCTCTATAACAATAGCTTAAGAAGGTCCTTTAACAAAAAATGCTAAAATTGTCAAAACAAACTGGCACTTACAGTCAGAAAATATAAACACACTAACACACGTTAAAAGTAGAACACAACTTCTGACAAAAATTGCGAAATTAGCACCAGGAATGTCTAATGTACGTTATAAAAAGTCTATAGTTCATTATCGTTGGGTATACGAGTGCATAATAAGCCACTTGAAGTAAAAAAACGTGATAAAATTGTAAAAAACAACTGGTACTTACATTCATTTCCAATATGGCTTCCACGATAAGGACATGGAGAATGGGGAATTATGGGTAATCAGGGAGCAAAGGACTGTGGGTAACACTTGGACTTACTTGGATTATTTCATTGGGAGGGAACAAGATTTAAATCAGGATTAAAATAAAACTAACTATTCTAAGTTGTGTTTATTTGCTAATACATGTACAAGTGAAATAAAATTTTTACCTTTTTCTTACA
Organism: Siderastrea radians; assembly: GCA_964017195.1. NCBI lineage: Eukaryota > Metazoa > Cnidaria > Anthozoa > Scleractinia > Rhizangiidae > Siderastrea > Siderastrea radians. The sequence continues at coordinate 27,843,407 of OZ024888.1, read as the reverse complement.
TTAATTATTTTTATTTTGAAAAGCTTGTAATTTTTATTAAAGGCATGGCTGGAGTCCTAATTATCTGTGAAACGTCTTTTACATTATAACTTGGTAAAACTTTATCGAAACGTTGCTAAATTTGGCAAGCACGTAGATATTCACAAGCTTAAATTTTTTTTTACTTTAATGCGTCTTTTGTAGGTCACGTGACCTGTGGCGATTCTTTCTTTGCGCAAAACAGAAAGTCAAAACAAAATTCCAGTAGGATGATATAAGATAAATATCAAATACAATGTTTTGTACCGAACTACTGTCTGTCACATGAATTTTCCTGGAAAAGTAGACTATCATTTTCAGTTACAAAATTATTTTATAAAACAGGTCACGTGACTTGATATATGCTTTTACATCTTGTTAATAAAATGAACATTGAAATCAATCTGGGCAAAATATGCTTCTGTGCAGTAAAGCAAATTTGAACATACAGTTTATGTTATGTCCTCGGTTTAAATTAACCATTCTTGACCTGTTTGCAAAGAGATAGCAAAACCAAGATGGCGGATCCAAGATGGCGGATCCAAGATAGCGCATTGCATGACGTCATAAGCATCAGATAACCATCCTATCTCTTAAAGAATGCTCCAGGCTATCCTCAGAAGGCGTAATGCTTTCGAGGTGTCTCATAAAAATAAACACAAGGGAGAAGTCATTGAAACCCACCTCCTCTCCCCTCCTCCCCTTACGGTTGTGGGGTTGAGAACTTGCATGTACGTTTGAGGCACATCACGTGGCCAAAGTTGAAAGCATTCATTAGTTTAGGAAGTTAGGCATACATGTACAATTTATTGAACCTATTCTTTTTAAACTTTGGTAGGCAATTTCTCATTTAAATAAAACAATATTTAAAAAAATTCTGAAATAGGCCATGAGCTACCTGGAAGGGACATTTTTACCCCCTTTGCAAAAAAGGGGTGCTAGCACCCCCCTGACCCCTAAAGTCAACAGTACATCATACATAAGATGGATCCTCTGATGATATACTAACATGAAATGGAGACAAACCTTTTATGTAGTGGGTGTGCTACGATATTAATTTTCTAGCCATATCTGGGAAAATGGCTCTTAGACTACTGCCACTTGAATATTTTGTAGAATACATATCCAATACCTGGTTCGCCAGCACCACCTGGAGCCCTTCAGACTGGACTGCCTTCAATCACGTACATAGGCTTGGATAATTTTCAGTAAATTCGAATGTGATAGAAACTCTTTTTGAAGGAAAACAGAAAATATCTACGAAAAAAAGAACATATCTACCCACAGTGCAACAAAGTAAGTTCTTATAGAGTCGCACACGGTAATGCATTTCATACTTCACTGGTACAAATATTGATCGCGAGCTGACAGTTTTCTTCAGATATTCATCGAGCCGAACTTTAAAATGGAAAACCTTTAAAACTTTAATCATTTCTAACATTTTTTAACTAAAAAAGACGTGGAGCGATCTAACTATTTATTGAAGCGATCTGACTATTGTGTGGAGCAATGTGATTATTGTGTCAGGGGCACCCAACGGGAAAAGTAAAGCAAAATACCTGAAATATCATTTTCTGCTTTTTTCAATTGTTTCAGAACTTTTTTAAAGACATATTTTTGTAAGGTAATACAGATTGATCGGCGTTTTTAGCTGAAAAATTACACCACAGAAAATTTTAGGAAACAGAATCCTATCCGCTGAATTTCCAAGCTGCTGATGGCTCTCTATACGATATAATTGTCCTTACGAAAACAATAGGAACTAATAGGTCCTCTTGTTACGAAAGTCCGAAGTGATGTTTTGCCAAAGAAATCTCTAGCTTTGACTGCAATTAAACCCGAAAATCTCGGGCTATTTTAGGCCTTTCGAACAGATATTCCACGAAACGAACCGCTGGGTAGCAGTGACCAAGGAGCGAAGTGACCGTAATTCATTGATCCGACCTTATTGTGGTGGAATGTTCATGAAAGTACTTGCTTAAATTCCTTTGTTTATTTTCTGATTTTATCCTTGAGAACTTTTTCAGTCCTTTTTTGATTGAAGCTCAAGCAAAAGTTTCCAGGGTGGATATTAAGTTCTTCAAGTGTTCTGTTTACATACTCACACCTCAAGTTGTGTTGTGCTACTCCACATGGAACACGGAAGTCACTACTCTCACTGCCCCCATAAGATTGGATTTTTTGACCCAACAATACTGCTTAAAGCCTCATTTCGTTGTGAATTCAACAGTGGTGCTAGCTTTTCAGCAACTGCCTCTGTGCTGTAGTCATTAAATACATGTTCAAGTGCAGATTTTAGTTTCTCACCAAACAAGTCTTTTCCATATGGAAGGTCCTTATGTTTATATAAAATGGGATTTTCCTTGACTCCACACCATGCAATTTCACAGTTGGTGTGGTCCCCAAATGCACGAGGAACAATGCATTGAATAGTTGCCTGTATACCTTTTGGATTGCGTTTGTTTTGTGCAATTCCGTAGGAAAAGCATTTTACTACGTAATTTATCACCTTTTTTGACAAGATGGAACAGCCTGGAAATTTTCCATTTTGGCTCAAATTATATAGGCGAGTCGTTAGTGATCTTTTCATGTGGACAGTGTCACCGAATTTTTCAACTTTATAGGTTACTTTTTCCCGAATGTGGGCCTCTGTTGTGGAGTCATCATCTCCAATGTACATTGAAAGCTTTACACCTTGTTTGGGGGCATTACTAAACATTTCCACTGCTGAGGCAGGTTCCATTGCCTTTGAAGATGCTGTGTGGTTTCTACGGCAGTCAGCTTTAGCAGTTTTGTTGCTTCCTTTTGCGTAGTCACAAAATCTACAACTTTTGGTTTTTATAGTATAGTCTAGAACTTTACCAGTAAAACTGATGACTGCAGCATGGCCAGTACGGGAATTGTGCCCTTTACCACGCTTTTGCCAACCCATGTCAAAAGAGCAGTGCACTGAAACCAAATTGTTTTCATCAGGTTGGGACCCACTGCAGAGTGCCTGTGACCTCTCTTCATTCAGAGATTCTTGACAGCTAGTTTTGGCGACAATTTCAACTGCCTTCCCAACTTCCCTTTCCCTTTGTTTAAATGCAGAGGAATTTAGAGTAGGAATGTTCATGGTTGACAGCACGTTGATATGAGTCTGACCAATTCCAGCATGAAGACAACCAAGAGCTACTCGTGTGTGGACATCAAAAGCTGATGGTCCACGCTTACCAGATCTGTGTTCCCCAGAAGCATAAATTTTGTTGCCTTTGCCACAAAAAGGACAGACTATCGAAAATGTGCTGGCTAATCCATGTCGTATCTCTTCCCTGACACTGTAAAATGACAGTGGACCTAATTGATAACAAACACAAAAACATCTTAGAATAATAATATTATAATTTTGACTAAACTGGCGAGGGACGTGTGTTAAAAAGTGACCTGACCTACTTAAAGAAGACTTGTTACAATTTCTTGAAAACAGAGTTAGTAGAGGGAGACTGGTTATAAAAGCCGGCGGACTTCAAAAGATTGAAACAATGGGGACGCTCTGAGGTTGAAGGTACCAGTCACGTGCTCGCGAAGGTGCACACATTCAAAACAAAATGGCGGACGGCGCAGACGAAATTTTCGTATGGGGAGACAATTTTGAGACCATTTTAGACATTCTGGAAGGAGATGAAGAAATAGAGGAGCAGTTTACATCAACAGTTAGTGAGGTACGTTATTTTGTGCTTATTTGGGATCGTGACGTCTTGTAAATAAGCAGAAATGCCGTGACCAACCTCGTTTGAAATCGTCAACAAACTTCGCTGCAAAGAATTCGAAAGAGGTAGTAGATGGAATGTCCTACTTAAGTTTTGATTTTTTTCTATTAATTTATAGGCTCAAAAGCAAGAAATTGTTTGTCAGGACTGTGGCAAAAAGTACAAGACAAGAGGTGGGTACGAAAGACACAGAGTTGCTAAACATAGTCGCCCTGCAAGTGAAGCATCTCGATCTCTGTGGCCATTCAGCTCGAGCCTACTTGAAGAAATCGTGTCCAGTGCAGTTCGTGGCATAAACGCAGCTAAAGTCTTTAGTGAAAGTTTAAGGAGTGAACTAAGCAGCTATACATATCAGCCGATCCTGGAAGGCACTGATGAGTTCTCTGCATTAAAGACATTGTATGATGACTTCGTAAAGAATGGAAATCTCGAGAAGTTTTATAGCAAATATTATGCTACAGTGCCTCTGAAATCTACGAGATTTTTCTGTGGACTATCGAGACACGCGGCGACTCTTCTGTCTACTAAAGTTGCTGATAGCTTAATCGTTTTCTGTAAAAAGCAAAGAGAAAGCCCAGGGAGAATTAACTCCACAGCTGCTCTAAAAGAGAGAAATGGCTGGCCTTCAATATCTAGGTGGATATGTTCTCCATAAACTACACAAAAAGCATGCAAGAGCCAGTAGCAGGGAAAGCCAACAAGCCATGGCGCCTTTAAAAGTAGGAAAGGTGGAACACACTGGTGATTCCAGTCAAAAACTAATCTCAAGCTTAAATCGTGGTGGACTTTGGAGTATTACGGGCCCTGCACAGAAGATCTTTTTAAAGACTGAAAGCTGGTTTAGGCAGCTTACACCAAATGTTGATTTGCAAGGTGTCGATCTAGCTGGTATAACGCACAAGGCCATCAGTGACAGTGACATACTAGCCAATTTTAATTTGATGGTTACTAGCTCAGATGTTAAACCAGACAGCCATGTCAGCAAGGAGGTCTTGTATGGCATTGTTAAGTTATATGTACGGGTTTGGGCATTTTCTGTTGCTAAGGATGTTATTCAAAAATATAAGATCCAAACAAAACAAACCAAGGCCAAATCTTTACGCAGGGAGATTGCTAGGAGCCAAAGTGATCAACAACCAAGGCAGGAGTGATAGGAACAATCATATGTAGCCATAATTATCCATTTTTTCCCTTTTTCTATATACTATGATTTTTTTCTAGTTATTTTTGCCAGTTGGTTATGATTAAAGGGAATATTCTCATTCTCAGTTTTTCGGATGAGCAATTCTAAATTTCTCAAGTTTTGTGATGTATTATGTCATTAAAAAGGAGTGAAATTAAAAACAATTACTGTTACAGAAGACACTGAAGATCATGTGACAACCCTCCAAGTTTATTTTTTTCCATAGTGGCCATTTAGCCACCGACTGCTCAAGTTTGGTTGCCAGTGAAAAATTTGAGTCGCTAAATTAAGCTCACCCATTCAATCTTTCTTCTTAATTTTAGTCGCCAGGCTGGTGACTTCGGTTCCAATTTAGTCGCCAGCTCCAACATTTTAGTCACCATGGTGACTAAAATGGTCTTACCTTGGAGGGTGGTGTGATGATCTAAAAAAGTTCTTACAAAACAATGTTCCACTTCAACAACTGTAAGATTTTTATTAAGAATATAAAGCTTACTCATAACTACACTGTAGCTTTCAAGGAAATTATTTTGTAGAATAAAACTGTTATACTTCTTTAAAAGGGGATTGTCACATACCTTGTCTATCGTGATCTATCTTTCAAAAATAAACTCTGCTAAGTAAAAAATAGCTTTATTACCCTAGTTTTTTATAAAAATAATTGGATGACAAGCTCAAGGCTTTTACATTCTGTACTGCTGCCTTCTAGAGAGTCAACTGTACAATAAAAAATCTTAGGCCTTGGTCAAACGGATGACAGTCGATGGATTATTTTTGGAATTTTATGGCATTCTACTAAACAAATTTTCAAGTTTTGAGACAAACTATTTCCTGTGCTTTATGCCATCTTAGGACTACAGAAGCCAGGCTGCAACCTAATTGGCTCTGACAAAATAAGCATTGCAAAAAAATATTTACACCCCCTTACTGAAGTTTTAAGTTTTAGCCACTCAACCTTGATTTTTAAGCTGACCCTGACAACCCTAGAATTCTAGTGAAATTTCTGACAAGCAATACAAAATTCTTTCCTACTTAAATACAGTAGCAGGGTGGTTTATTTTTCGGTGATTGTTCAATTTAGCATAGTGACTAACAAGGTTAGTGTCCAGAATTTTTACAGTTTGATCTTCTTTCAGCATGGCAATTTGTCATCGGTCACCTGTTCAGCTTTCTTCCTGTCTTTCCTTCCTTTGGTGTTGCCACTTTGACAGGAAATGGATCTCTCTATCCTGATAGTGTTACTATTATAGCCGAACTGGCGAATGTCCGGATTGTCACTCCTCCTTCCCAGTTGGTGCTGCTTACCGAAGTACTCTTCCACTGGGTCCTGACAGAAACGCTCTGTCAGAGCAAACTCCATTCCCTCCTCCAGTACAGAGTTAGTAGAGGGAGACTAACTCTGTCCAGTAGGAACCTCACCACCTCAGTGACTGAATGGACGGTGATCTTGAATCCCTCGTAGGTCTGCCAGGATAGGAACATCTTAGCCCTCGCATTTTGGGTGTAGTTGCCTGGTCTGTTCTCTGTACTCTCTTTCCACTGTTTCAAGTATTGAAGGAATTCCTCCAAGAACTGTAACCTGTAACAAAATTTTGATAATTGATATGCAAAATTTGTGGATATGTCAGCATATAAAATGAGTATTCAGCCTTTTATTTAGATTGAAAGGAAATTTCATTATTATACTTTAAAACAACAATATATTATCAAAAATGAGTTGGCAAAATTTGAGTGAGAAGATATTAATTATTTGTCATAAATTATTAATCAAAAAAATTCCAACTCCTTGTGCACTGATCATGTCAGCCACATTTTATTTCTAAGCCTATTGAAAAATAGAAAGCATTGATAGAGTGATTTTACTTAACCCGCTGATTAGTTATTACACTTTTAATGTAGATACTATTAGACACTATGTCCATTGTTTTTTGTTGTTTGGTTTTGACTATTACACACTAACTGTTAGATATTGTTTCACGTGTTAAATGAAATCACTCTAATAATTGGCAATGACTTTCTTTCAACATTAAACTCTATTGCAGAGAACATATTTAGGGCTCTGCTGCACACTAGAAAATTAAAACAAATTATATACAATTGAAAGCCCCAATTAGTTAGCTCATTGCCTGTCATTTATTTTAGTGAAAAAAAAACCTCATGTCATCTGAAGAGGTGTAAGGAGCAAGGAATGGCTTGCGCTTTATCACATGCTCAGTCGTACTTCGGACGTTAAGGCAGTCAAAAAAGCCATCCACCATCTCACAGAGTTTGGCTGTGGCAGAAGCCTCTGGTGGACCAAATGCCTTTAGTACATTTGCCATAGACGCACTCAGCACCTGGGCCACAAGATTCACACGCATCACCGAATATGCATTCAGGTTGATGTGTTCGTATGTCAGTCTGAGTAGCAATTTAAGCCCATTGTCTACATCCTCGTAATACAGTGCGGTGATGTGTTGCCACAGCACATATTTACCATCGTTCCACATGTATCTTGTACATGTTCCTGAGCCTGAGCTTTTCAGACAGTTCCTAGTGGTCTTAATAAGGTATGGCGCATCTGACAAGAAGTAGATGTATCGATGAGGTGCATACAAATTGACTGTCCGATGGCATACATCACTGTCAGCATTCCCATCAAGATCACTGTGCAAACGGTAGAAGCGCCTGTTTGGAGAAGCACCATCTGAAGTTGTGGCGATGACCCACAGGTTGCATGTTGTTTCTAGAACACAAACTGCCTCCCAGAATATGGGCATCAATTGAGCAGCAGTAATACCCGTAGTTGCGAAGTGTGCTAAACCAAACTTGAGTTCAGTGCAGACGCCACGGACAAGAAATGCTAAAGCATCTGATGCAACAGGATCAACTTTCTCTAGTACTCCGAAGTTCAGGTCAGGGTCCCCGAGGTCTGTAAATCCGATCAGTTGTCCTGTTGTTTTGTCCAGGACAAGATTAGCCATAACTTTTATCTCGTCAAACAAAAGAACAACGTATCGCTGGACATCAAAGTAATGCTCAGTCTCTGCTTTAAGAACATCCAGCACTTCCTTTTGGAAACCCCTCTTTGGCTTTATGGCATTACGGTAGTCCTTCAGTCGCCTTTGGCTTGGAAGAACCAGCACTCCACTATTCCTGAGTTCCTCATAGCACAACGGTGACTTTGATGCAAGAGATAAACAAAATCTTATTATCATCGGGTGAAAGCGCACTCCTGTGTTAGTACTTGAAAACAGCCTCTTTTGTTCCTGCCAGAAGAGGTTCATCAAAGGGGTTACTTTAGTACCAGCTGAATCAAGAATCTGGGTAAAATCATCATTCAGTTCATGGTCAATTTCCACACTTGACTTCAGTAACTCGGCATGCATTTCTTTAAGCTGTTGTTCAAGTTGTGCACACGTCAACCGCTGTCCTTGTAAAGTAAGCTTTATTCGTTCTGGATCAGTTTTGGACACGGGAGCATTAACATGGGCTGGCTTTATTGTTCTACTCTCCTTTGCTTTCCTTGCTTTTTCTGTGTACACATTAAACTCCTGACATGAAGGGCAAACTCCATCAGCTTCGTGCAAAAGCAAACACTCCTTTACTCTCCAAAAGCCCTTGTGTGGAAATGGCTGCTGCTCTTCTTCTTCCTCCAAACAGTCATGATTAACTGGGACTACATGATGGTATAGCTTGCTAGTCAGTTCCTTAGGATTAACTCCAGTGCAAAGCTTAAAGTTTCCTAGATCCTTGACCAAATTTGACAGAGTCACATTGCACATTGTGCGGCGATATTTGAGGTATAAGGGATGGTCATCAACCAGATATGAGCCAAATACTTTCACTGTAAAACCAAGACTATCGTCCACCATAATCTCGACCTCAGGAGGCAAATATGGTTCCACCATTTTCTTAAAAAGAACTCTGTCCTTTAATAGCTTTACACACCAATCACCAATAGATTTCAGACTCTTCGTACGGTCGCAGAACTCAACGAAGGACTTGTAACAGCCACCATGTGATTCTGGCTCCACATCCTTCACAACCACTTGAGCAGGATGCGGTTCTGGTGGCTTGCTGTCGTGACTTCTACGAGGCATGTTTACTGTCGGCAAAGCTCCAAATCGCAGCTTCTTCTTCGTCACTTTTGCAGAGGGAACTAAAAAGACATTATAATGGAATGATTACTAAATGTGTGGTTCCAGAAAATATCCATACCCCTCCCACGGAAGGTTTTTGGTTTGCATCCCCCCACCCCTTAGGAATTTCCGTTCCAAGGGGGTCTTTGATGACCCCCTCCCCCCAGGAATTTCCACGTTACGCGAACATGGTTTTTGTTGTAACGTTTACTATTATAACATCCATTTTCAACATACAACGCTTTGTTATTGTTCTATACTATTTGCATGTTTGCTATCCGGTTTGAAATGTTCTATGTTTTTCACGAAAATTATTTAAACCGAGTGTTGTAACGTTCTATCAACACTGGTGCCGAGGGTTGCCGCGAATAATTTGCGTGCCGAATGTGACGTAAACAACGAAAGCCAAAATTTTGAGAATTGAAATTGTGTTTGCCACACTTAAACCTGCCGTCAAAAGCGAAACTGTTGAATGTAAATTACACTAAAAATCGACGGTTATGATGTTCGAAAGAGAATTACAGTAAAATAGCAGCTTTTTTCCTGGGATTATGCACAAGTGAATTTGCATGCCGTGAGTCTAAAAATAAATTGCACAGAGGGATAAGAAATCGAACCTTTCTTCCCGCACTTTATCCTTTGTTTAAAATTGAAATAGTAAATGAAGGTCAAATGGAAACTCAAAGATAATGACAACTTTGAAAGAATTTGTAAGAAATAGCTAATATAGGCTGAACTTCTAGTTTCAGTTAAAAAAAAAACGCATCAAATTTGCATAACGCGTGAAATCTGACCTTTTCAAATTATGAGCGTCATTGTTTATGTAACGCAACAATTCTATCTCGATGATATCCGGTGAAAAGCGGCTGAAAACCTTTTGCGGGATTGCGCGATAAAAATATTTTTGTATTTGTTTAAACAACTTTGGTGTTTAACGAAAAACGTTCCCATTGAAAGGATTGAAAACGGTGCAATATTCACCGAAGGCCAAGGAGACACGCAATTTTCTGTAAACGCGACTATGCAAATCAGGTCTACCGAATTTCGTACAAATCAAAGTCGGAAAATTTGGCATTTCGGTCAACATATTTGCGTAGTTTTGAAGGTCAAAACAGCCCACGTAAGTATTGCTTCGTGCTTGCGATCAATCGTGCGTTGCTTTCAATTTTTTCGTGTTTCTTTACCCTCTGGAAAAGGAGCTTCCTATGAACCCCCCACTCCCCTCGGAAATTTCTGCCTTTGAACCCCCCTCCCACTCGGAATTTCCAGTGACCTTCCGTGGGGGGGTATGGATATTTTCTGGAACCACACAATAAGTAAGAAATACAAACGCTACAACTCGCAGCAATATCTAGAATTTGAAAACAATAAACACAACACAAGCTGTGCTATTGTGCGTGGTTTCTTGTTGTGAACATACACTGCATCTAGAGCAATAGTTTGCGAGAAATACATCGATACTTACATATTTCAATATCCTCGGGTTTGAAGTGTTTCTCACAAGTGTGGACTTTGTCATTTTTGATCTGCTCTCGAAAATCCTGGTCGATTTCGCGAGCTTTCGTTAGTTCTCCGAGCCATTCGTTTCGCCATTTTCGATGAGCGTCGTCTTTCGCGACAGGCAGCTTGAAAATTCCTAGTGCCTTCGTTCGTCTGCACGATCCGCAGCCAAGGACGGAGCAGTTAACCTCGGGCATCACTTATGGATCCTGTTCACGTAATATTTCTGTTTTGTTTGGTTGTCTGTTTTTTTTTTTGTAGTAGTTATTTTGGGAGGGGTGTTTTAGGCAGTTTTTACCGATTCTGTTCACCTAGTCAAAATAACGTTCATTATCGTTATCACATTAAATCCTTGGCATTTAGTTATGTTTGCCTTGTTCTATTTTCCTTTTTCTCGGTTCCTTTCCTTTGATGTAGCTCGTTAACAGTTATTAAAAAGGCAGGTTTTTCATGCGGACAAGACGTGACGTGTTAGAGTAAAACTGCCTAAACCTTGTACACAAATAAACTAATAGAATGCCAATACGTTTCAAACAGCTAAAGCACTTCTTTAGCCCTTCTCGGAATACATCGAGGTCAATAATTCTTGTTCCTGAGGGAATGGGCTCCTGTGCCTTTTCTTGGTTCTGAAACAGCGAGTTATAAATTTTTCTCATGGTTTTATTTCACGAGCAAATGTCGCGTGACGGGTGCGGTGTTGTCAGTGAAAACCGGCATAAATGTAAACAAAACAAAGAAACTCTTACCGACAAACTTCTTGTTTTTCGCTTGAATCACACTTGGTCCTGCTCTTCACCGTCACTTTCAAAATGTAATTTCTTTTCACAGTGGTCCTGCTGTTCGGCAAGTTCATGGGAAGGACTTATTTTTGTTATTTTTGGGATTTTTTGAACTGACGAAAACCGGCCCGACGCGTCACGGACCAACTTCGTGGGCGTTTTGTCGTGGACTTTCTTTTCACTTGAGCAAGGGATGTCATTCTCTTTTCCAGGGCTGTCTTCTCCAAGACACTCGGCGTGAATTGAGCCCCACAATGCAGTACAAATACTCCCAGATAATACTAATGCGTACGGTGATGTATAAAATTTTCCTCTATCCTCATTTTGTTGACGTTTGTTATCTACGCTGGCCGGCAACAGGCTACAACATTTTCGCTGAAATACTTTTCCACTGGCTAAATTTCTACAAGTCGACGAGAAAGCTATTTATCTCCAATTACCACAGAGCAGTGCATAGCAACAAGACGAAAACATAGTACGGACGCCATTTTTATTTTCCCCTTCGTGGATTTCGTGTGTTTTTAAAAATCTCTCGCGGGGGATTCGAGCCCAGTCTACGCGCGCCATGAAACTATAGGGAGCCACCTTAAACGTGTGATTTCATTTTCAATAAGACAAGGCTCATTTCTTTATTCTTGCTATGCGACGTCGGGGTTTGTTGTTAATGCTTATTGTTTTATGATATATTTTTAGTTCTGTTTTATCGTTAGTCTATCCTTTATCCCTACGGTTTGCTAGCGGCTCTTTTTCGTAAGCTTAATAATTTTAACCTAACTTTGATCGTGGGAACTAGCGCACGTGGAAGGACTGTTTACAAACAGTTCTCAAACAAATTCGCCTCGTTCCACCTCCAAAATTGCAGAAAAATATAAACACGTTATTCACCAGCCTAGGTCGGTCCGTATAAGGAAAAACTGTGCCCTCGGTCTTGAGTACGGCCCAAGGCCGAGGGCCGTACTCAAGACCTCGGGCACAGTTTTTCCCTATACGGACCTCCCGGCCGGTGAATAACATATATATATTCCTCGCAAGATTTCACGTTAGTATGTAAGTAAGTAAGTAAAACTTTATTTAAACACGGAAAATCATCAGTTAATTAAGCTTGATTAAGTAAATAACTAAAACTAATTACAACTGCTTTACATGATTGCCGTGTGGGAATCCGATATATCAGCAGATACAGCATTTTTTAGGCATTTGGGCAAGTTATTCCATAACATAGCCCCACTGTAAGAGAAGCTTCGTTTCAAATAATTGGTGTTTGGTTTGGGTAGCGTCAGCTTTCCCTCAGAGTCTCTCAAGTTATAAACAGAGTGACGCTGAGAGAAAAGACTTTGAAGATAATCTGGGGCAAGTCCATTCATAGGTTTAAACATCATCAAGGCTTTCTGTTTCTTTCGTCCAAGAAATAGCCTCTCCCAGTCGAGGGTGGACAGAAGGTGGTTTGAGCTTGTATCAAAGGGTGATTTAGTAATAACTCTGGCTGCACGATTCTGTAATTTTTGGAGCTTATCACTCAAGTAACTACTCAAACAGTCCCAGACAGGGCTGCAGTAATCAAAATGTGGTATAATTAAAGCGTGATAAATTTGAATTGCAGTTTCTTTCGATATAAAGGGCCGCACTCGTTTAAGGGCACCTATAGCCGAAGAGACTTTCTTGCAAATCTCTTCAACGTGTTTACACCAAGAGAGATGAGCATCAATTATAAGACCCAAAGATTTAGTATGATCAACTCTCTCGATAATTTGGTCATCAATTCTGATTTCTACGTCGTCACATTGAACAGATAGTCTTTGCCTTGATCCAATAATCATTAACTCTGTTTTGGCAACATTTAGACTGAGCTTGTTAGCTTTCAGCCAACAACTAAGGTTATTTAATTCAGGGGCTAAATCCAGCTTAAGCTCTGTTAACGTCTTAGCAGATAACGTAAGATTGGTATCATCGGCAAACATTCTTGGTACAGTGTTCTGCAGGGAGTTCGGGAGATCGTTAATGTAAATTAAAAATAGCAAAGGGCCCAATATGCTGCCCTGAGGCACGCCGCAACTGAGGGTACGAGCAGTTGATAGTTTGCCATTGACACTACATCTTTGGGTTTCGGCCACTTAAGTACGATGAGAACCACTTTATAGCTGCCTGATCGACACCCAAGTATGACATCTTACGCAAGATAATCTCATGATCAGTGGTGTCGAATGCCTTAGTAAGGTCAATAAAGACAACGCCATTTAGAAGGCCATTGTCGATGTTTACTGACCAAGCATCTGTTGCCTCAAGCAAAGCCGTGAGCGTACTATGTAGGGAACGGAACCCGGATTGGCAACCTAATAACAATTTATTGTCATCTAGATAATGGTAAAGTTGATTGTAAACAATTTTTTCCAAGACTTTCGAAACTGCTGGAATTACAGATATTGGCCTATAATTGTTAGGATCCGATTTTAAGCCCTTTTTGAAAAGCGGAGTTACTTTGGCCGCTTTCCAGTCGTTTGGATATATCCCCGTGAGAATAGACTTTGAGAAAATGGAGGTAAGAGGAGGTGCGACGATACTAGCAGCCATTTTTAACAAATTACTCGGAATCCTATCAAGACCAGTGGCTTTCTTTATATCAATTTTCGACAAAAAGCTAAAAACAGTATTGAAAACAAACTATCAGTGAGCTCTAGGTAAGACTCGGGATTTACATCGACAACAGGGATATCTTGGGCTAATACTTTAGCAACGTTTGAGAAATGTTCGTTAATAGCTTCCGCTATGTCCATCGGGCTACTTATTATTCTATTATCTGCCTTGATCTCCAAAATATTAGCCGACTTACCACTGTTGCGTGAAGTTAGCTCGTTAATAACTTTCCATGTTTTGCGCGAGTTACCTTTGTTGGCTTTCAGGTTGTCAGAAACATAGCGTTTCTTTGCGAGCTTAATTGCATTATTTGCCTGGTTTCTAGCACGCTTAAATTGATCCCATTTAGCCGAGTTATTGGAGGAGATTGCCTTCTTTTTAAGGAAATCTCGTTTTCTGATTTTACACAATAATTCTCTGGTAATCCATGGAAATCGCTTTTACGAATTCTTTTCAATTTGAGTGGTGCGTGTTTATCAATGCAACCAAGAAACATTTCTTTCCATTCACGCCACATATCATTTGGATCAGAATACAAATCAGCATTGGCCCATGGCAATTGATTGAGATCACTTAAGAATTTTCCTCTGTTAAAGTGTTTAAATTGTCGCGTTTCAATAACGCGAGGGCCGTTACGATGGTAATGAGTCTTACGTGTCAAGAAGACAAGAGAATGATCACTTATGCCAAGGTGAATAACACCTGAATTTGTAACCTTCTCTAGGGAGTTTGTTATACATAAATCGATTAATGTTTTTGAGACCGGGCTAACACGTGTTGGTTCAGTGATTGACTAAGACCAAATATATCGAAAATATTTGTCAAATAGGAAGAATGATATGTATTTGCTTCAGGCAACAAATTGCAGTTGATATCACCAAGTCAATATAATTCCTCATTGTCCGCGTCAATTTTGGCTATAACTTTTTCAAATTCGCTAATTAGATTTGGTGGAGAACTTGGGGGTCGATACCAAGTACCGACCAGAAATGGTGTACTCCGTGGTTTACTGATTTCGATAAATAGACACTCCAGGTGATCATTATTTAAGTCATTGCGTATTCGATAATTCAAATTAGTGCGTAAATATATACATACACCACCTCCATTCCTTCCGTTAACTTTACGATCTTTTCTGACTATTTCAAAGCCAGGTATGTAAACTTCATCATCATGTACTGTAGAGTCTGAGACTCGTTGATTTGTAAAATATCAACTTTTGAAGAGGACATAAAAACTCTAAGTTCGTCGATATGAGACAACAGACTGTTAATGTTGAGGGACGCAATGATTAAAGCTCGACCAAAGATTGTGGGACAGTTGGACTTACCGCGGTCATTACCCTTGTGGACATTAACCGAGTCGGATTCCCAGACGGCAATATCCTAATCTACATGTAAATGATTAATAAAATTACGAGCCAGGCGCGAGGTTCCACCTTTGTTTAAATGAAGACCACTCTGGTTTAAGTGGCTAGTTGCTGAAATGTTTGAGTGGTCAACAAAACCCCAGTTCTTTTGCAAGCAGTGTTCCTTAAGAACTTTGTTTACGTCAGGCACTTTGCAAGCCAGAGCTTCATCATCAGATCTGTTGAACCATTATAATTTAATTATAATTTAACCATTATAATTTTAAAGTGTGTATCACAGATTTTTTTTTATTTGCCTGATCGAATCTAAATAGCATCCTGATATGAATATCAAAAATTGTTTTCGATTTCGATTTTTCTTCCCCGCGCTTATGCCGTTTGAAAACGTGAAATTTTACTTCCGGGTACTTGGGGATAGCCACGTTGTGACTACATACCAGGAACGGAGTCGATGCAAAAACAAACTTCGTGGGCCCCATTGCAGAGATCTGATACAGTTTATTTTTCTTTACTTGACAGGATTACCCCCAGGTAGCATATTTGGATCACGTGGCCGGGGTTTTTGAGATATCCGATGTTCGAGATTACCAAAACGAGTTCTTGAAAACTACCACATGCTTATGTAATCTATTAAAGATTTTGTATGAGTGGCGTTGTACGTGCACGTGATGTTAGTAATTTCCCATCCACCTCATTTACTTTCAAAATACTTTGTTACTTTTTCTTTTTGCAGATAAAATCAGCACAGCTGGAAGCAAAGTGCTTGAAAGGGCAGGACAGAGGGTAAGCGTGTTTTGCGCTTTGGAGTTTTATCCAAAGGGTGAGAGTTGATAATTTTGTTTTATTTTTATTTTTGTCTGAGAAGTTTAGAGCCTGGAGTGTGCGCCATCGTATCATATCTTGATGAGGTTGCAATAATGATATGATGAGCTAATAGTTAAAGGAGTATGAAAAAAGGACCTTTTATGAAATAATAGTGTACGTGAATTGCGGATAAAAATAGCTGTTGGAAATAACTAACATTAATTAGTTGATTAATTAATGTTTATCGTTCATTGTGGATTATTTTCCTTTACAGGTCTAAAAAAGGTGCTGAAAGACTGATACGACGAGTGATAACCAAGCTTCAGGTCTACCATACATGGAACTTACGGAAATTATCGATAATTTATATAATTTTTTTTTCATGTATGTGGTGGAAAGAAATAAAAAAAAATTGTTCTGGATTATCACGGGTTATTCCAGTGGTAGCATCATAAACACTAGATTTATACCACAGATGAATACTTAGATAAGCATTTTCAGTTCACCTGATTATTTGACGAGGTTTAAATACGCGCAGAAAGACCATTAGTCCATCCAGACAAAAACAACAAACAATCTACTTATTTTGTTTCTACGGAGGAACCAAAGCTACCGGTATTAGCTTGTCTGGATGGAAATGTGTAGAGCTGTTCTTCTTGTCACAGGGTTGCAGTATTATTTTCTTATTTTTTTTATTTTTTACATTCCTTTTTTTTTGGTGGGAAGGTGGGGATGGGGGCGGGGGCTGAACATTAAAAGATTACAGTTTTACGACCCACTAAGAATGCGCTTGTTTAATTGCGTTGAAGAAAAAATGAAAAAAAGCTCCTAAACTACGAGCTAAAAAAAGCACTATTGATGTATTTCTTGTAAATAGCGCTGTAGAAGAAGTAATGAATTATTATTAATCAAGCTCGGAAAACTACGATCCGTCCTAATGAGCCTAATTCATACGTTTGCCAGTAGTCCTAAGCATGATTCACGCTTAGATTACGGGTTGAAAATCACCCATGATAGACATATCACTTTAAAAGGCGCCTTATACGTGTGGTATCAAATCGAACGGGCGGTACGAAATGGAACTCCCCCCCCCCCCCAAAAAAAAGAAAATACGCGAATCGAATGAAATCGAAGGTTCGATTAGGTTCGATCACCAAACGATATTGAAGTCACCAAAAAACGTAAATCGAACAAAGTCAAATTTTTGGTTATCGAATTAACTCGTGGTGGTGAATATGTACGTGTCAGATCCGAGACAAGCAAGACCACAGTTTCTTCTTATCATTTATTTGAGCAATTTTAACTTCCGGTTTAAGTAGGCCTGCAAATGTCATTTCCTTGATCCTTCGTCGGTTGTTGCCCATAGGCAGTTTGGCTGCAAGTCTAATAATATTTTCTGCATTTAAAACAACTTATCCATTCATGTATAAGTTTCAGCTACTATTTTGTCGTTGGCCAAAATTGCGCTTCATGTCTTGAATCTTGGGATGGCGGGCTGCTGCATTCGATTTCCAAACAAAATCAAACGATGACATTCGAACTCAATAGAACTAAAAAAAATTCCTGTTCGATCCGGTTCGAATTTAATCGTTCGAAATTCGAACGATTAAATTCGAATTTAATCGTTCGATGACGTGTATGTTCTGCGTAATTTGCGGAATTATTGTTTGTTTTTTCTATGTATCCCCCTCGTGGTGAATAAGACGTTAACTAAAAAAAGCAACTCCTCGGGGGACAAAAAATGATAGGATGGAAGACGCATGCAGCCAGACTTTCCACAGAATGCCAACATTTAGAACACATGCGAGAGCACGCAAAGGGCTCTAGGGGCTTTTTATTTCCGTGGAAAAGGCCGAAGATGAGGTTACATTTTAGTCTCGACCCTGAGACACCGTGATGACTGGACCATGCATCGTAAAATTGCGACAGTAACCCCTGGGCTTATATTTGCCCAAAACGCTTTTGTGGTGAGCTTATTTTCATTGGGGGGTGGGGAAGGGGAGCGTTGCTTATTATGGAAGGGAGTTTGGTGCTTGAAAAACGGATCAGCTGTTATTTGTGATTTTGCGTCTAAAATAAAGGATTTTGCGTCTTAAAATTCTGCGCCAGAAGGAATGTGGGTACAAGGTGGATTGCAAATTCTATGCTCCAAAGAAATATAAGCATTGGATAAGGAATGCAATCAATGATCTTACGATCAAACTTTAACATTATTTCGTTTCATACAGTGTATTTGCTTGTTTGTTTCTGTAGGGTATCCTGTTGTGGTAAATAAACCCTTAATTGTTGTACCTGTGGTATTCAGATTGCCGTTTAGGTAGTTGGAATAAAACTCTAGTTTACGGCTTGTGTGGACTTATAATCGGAGGTTATTATGCCGTTAACGTTCCTGGGATGTAATCTTAATACAAGCCAATGAGCTTTTATTCGGGGAGCTTATCGGAATTCAACGGTATTTTCATGCTAAAATGCTGGAACATATATTTCTCTTCCAACGTTTTAGGAGAATTTTGAGAAATTTTTCCTATCTTTGTGCTTAATTGCATTTTAAAACGAGGAGGAGTGAACGAAGAACAATAAAAAAGTACCGCCCTTACGCACGAATGATCAAACGTGTTGGCATTGTGGATCATGCTGAATAGGTAGTTTTCGTTCCCGACATCGCGTTGAACAGTCATAGATTGCACGAATTTAAAGAAGAACCCAGTACAGTGGAGGGCCGTTATCTTGAAACTGCTAAGGATCTATTTCAGTCTGTACTAAAATGCCTATACGCGTACAGCTATTTCAAGTAAGGTTGTCAGATCAACTCAATCGACAAGACTGAAATATGGGAAGTTGCAAATCAGTCTTTGTTTCACGGTTGTTAGAAGTGGGTAAGGATATTTCAATTTCCTAGTGCAAGTAATAAAAGAGCACCATCCGATTATTGTTGATTATTCAATTATTGTCATGATTCGGCTTTTAATTTTCAGTGGCTAGTATTTGTTTATAAAAGATCGAAAAGTTTGTGTTCCATATTTTTCATGATGTGGTTTTTCTAAATTATAATTTAGGGTGGATTCATTCGCAGCATACGCGTATAGCAAACAAATGCGAGAACCTGTTTGTTTTTGTCACATTTAGATTACGCATATGAGGGAAGAACGTCATGCTAGCCCACCTATAGGGCAAGAACGTCATGCTAAGCCCACATATAAGGCACTAATGGAAGGTAAGTGAGTACACGTGAAGGGAAGTGAGTACAAATGAAGGAAAGTGTGTGTTAGTGGAGGTAGTGCGTTAATCAGTTGGTGTATATATTCATATAGGATTGTAATGCTATTAGTGCCTTATATGTGGGCTAGCATGACGTTCTTGCCGCATATGGGGTAAGCGATAAATCAGTGGCGCGTTCCAGAAACATTCGTACTTCATTGGCTATTTTCACGCTGTCGACTCTGATCACTTCTTCCAAAGGAGGGAAATGTCTGCTCAAATACTTGCAAAAGGTTTGCAATTTCCCGTGCCGCTGTAATGCAGAATTATCGAACAATGAATGCGATAAATCGATATACCATTAATTAATCATATGGCCTATACGCGTACCCCAAGTACGATGCAAATAAACAGGCTGTGGAATTTCCCACTCTCTAATGTTAATTATCATGGATTTGCAGATAACGTAGATAAGTTTGCTAGTACTACTGTTAAATCTGAAGCACCATATCAGTTGAACTATTTCCCCTTGGGAAAATAGAAGAACGTTCACGATCTTCTTCCCTTTCTACCGTTATCTCATCTTCCCCTCTGCCTGCGCCAGCCATATTGTCGAAACTGCTACTTCCACACTAGCCTGTAATTTGTAGTTAGCTATTACCTTACTGGCAGCGTTTAAAGGCAAATTTACCACCCAAGAAATTATTTGGTGCTGGGTATCCACTGGTTTGGTACATACTAAAACAATTATTCACCTCAGTGTCGGTGAAGAGTGGTAGTTATTTACCTCCACTTCGGTGGATAATTGTTTAAATTGAGCCATATAGGTAAGTGCCGCGGAACAGTATGGTTGTTAGGTTCTCAGGTCTCAAACAGGGTATCCGTTTTGCTCTTTTTTGGTATTATAATCGCGGTGTGGTCATAAGATAGGGTTCCCTTTTATTGTATTATCTACGATTGCAGTAAGTAAACGTCTAATTAAACGATACTAGGCTGAGGCTATTACAAAAAAACAATTGCAAGGCTGGTCGGACAGCTAAGAAGGGTAATTTTATTGCCCAATATTTCGGTGAGACAAAACTCGTCTCGATTAACCTCGCAATTGGTTTTTTGTTTTATTCAACATTGCTGATCCTGATCTACACCAAGATCCGGCTTCACCTCGCTACTGTTTGTCCAAGTGGTCCTTGCATCGATTTACGCGAGGCTATTACATCACTTACAAAAAAATTTCGGACGTTAAAAATGCGCACGTTTAATTTTCGGACACTTTTTCACTCATTTCGGACAAATTTCGGACACTTTGCTGAAACAGGCCAAAAGTAAATTTACGCCTACAATACATGAATTAGACTAAAGTAAATTTGTGAAAACGATAGTTTTACTGTCTATTCACAAGAGACTGTCACACCAGTATTTTCAGCTGCATGTCCCAGTAAAAGTACTGGTACCGAGCCAAATGTCATAATTTAACTTGCCTTTACTTGTAAAACGAGACAATTATTTGTGGATAACATTTTTCAGTTACTTTGTGAAACTTTCCGGCTTTCCCTCCTTGGGTGGGTGCCCTTCCACTTCCCAAAAGTCGTTGTCGACACACCAAAACTCCCAAACAACGACATTTGTCGTAGGAAATTTTTTCACCCACGTAAAAGGTCAAATTATTTGTCATAGTAAATTTGTTCGTGTGCATGGGGCTATAGTCGAGAAACAAGACCGTGCAAACGAGCGAAAAATAGGCTGCCACGTACAAACTTAACGTGAATGTTTTTCTACTAATTTTTCGCGGGGAAGCCGTCTTTCGCGATCGTTCGGATTTTCTTCTCGCTCAACTTTGCTTAAACAGAAGGAAGGACTGCTCGTCTTGGGGTCTGCTTTGCGAATAAGCAACCAGAAAATTCGATCCGTTTTGTACGTATTTAATTGTTGCGATTCCATAGTCGTGACCGGCGGTTCTTCTGGACCGCGGCCACCCTATTTCGTTTTAATACCAGGTGGTGTGCGTGCTACGACCGCAATACAAGCTGGTATTTGTTTCGGTTTCGCATCATTTGCTCATGGCGGCCATCGTGTGAGGATCTCTTATGAGCGCCAAAATTACTTCTTTCCGTTCGAAGTATCGCAGCTTTTCTGATTTTTTCGATGGATATCCTAGTTTTGACATGTTATCGGTCTTAGGAATCAAAGATTTCCTCAGACTTCAGTGCGTGGAGTTTAAAATATCGGTTTTCTGTGAGTAGTAATATGCGCCCGTTGAGGGTGCTTTGCCTCGTTTTGATGTTAGGATGACGTCATGACCGGAACCGGAAGTCACGTGTTTTTAGGATGGGAAACCGCTGACCAGGTGGAAAAAAAAGGATCGCGGGCTCATGGAACCGGAAGTCACGTGTTTTAGGATGGGAAACCGCTGAGCAGTATGAAAAATCGATCGCGGGCTCAAGGTGGGCAAAAACCGCTGAGAAAACGCGGGCTCAAAGTCCAAAGTCCAATTGGAGCATCGGGAGTAATCCTTTGAGTGAAAACAACACAAAAAAAATAAATAAATACTTTTATTGTCATACATTTTTTCACAACAACAAGTGAGATAGTATGAGAGTTCCATGATCAGTATTCCTTTGAGTTCCTATTTAATGATGAGTGTTCCTTTTGAGTTCCTTTTGATGTGAGTGTTCCTGCTTTTGCTGGCTCTCATTGGTATCCATAGGGATACGTTTGGAAGGTCTTGGCATCTACCACTCTTTTATCATAGACCAGTTTGTAATCTTTCCTTTGGGGAAAGGTGAACAGTTGATAAGTTTGAGGGTCCCGTCCGATGTGGTGGGTATTGTAGACGGTGGTCTCACGTGGTTTGAGAAGTGGCTTCTGGATTTCATCCAAGACATTCTGTCTCATCACACGGTAATTTAACTGGGTTTTTCCCTCACTGTTAAGGCGGAAACCACGAACCTTGCACTCAACCTTTCCGTTCTTGGTGGTGTACCCATAATTCTTTGGGCCCCCTGATACAAATTCCACGATGTGATCGTCTCCCTTTAATTCGCTCGTAAAGTCGCCCAGGTAATGACCCAAGTCAGGGTTGGTTTGACCCTCGTCTGTGTAGTAGATGATGGAGTCTATCGTAGTACAAGACTCGTTCTCCCAAGGGTTCCAAGGCCTTGTAGAGGCGTAGGCGAGCTCAACAGGTAGTAAAACAGGCGATGAAGATGTTGAGGTTGGGTGAGACGGGGATGTCTTCTTCTTGATGTTGATAATGGACCTCCACCATTTGATCATTGATGATGGATACGTGACGCACGTCCATTGTATCCGTGTTTAAAAACTGGTGGAAGGTTTGGGGGTCATCAAATTCTTGGACTCGGGTCTTGTTGAGTCGTTGTCCAAACTTGCCCCACATGGAATTGAGCATCATTTTAGCCAGGGTACGTAGCCCTGGATTCTTCTTAATGTTGGCGTACTCCAATTGGATGCCCTCGTACTTCAAGTAATTTTCGATGTAGTCCTGTTTTTGTTGTTCTGTCATGTTGTCTTCAGGCCACCCACTGGCTTCTTGCTTGACTTTCAACCAAGTGTTGACGTAATCTTCAAAGAGCCCCTCGCAGGTCTCGGGGAAGTGCCAGACTTCATAAATGTACAGGACTTGGTACCCGAGCTCGACAGCTTTCTCTAATTCGGGGCTGCACCAGGTACTTGTCAGGGCACGTTCCTCGTCGGGGTGAGGGCAATGATAGGATCTGTCTAGAAGGGGTTTGGCCATTTCTTCTTCCGCACAATGGGCACAGAGTGGAAAGAGTAGTTTGTCGTCATGGCGGTAAGGCAGCACGGGATGGTACAGTTCACGGGGAGGCAGGACTTGACATTGGATCAACCCAAAGTACTGGTGGATGTCCGTGTGACCGGGATGTGTAATGAAGGTCGGATGTCCTTTAGGGTAGACAGAGGTTTTGTTGACCCATGGGTACAACGAGGTCACATCGATGTAATGGATCTTTTGATTGGGGGTCACTTGATGGTACAGTTTCATGGCATTGGTACGTCCTCCACAGAAAGCGTCGCGTGGATTGAGAGGTTTTGTGGTTTGAAGGTTAGTTATAAACGTACTGATGTCAAGGGAAGTGTCTTTGAGATGGGTCCAATCGCATCCCCACATTTCCACCACGGTGTACCCTTGTTCTCTTAAATGTTGGGTCCTTTGTTTCGTGTCCTCGTAGACATCTTGCATGGATCGAGCACAGTGGCGTTGATGTGTTTCGTAACGGTTGGGATAACAGCGAGGACATCCATGCCAGAAACAACCGTGATATTCGTAGATGGTGTTGGTACTGGCATCGAAACCATCCACATGGAGCTTGGTACCAGGGATGCGATACTCGCCGGCATTTTTCGCATGTTGAAGATGAGGGGCTTGGTGTTGTTGGCACCAGGTTAACCATTCAATGGCTTCGTAGGACTGATTGATGTTATTCTTCTTCCAAGTAAGGGTGGGTTCACTGGCAATACTGTTAGGGATCATCCGGTTTATACGTAAATCCATGTTGCAGGCAGAAGCAATGGTGATGTGGTCAAAGGGGTTGAACCCCGCTTGAGCTTCAAACATCCGTTTGAAAGTCAGACATCCTTCTTTCAAGAGTCGTACATCGGATTTGCAGTAAGCTAGCAACTCTTTTTGAAAGTTAAACACCACGCCCTGGTCGCGTTGTTCTTGATGCCACTTTTCAAAGGCTTTCCTGTCTTCGGGTGACATGGTTTCGGGCATGTAGTAATCGAGAGCCGGGACGGGTCCCACGTATGTTTGGTGCTCGTCATCGGGGATATTGAACTTGTGGGGGAAGTAGCCTTTTTTCAATTCCGTTAATCCAAAGGTCTTGGGAAAGGCGGACAAAGGCATCTGGAAGAAACTCATGGACTCGATGAATCGGATGCGATCGTGCTTGACTTCCAAGAGTTTACGCCCGTTCCGGAGCTGTTGGACGATCCGGTTGTCACTATGGTATTGCTGGACGACAAAATACCCATCGTACCCTTGGAAATTATGAGCCAGGACATTGACTTGTCGGGTATCGTTGAGTGTCAAGATATACAGCCATTCCAGAAAATCTCGGGTACAAGAGGGGCCTGGGAAAGGCTTGGGTTCATCGTGGTCTTCGGTTTCGGCCACGAGGAGATTAGCAATGTGTTGTTGGTGGGGTTGCATGGCTTCAATATCAAAAAACACGTGCAAGGGGGGCAGGTCGTTGTCCTCCTCTGGGGTGGTGGTGGTATCAGGTTCCGCCGCGGCGGCTGCCCCTCGTTTGGTGCGAGGCCCTCCCTGGTGTTTCCTCTTTCTCTTCTTCTTCTTGTCTTGAGTGGGTCTTTGAATAAAACAAAAATGGCTTTCACTGTGCACGTACTCATGGCAAGACGGGCAGTCCACATAGTAGCATTGGTGTCTAGCAATCTCTTGTAATCCAACGTTCAGTTTAAAACAGGTAGGACAGCGACGGCGTGTAAAGCAGACGGAGGACTCTTGATGGGCTGCAGGTTTGCCCGTGTGGTCCTTGCCGACATGGGCTTGGAGGCAAGTGCCTCCAAAAAAGTCCCGCCGACATTGTTGGCAACGTTGGGTGGCTTTCTGGTGTCGAGGGTATGCTGCCTGGAAATCAGGGCACTCTTTTTGTAAACAGACTCGGCATTGTTTTTTCTTGGTGCAGCGATGCTGTCCCTCATGGTCATAGGGTTTCCAACAGTGGGCACAGACGTAACTGGACCCGAAAAATCCAGGCAAACGGGTGATGACATCGTAATGCACGCTTGGAAATTTTGACCTCAAATTGGGCCAAGTTTCTTATCGGCCGCGCGGGAGCTGGACCCAAAAAAACAAAAAATCCAAGATGGCGTCCCAAAGTGAGCCTGGCCCGGACGAACTTATTAATGGGATCACAGGAGCACTATACCGTCAGAAGTCGGAATTCCAACAGCAGATTTCAAATGCACACAAGTTGAAAGATTTGGATGAAACATTTAAAGCACTAGAAAAAGTCGCTAAAGCTGTTGTGAAAGGAAAATATGGTCCCCTACGCTATCGTCACGAGCACGAAATCAGTCAGGTATACCCAATGTTGGAACGTATAATGATACGCGCCAAAAAAGGAATTAACAGACGCCTTTCTCCACGGATGAGTAAAATCCATCCTTGGATGATCTGTTTTGATGTACCGATGCCACAGGAAGTGTTCGAGCTATTAAACAAAGGGATTGTAAATCGCACAAGTTATGGTCTAGAAGTTTTACAGGAGGCTGGCTCAGTGACAATAACATTCACAAATATGAGAAGACTGTGTGCTCTGTTCAATAAATTTGAGGATTGCGAGGGATTTATCAAGGATCTCGGAACTGGAAAAGGGGTAGTGAAACTTATTGTTGACGACAG
This sequence comes from Siderastrea radians, assembly GCA_964017195.1. NCBI lineage: Eukaryota > Metazoa > Cnidaria > Anthozoa > Scleractinia > Rhizangiidae > Siderastrea > Siderastrea radians. Next base: position 27,817,649 of record OZ024888.1, on the reverse strand, counting down.
GAAGAATGGAATTATGAGATACAAATTTAAAGAGGAAATCTTACAATTTAATTTCCATTATGGGTACTGGAATGCTTTTGGCATCGCACAGCATTGAATCAGGAGCACTGTTGTTTTCAATAACTGATATATTGCAATACCACTGTGCACAAATAAACAAATGGATAAATACATGCAAGTTAATATTACTCTGAATTTTATTTTAATACATGATTTGACTTGTTATAATCAAACTTGAACAATGTTGGTTTTTGCTGTTTGTTTTTATAACATCTACATTAGGAACTGTGATTCCATTACAAATGACATTGTTATTACAAGTTCCACTCTTAACTTGAAGTATGGTTAATTTGAATACATTTAAGCTATGTAAGGTACCTACAACATACTGAGCTTGGTTTTCCCTCGCGTACGGACACCTGGATCTCTTTCATGAGACGGTGACCACAAAAGAAACAGTGTTCGGCATCTGCATCTTTGGGCATGCCACAATAGCAATAATGTTGCGGATCCTTTGAAACACGAGTGGGAATGAGGGTGTCCTTGGACGGATGGAAAACTAAGAGTGAAGGTTGTTGTATGGGAAGCCACAACTTACTAATAAAGTCATGCCGAAAAACCTGTGACCAGCGTTGTTTATACAGACTGTTTCTGGCGTAGCTTGCAATTTGAACATGTTTGGCCTCTCGGCCTTGCATGGTGTTGATTCCTAATCCCACCCCAAATTTGTCAAACATTTTCTTTGAGTGGGGATAAACTAAGTGCCCAATACTCCAGACAGTGCCATTAACATGCCCAAACATGGCAACTGCAGTAAAATAATCATGTGATAACTGGGGCAGTTTTGCAAGATTATCTTCAGTTAAGTGATACATGGAGAAAATTGCTGCACAGTCCCTTAATTTAATACCAATGTAGACAATTGCTAGCAGCTTCATAAGTAGCTTGGGCTCATTTGAGTCTCCCCTAATTGCCTCCACTAAATACATAAACCCATGCAAAATAAGGCGAGAATCTTTGCCTGTTAACCTGTAAGTGAAGTCTTTATCTTTGGTCCTGTCTTCAATGAGCCACTTGCCCAGTTGTTTTTTCATTCTCCCTGCCTTAACATCCTGTTCCATTGCCTTTAAATACCTGGACATTGCACAATTTGGTGACAAATCATTTACACTGCTAAGTTTTGGGGGAAGGCCACTTGAAGCAATGGCAAGATCTAATAACATTGAATGTAAATGCTGGACACCATTATTTTTAAGATGAAGTGGCTCAACAACTTGTTTGTCACACAGCTTGCCTATTAAGGGTTTGAACTCTTGTCTGGACTTTTTTCCAGCAATGAATTGGGTTACTTTGGTTCTCTTTGTTGATGCTGCTAAATTATGAGGTAATTTCTTCTTGAAATCATCAACCTGGCGAGCAATACTAACTCTTTGATTATATTGCCAGGGCTTCCACTTACAATCCAGAGACTCACCAAATTTCCCAGTCAATGAAGCACAGTCATCTTGATTGACATTTGAAAAGCTAGAAAAATATTTAGCTGAATTACTTAATTCTCCATTGACATAAGCAATAAATTTCATATCCCCTGGGAAAAGCTCAAAAGAAAAGCTGACATTCTTGCCCATGACTGTATAGCTTCTGTTCTCTACCACCTCTATTTCTGAAACAAGTTTCTCTGTAAAAAGTGAGACAGCCTTGTGGTCTTCCTTACAGTTAGCCCCAAATAGCAGAAAGTTATCATTGGGACTAGCTACTCTGGGTCCCACATTTAGAAAACTGACAAGCCAAGACATAGCTTGATCCCATTTACCGAAGGGGGCCCCATCACCACCAATGGCTACCTTAAATGCCCCCTCCTCTTCACCAAACCAAACTAGCTTGTCCCCGGGTTTTCTAAACTGGTCAGTCTCAAAGTAAAACTTGGCCAGCATGAGAAGACAATTTTCCAGATTCCTGTACACCCCATCAACTTTTTCATGTGGTGGAAGGTCATTGCACAAGGTGTCCCTCACTGAATAAACTTCCCCAACATCAATTTCTGTAATTTTGGTAACTAAAGCCCCATAGGAAAGGGGTTTGGGAATAGGGATACCCATACCAAACTTAATTCTTGCCTTTGAAATTGAACCTTTTTTGGTGAGCTTTCCTGTGTTTTTCATAACAAGGGCTGACCTAGATTGTTGGTATTTCACTTTGCCAATCACTCCCCCAGCATAAAGCAGGGAAAGTGAACGAATAACATTTTGATCACACTTTTCATACTCTTTTACATGACCACTAATGACAGCTGCACTAGCCTTTTTCATCTTTTTAGATGATTTAAGATATTTACATAGATCTGCTATTGTCCCATACTTCATTAAGGTAGAAAACATGCCATCCAATGCAGGGGTTCGGTCCTCAACAGATCCACCATTCACCTCTGATGCTGCCACTAATGTCTCTATAATTGTCTTCTGTTGGCACTTCTCTTTGGCAAGTTTAACTTTCCCTCATTACTGAGTTGAGTTGGGCTGGTCTTTCTTGCAGTGGAAGTGTTCTTAGTGATTTCAAATGCTAAACTTCTTCTGCACAGGGCAGCAGGGAATTCACCAAAGGTGTCCTCTAGTTTCTTTTTCTGCAAGGCATAAACATACACCATTGGCAATGAAAGAATGAACAATGAGAAATGATGCAAAATTATAAAATAATAAATAAGTTTAAGAATAAACATAACAATAATAATTGTAATGCTATTAAAATAATAAGGTAAAATAGTAAAAAATATATATTTATATATTGTGGAGGAATTATTATTAAAAGTGGGGACTGCCCTTAAATTGTCAGTCTACTTGTGGCAGGGGTAAAAGATTAAATGCTGATGACAACGTTTATGTCCAGTTCCGGGGTACGGTTAAATAATATAAGCAGCATATATTTTGCAGAAATAAAACTTGTCCATTTTAATATTACCTTGTCCTGAAGTCTTTGAACTCTTTTATTTAAAGCACCAATTTCCTTTGATTTGGAAAGATATTCCGTCCTGAGTTCAGCCCTCCGTTTGGCGAATTCTGCAATAGGAAAGCGCGTCTTGCATTTCTTCGCTGCTTTTGATCGGCTTCTTCTGGACCCACTTCCCATGCAAACCACTCAACAGTCTCCAGAAACTTATGAATCTCCGCGAGGTGGAGGAGTCCCACACAAAAACAAAACGATAGAAACACAGCCGAGAGTGTTTACGACAGCTCTTTTGCTGTAAAACTAAAGATAGAATCTTCGCTCGCCGGCAATTTTTCCACAAAAACACCGGATTTTTCAAGAGGGACAAATTATTCACTGTAAAGCGAAGGGAGCATCAAATACAAGCGAAAATTCTCGCGAAGTTTCGATGTAAACATGGGCAAACTGCACATCGAAACAAAGCTCAAAGTCCAAAGAATTTTGTTTAGTAGCGGGAAAAGCTTTATTAGTACCCAGTTCACCACAACTGCCCCCTTTTTCGGCTCAAATTTAAGACACAATGGCGGCCAATCGACCGCGCGAGAGAATCACTAATTAGGGACTGGGAGCTGGGGACATTTCTGTGGCCTGATTTGAGGTGAAAATTTCCAAGCGTGATGGTTATGGTCGTGCAGTAGGATCAGTTGTTTGTCTTGGGGGTCTCCATAGGTGGTGATGTGATAAGATCGATGCGCATCCACCAGGATGATTTGGTAACCTCTGAGGGACGGCGCTTGACTGAAGGCTGTCAAGGCGTCGTAACTACAAGGCCCGAGGGGCACGTTGGCCTCGTGATGGAGCAAGAGAGCCATTTCTTTTTGAATTTTCCTACCATGTCGCATCGATTCCCATTTTGGGTGCTGGTCCAGTCTGGCCTTGGCTGTGACGAGGGCTCTGGCACAACAGAGGTCATCTGTATTTTTAATTGTGATGACGGAGGTTTTCCGGGTCGTTAAGGCTTGGTGGGTTGGGTGGCCTGGTTTTCCGCGCCATGGTTTTCCTCTTCCCTGAGGGGCATGTTGGACTTGAGTAATGGATAATTGAAAGGAGTCATCCATTTCAAATTGTTCGTTGCTATTCAAGGCTTGCGCTAAACGGTGGAATAGGGCCTCCACACGCTCTCTGTCTTGTCGCCATTCTCCCGCACGTAATCCCCAGCCCTGGAAATTATTATGTAGACGGTTTGAACCGATGGTAAAGTAGAGGCGATCTTGATCGTGGAGGTCGGGCATGGTGTCTAACACTTGATTCACCGCTCGACGTAAAGTATCTTGTAGGGCTTGCGTGATGTTTTGACCTGGAATCAAGTTCCCCCTTTGGCGTAAACGGGTATTGAAATGACGTTCATGCACTCCCATACGCGTGCTCCGCTGGTCGACATAGGGTTCAACGTCGAACTCAAACGCGCCCTCTGCCCTGGGATCCAAACCTCCCCCACTTTGTTCAAGGAGGTGGGTTTGAAACGCACGTTGCCGTTCGAAACGGTCCATCAATTCATGATAGTCTGCTTCATCATCACTAGACATCTGTAGTCCTAGTAATTGGAGGGACTGGTGGCGGGTAAGACCACTGGGCCCCGCGCCGTCTTCTGGCTGCGAGGCCATGATCAGATGAACTGACTGGAGGACGGGGCTCTGTTTTTGTAGAGAACAAAAAAGTCCCGTGGGAGGGGAAGGAACCAATGAGGGACAGGGCCCAGGGGGTGACCCTGGGAGGGGAGGGACGGGGTGGGGGGACCCCCCTCCCCCCTCCCTAGTTTGGACCCATGAGGCATCACGGGGAACGAATAAGACACTATAAAAGAAATCGAACCTCGGGGTGGATCATCTCAAGATGGACTCTGACCATGAAAATCTGTTGAAAGAGTTTGAAGAATTCGAGGAGCATTTACAAGTGGAAGACATTTTAGAGAAGGTGAAGGCGGAGTGGTTGTTGAACGACAAAAGCCTTGGCGAATTTGCGGAAAGTTTGAAGCAGCTGGAACCCGAAAAAGTGGAGGCACAGAGAAGACGAGCAGAACAAGCGGTTCCTTTTCACCAACGGTGTTACCCCCAATTGACCTGCGATTGGTTCGTAGAGGGGCTAGACTACTGCTGTGATTACTGGCGTTATCAGTTTAAACGCCCTCTCACGCCCCCGCCAGCACCGCCGCCCTCTCCTGATGCCTCGCATAAAACGTACCAAACGCCCCGCCAGACGTCATCCCCCAAGCGATGACAGTGACGACGACGACAGCCCCGACGAACTCGCCACCACGACTCATGCAGCAAGCGACGACAGTGACGACGACGACAACCCCGACGAACTCGCACAGCTCCGGTTTAAAGAAGCCCAACGACGGGCGCGGCGACGGGCTGCCAAAGCCAGGTACCGGGCCAGGCATCCCGAGCGAGTAGCCGCCCAGAAACGACGGTATCGAACCAGGCATCCCCAGCGAGTAGCCGCCCAGAAACGACGGTATCGGAAGAAATGTAGGGGCATCCCCCTAACCGACGACGATGAAATGGCAGAGCTCCGGACGTCCCAACCCAGGTACCGAACCAGGTATGCCGTCCGAATAGCCGACCAGAAACGCCGCGATTATGAGAAGCATCGGGCGGAACGTCTTGCGTACTGCCGACGGTATTATCAGACCCGTACAGAATGGATCCGGAGGTATCAAACACAATACCACCAATCGGAACGGGGTCGAGCGGTGTGGCCGAAACGGCGAAAGCTCTGCGCCTTAGTGCATGCAAGAGGGCCAGCGGAACGACAGAGAACGGCCGAAAAACGCCAAGCCTTAGGCCCCCTCTCACTTACGGTCAGTGTGGAGGATTTTATGCAGGGCTTTTGGGACTCCCTCTCACCTCGTACCTCTGCAAGAGGGCCAACGGAACGAGAGAGAACGATGGAAAAACGCCAAGCCTTAGGACCCCTCTCACTTACGGTCCGTGTGGAGGATTTTATGCAGGGCTTTTGCGACTCCCTCTCACCCGCCCAGGAGGCCATGACGATAACGGACAGGGATTCAGGGGCCCTTCATCCCCTGGATTCTTCTTGTGACATGTGGGACGATGGGAGGGGATTTTTAGACAACCTCCTACAGGAGCTAAGTGACTTGCCGTCGCCATCGGACGACTCTTTGTATAGTTTATTACATTATTTGGGCCCATGGAGCCCCCAGGAGTCTGACTTTGATTTGGAGGACTTTCTTTCGTAAAGAAAGAGACAGTGATTGACATTTGTTTTTATCAACGTGGACCCTTGTGTCTACATCACAAGCGGTTCTCCAACATCCTGTTTGAGACTAGGGAACCGCAGAATAACAAGAGCAGGACCCATGAGACATTTTCATTTTTTATTTTTCAACATGTAACTGGGGGTGTCATTAAAGTTTTACAATTTTAAACGTTTCTTGGCTTGCATGATTTTTTTGACCACCCGTTCCGTCTTGGTTTTCTTGCCGGGTAAGCGATCAATGGCTTGGATCATCTTCGTATCGGCTTTCCATTTGTCTTGCAAATTCTTGGCACGGCTGTAATCAATGTCGTGTTGTTTCGCAATCTGGTCCAAGCGATTGATCCCGGGATCCCCTCGTTTCAGACGTTTGGCTAAATGGGTGCCAGGGCCCATGTACTGATAGCCGGGCCAATGAAATTCTTTGCCGGTTTTGGCGATCCATTTTTGGACATCCAAGGCCCCTCCTCGTTGGGGGCGTTTCCGTTTGATGCCCCTCCTCTTGGTGCAGGGTGCCATCTTTAATCACTGTCGTAATCCAATCGACGTCGTAACTTCTTGCCTTGGGCCCAATCTTCCCACCCGGGTAAGGGTTTCAATCGTTCCACTTCACACGCGGGTCCTTTCCCTTTGCCTTTGCCTTTGCCTTTGCCTTTGCCTTTGCCCCAAGGACTCTCGGCTAACTTTTTTTCCAACGTCTTGCGCTGTTCTCGAATGGCTTCTAAACACGACCGGATATCCCCTCGACTGGTGGAAGGGCTCCCTTTCTTGACAATCTTACTGGTGGTGGCTGCTCCTTTGCCTTTCTTGCTGGCAGGGGTAATGGGAGGTTTGGGCGTCGACGGGCTCCCTTTTATCATGCGCTTCAACCATTGTTCCACGGGTCCGGTCACCAAATCCCCGGCCTCTTCCTCTTCCTCGCCTGGCGGTGCACCCGGGGCCCCAACCCCCACGCCTCCGGGAAATTGACGAATGCGTTTGGTTAACTTGGTTAATTCTTGACTCAACGGTTTGGTTTGAGCATTGACCAGGGCCGGGGGCAATTGGGGGTTGGCTAACAACACATGTTTTTTGGCGGCGAGCGTGGCGGCTTTGTTCAACAAGGTATTTTCGGTGAGTTCTCCTTTGTAATATTGAATGAGTTGCTCCAAGTCCTTGTGGGGAATCATTTTTTATTTTTTTTTTATTTTATTTTTTTTATTTTTACTTTTCAACACAATACACTTAACAATACGCGAAAAGAAAAATACAAAGGATAAATGAATAAAAAATACAGAGGTAACACTGCGATACACGTTTTACATAACTATTGTAACTAAATTATTGTCAGTAGAGGCTTCCATAAATTCAAAAAATTTTCTTTTTGTCCTTTCGCATGTGCGATTGTTCTTTGAATTAACATTTTTCCTTTTACTAACTCAAGAAAGAGAAGGAGATTAGGTAATTTGTGCTCATATTTTTGTAGAAAGACATGTCTTTTGCTAAGTAGTATGTAATAATTAACGATATAAGAGCCAGAACTTCCGGGATTATAACCGTACATTATTCCTAATTCATCAAAATTGTAATTGTCGTCATTTTGACTATTCCACCGAAATAAGACTGAATTCCAAAAGTCGCGTATACGGGAGCAGTTAACTAGCATGTGCGACAGTGTTTCTAATTCGTTACAAAATTCGCAAAGGGGAGATTCTGATATGTTCATTTTATATAGGAGGTTTCTGCACGGTAAAATATTATGAATTATCTTAAACTGAAATATACTTAGTTTCGTTTCCCGTGTTATTCTAAATGGTAGTTTATAAATTGCGCTAATCTTCATCTCTTCTACACCTAACCTTTGTAGCCTAGAACTAGCTAAAGGTTCTTTAAATTTCTTTTGAATAAGAATATTCCGGGCACTTTTACTGGTGAGTATTTGACCAGGAAGAAAAGTCGATTTTCTTTCTTGTCGATTCTCACCATTCGTAGATTGTAATTCACGCTTCCACTCTAATGGTATTGCTGCTATTAAACCCCAGAGGTTGGTAAATGGCGTAGCAAGGCCAAATTTTCTAAGAAAATTGTCATATGAGAGGAATTTGCCGTCTTCTTCTAATAAATCTTTGATTCTAAGAATTCCAGCAACGTGCCAGTTTTCCCAGTATACAGATTTGCCTGCTATGGTTATGTTTTTATTATTCCAAATAATGGCTTCCCTAATGTCATGTTTATCTAGAGGGGCGGATTTAACATCATGAACTTCTGCCCAAGTTTTTAAGATGTCAATGTAGAAAGCTGGTATATTTTTTAGTTCTAAAAGACTTAGATCGTAGCTACAGTCGAAAATGAGAGGGCCTCCAACATTTTTCAGATACCAGGATGGAATTATCATCCAATCCTCATTTGCACCATCTTGCATTCTCTTTACCCAGGCACATAGTAATGATTTTGTGATTATTTCATATTCTGGCAAATCTAAACCTCCTTTTTCTTTTGCTCCGATAAGCGTGTCTCTTTTTATTTTCGGTTTCTTACCGTTCCAAACGAAGTCTGCTATCAATTTGTTAACGGCGTCAATAACATAAGGTGGGGTGTGAAGACAAGCGCTAGAAGAAATGAGTTTGGATAAACCTAACGTTTTAGCTATTGTTATTTTTCCATACAGGGATAAATCCCTTTGTGACCATAAATTAAATAACTTCTTAACTTTGATTAGCTTGTCTACAAAATTTACTTGGTCGCACAAATTAAACTTATACGAGAAAGCGGTTCCTAAAGTTACTATTGGCCTTTGTGGCCACATAAACTCAAAAGGCGTATCCTTGTTTTGCACGTTTTTCCCCAACCATAAAGCCTCTGTTTTAGAAGAATTGAGTTTAAGTCCACTGCATTCCTCAAACAAGTTAAGCACCTCGAGCAGCTTCTCAAGGGAAGCCTCGTCTTTACAGAAGGCGGTTGTGTCATCAGCATACTGTGATAATTTGATTTCTTTGTTAGCAACTAGGATCCCTCTTATATCAGAGCGAGACCTTATCGCGCAAGATAATACTTCAGCAGCCAGTATGAAAAGGAGACCGGATAACGGACAGCCTTGCCTAACTCCTCTCTTGAGTGTGAAGGGTTTGGAAGCGTAACCATTGTTTATCGTACAGCTGGAGATATTGTTGTAAAGTGTTCTAATCCACACCTTGAAATCGAGTCCGAAATTAAAGGCATCTAAGGCTTTGTCTAGATACTCCCACTCTAAGCTGTCGAAAGCCTTTTCGAAATCTATGAACAGAGCGATACCTTCTAAATTTTGATCTGCCGTGTAATGGAGAATGTCCGATATGAGCCGAATATTTTCCCCAATGAATCTGCCTGGTAAATATCCAGTTTGTGCATTATTAATAATATTTGGCAGGACCTTTTTTAAACGCATTGCTAAGGCTTTTGTGGCGATCTTGTAATCAGTATTTAGAAGCGATATGGGTCTCCAGTTTTTTAGGTACGATAGATTTTTATCTTTCTTGGGAATTAGGCGTATAATTCCTTGTCTCTGTGATATGGATAACTCGCCTTTTCGAAATGCGTAATTAAAGCTATCTACCATAATTTTACCCAACGAGTTCCAAAAAAAAGTGTAAAATTCTGCAGTCAGACCGTCTGTACCAGGTGTTTTGTCTTTGTGGAAACTTTTTAAAGCATTCTTACATTCGTTTTCTGTTAATAAACCCTCACACAATTCTTTTTGGTGTTCGTCTAGCTTTTTAATACTCTCGTTCTCAAAAAATAAGTTGAACTTAGGGTCCTCAACTTGTGGGTTTAGTGACGAGTACAAATTTTCATAATAACGTCTTTGCTCCTCGAGGATTTCTTCCGGGTCGGTTATAGTGGAATTGTCATCTTTGGTCAGACTGGTGATACATTTATTTTCATAGTTTCTCTTCTCAAGATTGAGAAAATATTTGGAACTTCGTTCTCCAAACTCGTGCCAACGCGCTTTTGAGCGAATACATGCTCCTCGACTGCGGTCGAAAGATAGTTTATCTAGTTTATTCTTGATGATATCGTACTCCTTGATTGCTTCCGGCGTTGTGCGATTCTCGCTTGTTTTTTGTAAACGTTGGGATTCTTGCAAAAGATTTTTCTCGTAATTTTTCTGTTTTTTGGCTTTTTGTTTTGAATAGTATGTTGTGAACATCCTAATTTCCATTTTTACCATTTCCCATAAAAGGCCTTTGTCTTCGACGTGTATATATTTTTTAATAAACAATGGGATGTTTTCGGATAATTTATCTGTATATTCATTGTCTTCCAAAAGTGAATTGTTAAGTTTCCAGAAACCCGGTCCCCTTGGGTGTTGTAGTCGAGTTTGAATATCCATTGTAACTAAAGAGTGGTCGCAGTGCGGTGCGTATTTTATCTCGCAACTCTGCACGAGGGATTTTTGCATAAAATCTTTTGTAATCAACCATAAGTCTAGTCTGCATTTTATTTTCAAATCTCGAGTTCGCCAAGTGAATTCTTTTTCTTTTGGATGCAATGATCTCCACACGTCCTCTAAATTTAGAAGATTAATCAAATTCTTGATCTCTTCAATTACATTTTTTTTGAAAGATGTGTCACGGCCTCCCTCTTTGTCATTCTCGGATAGAGGGCAATTGAAATCACCACCCATAATAATGTTGTTTTCGCTGTGCAACCGCTCCAAATGCTCTTTTAATTTGCTGAAAAATTTAATCTGTGCCTGGGTATCATTCGGTGCGTAAACATTTGTGCATAAAAACGTGAGATCTTCAATAACGACTTTGAGAATTAGTATTCTGCCGTCTTTACTCTGTAATATAGTTTCAGCTGAAACGTGTAATTTGGGATTGAAAAGAATAGCAACACCTTTGCTATGTTTACTTCCATGACTGAAATAAATTTTGGAACCCCATTCATTACTCCAGATTTTTTCTTGATCGGGGGAGCTATAAGTCTCCTGCAGAAAAATGACGGAGGCTCTCCTATTATGTAATTGTCTAAAAATAGCTCTTCTCTTTCTAGAAGCGTTTAGACCTCTTACATTAAGTGAAACAAAACTTAATTTGTGCATTTTACAAACGATAAATTGGTCATCCTATATTGGAAAGCCTAGATCGCAAAATTTGCTTGCCATGTGTATCGGTAACAAAACATACAAACATAAACTACAGAAACTACTAACAGTTTACCTCCAACGAGGTGTGAACTACTCGTAGACGTTGCCGTTCGGAGTTCTAACAACTTCGGGATGAATATTGAGCTTCTGTTGAGCTTCGACAAAACAATAGACTTCTGTTCTTTATCTTTTTGCATTTCGTCAGCTTCTAGTCCTTCAAGTTTATCGCAGACTTTGGTTTGCAGGTATCACGTTCCTACTTGTGTGTGGATTCTTTATCTTTCTCCATTTCTTCTTTCAATCTTTTTTGCTCTTTCTCAGAGATGACTTTCGCTCTTCCATTGCTGTCAACGCATTTCAAGATAGCTGGATACGCGATGAAGACTTTGGAGCCCGCACCTAGCTTCTTCTGTAAATATTTCCTTACTGGGGCGATCGCTTTTCGTTCATCTTGGGTTTTCTTTCCGAAATCTTCGCTTATGCCGATTAGCTTCTCGCCGAATGGGTTGTCTTTTAGTCTTGCAGCAGCATTCGAGAACACTTTCATTTTATCCGAGTAGCGCAAGAAGGCCACATGTATCGGTCTCGGTCTTTGTTTACCATCAATATCGCTCCGTGGCTTCGTTGGCGTTCGGTGAGCACGCTCGATTTCTAGCTCCCCGCAGAGCGTTTCCAAACCCATGTGCGTTGATATAAAATTCTGAATAAAGCTTATGCAGTCCTCTCCTTCGGCCTTCTCTGGTATATTGTAAAACACCAGGTTGTTCCTCCGTGCCCTGTTTCGAAGGTCTTCAACCTCCTTTTCTAGCGCTTCGACTCTGCTTTTATCGGCTTTCTGTTCCGTGGCTATCTTTACTTCTTCAACATCTTTCGTGATAGAATTTAAGCCGTTTTCGATTTGGGCGACTGTATCTTTAAGTTCTTTATAATCACTTTCAATTTTCTTTAGCCTCTCGTGTATTTGCTCCAGCAAGTCGAGCTTCTCTAGTTTCTCTAGGATGGACTTCAGCATCATGGCGTCGCCCGCTTCGTCGCCCACGTGCATCACTTCTTCGTCTTCGCTGCTTGGAACGCGAAACCGCTTTTCGCTTGGTTTCTTTAAGCTCATTGACCTTGTGCTTAAGCTTATTAAACTTTTGCTTTATACTAGCCTAACGATGTTGACGAAATTGGCTAGTAAAACGACATATCGCCGGAGCTCAATCAAAATACGTCTAATCCATCGGGCCGCGCATGTCCCATCTCTTGTGGGGAATCATGTAGACCTCATCCATGGGGGTTGACTACAATCGGAGCAAAGTTCCCCGTCTTCCACGGTACGACAGCTCTCACAAAGACAGGACTTTAAGATATGTTGGTACTCTCGATACAACAGGCGATATTTATGCTTCCAATAAGAACACTCGTCTTTCCACTGGTCGGTGGCCCGATTGGCCTCTTGTAACAGACGCATCCACGTGGCAAGCGTTAACGAAGACATTGACATAACACGTGATGGAGTCCTTGAAATAACCCGCGTCCTTTTTGTTGGACTAACCACGCACGACGTTTTTTGACGGAATGTCGACGACGTCCCAAATCGCGTAGCACCTTTTTATAGGGTTGAAGTTTAGCCAGGATGGGTGGGGTGACGGGAATCTTGTTTTTTAAGAAGTTCAAGACCAGTTCACTCACAGCATTGATTTGATCGGCATTGGCATGTTGTAACAACTCTTGACGTTTGGAACCATTGGCTTCTTGTAACATGGACCGTAAAAACGGTAATTGACGTCGAAGACGTTGCATCTTTTACCGATGACGGCGACGATACCGTTGATTGGCTTTTTGGATCGTGCGTTTTATCCGTTTATCCGTTTCCAAGGCCACGGCTTTCCCTAATCCTGCCATGGGGGGACCAATAGATTTAAAAAACCGCCTCGTTGACGACGTCGTCGTCGTCTTCTCCTCAAGGATACCAAGACACGTTGAAGGGCTTTGTTTACTTTGATGAGGTCTCGCGTCTCTTTATAGCCTTGATGGGTATTGCGTTTCAAATCGGACCACCAACCCCCGCCTTGTTGTCGTGTTCTTCTCCTCCTTTTTCTTCGTCGTCTTCGTTGGACGGCCATGGTTCTAAGAGTGTAGGACTGGGAGGGAGTGGCTTTTTATTGATCCAATAGTCTTTGGGTCTCAAGGGACGAGGACATCCGTCCACATAGCATAGGGCTTCCACGGGTTGGTACACAAATTGACGGTCGTACTCTTGGACGCACCGTTTGGGTAACGGAGGAGTGAAATCCACAATGGTATCATCCAACGTTTGCATCTTGATTAAAAATCCTTCCAGGTCCTCCAAGGGAACACTGCGCCCATGGGTTTTCAATTCGGTCAAGGCTTTGGCATAGGTGGTAAACGCAAACAGACTCATGGTCACTTTGAACCGGTATTGTTTAAAATCGGCCCATCCTTTGACCACCGTGCCCACCGCTGCCAAACAGGCTACCAACGTGCTGTTGTCCAAAAGGGCCAGCAATCATGCCCGCGGCCATCAGGAGTAACGCCAGTCCATTAAACAAGGCATGGCAACACTTGAAATGATTCAACATTTTTCGATAACACCACCATTGTTGATGGTAAAAGGCATACAACGAATCCATACGTTGTAACAATTCGGGTGGCAAGGGGACGCCAGGACGTCGAGATCCATTCAATAACGACACGACAGTTTTCATCACGGCGAAACCCGGGACGAAGAGGTTTGTACACTAGGACGTCCTCCCTGTTTATAACTGGTCACAATGCTATTGGTCATGGTGACATTAGCAATTTCCCGTCCTTGGGCCAATTGTTCTTGATCTTGTAACAGCATGCGTAAACGTCGTTGTAAATCTGCTTGACGCAAGGTACGAGGGGGTGGACTCCCAGACGTCCAAGATCCTCGAAGGCTAGCTGGATTGGAGGCAGGTGTCAAAGGCGAAGTGGGGGTATTTCGTCGTCGTCCTCATATGCGTCTCGGTCGTCGTCCACGACGACCACCACCACCACCACCACCGCCGCCACCCCCTCCACCACCACCACCACCACCACCACCGGTACCACCGGCACCACCAGCACCTCCGCCGCCACTACCACCATCACCAGCAGCACCAGCAGCACCACCACCACCACCACCGCCACGTCCAGCACCCCCACCACCACGTCCACCGCCACGTCCACCACGTCCGCCACCATTACCCCCAGCACCCGCTGCTGTTCGAGCACCCACCGCCAAGGGTACGCTAGGAGGAGTCGCAGGAGTTCGAGCCCCAGAAGACTCCGGGGTGGTGTGTATGCTACGGAACGACTGACTTCCTGGGCTTCCTACCCCAGCGGGGGAAGAGGTCTGTACAGGGGGCCCAAGGGCTTCGCCAGTGGGGAGGGATTCCATATAATGATAGAGGGCATCCGCTCGCATTTCCTCCATGGCGACGTCGAGAAGCCCTTGGTCTCCCGTCAAATACAAATCTTGCCAAGCCCTTGGGGACATTTGATTGCTGGTGGCCGCCCCGACCCCGGCCGGGGCCACGGTATCGTAGGCTTGCGGAGGTTGACGGTCATCCTCATCGGCCATGCTTGCTTTTCGAAAGTCCGTTCAAGCGTCTCGTCCCTTTATACTCGCTTTTGATAGGTGCGCGTCCATCCTTCGTCTTTTAACAGGTGACTCAATAACCGTTGTTGATCGGAGGAGGCCGGGTGTAAATCTAACATCAAATAGCCATAAGGGCGCGTGGTGGCCTGATGAAAGGTCTCCAATGTGTCTTTCCAGGTGGCAGGAAACGATTGCAGCATCACGTTGCGTACCCCTAATTGATCCCGGGGATTCTTGAACGCCACAATGTAATGAGCATTGCGGGAAATACTTTTGGCATAGCGCCCCACGGGAAACATGTCTTGGCACAAGTACAGCACCGTCACCCCTTGATGATGCGAATGTTTGGTGAATAAATCCAACACGCGTTTATCGTGACTCCCTTCATCCATTAAATCATCCAAGACGAGGACCCCCTGTCCTTGAGGAAACCATTGGACCAACGCCTCATGATCGGGAAGGCCTTCGTGAAACACCACCCCTTGATCTTGCATGCCTCGAAATCGATCTTGCCAGGCCCCATAACAATAATGCACTTGAGTCGGGGGACTTTCAAACAAGTCCGCGTTCTCTAACAAGAGTTTTTCCGTAAACACGGTTTTGCCACATCCCGAAGGCCTCACCACCAAGATAGAGGAGGGGGTATGAAAACGAAACGGTTTCCCCGTTTGCATGATGAGGACAACTACCCATTTAAAAAAAAAAGGCACCTTTTTATTGGAGTCGGTGGGACTCGAACCCACGCACAACCCCCAACACCTGTTTTTAGGAGATCCAAAGGCTCTACCGACTGAGCTACGACTCCGACACACTTTTTCCAACCGATTTTTTATTTAACCATTCCATTGATGATACGGATGACAACAAAGTTGATACCATCTGGCTTCTTGACCTACAATCAATTGTTGAAGACGTTGACCGGCTTGATGGTCATTGCTTACATAATCATGATCCGAAAACTCATTTAAAAACGCTTGCAAGGTCCGTCCACGGGCTTTGGCTTTCAAGTACAACAAGGCGTAATCGCCACAACTCTTGCTTGAGATGGCTTGGAGGGACTTGCCATTGGTCACCACATACTTCCAATGTTGCACGATCCAATCTCGTAACGGGGTGGCTTGCACGTACGTGTCCATGGGCAAAGCATAACTGTCGAGGACTTCACACACATTGCCCTCGGTCCACACCGCCAACCAATGTTGTCCGGGTTGATCGTGCGGGTCCGTATTCACAATGTACCCTTGGCGTTGGGTCTTGACAGGACGCTTGGGTAAACGATCACAGGCCACCGTCCCGTAAAACACAGGTTTCAATTGGGGGTCGTCTCGGGCCAAATAATCCAACTGCACATTATTCAAGGCCACGTGTTCCATTTTCTTCAGTGCTGGTAAATGTTGTACAACACGGCTCCGTTGCTGTCAATCTCCAGTAAGTTCTCAAATTCCCCATAGACGAGGACGGTTATATTGGTACCGGGGGCAGCTCCAAATTCCAAGACCAGCTGTAAATCGCCGGTTTGCTTGGGGTTGAGGGTTTGACTGTCTGCACATCCATTGGCCACATTGTCAAACATGTACAAGGTACAATTTTTCGCTTGGCCCCAATCCAGCAGTTCCACCATATTGCCTTTCTTTTTACACCAAGCACCACTGGCTTGCAGAAAACGGAAGTACCCCAGATTATCTCGGGTGCCATTGTTGTGCACGAAGTGCAGGGTTTCATAAGGGTATTCTTCTCCTTTGACAATCTGTTTAATGGAGCTCAAACCAAATTTCTGGAAACAGAAGGGATCTCGGGTCACATCTCCATTGAAGGCGCGGCTGTCCAACAACCCTACAATCAATCGGTCCGGTATTCTGTTTTGAAACAGGTTGGGAATGTCAAAACGGGTCAGGTTGCCTTGCATGCTGAAGGTGCGGATTTCACTGCGGACGGTCGGGTAGGAGGCGATTTCTTCTTCATTGTGTCTTTTGGCAGACAAACTCTGGTAGATGGCGTCATTCAAACGCAGTTGACAGAGATGAAACCGTAGTTTCACATCGCCTTCCATCAATCGGCCGGCGAGAGCCACCCCATTCAAAAACAGGTTCGGGCCATTGAAATGAAATTTCATCTTGATTTCGATGCCAGGCACCAACAATTTGCCGGTGTGAAACACTTCCAGGTGCGGGGTAAACACCAAACTGTGGGTGACGCCTCCAGCATACTTGGCGAGTTCAGCTTTCATGGCACCCAAAGCTCCTTTGTGATTGGCAGGGAGTCTCTGGTAGTCTACATGTCCGGCACCAGCATTCGCTGCTGTGTTGGTATTGTTGGCCGTCCATTGGGGTGGGAAATCCACTTGATTGAACCAGCCTTGGGGTCCTAACACGGTCTTGCCATCTTCTCGGTCATAATTCAACAAGGTTTCTAGGTAGGCTTTGTAATGGTAGGTGTCGGATTGAGGACTGATCAACGGGCCATTCAAATGCATGTCAATTTGTTTGATGATGGAATGGGCCAAATTATTGACGGGGAACAATATCTCCGCGGGGTCCAAGTTATCGTTCGTACTCTTTTTCAAACTCAATTCCATGGTAAAGTAACTGCGTCCCAAATCCACAAAATCGTCCAACCCCGGAATGATGAATTCCATAGGATTGATGCCTGTGGTGGTGGGTTGAACGGTGACCATGCGATAGGCATTGATGCTAATGTCGGTGGCTGGCACCTGGAAAATCCGTAACGCGGGGTTGACGGTCCCTTCGAAACGCGCGTGAGCCGGGGCGGTTTGCGTACTCACGTCAGGCATGTTTAACGTCGTCGTCGTCGTCGAGTGGTGGTACCCCGTCGTCGTGAGGGGTTTTTATACCGTCGTCGTGCTAAGCGTTGTCTCAAATCAAACCCGGGCAGTCTCATCACCTCGGGACTCAACCAGCCGCCACGTTGTCATCGCATGAGTTTCCAAAAAGGATACAGTCCTCCCCATTGAGACAACCCCCGATCACTACGAATCCGTCAAGGTCGTGAAGGCACGGGTTCCATGTTCACACTCCCAAAATATCTCGTGCACGTTTGGTTTGCTTGGGAAACAAAGCACTGGCTACCCGCACGGCTTGTTTCACGTTCTTATGGCTCAAGGCTTTCTTGGCTTGTTTGGTAATTTCTTTTTTAAGGACGTCTTCGGCTTTGCGTTTGATACCGCGTGTGAAGCCCGTTTCCAAGCCTCTCTTGATATTACTAGGCAGTTTTAAAGGATTTCGCGTGCTTTTAAGGCCTTGGAACCCTCCACGCAAGAGATCCGTCATCAACCCTTTGCCTTGTTGATCATACCACTCGTCGGTCCAAAATCGTGTCAAACTTCCCCCTCGCATGGTGTCTTCTTCTTCTTCACCAGGGATAAACGTTTGTTTGGGCTTTACGTGACCCCCTTTTTATACCGTCCTCATCGTCTTCTTTTTCGAAACGCGGCTTCCAACCCTTTTTTGGCCCCGTAACTCGCCGCACCCCCCGCGGCACCCAACGCCACGCTTTCCCTCCCGCGATCAAGGCTGGAATGAGCGCAGCCAGGGGCAAGAGACCCCCTCGTTGCCTTCTTCTTCGTCTTCGGCGTCTTCTCGTCTTGGGCATCTTGTTGTGATTGGTCACTCCCTTGGCCAAGTCCTCCCCTTTTTATGTCTTTTTGAAGTGCAACGTGACAATGGTATGGCCGTCGCCAAACTTGACCAAGTCTCCTCCCCTAGCAATCGTTTCGGCCACTTGAACGTGAATGATTTCCACCACCTCGTTACGAAGAGACATGTATTGAATGTGCAACGGTTCAAAGTAGAGGGTGCCACGTCCTTGTCGCTTGTACTGGATTTCACGCAACAAATCGGTCACGCGATTGCCCACCACCGTACTGCCGGCGATGTCCGAGTACACGTGCAATGATCGCGTGGGTTCCCCCACCACCGCCCGAAACGCCATATTCAAGTTGGTGAAACGCCAATTACAACTCATGCTCAATTGTAAATAATCCGGTAAAAACGAACGCACCGTCCAAAAGACCGGGTTGCTCTGATCGTCGTTCACATCGTTCCAATCGCTGTTGTTGGTCATGTTGGGGATTTGATCCCCCAGGAATTCTTGCTGTAAGTTCGGACCCAAAACCAATCCACTGTCAATTTTACGTAACCATCCCATCTTGAGCGCTAACTT
This sequence comes from Siderastrea radians, assembly GCA_964017195.1. Lineage (NCBI taxonomy): Eukaryota > Metazoa > Cnidaria > Anthozoa > Scleractinia > Rhizangiidae > Siderastrea > Siderastrea radians. The sequence goes on along the minus strand of OZ024888.1, from coordinate 27,798,555 downwards.
GGTGTAGATGGTAAGGACCGGTGTTTTGCTGCCACAATGGCAGACATTCGTGTTGTCGATGAGCAGATCCTCCCCTTCCCACTTGAACTTGACGTAGGTGTGTTTGCCTTGATCGTTGGTAAACCGGCCTCCTTGAATCGCAGTTTCGTGGCGTCGTTGTTCCAAATGGGCAATCTTGGCTTTCATGAAACTCACGCCATCCACCACCCAATCCAAATCTTGGACGTCTTGGATGAGGGTTTGCGTCGTGCCTATGCGCGCGGCCATGGTGCCATCGGTTTTACCCGGGGCGGGATAAGTGATCTCCCACGACGTCGCTAGGATGTACCCATCTTTCTTCACCAACTCGTACAAATTGACGCGGGTATCCGGTAAGGAAATGGCACTCAACCCCACTTGCCATCCACCTCCGGATAACTGCAACGGTTTCGGTAAACGAATCTTGAAGGAATTGGCTTGGTTGTTGGGAAATTCACGTCGGTTGGCATGACTCGGTAATGTCACGTAGAACGACATTTTGTCTTCTTCACACCACCACGTCCCTTTTAAAGTGCAGGGTGAGGAGGGTACGCCCTTCGCCAAATTGGACTAGATCCCCATTGGTTTCAGCCATCTGGGTTTCCACGATTTCCACCACTTCGTTGCGTACTGGGACATATTGAATGTGTCGAGGTTCAAAGTGGGTGGTGTTTTGAGGATGGTACTTGATTTCTCGCAAAAGATCGGTGATGCGACCCCCTACCATGCTGCTGGTCCCTACATTGCAATACACGTGCAAAGGACGCACCGCGGGAAATTCCGTCGACGGCCGAAAGGTCGCGTTCAAATTCACAAACCGCCAATTACAGGTCATACTCAAGTTCATATAATCCCCATCCACTTTCCAAAAGGAGGGTTGGTTGCTGCCATCCAGGACATCCGTCGGCGTAGGAATAGAGTCCGAATGAAATTCTTGTATGATATTGGGACCCAATCGATACACACCCGTCGACACTTGTTCAATCCATCCCATTCTCAGGGCCAGGGTTTTGCCCCATTCCACGCGTGCCACTTGAACTTTGTAATCCACATTGACGGTATTCAACACCAAATCCCCTTCGGAGGTCCATTCAAACGTCGGGTACAATTTGACGCCATTGTTCTCTGCCCATTTGTTGAGGGGTTTGGTTTGTTTGGCACGGCTTTGCTCGTAATGGTACACCAGTTGATGAAACAAGTGCGATCCCGTCGACGAGGCCAGCTCCTTTTTCATATCTCGACCGTATGTAAAGAGTTCGCGACGTTCATGGTACCAGTGATCGTTGCCTTGATCGTCTTGGGAATACACCCGGTCGTGCCATCGTACATACAACAGAGGATGGGACTCGCCCACTCCTCCTTCTTCCGCTACCACCAGAATGGTGGGTAAGGATAAACTCACCATACCCACCATCCATCCGCGTCCCACAAATCGAATGGGTTTCGGCAACCGATTTCGGAACAGATGGGCTTTGTTGCCAGGAAACTCCTTGGTACTCGCATGACTCATCAACGTCTCGTAAAACGACGAATTGGGCACCCACGTCATTTTTTTAGTCACGTCGTCGTCTTTTGGATGGCTTGGGTGGACTTGTCTTTTTCCTCTTGGGTGGTTGGAGAGAGGTCACGTCACCACGAGCAATCCAACTATTGTACTTGTCGGGCCAGCCTTTCCACTTGACCAACCATCGATCTTTTTGACGCTTAAGTACCTTTTCGATGCGAAACACGTCGGACACATGGACTTTTTGTAAATCCTCTTCATAAAACGTGCCTTGGACGGGGGTGTCATCCCATTCGCGAATCTTATAGGTAGGCACGGGGCCCGGGACAACGCGATGCACCACAAACACTTCTTCGGTCCAACCGGGGAGATACCCTTTTTCAAACGTCCGATGAATCTTGTTGAGACGCACCCGATCGCCTACTTTGAATTTGGCTTTGGGGTGTTTTGCTTTTACATGTTGGCCGTACAATCGTTTCCACACCGCTTCTTCGTTGTGCCACGTCACGTCTTGAGGGGCCATGCCAATACTTCGATGACGCGTGGCATTATAGCCTTGCACCAACTCGGGTAACACGTCGTCAAAGCGTAAGGTGTTGGCCGCGGTAAAATAGCGGTACAACCGTTCTTTCAAGGTGCGGTTAAATCGTTCCACCACACTGGCTTTGGCGTCTCCTTCCGTCGAAAAATGATGAATCCCTTGCTCGTCGAGCCATCGTTGAAAGGTCCGATTATAAAATTCTTTCCCTCAATCCGTTTGCAATCGGTTGGGGTGTCGTCGTCCTTGTTTCAAAATCTTCTCAAAGGCTTTCACTAGGGCCACGCCAGTTTTGTCTTTCAAGGGTTGCACCCACGCGTATTTCGACAAGACATCCACGACCGTCAACAAGTATCGTAGGCCCCGATTATATTTGGCCAAGGGTTGCCCTTCGACTAAATCCGCCACCCATTGATCGTCCAACCCTCCCACGATCACGGGGACGGTGGGAAAACGTCGACGTCGCGGTTTATGTAACGTGTAGGCCAAATCCCGTTCCAAGACCCGTTGGGCTTGTTTCAAAGGGAGACGATGGGCTTTGGCAAACCGTTGCACGCCTCCTAAACTCCCTGGGGCACGAGGATCGTGGTAACGACTCAACCATGCTTGGGAGACCTTTTTCTTTCGAGGGGCCATACGTTCTGGCATTCATCCCATAAGGTCGGTATGGAAGGGATGGTGTTGGGATGCGCCTTTTGAATGATTCGATACCATCGCCATGCGTTCGGATGCGCTTTTAACCATAAGACAAACACCACCCATCGATACAGGTTACGGTCCACGTAGGTTTCTTCAAAGATCTGGAGAGGATGCGTGTCCTCGGGACATGGGGGAATAGGGATGTTGGACCCGGGTTGGTGATCATATAACACTTGGCAAAGCGATTGATGGCATTGCCATTGCAACAGAGACAAGACAGACTCCCACGCATAACACATCCACACAGCAGACTCCATGGTCCTATTGATAAAAAATTTTATTCGTTCTCTCATTTAAAAGAGACCGTCATACACGACCGTCTCGAGGCTTTTCTGCCAGTTCTCGACACTGTCACTGTACTTGGGGGGTGGTGGCGCTGGGGCTACCATCATTTCTTGACGGTTCTTGAGCTCTTGAATTTCTCGCAACAATTGTTTCTCATAGTCTGTCAGGGGTCGATCCTCTTGCCTTCGAGGGGGCGGTCCTGGGATGTCCACGCCACGCTTGGGATATCCTTGAGCATCACGGCTGGGTGCTACGGCTTGTTGGTCGGCTTTTTTGGGTGGGTTGTCATGAAACCAGCTCCAGTACTTGGGACCCAAGGGTTGATCGGCCCATCGGAAGAAGCCACACTTTTTCTTGGAACAATTCAGAAACAAACGATCGGGGTTCTGGGTAGAATGGCTCTGTTGCAGCGTGGCGGGTTCCCGGCAAAAGCATTGCAAACAACTCCACATGTCCATCACTTCTGGATGAGGCTGACTATACACGGCTTTCATATAGTCTGGGGCTTGATCTTGACCACAAAACAGCAAACAGGGTTGGATGGGGCATTTCACATACTTCCACCCCTTTTGAGATTCTCGTGCCTCCAAACGCACGTCATGGCAAGGGCACACCATCGTGTCCACCGCACTGGGAGGGTCTTGGGCATACGGTACGATGTATTCAGGCGGGGATGTCTGGGGGGACACCATGTTATTCAATTCTTTCATCATATCTTCCACAGCCGCTCGGGTGTCTTCCACCACCTCGCGCACCACGGGATCACAGTCCACGGGCGTCATCGTTTGAATGGTGTTCTTCTTCTTCTTCTTCCCCTCTGGGGGATGGTCGCTTGGCTTTCTCTTCCGATCGACAGACATCGTGCTCAACCTAACACGCCTACCGTCATGTTGTTTCTAGTTTTTATACTTTTCTGTCTGTAATCTATTTTTTTTCCCTATGTTTTACAAGGGGAGCGCTGTAATTGGCATAGCTGTAGCGTCTCCCCGGCCAGTGTTTTTGTACTTGTTTATATTATGTCCTTTCCTTGCCTTGTGTAATATGTTTTTGGCCGAAGATAAATATAAATATAAATAGGTTGTTTTCTTCACCCGTCCATACCTTTTTTATACCCTCGACCCTTGGCTGTCATTGGTCAGCTTCTCATGACCCTATAAGGACCTCTCGTGTTCTCATTGGTCAGCTTGTTATGACCCTATAAGGACCTCGTGTCTTCCCATTGGTCAGCTTGCCCTATTTAAGGACATCCCTTGGTCTCTAGATCGTCATTCTCAAAGCAATGCCCCCCAACATCGACATGATCGGAGAACACGATGTGGATGCCTTGGAACTGCAGATTGGTCATGGCCATGTGGTGTACACCGGGGGCGCCAAAGGCACGGATGAACTCGTCGAAGAACTGGGTAAACAGTTTGGGATGCAAGTCGAAGTGCTAGTCCCCCCGAACCATCCTCGAGCCACTTTCATCACCCCGTCCACCGTGGAAGTTTTGATGCTAGCCAACCCTCATCTTCACCAGGCGGCGGAGAAACTAGGGAAACAGATGCCCAGTCATTTTTACACCCTGCAATTGCTGCAACGCAATTATCAAATTGCCAAGAAAGCCCATACCCTCTATGCGTTTGGCATCTTGGAACAGGATAAGAAACGCGTGAAAGGGGGCACTGGTTGGACCGTGCAATTGGCCATGGATCAAGGCAAACCCGTCTACCTCTTTGACATTCCCAGTCAATCATGGTACCGCTCGGACCATTACTACCAAGTCAACGAGAATGCCGCCACCCTGGTCACGGGCAGCCAATTTGTTCCTTGGGGACCTAAAAAGCCCACCCTTCATCAAAGCAGTGCTATTGTGGGATCCCAGGATGTGGACAACCAAACCCGAGCCGAAATTCAAGCCTTATTCAATCGCACCTTCTGTCTCCCCGAGAACATTGATCAATTACGCCTGGAACTGGAAGACTTTCATTTGTAATGTTTTAGTTTTTATGTTTTGAATTGTACATAGCCATTTTTTAGTTTTTCCACTTTTTAGTATTTTTCCAATTGTAAATAGGTGCACCCCACCCAGCGTGGCAAAGAACACAGACCACCCTTTGTAAAAAACATCAACTCTTTTTTAATTAAAAATTTTAAAAACTGACAACACTGAGTTTGCACTATGATCATAAATAAATGTCTCTTGACTCACAGTAGCCTTGACTCACAATAAAAAAAACTCAACCATAAAAAATGTTCAACTGTTCAAATTGGCCATACAACGATCATACGCTTCCTTGGCCTCCCTCTCCAACTCTTCCATGCGTTCGTACTCCGCCCGCCGTTTCAGCACTTCTTCATAAAAATACCTAATGCCATCCCATGGCTCGTCTTTCTGGACGAGGGGCAAGTGCTCGGTCAAGTACCCATCCAATTCTCTAAACTGTCCCAAGGTAATGGGCCACCACCTCTCGTCCATGGTGTAGACCAGGCGAAAATGGATCCATGGAATGATGCGCTTGCATAGGGTCTTCTTCAACAACCTATACGTGGCAGTTTGCAGAGGGAGCCCATTTTCAAGTTCCACCAAACACAAAATAAATAAACGAATAAAAGCAACCACGCGCTCCCGGGTCAAACCCCTCCACGCTTCCTCGCGTCTCTCGTACATACGGTTCATATGGCGCTGGACTGGCGTCAGCTCCGTTCGCACTCTGTTCCTCAGCGTCTCCTCACCACTCACGTTCATCAAACCAGCTAAGGAGCCCAAGGGCTTTCTTGTTTTCACCATTTTTTCTTTTCCTCAACTGACATAAGTCGTACAGACTGAACTCAAAGCTAGGAGTGACGTCCTGGGGCCTCGCTTGACCTATATACCCCGATCCGCGCAATGCCTTATGGTCTATCTAAAGAGGGGGGAGGGGGGTCCCCCCACCCCTTCCCCTCCCAAAAGCATGATGGGTCTTTCTCTCATTGGTTCCTTACCCCTTCACGTGACCCCTTTGTTTCTCTATAAAAACCACCGTCCCATTTCATGTTTTCACACTCATCGATGATCCAGTCCTCAGTCCAGAAGCCCGACGAGTGATTGATCCTTTCGCCTGATGGCTCAATCCAAACCATGTGTGATCTGTTTGACACCTGTCACCAATCAATTCATCTTTGCTTGTTGTCAACAACCTTGCCATGCGACCTGTGCCCCCCAATGGAAAAAGCAGCGTCTCACATGTCCTTACTGTCGACAAGTCACTCCCCTCAAAGTCGTTGAAGGTACATATCCTCAGCTATGGCAAGAAGACACCAAATTTGTGGCACAAGTCAAAAGAGCAATGTGGGACAACCCTTTTTGGTATGGCATTTGTCGTTATGAAAATGGAACGAAAGAGGGGTTCTTTGCACAAATGCCACTCCCAATCAAACCCTCTGACAGGATAATCGTCTTTCTTGGTCACACCAAAAGCGAAGTCCTTCCACATATCAAAGCCTGTTTGAATGGAGACTGGCAGTCCCACCGCGTCTCTACTTCTTATTTCATTCATACCGTTCGGATGTGATAAGCGTTATCAATTGGTGACGACAAAAGAGTAGTGAGGAATATTCATTCAAAGGAACACTAAGGATTTGTAAAAACCCAAAGGAACATTAAATTATTTTTTCAAAACTATCAATTGTCCACCTTCCCCGATTACAAATGGTACCAGCTCGTTTACAACAAGAGAGTAGTGGATCCACACACCTTTAAAACCTACCCTTATGGATACCAGTGACTACCTCATCGCTATCACCGTCATCTGTGACTAAAGGGCTTGGGAGCCGTCAATTGTATCATAAAATAGGAACACTCATCAAAGAGGAACTCAAAGTCATCATGGAACTCTCATACTATCTCACTTGTTGTTGTGAAAAAATGTATGACAATAAAAGTATTTATTTTTTGTGTGTGTTGTTTTCACTCAAAGGATTACCCCCGATGCTCCAATTGGACTTTGGACTTTGAGCCCGCGTTTTCTCAGCGGTTTTTGCCCACCTTGAGCCCGCGATCCTGGTTTTCCCACCTGGTCAGCGGTTTCCCATCCTAAAAACACGTGACTTCCGGTTCCGGTCATGACGTCATCCTAACATCAAAACGAGGCAAAGCACCCTCAACGGGCGCATATTACTACTTCTGTTGCGATGCCTCGACGGGACTTGCATGCATCTAAGCCCGAGGTACGAATCATGATTGTAAACAAATATTTAGATAAGAAACCTTTATTTAAACACGATGTAGGATGTAAGCTTAAATTTAATGATGTAATGTTCGCAAGAGGGCTGCCCTTTAGCTTCATTAACCACTGCGAATAAGTATATCGTATCTTGAATTGAAACAATAATTAATACAATACTTTAAAATATGTACTTAAACTTAACAATTTACAAGGCGATCTTTAACTAATTACTTTACAAGTGCCGGTAGCAAGCCTCTTTTAAACTTTTCCAAAGACCTTTCTTCTTTGAGGTGGCGAGGGAGAGCATTCCAGACCTTGACGCTACTGAAAGCAAAACTATTCTTATAGTAATTTGTTCTGCATTTGGGCAGTTCTAGGTCGTAATTAGAAGATCTCAGACCGTAATTGTTTAAGGCGTTATTAGAAGTGAACATTTCGGTAAGGTATGTAGGTGCCAGGCCGTTAACGATTTTAAACATCATAATGGCCTTGTGAAATTGTCATGGAAATTAACTGAGTCCAGCCTAATTCCTCAAAAACTTCTCCAGAAGGCTTACTATAAGCAGCACCAGTAACAATACGAGCCGCCCTATTTTGAAGCCTTTGAAGACTATTACTTAATGTGTCACCTATTGAGTCCCAGACAAGACAACAATAACTGAAATAAGGCTCAATAATTGACCTATATAAAGTATCGATGTTCTCACTATTTAGAAAAGGTTTAACCTTTTTCAGTATTCGTAAGTTGGAGGACACTTTTTGCTTTACACTTTGCAAGTGACCTTCCCATGTCAGGTTCTTATCAATATTGACACCTAGGCATTTATGGCTAGATTTGAGCCGTTTAGCAGCCAAGAAAGGAAATGAAGGTGTTCACTTCATTAGGTGTACACGTTTTGTCAATAGAAAGAGCTAAATTTTATGGTTTGTAAGTCTTGCAGATGACTGTAATAAAATACGATTCATCGTAGACTGTCATTACACATCACGCAGTCAGAGAAATATTTTCAAACTGACATAGAGCATTTGGTTTTTAGTGTATCGGGTCATGAGTCCGCTCATTCATTTATGTTCAACAGCACTTATACCTTTATATACCCCACTTTAAAATGTCGAAAGGCGCGTAGAGTAAAAGCAATTGACATTACTTTATTTTTTATCACTAATGTTGTAAAACCGCGATTTGTCACCCGCGGGGTGTGTTGAATACTCAGTCACGTCCAATCTACAGAAACATTTATTACTGTAGTCAGTTTGATATTCACTCACATTCAGTTCCACATAACCATAAGAATTCTGTTATTTTTCCCTATGAACTCACTGGATCGTCCATAGTCACATTATTCTGATATGAGGTATAAATAAAAAACTGTCTGCGTGGTCTCGCTTGTCGGTTGAGAGCTGTGCGAAACATCGAGTGTCCGAATGTCGCTTTTGTGACCCGAAGAATAAATCATTTTTTAAATCAACACTGCTCCAATAGTTCCCTGATAAATTTCATAGCTCCATAAGAAAATCTCTATCCATTCTACAGAAGGATGACTTGGATGAAGGCAGATTTCCACAGCCTTCAAATGCCGACGCAAAACTTTGGGGTTTCGTGGTCCACGAAACCTCCGTTTAGGTGCGCGTTGCATTGTGGTCGACAGAGAGTCTTTAAGTTTGTGTCGTCGGCGAACAATCTCGCTGTTCCGTACCCTAAGCATTTTGGCATATCATTAACATAAATCAAAAAGAACAGAGGTCCTAAAATGGACCCTTAAGGTACCCCACAGGAGATTGTCTTAGTAGAAGAGACGACGCCATTAACACAACACACTTGCTGTCTGTCTGCAAGATAAGACTGAAACCAATGTAGAGTAATACCTTCAAAACCGTAAAATTCTAATCTCTTAAGAAGAATCTTGTGGTCAACGGTATCGAAGGCCTTTTTTAGGTCTAGCAATAAGACTCCATTAACCATGCCCCTATCTATATTGAAACACCAATCATTCGTCATGTCAAGTAGGGCAGACACGGTTGAGTGGAGCGACCTGAACCCCGATTGGCGAGAATGAAGCAACTTATTATTACTAAGGTGACGGTAAATTTGTTCGAAGAGAATTCTTTCAAAAACACGAGCAATGCTTAGTAAAACCAATATAGGTCTATAGTTATTAGCATCGCATTTCTCGCTGGATTTAAAGAGCGGACAGACCTTTGTAACCTTCCAATCGCTAGGAAATTCACCCGAGGCGATGGAAAAGTTAAAAAGATCAGTTAAGCTCTTGTAAATAACAGGTGCGGCTAATTTCAAAATTTTATTTGAAATTTTGTCAAGGCCAGTAGCTTTCGCAATTTTGACTGAACTTAATAACTTTAAGACCTTGGGAGGGTTGTCCAATACACCCAAACTGACTCGATTCGTCTAAGGTAGTGACGACTCGTCTCGATTCGACTCGAATCGTCCTTTGTGTAGTCGATTCGACTAACTGGAAAGTCGATTTGCAAGACACTTAGAAAAAATCACACAAGAAGGCGAACAGGGAGGGTAGGAAAAGTGATCGAATCGACTCGATTCGAGTTGATTCGACTCGAATCGTCCTTTGTGTAGTCGATTCGACTTACTGGAAAGGCGATTTGCAAGACACAGAAAAAATCACACAAGAAAGCGAACAGGGAGGGTAGGAAAAGTGGTTGAATCGACTCGATTCGCCTCGAATCGACTCGAATCGTCCGTTGTGTAGTGGATTTGACTAACTGGAAAGTCGATTTGCAAGACACTTAGAAAAAATCACACAAAAAGGCGAACAAGGAGGGTAGGAAAAGTGGTCAAATCGACTCGAATCGTCCGTTGTGTAGTCGATTCGAGTAACTGGAAAGTCGATTTGCGAGACACTTAGAAAAAATCACACAAGAAGGCGAACAGGGAGGGTAGAAAAAGTGGTCGAATCGACTCGATTCGAGTCCATTCGGCTCGAGTCGTCCGTTGTGTAGTTGATTCGACTAACTGGATAGTCGATTTGCAAGACACTTAGAAAAAAATCACACAAAAAGGCGAACAAGGAGGGTAGGAAAAGTGGTCAAATCGACTCGATTCGAGTCGATTCGACTCGAATTGTCCGTTGTGTAGTCGATTCGACTAACTGGAAAGTCGATTTGCGAGACACTTAGAAAAAATGACACAAGAAGGCGAACAGGGCGGGCTGAAAAAGTGGTCGAATCGACTCGATTCGAGTCGATTCGACTCAAATCGTCCGTTGTGTAGTCGATTCGACTAACTGGAAAGTCGATTTGCGAGACACTTAGAAAAAATCACACAAGAAGGCGAACAGGGAGGGTAGGAAAAGTGATCGAATCGACTCGATTCGAGTCCATTCGACTCGAGTCGTCCGTTGTGTAGTCGATTCGACTAACTGGATAGTCGATTTGCAAGACACTTAGAAAAAATCACACAAAAAGGCGAACAGGGAGGGTAGGATAAGTGGTCGAATCAACTCGATTCGAGTCGATTCGACTCACATCGTCCGTTGTGTAGTCGATTCGACTAACTGGAAAGTCGATTTGCGAGACACTTGGAAAAATCACACAAGAAGGCGAACAGGGAGGGTAGAAAAAGTGGTCGAATCGACTTCGATTCGATTCGACTCGAATCGTCCGTTGTGTAGTCGTTGCGACTAACTGGATGGTCGATTTGCAAGACACTTAGAAAAAAAAAATCACACAAGAAGGCCAACAGGGAGGGTAGGAAAAGTGGTCGAATCGACTCGCTTTAAGAACGAGGAAGGTTCATGTTATCTTCTTGTCGTTCCGTGTGCAAATCCTTCAGATCGACAACACAAGCAAGGGAGATTAGGTTCATTGCAATTTTCCTGTTTAGTGTCGCATCACGCTTTAAGAACGAGGAAGGTTCATGTTATCTTCTTGTCGTTACGTGTGCAAATCCTTCAGATCAACAACACAAGCGAGGAAGAAGGTTCATTACAATGTTCCTGTTTAGTGTCGCATCAGTGACGCTTTAAGAACGAGAAAGGTCCATGTTATGCGTTCCTTGTTATGTCTTATTGTGTCACGCGCACACATTTGAAGGACTTTACGACCTGATTTCCGTTGAGTCGAATCGACTTTTAGGAATACGAATCGACTCGAATCGAGTCGATTCGAGTCGATTTGTCAAAATTTTTCACCTCCCTGCGCGTTTATTCGCGACCTGACTTCCGGTAAGTCGAGTTCCGCTAAACGGACTTCCGGTGAGTCGGAAGTCTTTGATCCTCGAGCTGACTCGAATCGTCTTTGCTTTAAGACGATTCGACTCAGTTTGGGTGTATTGGACATGAGTGGACCTTGGCGGGACTGATATTTTTAAACTGAAAACTCGCAGAATGTATTGTAAGGTAATCTTCTGGCTTTTTGTTGATTTGATCAGACGGAATTTCAGAAGCAAGTCTCGGACCCATGGTCGTGAAGTGGCAATTTAAGAAGTCTGCAATCTCCTCAGGTCTTGTTAGAGTCGCCGAATCTGTCCTTAGCTCACTAACCATTATACTGTCAGACTGCTTTCCCATTAAATCATTCAGAATTTTCCAGGTTGCCCTCTGATCACCTGAAGCCTCTTCGATTTGCTTTTTATAAAAACATTTTTTCGCATGCCTAATCTCCTTATTTGTCAAATTCCTTTGTTGTCTGTAAGCTGCCCAGTCCTCTGGGGAGCAGCTTTTTGAAGCCTTTTTCTTCAGCCAATCACGCTTAAACATAACTTGTTTAACGTTAGAATTTAGCCAAGGAGACGGTTTATTACGAATTTTGACAATACGGCAAGGCATATGTTTGTCGACCACACCAATAAATACTTCTTTCCACGCAGACCAGGCGTCATTGACATTTTGAAAATTGGCAATCAATGGCCACGTTGAATTAATCAAGTCGCTTTTAAATTTGCTTTCATTAAAATGTCTAAAATTTCTTGTCTCGATTAACCGTGGCTGCCCTCTTGGGATGCCAATCTTTCTGACAGCGTAAATAAGGTTGTGATCACTAATTGAGAGAGGGTAAACTCCCGAGTGGCTTAGACTTTCGACGCTATTTGTAATAACTAAATCAATCAGAGTCTTTGTCTTAGGAGTAACCCTTGAAGGTTCATTTAAAACTTGCATGAATTGAAAATTAATCAACACATCTAAAAGATGTTTGGTGTGAGCCTCTAGGGGATCACACAGAAAATTACAATTCAAATCACCAAGTAAATAAACCTCCTTGTATTTCGAGTCAGCTTTTGCCAAAAATGACTCGAAACTTTTGCAATATTCTAAAGGAAGTTTGGGTGGCCGATACCATGAAGCAAAAAGAAATGGTGACGAGTTCGGTTTTTGAATTTCAAGGACGATCATTTCAAGATTTTCATCCTCGAAATCAAGCATTCTACTAAAATTTATAGAATGTCGTAAATAAACACAAACTCCTCCACCAAACTTATTTCTATCTCTACGTATGAGAGTGTACCCTGGTAAATTGAGCAGCCCGTCACAATCTGCACTTTCTAGTTTCGTTTCATTAATGGCAAGAATGTCTAGGGGCTGCCCAACCATCAGAGCCCTAAGCTCGTCAATATGTTTGCAAAGAGAATTTATATTTAACGAACCCATTTTAAAGCCCCTCATACTAGAGACAAAATCGTCAAAAGGCCTTATTTTATCTAGCAAACTACCGGCATCGGATTGACTTCAATTAGAGTTTAAATACTTTCTAAAGTTACCTACTAAGTCGTAAACGCCTTTTCGGTTTAGATGAAGCCCTCCGGTGTTAAGATGTTGGTCATTAATATTGCCATTGCAAATAAAATCCAAACCATTTGTAGCACAATATGTCCCAATTGCCTTGTTGGTTTCTTCGACAGTCTTTTTTAAGGATCTGTCATCGGCCCTTTGGATGATCGATGAAATAGAAATACTAGTCGAGGGTTGATTGTTCTTAATAACCTCAACAACACCAGCAATCTTCTTCTTTATATTCTTCGGCCAGTCATCGCGTAAATTATTTGTGCCAACGTGAAGAACAATTTTATCAGGTTTCCGCTGTAAAACGGGCTTGATGTAATCGTTCATATCTTGAACAGTAGCTCCAGGGAAGCAGTGAGCGGAGACATCAAACTTCCTGGACAACTTACGTGGCCGTATGAATTTAATCACTGAATCACCTACCACGGCGACTTTCTCTCTCGGCCTCGATGATGACAAATCTCGGTTAGGAGAGGTGTTATCACTGGAAGCTCCACCATTGCCTTGATTGTGATCGTTCCTTCTTTCATTTCGCCGTTGATTTTGTTGTTTTCGCCGCCCCTTTCGCTTTACACGGGTCCATCCAGCGTCATCATCCTTCGCTGCTACCTGCTCTTCTTGTTGAGTAGTACGTTCGCGAGAAGAATCATGAATATGATTAAAATCTTCCTTTAGCAACCTTAGCGCCGTCAGGAGGCTGTCCCTCTCTTCTTCGAGAACCTTAATTTTATCAAGCAGATCTTGATACGAAGGAGCCATGTTGTTATCAGCAACCTTGGCTTTTAAGATGGCAAACTCTTTTGTTTGCAGTTTGCAGTTTAAACAACATTGTGGGTGGGTGGATGGGTGGATGGATGGATGGATGGGTGGGTGGGTGGGTGGCTGGCTGGCTGGCTGGCTGGCTGGCTGGCTGGCTGGCTGGCTGGCTGGCTGGCTGGCTGGCTGGCTGGCTGGCTGGCTGGCTGGCTGGCTGGCTGGCTGGCTGGCTGGCTGGCTGGCTGGCTGGCTGGCTGGCTGGCTGGCTGGCTGGCTGGCTGGCTGGCTGGCTGGCTGGCTGGCTGGCTGGCTGGCTGGCTGGCTGGCTGGCTGGCTGGCTGGCTGGCTGGCTGGCTGGCTGGCTGGCTGGCTGGCTGGCTGGCTGGCTGGCTGGCTGGCTGGCTGGCTGGCTGGCTGGCTGGCTGGCTGGCTGGCTGGCTGGCTGGCTGGCTGGCTGGCTGGCTGGCTGGCTGGCTGGCTGGCTGGCTGGCTGGCTGGCTGGCTGGCTGGCTGGCTGGCTGGCTGGCTGGCTGGCTGGCTGGCTGGCTGGCTGGCTGGCTGGCTGGCTGGCTGGCTGGCTGGCTGGCTGGCTGGCTGGCTGGCTGGCTGGCTGGCTGGCTGGCTGGCTGGCTGGCTGGCTGGCTGGCTGGCTGGCTGGCTGGCTGGCTGGCTGGCTGGCTGGCTGGCTGGCTGGCTGGCTGGCTGGCTGGCTGGCTGGCTGGCTGGCTGGCTGGCTGGCTGGCTGGCTGGCTGGCTGGCTGGCTGGCTGGCTGGCTGGCTGGCTGGCTGGCTGGCTGGCTGGCTGGCTGGCTGGCTGGCTGGCTGGCTGGCTGGCTGGCTGGCTGGCTGGCTGGCTGGCTGGCTGGCTGGCTGGCTGGCTGGCTGGCTGGCTGGCTGGCTGGCTGGCTGGCTGGCTGGCTGGCTGGCTGGCTGGCTGGCTGGCTGGCTGGCTGGCTGGCTGGCTGGCTGGCTGGCTGGCTGGCTGGCTGGCTGGCTGGCTGGCTGGCTGGCTGGCTGGCTGGCTGGCTGGCTGGCTGGCTGGCTGGCTGGCTGGCTGGCTGGCTGGCTGGCTGGCTGGCTGGCTGGCTGGCTGGCTGGCTGGCTGGCTGGCTGGCTGGCTGGCTGGCTGGCTGGCTGGCTGGCTGGCTGGCTGGCTGGCTGGCTGGCTGGCTGGCTGGCTGGCTGGCTGGCTGGCTGGCTGGCTGGCTGGCTGGCTGGCTGGCTGGCTGGCTGGCTGGCTGGCTGGCTGGCTGGCTGGATGGATGGATGGCCTCTGCGTGGCCTCTGCGTTTGCGCTGCAGTGCTCTACCAAATAAGCTACATTGTATGAAGACCCATACATGAGGAGCATGCCAATTTATTAAGTTTATCTTAACCCGTGAAAGGAATGAAACATAGAATAAAACGATGGGATCTGTGGCAATACAAATGAAATGAAGACGTGACCACCGCAGTTGTAATCGCAATTTAAGCAATTGCGACATTTAGCCCGAAATTGCGATGATTTGCATTTCCGCAGTTCTCATCATCTTATTCTCTGTCTCATTAAAACAATTAGACTACGTGACTGCGCTCTTTTAGGAAAAAATTAAACTGCGTCTTATTGACAACAGAAGGTAAATTGCAAATTTCCGCCCAGAATATAATGGCCACCGTATTTACTCGAAAGAGCGTCAAATAAGGGCCGCTTCGGAATAAGCACCGCATCCTTCTAGCGGTTCATTTCCGCAGTTCACATCATTTTATTCTCTGTCTCATTAAAACAATTAGACTACGTGACTGCGCTCTTTTAGGAAAAAATTAAACTGCGTCTTATTGACAACAGAAGGTAAATTGCAAATTCCCGCCCAGAATATAATGGCCACCGTATTTACTCGAAAGAGCGCCCCTGTCGAATAAGGGCCGCTTCGGAATAAGCACCGCATCCTTCTAGCGGCAGTGCGGCCCTTATTGATTTTTGACATAGCTACTGCTGAATGCTAAATAAAAATAAAGCTGATATTGTTATTGCTGTTATTATTTATTTGGATTCGACCTTTTTGAAAACTAACTTTTTATTGCGTCCTTCCTGTGCTGTTGTTATGAACAAACAAAGATTAAGAATGGTTACATCTGACTGCAAGGGGCAGTTTTCAATAAGCGTGGCACTGACAAGTCGAAAAATTTGATAAGCACCGCTGCGCTCTTTCGAGTAAATACGGTATCGTTCTCTTGTCATTCACTTGCAGTCCATGACAATTTCTAGGTCTTATCATATTGCTTATGGTTATTTAAGGCCCTCGGAAAGTATGAAAAAAGAAGTTTTAAGAGAAAATAATTGTGTTATGTCACATCTACTTTTCCCTGCACAACCTTTTTTCACTGTTTACTGTAAAGATATTTTACCAGTGAAGGTACCCCGCGTCGCCCGATCCAGGAACAGTTCCGAGAACAACTTTTCTGTTTATCTTATTGACAACCCTTTTTGTGTGGTTTGTTTTGGCACAGTGCACCATCTTGTTCAGTTCGATGTTTGAGAGGCTTGACTGACACAGATAATAAAGAACTTCAGTATATTAGTAAATAATCTAGACTTTAATTTCAACAACGTCCTACAAGCTTATTAGCTTGTGCGACTCAGTAACAGTATTAACAAACCTAGAAAAGCTTTAAGTCTAATAACGTACAGATATCAGATATGCTTGTGCTCTACGGACGAAGTTGATGTAAAGTCACTTCCTAGATGTTCTACAAGCGCGACATCTATAATACATGTAAGTGCGCTCTCTGATTTGACGAAAGTGTTATTCCCGATAAACGACGCACATTTAACAAATTAACATGTCAAGTCTAAAAACGCTCAACAAATATCATATTCTTAAACATCCTTAAGTAATGTACTTTTTGAAAAACAAGTAAATTCAGGCTGTAAATTTGAGCCTAGAAATGGGTATAAAAGCTATGTTTTTATAAGACGCACAATCTAACGAGCGCATTAACTATAAAACTCATACATTTTCTAACCCCAAGTGCGCTTATAAATTACCTGTAGTCTGTCTCTAACTGACAAGCGACGCAAGCACAAGCGAAAGCACAAAACACTATTACTCAGGTATAGCTTCAAACTCAAAAAAAATATTGCATCATTGTACTATTGGGCTACTCAGTATCTTTATGACTTTTGGTGCTTAAGCATATGCTTTGCTTGTACTTGCGTCTGTCATGAAATCTAGGCTGAAAAACTGGTAACCGTAATAACATAGACTGGATGAAACAACTTGAAACGAGTAACAAAAGTAAACGTTAGTCCTCAGAGCATGAGGAAATGTGAAGTGATTTTGCAAAAAGAAAAGGAATTTAGCAACACCGTACCACAAGCTCCATATTAAGCACATGAGGTAACTCTCATGGATACCATTGTAGTTTACGTGAAAACGCCGTTAATTAATAAAAATAAAATATTCTGAGCCGAAAATTAAGATTGCATTCCTACACTTTCTAATTTAACCGCTGGAAAAAATTAATACGAAAGGCAGCGAACGTGCATGATAACTTTGAATCAAACGAGAGGGAAACTAGTGTTTGCGCCCTCTTCAACCTACTTTTCGTAATTGTTAAATGGAAAAAAACTAAATTGACGAGGAAAGCAATTGGGTAAAATCTGAGCTACTATTCGAGTTTGTAAACGGCTTTGAGTCACAACTTGAGCAAACAAGGTTTGTTTTACGAATAAAATAAATTTCACTGATTAATTTCTGCAAACAACGTTCTTCAATTGCAAATTAATCAGATAAATTGATGCAAATCATCTATGCTTTCAAACGAAATCCTAAATTCTCCAAAGGCCTTAAGAATGACTTTTTCGTCCCACTTTGATTGAAATCAGTATGGCGCGTGTAGATAGATTTCTTTACATACGCTAAAACGTTGGCTCATAGACAGTAATAGTTTACACTCGCCTAAGTTTGGTGTCTTTCTTGAGTAAGCATGTTATAATTTCGGGGGAATGTTCAAAAATATCTCGCTGAGATGTTCTTCGTGTGTAAACAATGGATTGAAAATGCTGTAAACTGCGTCTAAACGCTGCCAGAACCTTCATAACACTACTCTGCGTAGAATGTCCCTCTTATATACTCCATATCTCTGATAGAGCTAAGCAAGTGTATCTGTCTCAGGCGATCTTACTACTTCATTATTCTTAATAAATACAACTATAGTATTCCTAAGATACGTTTCGATTTAATACCTTTCCTTAGGCTACATTAAACACATGAAAACGTTCAAACATGCAATCGAGGATGTGCCTTTTTTACGGAATTTAAATCAAAAAATGGTTTTTCTTTGAAATTAAAGGATTCTTTCAGATTAAGTGCCCCTGTTATTACCGCACTTTTTTGGACAATCGATACTTAAAACCTCTTAACAATGTTCCTTCTAATCTCCCCTTTTAGAACTTTCTATAGCTATAGCTGAGTTCAAATAACTGTTCAATTATAAAAGAAATATATTAAATGACTGGCTAGCATAACCACGTTTGGCCTAATTGTTATACCTCCTGATATTTTTCCAATTATTGAACATAAAAGTGTCACCGAAAGAAGCAACCCAAAGCATCAACGATACTTTGGGGATTGTAGTTCAAGACTGACCTGAACATACCTTCAGTGTGGTTTCAGCAATATTGCGGAAACTAAGCAAACAATATTGCGCAAACTAAGCATCCTTTATGTAACTTACTTGTTCTGTTATTAAGACAATAACTTTAGATCTAAAGACTTACCAAACCAATGTAGTCATTTGCTTAACTGCATTCTAAATATAACAGGTTCTCAGATTTGCCGCATTCCAGAATAAAAAGTAAACAATTTTCTTGTGACGCTTCTTTTGACAAATATTTCGACTGTAACATCAGATAAGTCTTGTCGATATACAAAATTCTAGATAATTATATTTCGAATGCCAAGAAAATTCAGCTTCAAGCCATTTTTTTTAAACGTTTGTGTACTCGCATTCCGAAATCAGGCAAATCGAACGCTCCCCTTTAACTCTCTGCAAAAGATGCACATTTCCTGATAGCGTTCCTCTTCTTAGCCTTGACGGCAAACCAATGATCTTCTTACTCACTTCTTTGCACCAAGGCGCTTGAGTCGACGCCTTTCAGTGCGAATTTTATCGCATAACTGTAAAGGCGTAAACCCTTGCAAAATCAGCCTGGCTCTGGAATGTTCTTCGATGGCGGACAGGATAGCCCCTCTCTCTATGGGAGCGTTGGACTCGATGAGCCTACGAAACAAGTTAAACATCATCTCTGTTTGTTCCTCATTGAAAGCGCGCCCCGACATGAGACTTGAAGTTGTATTGGTTGCAATAGACCTTTCATCCACAAACGAGATATCATTGACATTTCTCTCAAGCAAACCAAAACGCCTGAATTTGTCTGCCTGACTTTCAATTTCAGTGGGAGGTGCACATTGTTCTTCTTGTTGCTCTTTATTCTTCCTGCTTTTAATCAGGCTCCTCACCTTATCCCGGATGCTTTCTGATGGAATGTCATTTAGACAACCAATGTTTCGCGTTTTCACCCGAACGTCCTCGATAGTTACCTTTCCACTTTCAATGTTCTTCTCAAATATCTTCGTCACTTCTTTCAGCTGGTCGTCTCTCCATATATGTCGTCGGCTGGCAGCGACGGTACTGTCGAAGGTACGGCTGGGCGCGGCGGTACTATCAGAAACGTCTTCAAGGCTGGTGGCCGCCTCCACTTTCTCGGTTGGATTGTTGCGAAGTACAGCATGCAGTTGCTCTACGGTTCTGGCATCACTTCTGCCTTTTTCTTGAATGTTGTAGTACTTTTCGGCCGTCCTTTGTGAATGCGTCATCAGATTCGCTAGGCCTTTCTTCATGTCGACATGCTTCTCATGCACAGCACTAACAGCTGTTTTCCTTATTAGCGTAGCACTCATTCTGGCTGCTCCCTTGCCCAGAGCTTTGGACCAAAAGGAGTTGATTTGTGCAGACACCATGGATGAGGTCATTGGCTTCGCATTCCAACTTAAAAAGACGACTTCGTTTTCATCAAACTTTGCACCATTCAGAGAGTTTCTCATCTTAGACAGGTAGATCACCAGCCAGTTGTAGAGGCTTGCGCTAACAACCACGGAAGCCGGGCCGTGCGTGTCGACAGTTTTGTGGTTGAGGACTCTAACTACATACTGTTCGCCTTCTTTCTCCCAGGTAAAATTGTGAGGCGGGATCCCGCCAATCCCACCTGGGATCCCAGGTCTGTCCCAGGTGGGATCCCGCCTGAAGAAGGCGGGATCCCACCTGGGATCCCGCCCGGGATTATGAAACATCCCAGGTGGGATCCCGCCCTAAATCCCAGGTGGGATCCCGCCAATCCCGCCTGAAATCATTAGCGGGATCCCACATCCATCCCAGGTGGGATCCCACCCTAAATCCCAGGTGGGATCCCGCCAATCCCGCCTGAAATCATTAGCGGGATCCCACATCCATCCCAGGTGGGATCCCACCAATCCTGCCAGAAATCATTGGTACTATCCTGCATCCATCCCAGGTGGGATCCTGCCTGAAATCATTGGTGGGATATCCTGCCTTAGATCCCAGGTGGGAATTGAAATCCCTTCAATCCCACCAGTTATCATATACCAGGTGCAGAATCCCACATATCCAGCCCACAAAGGATCTTGCCAATTTCACCAGAAATTAATTGTAAGTGGGATCCGAGGATCATTTGTACTGCTATAGTCTCGATCACTGGTCTGATCGAATGCTAACAGTGTAGCTGAAATCCCATGGACCAGGTATTCTGGGATCCCACCATTCCATCCAGGTTACATTGATAAATTAATATTACACCTGTATATAAAGAAACACCTACTGCTAGCTTGTTTTGAATTCAAGCCATCACTTTAATTTCAAAATATCCATATAAATAACAAATAAAACACAGCTAGCTTGGTCTGTAAACTTATTAACTAAATGAGTTGCAACATACAAGTCATATGTATAACCTTGAAAAACATATTCTTACAGAAATTGCTTATAAATAATAAAAAATACCTTAAAACCATTTCTTGTGAAAATATTATTTTAGAGCATTAATTCACCACAGTTTCAGCACTCTGGAAACTAGCCATCTTTTACTGATGCAGTGAAGCTGTGATTAAAATAACATCTCCACAAAGTTCACAAGAGTCTTCATATGATCGACATATTGAATACTATGTTTTCGGACGTATGTACATGGCCTACATGTATGTGTTGTCCTCTGAAATTCACATCAGTGAAGACATTTTCAAGAATTGTAAACACAGTCAGTGACTGGAAGAAAATTTAAGTCAACACTGGGAAAATTACAATTATTTAATTCTGAATTGCTACACCTAGAACTTCTTTGAAATAAAGCTTCATCAGTATTTACAAAGTGAATCAGGCGACATTGTCTTGATTTTTCTTTTTTCAGCATAGTGTCCTGGTAGTTTAAGCTGTTATTAAAAGTGACTTAGCTTTAATACATGAGCAGGCTACTCTTGACTTGACACTGCAGTGCTGTGGCCACGAGTGTCACATCTGTTCTAACAGCAGCTGTATATATACCTAGTAGAGCAAACAGAACAAATTGTGCGATTAAAATCAGTTCTGAGTTATTGTTGTATTCAGTTAATAGTTCTGTTCTTTCAATTCTCTAGAAAATGATCTCTATTATTGCTTTCAAATCAAGACATTTTAAACTTAAGACATCAGTTAATTATCTTGTGTCCTTTTACAAACTACAGCGATGGAAACACTCTTTAACTTTTCTATAATTTGCACAATTATGCCATAACTGCTTCTTCAGTTAAATAAACTCGCAAATTCAGCCTGGCTCAAATATAACTAGTTACATGTAAGTTTAGCTTCAAATTCAAGAAGACAGGAGAGAACATGATCTTCTTAGAATCGTTAATTTTGATGCCAAATCTTTCATTACAAATCATTTTCCTTTTATCTTACCTCCTTCTCAAGAGTAGATATCCAAATTTTGTTCCTTTGAGGTATATATATATCCTTTAGGCTTGAAAGAATAGAAATCCAAGGAAACATGCATTGAACGTTTGAAACAAACTTGAAATTTATGGCGCCGAAAAATTCAACCGTTTTCTCTGAGCCCGCAATGACAAGGCTGCTGACCAAAGCAGCTCATTCATTACCAATCTCTCCCAACATATTCATGATTCCAAAATGGCGGCTGCTCCTGGCTCCGTTTTGCTTGCTCACTTTCAGGATTGTATTCTGTGAAGAAGTCGCCACTGAATCGTTTTTTGGGACCTGTGGAGGCTTAGAACAAATTTGCCCCTGCAAAAGTTTGAAAACTACGGATTTTAATTGTTAAATTGCTGAGTGACTGCGTGAATATTTGATGTTAAGACAAATATGCAACCAATGCTGAACAGATATGATCATGTAAGATTAACAAGGTAAAGTAAAACTGATTATTCTTTGACAAATGATTTTTCCTGTTTTATGGTTAATTCCTGCACAGACTAAGCATAACATTCCAAGAAGAAATTGAAACTATATGCATGCTCATCAGAAAGGATCTCTAACTTCAGGGATCTCATCTTCCTCAGATCTTTTAAACAACTTAAGCAACTCAGGTGCTTTAGTCCACCATATGGCTGTGACCAAAAGGTCGAAGAGTTCGTTTTGTGTACCACTCAGTAACATAAAAAGATTATATATAGTGACTTAAGTACTTGTGGAGAAGACATGCTTATGATAAGTACATTTCCAAATTTGGTGGAACATGATTGACTTCATTATATACAAACTGTCAGTACTTTATATTAATTGGTTGAAAATAGCTGCCCCCTGGATAGTGTATTGCAATGCTACATTTTGTATATTATATTATCTTACTTTCAATAAGTTATAACAAACATCCCATGAATTGCCTTATTTTGAAGACAATTAATGCAGATTTTTATAAGTAAAGGTATAGACAGTAGTCTGTCTAAATGGTGTGTATTTGTTTGGTGTCAACAATTACATTTTTTAAGTACTGGAAGATTCCAGTTGGAACCGTGGGTGGGAAGTATCATCCCAGGTCGGAAGGTTGGATCCCGCCTAGGATCCCAGGTGGGATGTGTAGATTCCACCTAAGATCCCGGGTGGGAACTATAATCCCAGGTGGGATAGTTGGATCTTGCCTAGGAACCCGGGTGCAATGTGTACATCCCGCCTAGGATCCCGGGTGGGATGTGTGGATCCCGCCTAAGATCCCAGGTAGGACATGTAAATCCCGCATTTTAGGCGGGATCCCAGGTGGGATTACATTTGAGTCCCGGGTGGGAATGGCGGGATCCCACCAACCAAGGCGGGATCCCGCCATTCCCACCCGGGATCCCAGGTGGGAATGGCGGGATCCCGCCTACATCCCGCCTGAGATTTTACCTGGGCTTCGCCCTGCGGAATTCACCCAATGTCATGTTTGCTAGGGGACCAGCTCGGCATGCATTGTTTATGCAAAGCGTAGTAAGGAAGAAGTCGCGGACAAGCGTATAATCAGTTTGGGTGGGGTAGCTGGATGGTGCATCTCTCGAATACTGCTCAATTATTTGTACGGCTTTACGGGATGGTTCGGAAACGTCGAAACGGCGGATGTCATCCGCAGAAATGAGATTGTCAAAGTCTTCCATTTTTTTCTCCCACATCCTTCTGGCTATGGGTTTCTTGTATGAACTCATCCACTCATGAACCTGCTCTTTAGCTGCTCGTATTTCTGATTCGTCCACATCAACGCCCTTTGGTCGTTCAAGCATGAGAAACCTCAGGAATTTTGACAATGAGCCAAGGTATGCTTTGCATGTACCAGGCCTTTTGTTTTTCTCGAGTTCATTAAGCCAATGGTCCCGCACAAGGTTGGTCATCACAAGACAGCTGATCGCCTGTGTGGTTGGGCTAACTGCGTTCAGGGCGACCCTGACTTGAGAAACGTATTGCTTTGCGGTTTTCTCTTCCCGTCGTCCACCATCAACGCCTTCCAGCCAAAATTTAAACTGTTGCAACACGTTCTCCGTTTCGTTGTTTCTACAGTGGTCTGAGTCACTGGAATCATCAGATGCAGCGCCTTCGAATTCACTTGAATCAACAGATGCGGCGTAATTCTTATCCGCGTCGTCCACTCTTTCTTTGTTCTCTTCACTGGTCATTTCGTTGTGACTGAATTCGCTGTAATTCACAGATGCGCCGTCAATTTCGTTCCCACCTTCCACACTTTCGTTATCTCCTTCACTTCCCATTTCGTCATAATCCTTATCTTCATCAGGCATCACATTCTGCTGGCTGATATCCATAGGGCGGGAAGAGCCAAACGTATGCTCCCATAGCAAGGCCAATGCCGGGTTTTCTTCGTAGTTATGGTCTCTTTCCTCTTGACTGTACGTTGGTGAGTAATTCATTCCCTCTTCACTAAAGCCTTGAATATCAGGATTACTTTCAACTTCGCTCTTTACTTGCTGTGCGTCTTTTTGGCGATTCATACTTGCTTCGCGCTGACGTTTACTCTTCTTGTGGATTTCTTCGTCAGATGAGGTGGATGAAGATAAGCTGATTACATCTTCACTGAAAGTGTCGGGGAGTTCCACATACTCGGCTGCTTGCCTTAAATAATGAGAGTATTCCTCACTGTCGCGCGGAAGTTTATGTGGCCCCTGCATTCCCAGATGATTATGAATTCTTCTCACAACAGCGTTGCAGTTTTGGATAGGACAAACACGCCGCGTGTATGTGCGGTTTCCTTTCTTTTTTCTCCGTTTTCTTAAATTAAACTGAGAAATTGCTGACGCTGCTTTAACGTGGTTCCATTTGTGGTATTGTTTTAAGTGCCTTGGCAGGTGAATGACGAACTCTGTTGGACAACCCGCTACTGGGCATTTGTGGGTTGCCCTCTTACCCACTGGGGATTCTTTTTCGCATTTCATTTTGTGCTTTGACTCTTTCCGGGCTCCTCTTCTGCGGTATCCTTTCGACTGATCTTGTTTTTTAGCATCTTCACCTTGCTGACCTTTTCTTTGTTGCGATTTTCTATGCTGATCTTCGAGTTGTCGCGCATCTTCGCTTTGCTGTGCTTCGCTCTCTTGATTTTTGCTTTGCTGTGCTTCGCTCTCTTGGTCTTCGTTTTGCTGTGCTTCGTTGTCTTGATCTTCGCTTTGCTGTTCTTCGTTGTCTTGATCTTCGCTTTGCTGTGCTTCGCTCTCTTGATCTTCATTTTGCTGTGTTTCATTCTCTTGATCTTCGTTTTGTTGCCGCCCGTTTTCATGGTCTTTGTTTTGCTGCGCTTTGTTTTGACGATCCTTATCTTGCTGTGACTCGTTTTGATGATCTCTGCTTTGTTCCTCGTCAATTGTTTTATCTTTGTTTCCTTGATTTTTGCTTGTTTCCTTCGAGTTTGGATTACTATACTGCCTATTCTGATTACTCTCAGTCCACCTGTTCAGGATCTAAATGAGAATGTAAACTAACTGAGTAACTATATCTAACAGATAGACTACCTCAACCACTAATTAATTTAAAACTAGCTAACTAACTAGACATCTGATCAAATATTTCAAAACAAGACAAATGGCTAAGTGTTTCAGATTTATGAGCTCCTGTTATAAATTTTCAACATCGGCAAGAAAATGATTACAGCCAATAAAATAAGTATGAATCACAATTAGGGTAAATAAAATCCATGATGGAGTATGCTTAAGGAGTGGTTTTCGTTAGCGACGTAAGTACAAGCGCAAGCATAAATGACCCTTATAATAAATAAAAAGGTTAATCAGTAACTACAGATATCTAACAGACGAACTAACTCAAAACCTAACTTATGAATTAACCAACAGCTACACATTTGATCAAATAGTTCTAGACAAAAGTCTCCGTGTTTCAGATTAGCGTGCGCGTGCTATAAATTTTCAACAAGCGCAAGCAGAAATGACCCTTATAATAAAATAAATGCATTGATGATTTCAATCTCAATGTGTTTGATCGTTAGTTAACTTAGCTATGAGAAAAGGACCGGTCTTTTCTTACGGGACTCATTATGGAATCTGAAGGACGAACTGGATCCCATTTTAGTTCTGAAGTCAACGAGGACAAACATTTGGCGAAAGAAAACATTATTTACCTCGCCTGCTAACCAAACCCCTCCTTCTCGTTATCTAGCATAGTTATTAATTTCTCTTTGCCTTCTTGTGGCGTGCCCTGTGTTTTTTTCCTGTGCTTTGTCCATCGTTCATTGTTGCGGAAAAGGTATCGGCTCGCGTGGCCAATATCTACCCAACTTATGTCTAGTGATATTGTTATGCCCCTGCCTTACCAACCTAGGTATTACCGATTACGACAACATTAAGCTTATTAACATATATACCGTACAGCCCTTTGTGCACTCTCCTTACAAAACGAGTACAAGGGCCCGAGGCGCACGAGCGGACTGGTAAAAAAAGTAAGGCACTCGTAGAAACGCGTTCAATCCCACGCGATAAAAATTTGAAAACAACTTCTCGCATTACAGCTCATTTTTCACTACATTATAACCATAAAACCCTCGAAACTGATTGGCTATCGCCAGCTTTGATTTGAACGATGTAATTGGACGATGGACGCGTCAGGCCTAACAGGACAGTACGTAAACTGGAGGCAAAGCTCAGATGATGCGTGACACTACGGAATGAAATTTATAAAGAAAGGACTGAAAAAACTCTCTGAAGTGTCAAAAAATTGACCCTTCATCAGTGTGGTAGTGAACTGGACGGTGCGCGCGAGCGAGCGCGCTTTGATCAGTCAGTTGCGGTTGAAAGTTCCAATAATCGGACGACTGCATATTTTGTTAATTACTCGTATGATAAACAAAAGGTAATAGGAATGAATGGAGTCCAATTCCGCCTGTAATCATACGAGAGATTAACAAAATACGCGATCGTCCGATTATTCTACCTTATTCAAGTGCAACTGATCTGTTTATTCACGAGTATGATTGTAGACCAAATTGGACGACACGATGACCCGTTACCAACTAATAACATCTATAACAAAGTTCCAGGAGGAAAATCGTTCCGAAGAAAGAAAAAACATTTGTATTTGCATCACACTTGAAAAATAGAACTTGTTCAAGCGCAACTGACCCCTTACAATCCGTGCGCTTGCGCGTACTATCCAGTTACACCGATCAATTGGACTCCACTGATCCTGTTACCATTCTGAGTAATGCGAACAATGTGAAAGGGAATTTCACATTGGAAAGCAACTTTTGTGTCTCGAAAGCAGTGAAGTATTTTTGAATCAAATTTCACGGGGTGGGCGCAAATTTTGCTTTCAAAAGCGTTTCCTAGTTTAACCTGCTTAGAAGAAGTGATGTTTCCACAACAATGTTTCCAAAATTAGTCAGGCCAGAACACTTTCGAAGGTGGTGAATGATCGTAGCTCAAAACAAATTAATTTACAACTGGTCACTCAATATATTTAATTTCTAACCTTGGAACTCGATTTTTCCATAGCCTGTTCCACGCGTTTAGATAATGCCACGCGAAGTCTCTTCTCGTTTTTTTCCCTCTGCTCTCAATATTTTTCTTTCGTGCACTGTCTAAACGCCTGGAACAGGATATAAATATTGCTAATATTGCTGCTTCCTTATACGTGTGAAACGAGAAGAAATATGCTTCGACATTTTAATGTTACCATAAAATTCCGAAAGTAACCGCCTCAATTGCTATCGGATTTGTAGCCATTACTTCCAGATGGTTAGGAACGTTTGTGCATGTACTTCAAGATTAGGACTCATCTTAACATAGGAGGATAAGGAAGTTAGTTTCTAGTGAAACTGTGGTGGCTGCGTCGGTGAGGAAGTGGAACACAAAAAATTGGATTTATCAGCTGAGTTGATGAGGTAAATTGGCGACCGTAGAGAGATTAAAAGCTGACAATTCGAGAGTTAGCCCTTGGCCAGAGCGAACCAAGAAATTGTGGTTTGCGCTTGGTTTATATGGAGAACGGTGGAGCTACGTTATTGGTAGGAACACGACAGCGTAAAAACAAAACAAAACAAAAACAGAAAAAAAAACAATGGATTAGTTGAATGAAAAGCGTTCGTTGATACCGTGGGATAAGTGTGCCGATTTGAAAAATGAATGTTTGTTCTAGATTTTTCAGTGCTACCCTAATGTAGGGAAAGGTCGCAGACCGCCACGTGATGGCTAGAGTAAACAGGGATATTGAAATGTAGGGCGACTGGTTTGGATCCCTGTCATTTCATTCGCCGTCTCGTAGGTGTTCCTGGAAATGGTCTCCTAGTTTCAGGGAGGGGTTCCGCGATCCAAATTTATGCCTTTAATTTAGTCAATGCGCACCCTGGTTAACAGAAGAGTGAGAAAATCAGCGTTGCTTTCGAGGGGCCATTACCTTCGGGATTTTATGGTATTTCTAAATCAAAAGTAAAACAAAAAACAAACAAAAACACTTCGAAAGTTTGCTTCACAGTCAACTCTCATCGGGACAGCAGCGCGTCCCATGCCTCGTTTAGAGACCGGTTTCCATCTCATTTCCAAGACATTCAGTTACAGTAAAATTACTAAAGGATGACACGAATCAACATATACAGTACAGTATTAAAGAGAGAGTTGACTGTACAGCAAGGGACTAAAGTTTGCTATCACTCTTGTGCTCACAATTTTGTACGTGCTAAAACAAATTCGTATGATTAAACAGGAATGGTTTTGAAATTCCCAGAAGTGCTATGTCCGTTACCTCCTGTGCAGTTGCGTGATTTCCTGAGGACATTGCCTCGAAGAGCTCTCTTGCGAAATCCATGGGAGAGTCCAAAGTCCACTCATACAAAGAGAGTTCACTCGCTTTCCAAGTTTGTGGACAACTCTACATCGCATTTAAATACTAGTATTTCAATACAGGTTTTCTACCGTACTTGTGGTCTCAAAAGGTGGTCTCAAAACGAGCCGCCGCCATATTGAAAAGCGAGAAGACCCTGGGGACGAGGTTGGGAGTCTATAAGCTTACGCGCATGCGTAAATTTACCAATCGTTCTTCGCTTTTTTTTCTCTCCGTTTTAACATCCAACGAATCCATACTCTACACAGATACTCCGGATCAATGAATTCGGCCTTTTGAAATTTGAGCGTTTTCGGATATGAACCCGCAAAGATTCGAAAAAAAGTATCTCTGACAAGCGGTTTTCCGTGCAAATTTACTCCTCCGCCATTTTGTGTCTGGTCTCACGTCTTGCATGCAAGTGCATATGGAAAATCAGGTAAGATGTACTTTCTGTTTATTAGTACATTAGCCTACAAGCACAGACAAAATCCCTTAGTAGTCAGGACAGATTCTTCTTTGGCATGGGTTCATTTTGAGCGCAAATAGCCATTGTTTACTTAACCTTAACGTAGCGTGCTTGTTGATAAACCGTTTGTAATCAATTCTAAGGCAATGCCAGAGAAATTTGTTTCTCCTGGTTATGTGTGAAAACCAGTCTTGTGTGACTCCATCATGCCTCGTTGTAGCAAATAATCGATTTTTCGGAATTTTCGTTTTTTGGTAGTAAAGAACCCATATGATCAGGGATCACAAATCTTATTTGAGATCTTTGAATCTCCTTGCAGAAATGAAACAACTAGCCTATAACTGTCGCAGAGTGCATCTTCCAGAGGATGTCCCTGATGGTAAGTAACCAGCTTTCTACTGAGTGTCATAAAACCAAAACAAAAGTAATCACTGACCAATCACAGCAAACGCAAGCAACACAATAAACCAATCACAACTCAAAGCAATTACATGTAACATCATGGGTCAAGCACAGGGAATTGCTTGCAAGGAAGTCACGATTGGTTTTGGATTTACTTCTGTTTGGTTTAACCAATGACAGAGTGTAGTAAAGTAAAATTATATGGATTAGATGTATTTTCAACACAGATTGCTGGCTAGTGACCAAATGATGAAAATCATCGATTGAATTAATCAATCAATTGATACCAGTCGCTGATGCGCCAAGGTGGCCAAGGGCATGTTAAAAACACGAAATGGCATGAGAGAGATGTGGCAAAATGGTAGAAATAATGATATGTGCCTAAGTTCAGAAGTTACTTTTTTTGGAAAATTGAAATGATTAAAAACAAAAAGTTACCGAAAAAACCAACAGTGGTCAAGCACAATCATCAAACACAGAGCGTGATTCTCTTTTTTACAAAATAAAAGATCACCTTTTGGAGATGTGTGGATCATCAATATACATTCCAGATGGTTTCAGTTTAGATTTTTTGCAGCGACAAGACTTGGATTCGTCACATAATAGCGCTGGGGGTACATGTATATTACCCCCAGCGCTGTTATGTGACGAATCCAAGTCTTGTCGCTGTAAAACATCTGAACTGAAACCATCTGGAATGCGTCCAGCCATAAGAATTCGCTGAGTGAAACAAACAAGCCAATTAAGGTTCTTCAACATTGACATATAGAATGAAATGATGATAAAATGGCAGTTAACTATCAGAGAAAAAAACATGTAGCAAATAATAAGGTGAAGGAATTCTCTTGTGATTTTGTTTAAGGGATACGGCCAATCAGTCAGGTTTACCTGTAGTGTGCAAACAATTCAAAAATGCTGTTCATGACATGTAAAGAAACCGAAACAATTTGCCGCGCTGTATTTTTCATCAGTCAATTCTTCAAAATGTACACCAAAACACACTTTTATAAATTATTTTTATGTGATGGAATTATTGCAAAGATTTGGTTAAACGAAACACTTTCTATTTTGGTCCTGGGATTTTGCTTAAGGGGTAGCTTTGATAGCTTGACAGTATATTTCAAAATTTTGGCTCCGAAAAACCCTGCAGGAAACTCGCAAACAATAACTTACCACATGCCAACAATTTTAATGGCAAACCCCTGAAAACACATTAACACATAACTTGAGAGCAACATCAGAGCTTTTAAAGGGGCAGGATCACGAGGATTTTGCTCGCGTTTCACCCCACTGAAAAGCCAATAGTCACATTAACATATATGAAAGCCTAAAATTATTGGTCATTTTCTTGTTCAGGCACCATACTAATTCAGTGAAGCTATTACTAAGTGTCTTTGGCCACGGATGGCCAAGATGGAAGTGGATTACAATTTGAAAACATCTGGCGAACGTTTTCAAATTCTGTGCTTGTATCTTACAAAAATCATCGAAAACTTATCATGGTTTGCTCTCCTTGCAAAAATTCACTTGATATCTCCCTCTTGATGTACCAGGAGCATTGTGTGTGAGTGAAGGCATTTAATCTCAATTTCAGCGAAGTTTTGACAAAACACGAGGAAAATCCCCGTGACACTGCCCCTTTAAGTTTGGAGTAATTTCACTTAAGCATGAACATATCCTTTCAATTTTGATGGTTTTAAGAACCATAAAAAGCTGATTTATTTTTTGCAGAAGATTGGAAAGACAATTGCGTGATACTGACGACTGCAGTCTGCATTTTATCAGTGTTTTATACTGAACACTGTAAAAAAAGAAATGTGATCATGATGGACAAATTTTCAGTCGTTTGATTTCGCCATTTCATGTTTTAAGGTGGCTCCATACAGTTTCTCATCAGTTTCAACAGACAAATATACGTAACTTTTTTGATGATTTTCAGGACATTGATTTACATTTCACTAGGGAAAAGCTACAAAAGCAACTAGCCTAGCCTTTATACCTTTCAAAAAAGTCACAATTTCTGGGCCTGGTCTGTTTCCATGGCAACCACTGATATAGTTGTTTGGCTCATTTTTTAAGCTTACCCAGTTTCTTCACGTCATTTCTTGGTTTTTACACAGTGAATTTTGGTTATTTTTGTTGTAAAGATGTTGTCGTTTGAGAAGTCTCAGCTGGCAAAGCTGTGAGAAATTTTGTACATAAGTTTTGCCAGAATAGTAAATTTCCGTTTTCGACGATTAATGCAGAAGTGTATGGACAAAAATTACTCTTACTTTAATATGACTGAAAAACACAAAAATCCTACAAGTGTTCCAATTTTAAAAAAATTTCACCGAGTGGAACACGCGCAATTAGCGTTTGAAAATACCTCAAAACCCACCTTTTTTCTTCACGTTACCAAAATAAGAATTCTCCAAGTTACGGGGTTGCGCATGCTCATGATTCCTTTTGCGTGGACGAGCGTGGACAGCACGCCGGTAAGCGGTAGAAAAGCTTTTCTAGAGCTTTTCTTTCAAAAGAACAACATTTTTCTGGACAACTGCTTTCCTTTACTGTAAAGGATTCATGTGACCAAAAAATTCGCAAAAATAAAGAAAGAAACAAACAAAAAAGAAGAAAATTTATACCGATTTGCGATATAAAAACTCGAACGAAGCCGCCACTTTATTGCCAGCAGCAAAAAATTTCCTTTAGTTTCCAGAACGCGGAATCATTAAACCACTTTCAGTTTCATTTTTACCATTAACTGATTACAACCGTTCTTCAAGAAAAAATCTAAAGCGGTCATGTTTGCTCTTAGAACATCTTTTGGTATGCTACCCGAGAAAAGCAGGGAAGCTCGTTTATTTTATGTTGTATAAAGCTCAATATTTTGTCTGCCGAGACCCGCGTTGTTTCTTAGCGGCTACTTGGGTGTTTGTTAACTGCATGAATAGCAAATAGTATATAAATACGCTTTCAATTTATATTTAAAGGCAGACGTTGGATAAAAGGGAACAAAAATGTCGACAAGAAATTATATGTTTTGAAAAAGACCACATTATTTTTCTGCAAGGTTCAACAAGTCAACAGAACGCCTGCGAAACGCCGACTGTTTTGGAACCGGCTGTCAACTCGATACTCATCCTTTATTCGTTCACTGAATGCCCATGAATGCCGTCATTCTAGGCATAATTTTTCGTAAAAATAAAAATTGTGTTTGAGCTGAGGTACAATTGAACTTTTTTCAATTTTCGGTTTTATTTTAGACCACCGAAGTTTTTGAAGTCGCACCTTGTCAGCACAAGTGAAACTTAGATCAAAAGCTACTGGTGACTGATAAATAGACACTGAAATATAAGTGTCCTTTTGAGTTTCAACTTCTATCAAAATTCAATAACAACTGTTACCTCGTTACAAGTGTGTAATCTATTCATCGCTCACTAAAATTCACAAGTCAGCTGTATTTTGCTGAAACCGTATGAGAACGGCCGTAGAGACAACTTACCCGACAAAAAAATACACGGCTTGTTAGAAAGGCAAAAACTAAAGCACTTTTCCAAAAAATTACTTACACTTAGGCTCGATCCAACAAACTTAAGCTTCTCATCCCAGAGATTCTCGACAGCTGACCTGGACAGCACTGATATTTCAAGTTGAGAACGGAGAGAAGTTCTTCACGCATAATTCTTGAAGGCGCGTAATAATTCGTGCAACGTATTCAGTCCTCTCTGTGTTGCTTGAGCTTAAAGATCGCAATCAGTCCAGTCCTACAATCGTAGAACAATCGTAGGACTGCAACTGTCAGCTACAAAAGCGATTAAACTAAAGGCTTTTCATAATTTCACTGCTATGTGCTCGATAGGTTTTGAAAAGGTAAGCCATAAAGATGCCTCAATCAGACTTTGGAAAAGTTTGCCTGGGAGGTTGATTGGCACATGTCATCTGACTTGGACTGTCGCGCTCCTCGCGTGCGCGCTTGTGCCAATTTAGTTCCCATTCCTCGCTCGCTGAAAAACTATATGGAGCCACCTTAAACACACCCGGTAGCCCACACGAGCTGGATCTTAACCTGGTTTCTATAACATAAGGCAACTGAGAGTATTGCTACTCCCCCCTGGATGGGATGCCCATCCATTTTAGGGTTACCCCCAGCAGTAATGTATGTCGCAGGTACCCAATTGTATACACCTGGGCGGAGAGAGACAACGTGGGGTAAAAGTTTCCAGAGTTTCCACAGTTATTGTCCAGACAGCCACAAAACTTGTTATCACAGCTACTCGCCCCGAATGGGATGCTATTCCGTCGCAGGGT
Organism: Siderastrea radians; assembly: GCA_964017195.1. Taxonomy (NCBI): domain Eukaryota; kingdom Metazoa; phylum Cnidaria; class Anthozoa; order Scleractinia; family Rhizangiidae; genus Siderastrea; species Siderastrea radians. The sequence goes on along the minus strand of OZ024888.1, from coordinate 27,764,807 downwards.
TAATCCCCAGGAGTATGTTGCTGGTACCCATTTTATACACCTGGGTGGAGAGAGACAAAGTGTCACATAGATTCAGTTTACAATCTTGAATAAATTAGACCTATTCATTTGGTTTGTTTCTCGTTTTTGGTTTCTAGATTTCAGATTTTTGATTTGGGTACATCTAGAGTGTTGTCAGTGATACTGTACTTGCCTAAAAAATGAACTTGTAAGATTGCTGATCTTAAATGTTACTGGTGCCCAATATCCATAGAAAGATTTGTACTGTTAAGTTGAAATTAGATCACAAGGTTTTTTAAAGGAAATCCTTATGCAATAAGCAGACTTGCCACCAAAGCCGGCAATCCAACCAAATGCAATTTGAAATTTCCTTCTGAAATATTTCTCACTGGTATTCCTAAATACCAAGGTTATTCACTTCGCTTCTTTCTGAAGGTCAACAACGCTGATAATTATGTGTTCAGCAAAGTTACTAATAATTTAATTATTAAAAGCATTCAAGTCGGCAGCAATAGTCACTGGTTACAAAAAAAATGTTCTTACTCAGCCAGAAGCATTAATCACTTCATTTTCACTTTACAAGCTGAAGTGTACAACTTCATTTAGGGAGGGAGTGTTGACAGATCAGCAAGAAACAGCTTATTTACATGTATTTGCCCCAATAGCCATTTTACAATATTTATTGCTTGTATTGATTATATTATTATTATGGAGCAGGAGCTCACAACAAACCTTTATGGGCTTTACAAGGAGAGCACCTGTTACAAAATTAATGTGCTATTAACCTTTTGACTGTCATGAGAGACTAGCTTTTGATCACATTGATTAGCAGTGTTTGTATAATGCACATACGTGCCAGTAGTTTTACGAACCTTGTGGTTAAATCAGGATGTGAGCTCGAGTTAAGAAGATGTACACAGAGGACTTACTGTTGAATTAAATAATATTTTCCTGTTTGAACTGAGTGTCTGTGTGTAACATCGACATGACAGACAATATGGTTATGTATCTAGTTAATTACTAATGCTTTTGATTAGTCAAAAATACTTTTTAGTATAAGATGTATTTTAATGTCCATTGTGTTAATTTGTTCTTAAAAATTTGCAATGTTTTGGATTGACATCTCAATAGTTATGCAAAATTACTGGAATTACATAATTCAACTAACCCTTCAGAGGTTTGTGCATGACTTTACATCAACAAGTTTGTTAGTGGTTTGTTTTAAAAATAACCATCAAGGTAAGCAGATTAACATGAAAATTTCAAGCACTACATAACAACGATGAATTTATAGTATCAAAGAGCTTTTTGATACCTCAATTGACAAATTCACCCACTAAAGATTTCTCATGTCAAACATAACAGAGCCAGGCTGTTGCATAACTCGTTACTTGTCCTAACACAAGTGTCCAAGTTTATCATGCATTTAAAGTAATATTTAGCCTTCATATCAGTCTTTATCGTCGTGACTTACACCAACATGACCAGTTTCTGGCTTTGAAAGTCAGCAGAAATCTCTCTCAAAATCCTATAAATTCAAGGAATAGCCAAACCTAAGTACGAATAAGCAATGTTTTCACATGCGCTTTATGTCCTACCTCCACAGCTTGTGTTTGTAAGCGGACTTCAAACTGTGTCTTGTCGACAAACTAGAAAATTTTCGTGGAAAACTTAGTTTCTGACTCTGAAAAGTCTTGTGAAGGCTTTGTGGTCCTACATCATTGGCAGGAATCACTCTCAAAATATGGCGACCGCTTTACATCATATATGTAGGTGTGCCACTTGTGTTTATGAGTGGACTTCAAACTGCGCCTTTTCGACAAACTTAAAAACTTCTCTAAAAAACTTGAAGGAAATAACAAAATAGCTCAACCACGAATAATATTCGCCTACTCGCTTGCACCTATATGCTAAATTGTCCATTTGGGGTGTGGGGAGCATGAAAGCGAGGCCAAAGTGCATGCCAGTATCTGGCCAAGTGAAGGCCCTGCAAAAATCTTTTCTTTTTTTTTTTTGGAAGGGGGGGGGGTGGACAACTACTTGTGAAGTTTAAGCTTGTTATCACTGCTATATGTTTTGGTTTGACAAAATTAACCCAGTGTAGATTCTTGTGTTGGGGCCTTATGTGCCACATGGTGTAAAGAGGCCTAAGTAAGTAAGTAAGATTTGTGTGTTATGTTCCTTCTTTATATGAGCAAGATTTCAGATCTGAAGATCTTAGGTTCGAGTCCAGTCCCTGCCATCGTGTTGTTTCCTTAGACAAGAAACTTTATCCAACATTGCCTCTCTTCACCCAGGTGTATAAAATGGGTACCGGCAACATACTCCTGGGGATTAACCCTGCAATGGAATAGCATCCCATTCAGGGGGAGGGGGGTACATGTAGCTGCGATAACAAGTTTTGTGGCTGTTTTGACAATGACCATGGGGGAGTCACTCGCTGGCTGCGGAAGTACGGGAACTATACAGCAGGATGTAATACTGCGATATCTCCAAGATAACTTCGTAACTCTAGCCAAGAATGCAACCACTTGGTATTAAACCAATTCAACTGCATACAGATAGGACTGGATTGTGTTACCGACGTCCCCACTGGGGGTGTATCCCACTGGGATAACCGCACGGGTCTAACCTCGGCAAGTATAGCCCGGTTGGGCATAACCAAAGAACTACTTGCAAAGCACATATGCCAACCTCTACATAGATGATGTAATCTTCCGACGACTAATCCTAAACTGCTATTGGTTATCAATGATCTAATTATTGTCCTAGGCCATTCCATCATTGGCAAGTCAGTTACCCTGTTAAAGGTTTACTACTTACAACTTCAGGTAGTTCACACACTAAGGCGTTACACTACAATACAGATGAACGGGTGATTAACATGTTCAGTTTACTGCTGTTGGCTTTTCTATGTTAATAAACTATTGAAGAAACATCAGCAAATTTTCTTATCACATAGCAATACTCTTGGTTGCTTCATGCTGCAAAAACCGGGATAAGCTCCAGCCACGTGGGCCTCATTGGCTTGTGTGCAACTTTACCCCTAATGATTAAATGTGTATACATGTATTATAAACTATGTTCCTTGTAACTTCTCTGTTGTCAGTTTTTTTAATATAATTATATGAAGCTGTTAGGGAAGTATGGATGTGGGTTCCTACAATCTTGTTTTAAAAATAGTAATTGCAGCTGAGCACTTTATACATTGGCCAAATACTGAAGAGTGATCACAATCTAATGAATTGCTTTTTTTTGAAAGTAGAGTTGAGGATTTTAACCTTGTAATGTAGCCACATAAAAAAATATTCTTGAAAGTTTACAACAACGAAAGAGGTTGGCAAAACCCATAGATACCTGTCTAACCTATAGATGTTCATTCCCATTAATTTTTAGGGAAGAAGAACCTGAGATAGAACTCGAAGCATACAGTGTAAGAAGGAATTGATCAACTGGATTCAAACAAGTTACAAGAACTATTTATTTAATTAATTAATTATTTATTTATTTAATTGTGCACATTTTTAACAGAATCAGCAGAAGCTTGATTCCAAGGAAATATAGACCTTGTTTACCAAAAAAGGAACTCAGACTGTAAATTTCAGCTAACTTACAGTGTACATGTAGCTATGCAACAATTTAATCAGTCACACTACGATATCACACTACATTTCAATACGTGGTTACAGAATACACAAAAGTGCATAAATTAACAATCTGGAAGGTGGATTGAAATGCTTGTTAAATCATGTTGTATTGTAAATAGTTACTTTCATTTCTTAGTTCAGATGGTAGCATTTTCCAAGTCTTTCCTTCAATGATGCTAATTGACCCCTTGGTACTTAAATTGGACATTGTAGCTTACAGTAGGCTCAGTGGATCTTCATGATAGATGTTGTAGGCTATTATGGAAATCAGGCAGGTAACTAAATTCATTTAGCAAGTTAACAGTCGTCAGGCTATTAAACACTTGTAAACAAGCAGACAAGTACCACTAGGTTTGGCAAACATTCCCTGCGGTACTTTGCGAGTTTTACAAAGTATGCCGGGTCTTTCTGAGATTTTATCAGCCATGGGGTAATCAATATGATCGTTTCAGGATAAGCACCGATCTAACATGACACCTAACTACTTGAGGCTATGAAAACTCTAGTAAAGGTAGTAGCATAGTAAAGCCTATAATAAAGCTATTTACGCCACTAAACCTGTGTCTGGTTTCCATTAACATTACTTCATTGTTATCTCTTTTAGCTGGTTACATTCCAATAAAAATGGATCCATGTACATGCTACAGGAAAATGATGCCATTAGTGAAATTGATTTGACACCTCTTTATCTGGCAATTTGACTGTTATTCTGCTGATGCACTTAGGTTTACCAATAAGTACCGTTTATAGCTGTTTTATTATGAAATGGGCTAATTGAATGTTAATTTAATGTTTTGGTGTCCAAAAGGTACAATGTTCATGTTGGGAGATCCTTGACCATAATGCTGTTGCTACTGAAGACCTCTATCCAACTTATCATGTATTTAGACTGCTAGCAGAACCCTGTCTAGAAAGCCAAGCGGGCAAGCTAAATCATGCAAGCACTCTAAACAAGCTTGAAGAGCAAGCGACAGGAGTAAAAAAAATATTGTCTGCCCACTCTAGGCTTCCTGTCCTCTCCTGATTTTGCTTGCCTACTCAACTATCTGGAAGACTTCTATCAGTCTACCACATCTTTGCCCTCTGAACTTCTATGGGTATGATTTCGGTCATGCTTACTGTGCTGTTACCAGGTAGTTACACGAATTGCGACATGTTGATTTGGTGGTATCAGGACGTGTTCAATAGAAGGTTCAAAAATGTTGGTCACGAAACAGTGTCAGTCTTAGTGAAGGTTCGCCCCTTACATAGCCTGTGTGGCAGTCGTTTCCTATCTATCAGCGCGAAAAAGAGGACACTGTCAATAAACAGCATGCGACCGATTCCTTGACTTTAAGTGCCTCAAACATGGTCACACACACCATCTTATCATCCAAAATTAAAAACTCCTAAAAAATTACACTATATAATACGTTTTAAACGAACAAGCATTCACCTAACGAAAAAAAAGGCTTTACCTCCCTCGTTCCAGTGGCAAAAGGTCAAAGACACATACATGGAATTACTTAATGACCTAAACTCACCACACTTGCGGCATTTTCAAGTTTCCATTCCATCCAGTACTGCGTGCAACATTGTGCGCAGCATAACGAGCAACATCGCGCGTCATTTTGTCCTCAATATTGCTTGAAATATTGTGCGCATCACAACACGGAACATTGTGCGCATGATTATGCGGAACATGGCACTCAACACTGTGTGCGATATTGCGTGCAACGTGCGCGTCACAACGAGCAACATTGCGCAACAAATTGTCCTCAATATTGCCTGCAATATTGCACGCACCATAACACGAAACATTGTCCTTAATATTGCTAGTAACATTGTGCGCACAGTGACGCGAAATATTTCACCTAATATTGCGTGCAACATTGCGCATGATTATGCGGAACATTACACGCAATATCGTGCTCAATATTGCGTGCAACATTACGTGTAACATGGCGAGGGACAACATTGAGCTAATCATAACGAACAGTATTGCGCGCCATGATATTGTCCACAATATTACTTACAATAATGTGTGCATCATTGCGCGCAACATTGCGACATGTTGATTTGGTGGTATCAGGACGTGTTCAATAGAAGGTTCAAAAATGTTAGTCACGAAACAGTGTCAGTCTTAGTCAAGGTTCGCCCCTTACATAGCCTGCGTGGCAGTCGTTTCCTATCTATCAGCGCGAAAAAGAGGACACTGTCAATAAACAGCATGCGACCGATTCCTTGACTTTAAGTGCCTCAAACATGGTCACGCACACCATCTTATCATCCAAAATTAAAAACTCCTAAAAAATTACACTATATAATACGTTTTAAACGAACAAGCCTTCACCTAACGAAAAAAAAGGCTTTACCTCCCTCGTTCCAGTGGCAAAAGGTCAAAGACACATACAAGGAATTACTTAATGACCTAAACTCACCACACTTGCGGCATTTTCAAGTTTCCATTCCATCCAGTACTGCGTGCAACATTGTGCGCAGCATAACGAGCAACATCGCGCGTCATTTTGTCCTCAATATTGCTTGAAATATTGTGCGCATCACAACACGGAACATTGTGCGCATGATTATGCGGAACATGGCACTCAACACTGTGTGCGATATTGCGTGCAACGTGCGCGTCACAACGAGCAACATTGCGCAACAAATTGTCCTCAATATTGCCTGCAATATTGCACGCACCATAACACGAAACACTGTCCTTAATATTGCTAGTAACATTGTGCGCACAGTGACGCGAAATATTTCACCTAATATTGCGTGCAACATTGCGCATGATTATGCGGAACATTACACGCAATATCGTGCTCAATATTGCGTGCGACATTACGTGTAACATGGCGAGGGACAACATTGAGCTAATCATAACGAACAGTATTGCGCGCCATGATATTGTCCACAATATTACTTACAATAATGTGTGCATCATTGCGCGCAACATTGCGACATGTTGATTTGGTGGTATCAGGACGTGTTCAATAGAAGGTTCAAAAATGTTAGTCACGAAACAGTGTCAGTCTTAGTCAAGGTTCGCCCCTTACATAGCCTGCGTGGCAGTCGTTTCCTATCTATCAGCGCGAAAAAGAGGACACTGTCAATAAACAGCATGCGACCGATTCCTTGACTTTAAGTGCCTCAAACATGGTCACACACACCATCTTATCATCCAAAATTAAAAACTCCTAAAAAATTACACTATATAATACGTTTTAAACGAACAAGCATTCACCTAACGAAAAAAAGGCTTTACCTCCCTCGTTCCAGTGGCAAAAGGTCAAAGACACATACATGGAATTACTTAATGACCTAAACTCACCACACTTGCGGCATTTTCAAGTTTCCATTCCATCCAGTACTGCGTGCAACATTGTGCGCAGCATAACGAGCAACATCGCGCGTCATTTTGTCCTCAATATTGCTTGAAATATTGTGCGCATCACAACATGGAACATTGTGCGCATGATTATGCGGAACATGGCACTCAACACTGTGTGCGATACTGCGTGCAACGTGCGCGTCACAACGAGCAACATTGCGCAACAAATTGTCCTCAATATTGCCTGCAATATTGCACGCACCATAACACGAAACACTGTCCTTAATATTGCTAGTAACATTGTGCGCACAGTGACGCGAAATATTTCACCTAATATTGCGTGCAACATTGCGCATGATTATGCGGAACATTACACGCAATATCGTGCTCAATATTGCGTGCAACATTACGTGTAACATGGCGAGGGACAACATTGAGCTAATCATAACGAACAGTATTGCGCGCCATGATATTGTCCACAATATTACTTACAATAATGTGTGCATCATTGCGCGCAACATTGCGTTCAATGTTGCACACGATATTGTGCGCAATATTGCTCGCAACATTACGTGTAACATAGCGAGGGAAACTGCATACATCATTACGTGCAACATTACGCACAATATTGCACGCAGAAAGTTGCAGCTTTATTATAAAGGCAATTTTATTACGTTATATTAATGTGATCGTAAGAAAATTGTCCTACATAAATTAGTTTCATGCGGACTTCACCGCACCTTGAACACCAGCTGACCTAGTACCTTTAGGGACGTTTCCTTCCATTCATGTTTTTCTTTCCTGTTTCTTTTAAACTAGGGAACAGTATGGACGGTTTATTCTTTCTGGTTTTATTGATTCAATTGTTACAAAACAAGGCAAAGAAGTGTATATGAATTGCTCTATTTCTCCATCACTGAATTGAGAGTGTTTAGGTCCTTTTTGTAACCCTGGATAGAACTTCTCGTTTCAAGATTGCAATTTTTTTCGTTAAAATAATGCTAGAAATGAACTTTAACTTTGGGATAAGATGAGGCCTTAATAGATAAAAAACATACTAAAAAAGGAGCTTTTTGTTGTAAAAACTAAAGAAAATATGAACATTTTTGGTCCGTTTTTGCCACTGACGTTTTCACAAAAAAGATTTTGTAGAACAAAGAAGTTAAACAATGCTATTACAAAAAGCGTCAATCGTTACGCATCGAAAAACTAGAATTTACTTCACAAGAACTTATATATTGCGCTTAATATGCAATTTGATCCTTTTTGTAACTGGTACATTGCTCTCTGGGTAAGATGTTTGCAGGACGTTTCTTTTAATTTTAATACCTGCAAAGTAGTTTTGACGATATCTACAAATAGCCTAGGCCAGAGGAATATTTCTTCTTAAACATTGTTTCCTTATTTCTTATATTTTGAGTTTTATCCGAAAAAATTAAAGTTCCTTTTTGTAACCAGTTCAATTAAGTTTTTACATGTTCTTGACAGGATTTTTTTAAAAGAAAAAAGAACAAATATTGAGTTTAAAATACGAAGTCGATTTAAACGATTATTGTTCTTGATACTGTCAAAACGTCAGATTAAAATGAGACAAATTTGAAGAAAAATTAATCGAGACATTCAGAGTGCCATTCCAAAATTCACTTGTAAAGAAAGCTGTTTCTTCTACACTTAATAATTGTCATAAAACAATAACTTAGCTCACTGACGAATTGTGTCTCTGTTTAACAAACATTATCAAACATGTTGCACATTTTTCAAGCCAAAATATTAACAAGTAAGGAAGTTATGAAAGATTGATGTGCAACGTTTAAAAACGGCACTTTTTGGAAACACCTTAATCTTCCAAGATATGAGGTTAGGTACATAGAGTTTCATCTTGAAATTTGTTTCGTTTTTTGGCTGTAAAAGCTGAAATTAAAATGCAAGTGGTTCTTTCGCGGGAAGTGCTGAAAAGTAAGGTTGTGATCTATCCACAAGAACATCGATCAAATTTGTTTTCTGGATATTAAACTGAGGAAAACCACGACCATGTTCCTTTTCGTAACGAAGAAGTTGCGTCTTTGGGGATTACTAATGACAGGGAACTTTGTTTGCAGAGTGCGACGTACACATTAAAATATTGCCCCTAATGAACAAGGCAGCGGGTTCTGCGAACAAGTTTTGTCTACCCGATAAAAAATAGCTGGAATTGAAGTTCAGGTTACGTTAGGGACTCTCGATGAATCTAAGGATGGAATCTTTTATTTATACACGAAATCTTATCAAATTTAAACATACAGGTTTAAATTTGGTTTCCATAAAATCCGTGAATTAACTAATTAATACAATAATTAAAATATGTACTTAAACTTAACAATTTACAAGGCGATCTTTAACTAATTACTTTACAAGTGCCGGTAGTAAGCCTCTTTTAAACTTTTCCAAAGACCTTTCTTCTTTGAGGTAGCGAGGGAGAGCATTCCAGACCTTGACGCCACTGAAAGCAAAACTATTCTTATAGTAATTTGTTCTGCATTTGGGCAGTTCTAGGTCGTAACTAGAAGATCTCAGACCGTAATTGTTTAAGGCGTTATTAGAAGTGAACATTTCGGTAAGGTATGGAGGTGCCAGGCCGTTAACAATTTTAAACATCATAATGGCCTTGTGAAATTGTCTCATGGAATTTAACTGAGTCCAGCCTAATTCCTCAAAAACTTCTCCAGAAGGCTTACTATAAGCAGCACCCGTAACAATACGAGCCGCCCTATTTTGAAGCCTTTGAAGACTATTATTTAATGTGTCACCTATTGAGTCCCAGACAAGACAACAATAACTGAAATAAGGCTCAATAATTGACCTATATAAAGTATCGATATTCTCACTATTTAGAAAAGGTTTAACCTTTTTCAGTATTCGTAAGTTGGAGGACACTTTTTGCTTTACACTTTGCAAGTGACCTTCCCATGTCAGGTTCTTATCAATATTGACACCTAGGCATTTAGTGGACTCTACTTGCCTAACATCCGTATTAGACAAGGAAAGTTCTATGTTACCGTCAAGAGCGGCAATTCTTTGTCTAGACCCTATTAACATAAAATCTGTCTTTAACAAATTAAGAGTAAGTTTGTTGACATTAAGCCAGGCGGCAATTTCATTTAAATCATTACTCATTTTATTTTGCAAAACAGGCAGACTGCAACTTGCGAAAGTTAAGTTTGTGTCGTCGGCGAACAATCTCGCTGTTCCGTACCCTAAGCATTTTGGCATATCATTAACGTAAATCAAAAACAACAAAGGTCCTAAAATGGACCCTTGAGGTACCCCACAGGAGATTGTCTTAGTAGAAGAGACGACGCCGTTAACACAACACACTTGCTGTCTGTCTGCAAGATAAGACTGAAACCAATGTAGAGTAATACCTTCAAAACCGTAAAATTCTAATTTCTTAAGAAGAATCTTGTGGTCAACGGTATCGAAGGCCTTTTTTAGGTCTAGAAATAAGACTCCATTAACCATGCCCCTATCTATATTGAAACACCAATCATTCGTCATGTCAAGTAGGGCAGACACGGTTGAGTGGAGCGACCTGAACCCCGATTGGCGAGAATAAAGCAATTTATTATTACTAAGGTGACGGTAAATTTGTTCGAAGAGAATTCTTTCAAAAACACGAGCAATGCTTGGTAAAACCGATATAGGTCTATAGTTGTTGGCATCGCATTTCTCGCCGGATTTAAAGAGCGGACAGACCTTTGCAACCTTCCAATCGCTAGGAAATTCACCCGAGGCGATGGAAAAGTTAAAAAGATCAGTTAAGCTCTTGTAAATAACAGGTGCGGCTAATTTCAAAATTTTATTTGAAATTTTGTCAAGGCCAGTAGCTTTCGCAATTTTGACTGAACTTAATAACTTTAAGACCTTGGAGGGGCTGATATTTTTAAACTGAAAACTCGCAGAATGTTTTGTAAGGTAATCTTCAGGCTTTTTGTTGATTTGATCAGATGGAATTTCAGAAGCAAGTCTCGGACCCATGGTCGTGAAGTGGCAATTTAAGAAGTCTGCAATCTCCTCAGGTCTTGTTAGAGTTGCCGAATCTGTCCTTAGCTCACTAACCATTATACTGTCAGACTGCTTTCCCATTAAATCATTCAGAATTTTCCAGGTTGCCCTCTGATCACCTGAAGCCTCTTCGATTTGCTTTTTATAAAAACATTTTTTCGCATGCCTAATCTCCTTGTTTGCCAAATTCCTTTGTTGTCTGTAGGCTGCCCAGTCCTCTGGGGAGCAGGTTTTTGAAGCCTTTTTCTTCAGCCAATCACGCTTAAACATAACTTGTTTAACGTTAGAATTTAGCCAAGGAGACGGTTTATTACGAATTTTGACGATACGGCAAGGCATATGTTTGTCGACCACACCAATAAATACTTCATTCCACGCAGACCAGGCGTCATTGACATTTTGAAAATTGGCAATTAATGGCCACGTTGAATTAATCAAGTCGCTTTTAAATTTACTTTCATTAAAATGTCTAAAATTTCTTGTCTCGATTAACCGTGGCTGCCCTCTTGGGATGCCAATCTTTCTGACAGCGTAAATAAGGTTGTGATCACTAATTGAGAGAGGGTAAACTCCCGAGTGGCTTAGACTTTCGACGCTATTTGTAATAACTAAATCAATCAGAGTCTTTGTCTTAGGAGTAACCCTTGAAGGTTCATTTAAAACTTGCATGAATTGAAAATTAATCAACACATCTAAAAGATGTTTGGTGTGAGCCTCTAGGGGATCACACAGAAAATTACAATTCAAATCACCAAGTAAATAAACCTCCTTGTATTTCGAGTCAGCTTTTGCCAAAAATGATTCGAAACTTTTGAAATATTCTAAAGGAAGTTTGGGTGGCCGATACCATGAAGCAAAAAGAAATGGTGACGAGTTCGGTTTTTGAATTTCAAGGACGATCATTTCAAGATTTTCATCCTCGAAATCAAGCATTCTACTGAAATTTATAGAATGTCGTAAATAAACACAAACTCCTCCACCAAACTTATTTCTATCTCTACGTATGAGAGTGTACCCTGGTAAATTGAGCAGCCCGTCACAATCTGCACTTTCTAGTTTCGTTTCATTAATGGCAAGAATGTCTAGGGGCTGCCCAACCATCAGAGCCCTAAGCTCGTCAATATGTTTGCAAAGAGAATTTATATTTAACGAACCCATTTTAAAGCCCCTCATACTAGAGACAAAATCGTCAAAAGGCCTTATTTTATCTAGCAAACTACTGGCATCGGGTTGACTTCAATTAGAGTTTAAATACTTTCTAAAGTTACCTACTAAGTCGTAAACGCCTTTTCGGTTTAGATGAAGCCCTCCGGTGTTAAGATGTTGGTCATTAATATTGTCATTGCAAATGAAATCCAAACCATTTGTAGCACAATATGTCCTAATTTCCTTGTTGCTTTCTTCGACAGTCTTTTTTAAGGATCTGTCATCGGCCCTTTGGATGATCGATGAAATAGAAATACTAGTCGAGGGTTGATTGCTCTTGATAACCTCAACAACACCAGCAATCTTCTTCTTTATATCCTTCGGTCGGTCATCGCGTAAATTATTTGTACCAACGTGAAGAACAATTTTATCAGGTTTCCGCTGTAAAACGGGCTTGATGTAATCATTCATATCTTGAACAGTAGCTCCAGGGAAACAATGAGCGGAGACATCAAACTTCCTGGACAACTTACGTGGCTGTATGAATTTAATCACTGAATCACCTACCACGGCGACTTTTTCTCTCGGCCTCGATGATGACAAATCTCGGTTAGGAGAGGTGTTATCACTGGAAGCTACACCATTGCCTTGATTGTGATCGTTCCTTCTTTCATTTCGCCGTTGATTTTGTTGTTTTCGCCGACCCTTTCGCTTTACACGAGTCCATCCAGCGTCATCATCCTTCGCTGCTACCTGCTCTTCTTGTTGAGTAGTACGTTCGCGAGAAGAATCATGAATATGATTAAAATCTTCCTTTAGCAACCTTAGCGCCGTCAGGAGGCTGTCCCTCTCTTCTTCGAGAACCTTAATTTTATCAAGCAGATCTTGATACGAAGGAGCCATGTTGTTATCAGCAACCTTGGCTTTTAAGATGGCAAACTCTTTTGATAAATCAGCAATAGCAGCCGTGTTATGTTTGCAGTTTAAACAACATTGTTTATAGGTACTATTAGGTGGCACATCAACCAACACGTTTGAATCATTAGCTTGAATAGCAAAGTTGTCACTATCATCTTCTACGGAGTCGACAGCTCTATCTTCGCTCTCCAACTCAGCTTCGGCGCCATCTTCACCGTTTTCACTCGCCTGCTCAAAGCTGACCTCGTCCGTCGTCGGTTGAGGAATAAATGATATGATCCTTTCCTTAACTTCAGACTGTAGCATTCCTTGTACATTAAGTGTTTTAGTATTCGGATAAAAAGAAAGTGTTACGCTCTCGGATTTTAAAACATGAAATCCGCCATTGTTGGAAGTAAAAGACCATTCTCCGTCCAACTTCAGATAGCCGAACGCGATATTATCTCAGTAGAACTAATTACAGTTAATTAAATAATTACAATATACTGCGGTATAGGTATGATATGAAATTACTTTGAGGCATTGCTGGTGCCGGTAGTGTAGGAGTCCAGTTTACACACAAACCTTTTAAGGGAACTTTCATCTTTAACACTTGGAGGCAAATCATTCCATAGCTTAGCTCCAGAAAAAGCAAAACTATTTTTGTAATAGTTTGTGCGACATTTTGGAAGCTCAAGGTTCATTTTGGAAGATCGCAGTCCATAATTTTGAAAAGAGGTCTTATGTGTAAACATTTCAGACAAATACGGGGGTCAGGCCGTTTAATACTTTAAACATCAAGATAGCCTTTTGACGCTGTCTCATCACCTCCAAATTCAACCACCCTAATTCTGCAAGAAGATCACAAGATCTTTTCAGATAAGAGGCACCAGTTATGATGCGTGCTGCTCGGTTTTGGAGTTTTTGCAAATTTGCCATTTGTGTTTCACCTATAGTGTCCCAAACAATACAACAATATATAAAATAAGGTTCAATTATTGACCGGTAAATGTCAATTAAGTTTTCTACTTTTAATACAGGTTTAACCTTTTTTAGAATACTTAAGTTGCGGGTGACTTTCTGCCTTATACTTAATATGTGGTTATCCCACGTTAAGTATTCATTAATATTGACACCTAGGCATTTTACAGATTGCACTCTCTCTAATTCAGTGTGAAACAAAGAAAGGTTTATCTCACCCTCGAGACTAGCTACTCTTTGTCTTGAACCTATGACCATGAAATCAGTTTTTAACACGTTTAGGGTAAGCTTATTGACGGACAGCCAAGAAGCTATACCCTTAAGATCTTTGGTCATTTTATCTTGTAGTGAAGGCAAACTGCAGCCTGAGAACGTTAAATTAGTGTCATCAGCAAATAACCTCGCTTCTCCATAATTTAAACTTTTAGGAATATCGTTAACGTAAATCAGAAAGAGTAATGGGCCCAGGATTGAACCTTGGGGTACCCCACATGTTACGAAGTCTGCTGCTGACATGACACCATTAACGTAACATACTTGTTTCCTGTTTGCCAAATAGGACCTGAACCAACTGACTGCTGGAGTTTCAACTCCATACCATCTTAACTTCTTAAGGAGAATCTCGTGGTCAACAGTATCAAAAGCTTTTTTCAAATCCAGGAAGAGAACTCCGCTTACCATTCCCTTATCAATATTATAACACCACTCATTTGTCATATCGAGTAGAGCAGTAACGGTAGAATGAAGAGCTCTGAATCCTGATTGATGTGCATACAGGAACTTATTTTCACTAAAATAGGAATACAACTGCTCAAATACTAGTTTTTCAAAAACTCGCGCAATTGTTGGCAAAACAGAAATCGGTCTGTAATTATTTGCTTCACTCTTGTTTCCCGATTTGAAAACTGGAGAGATTTTTGCTACTTTCCAATCCGAGGGAAACACATTTGAGGCGATGGATAAATTAAAAATGTCTGTTAGGCTTCCGTAAATAATAGGGGCCGCTATTTTCAAAATTCTGTTGGATATCTTATCTATACCAGTGGCTTTTCTTGCATTTACCCCGTTAAGTAACTTTAGTACCCGGGAAGGCTCGACTTTCTTTAAATGGAAGCTAGTATCCTTCATGGACAAAAAATGCTCAGGCCTAATGTTAGCTTGTTCCACTGGAATCTTTGAGGCGAGATTTGGGCCGATCGCTGCAAAATGTTTGTTTAAGTAATCAGCGAGTTCCTTTGGTTCAGTAACAGTCACACTAGAGTCAGCTTTTAACTCAGCTATCTTGGTGTTACTTGATTTCTTTCCCAAAAGATCATTAAGCACTTTCCAGGTTGCCCTTTGATCACCGTTCGCCTCGTTTATCTGCGACTGATAAAAACGTTTCTTGGCTAGCCTTATCTCTTTATTTACCGAATTTCTTAAAGTTCTATAAGCTGCCCAATCTTCAGTCGACCCCGACTTTGCAGCTTTTTTCTTTAACCAATCTCGCTTAAACATCATTTGCTTTATGCTTGAATTTAGCCACGGTACAGGTTTGTTTCGTACTTGAATAGTGCGGCAGGGGGCATGCTCATCAATAACACGTAGAAATACATTGCTCCACGCAGTCCATGCATAATTTACGTCTTGAAATTCGTCAACAGAAGGCCAAGGTGCATTAATGAGATCAATTTTAAATTTTGCTTCGTCAAAGCGTTTAAAATTTCTTGACTCGACACACCTTGGGCGACCCCTGGGAATAGCTATCTTTCTGACTGCATAAATAAGCTAGTGGTCACTAATTGAAAGTGGGTAAACCCCTGAGTGAGTTAACTTTTCTTCACTATTGGTAATAACAAGGTCAATTAACGTTTCTGAGGTAGTAATGACCCTTGTGGGTTCGGTTAACACCTGCTTCATCTGATAATTAATCAGCACATTTACTAGTTGTGAAGTATGAAACTCTAGGGGATTCGATAAATAATTGCAATTCAAGTCGCCAAGTATGTAAATTTCTTTATATTTTGGATCTACTTTCTCCAAAAACAACTCGAAATATTTGAAATGGTCAGAATCCAATTTCGGTGGTCGATACCAAGCAGTGAAGAGAAAAGGCGTTGAATTGGGTTTTTGAATTTCCAGGGCGATCAACTCAAGATTTTCATCTTCAAACTCGTGTAATCTCTTAAATAATATCGAGTCGCGTAAATATACACAAAGCCCTCCACCGCGCTTATTTCTATCTCTACGAACGATTGTATATCCATGCAAGGAAAGCATCTGATCAGAATCGCTTTCATCGAGTTTAGATTCGTTAATAGCTAAAATGTCAAGAGGTTGATTTATCATTAGGACTCTCAGCTCATCGATATGTTTAAGTGAACTATTTATATTAAGGGAGCCCATTTTGAAACCCCTCATTTCACTCATAACCTCATGAAATGGCCTGAAATCCGAACAGTCTGAGTGACTATCGGCATCAACAAAACATCAATCACTATGTACATTAAGGTACTTCCTAAAATTACTGGCGAAGTTAAAAACACCCCTACGGTTTAAATGTAATCCGCCACTGTTGAGGCAGTCCTCAGAAATGTTACCCTGAGAAATATAGTCAACACCACTTTGCGTAGAAAAGGATTCCATAGAGCGGTTCACTTGGTCAATACATCTATTTAGAGATCTATCATCAGTTCTGTGAACGATTGATGAGAAGGCTATCTTGACTGTGGGTTGCTCTTTCCTGATAGCGTCCACCAGCTCTGTAATCTTTCCCTTGATACGCTTTGGATTATCATTCTTCACATTGTTGGTTCCGACGTGTAGGATAACTTTTTCTGGCTTTCGCCTCAAAAGAGGTTTGATAAAGTCATGCATATCTTCAACTGTAGCTCCAGGGAAGGAGTGGGAAGAAACATGATGGTTTCTCGACAATTTCTTTGGTTGGATAAATTTCGTCATCGAGTCTCCAACAAGAACAACTTTTGCTTTCTCTTTGCGATTACCTTGTGAATCCTCGCCTCTTGTACTGTTGCTGTTATTTGAGAGTCGATTGTTGTTTCTGTTGGGGAGTCTGTTGTTATTTCCTTTCGCTTCACTACCTGTTTGTCTGTCTCCTGACAACCTTCGGGGATTACTCCTGCTTCGCTTGACCTCCTGCCATTCCGCATCATTGTTACCTCGCTGACTGTTGTTATTCCTGTGATCATTAACATTCTGGTCAAATTCTTCTTTCAGTAGCCGCAGTGCTGTCAAAAGACTATCCCTTTCATCTTCCAAAGCTTTTATCTTAGCAAGAAGCTCTTCGTAAGAAGGAGACAGCTGCCTTTGCTCGATTTTGGCCTCCAGCAGAGCAAATTTCTTGGATAGTTCAATAATAGCAGCCATGTTTTTATCACAACAACAGTTAATAAAGTTTTTTTGTAATGTAGATGTCTCCTGGATTCTCTCAGCAGTGTCCTCGTCGGCCTGTGCTACCACTTCGTCTCCTTCGTGATCACCATCTCCCTCGATCTCGACGCCATCTTGACTATCACAATCGTCTGTCGAAGGACCAAAATCTTCCATTTCTTCCGTGATAAATGATAAAATTTTCTGTTTCGTCTCACGCTCTTTCATTCCCTGCACATTCAACGTTTTGGTGTTCGGATAGAATGACAAGGTTACGCATTCTGCTTTCAAAACGTGAAAACCGCCATTATTCGATGTGAACGTCCAGTTGCCCATTAACTTGAGCTGGTCGTGAGCAA
The DNA here is from genome assembly GCA_964017195.1 of Siderastrea radians. Taxonomy (NCBI): domain Eukaryota; kingdom Metazoa; phylum Cnidaria; class Anthozoa; order Scleractinia; family Rhizangiidae; genus Siderastrea; species Siderastrea radians. Next base: position 27,747,051 of record OZ024888.1, on the reverse strand, counting down.
AACATTTTAAAGATTCCAGGCTTCCTAACCACTTAAACTTTGATCTGTTGCGACTCTTATCAACAGATAAAGGAAAGCTAGGAGGAATTGGAGTACCTGGCTGTTCCAAACTGGGTAATATCTCGCTTGTGTCAAGAGCACGTGCTTCGTCCGCCATGATCAACCTGGATACCTATATATGTATAATTGTGTATGGATGGATGGATGGATGGATGGATGGATGGAATCTTTTATTTATACACGAAATCTTATCAAATTTAAACATACAAGTTTAAATTTGGTTTCCATAAAATCCGTGAATTAACTAATTAATACAATACTTTAAAATATGTACTTAAACTTAACAATTTACAAGGCGATCTTTAACTAATTACTTTACAAGTGCCGGTAGTAAGCCTCTTTTAAACTTTTCCAAAGACCTTTCTTCTTTGAGGTGGGAGGGAGAGCATTCCAGACCTTGACGCCACTGAAAGCAAAACTATTCTTGTAGTAATTTGTTCTGCATTTGGGCAGTTCTAGGTCGTAATTAGAAGATCTCAGACCGTAATTGTTTAAGGCGTTATTAGAAGTGAACATTTCGGTAAGGTATGGAGGTGCCAGGCCGTTAACGATTTTAAACATCATAATGGCCTTGTGAAATTGTCTCATGGAATTTAACTGAGTCCAGCCTAATTCCTCAAAAACTTCTCCAGAAGGCTTACTATAAGCAGCACCAGTAACAATACGAGCCGCCCTATTTTGAAGCCTTTGAAGACTATTACTTAATGTGTCACCTATTGAGTCCCAGACAAGACAACAATAACTGAAATAAGGCTCAATAATTGACCTATATAAAGTATCGATGTTCTCGGTATTTAGAACAGGTTTAACCTTTTTCAGTATTCATAAGTTGGAGGACACTTTTTGCTTTACACTTTGCAAGTGACCTTCCCATGTCAGGTTCTTATCAATATTGACACCTAGGCATTTAGTGGACTCTACTTGCCTAACATCCGTATTAGACGAGGAAAGTTCTATGTTACCGTCAAGAGCGGCAATTCTTTGTCTAGACCCTATTAACATAAAATCTGTCTTTAACAAATTAAGAGTAAGTTTGTTGACATTAAGCCAGGCGGCAATTTCATTAAGATCATTACTCAGATAGATAGATAGATAGATAGATAGATAGATAGATTTATTTATACTCGAAATTATGGAGCTTATTAGGCTCCTAGCTTAGATAGCTAATGAATCGAGTAAAATAAATAAAATACAATACTAAAAAAAAATGTTTGCAGTGAAGTTCTGAGATAATAAAAAAAACAAAAAAGACAAATATAAAGTTAATTAATTGATGGCATTATGAAGTTCACTGATTTATTTTGTATTACTTAGACAAAGCATTAAAGCTGGCAATCTTCGTAATTGCTTAGCTTTTGTTTCTAATTTCTAATTCTTGATTTCGCAAAGTACTCGAGGAATTATATTTTTCAAAAGTTATTAATTTTTTTTCTCTCATAATGACAGTATCTAGCAACATCGAACAACGTTCTGGTTTTACGACACTTCAAATGTTCAACAAGGATACTTCCTGCAACAAACTACGATTTCAGTTTACAGTTATTTAGTTAGATTTATAAAAAAAATGCCGTGTTCTTGTAAATTAGTTTGATATCATTGTTCGGGTTTGATTTTGATCCAAAAACATATCACTAAGGCAAATTAAAAATATTTGTCTACTGGGCTGAAGTAAATCAGTGGTAGTCTAAACAGCAAATCTATCAGCTGAGTTTTATTTATTAGCACTTTTAATCTGGCTACATACCTTGTAATGTAGGCTTGAGTACCAGCTGCCATTAGGGAAATAAGCCCCTCTGGATCTGATTCGAAGGATGACTGGGGGTGTTTTGTGTTATCGAGCAAGACACTTATAATCTCACAAGTGACTCTCTCAGCTATACTAGGGCAACCTAATGTAATGCAAGGGGTAATCAGTGATGGACTAGCTTCCAGGGCTGCTAAGCTGCAATGGTGTAGGCCAAGTGCAGTCTTTTTTCATAATTTTAAATAATTGCTGGATGCTTAAAATTGTTGAAGGTATTTATCTACCATGCTGTCAACCAATGTTTATGTCTGACCTAGCCGGTGTAATTTTGAACCAATCACAGTTATTTGCAAAACAGCTCGTACTTTAACTTTGGTGAAAATCCCACTGGAAGCCCTCTTTCTGCTACTGTTGTGTGTATACAGACCGTGACAGTTTACTTCGCTTTATTACTGCTACTTCACTTATTACAGAACTGGTTTATAATCAAGTTATTTTTTGTTCTTTATTCAGGGATATTACACTGCAACAGCAGCTGAATATAAAATGCACAGGTCTGGAGGATAACTTTGGAGACAGAATTTTTTTTCTCCAAGGGAAGCTTCGTAATCAAGAATAAACCAACTAGATAAAGCAACACATCAAGTGACAACCTATTCAGATACATTTAAATATCTTTCCTTAAGGTTGCTGAATTTGTATAAATAAAACATTGTGAAAGAAACACTACATGTATGTCATTTCATAACAATAATAATATTTCCATAGTGTCTTGATAATTTGAGGGCGGCATGGTTGACTAATGGTTAGTGCGCTGGACTCTGAATTGAGCAGTCCGGGTTCAAACCATGGCCAGGGTAATTGGGGTAATTGTGTTGTGTTCTTAGACAAGACACTTTACTCTCATAGTGTCTTTCTCCACCCAGGTGTGTAAATGGGTACTGGCAAGTTTACTGCTGTGGGGTAACCCTGCGATAGACTAACATCCCATCCAGGGAGAGGGAGGGAGAGAATACTCCTAGTCTCTTCAAGCTGTTGAAACTGGTATAAGCTGCCGCCTGATGGGACACTAGGCTGGAATACAGACTTGAAAAGGTCAAGCAGCTTGAAGCCTGTGTCAGAGACAAACTAAACACCAGGGTTTTGCTCTTCAGTGATGCAGGCCAACCACTTGCAAAATAATGAATAAAACCCATTTGAACCTCATTAAGTTTCGAACCATTTATTGAACTTCTCAGCTTTCCACAACAGGCGATTTGCTGTGCATGAAGTCTCCACTAATGAGTTGTTGTGGAATCACTTTTTAGTTACAACAGATGCAATAAAACATTTCAAAGTGACCTTCAGTGCATGGGTAATCAAAATGATAGTATAAAGCTCTAATGATGCCAATTATGGGCATCAGTAAACCCATTTATCATGCTAGAGCCTGGAACAGGCTATATAGGCCCACTCGGGTAGAAGCAATTCATGCAGCAGAAAAAGCAGTTTGTTATCTTCCCAGTCCCCTCAATAAAGACTGAAAAGTTATTTTGGGTGTTCTAAAGGAACTATAATTCAACCGTGACATGAGAATCAGTACAGTACAAACAAATAATTCGCTGGCTTCTTCAGTAAACCAGTGCTCTTTTGACGTCCATCTTGATCATCTACGGGAACTTGTTCTTCTAAATTGGATTCTCCTAGTCCCAAAGAACACATAATTAAATCATTTTGAAGGAAACTTTATAACTCCCAAAAACAGTGGAAGTTCGTGGAATGAAAGTGCTTAACTCGACGCAGGAAACTTCAAAAGTACAGACGGTTAACACTCAAAAAAGGGACATTTTCGTTTAGTCAAAACGGCGTAGATCGACTGGTGCGTACTGGTGCATTATGTTTCCCATATTGGAAAATTTCTAAGCTTTTGATTTATTATAATTTTACGCCAAGCACCACTAGCTGAAAGCCGTGTTCAACAAAAACTTCCGACCTACTAGACAAAGAGAAAAATCGGCCATTTCACCTTGTTCGAGAAATGTCAAAATTTACCATGATAAGCTCTAAATGTAAGAACTTCGACGCCAAAACCTTACTTTACTATTCCCGAACTTTCCAAATCTAATATTGTAGCAGAGAAAAGCCCAGCGAAAGTTGTGCAAACGATGATCAAACTCACCCGAAAAACCGCTCGCATCACAACAAACTTCCGCCATGTTGGAAATTTATCAAAACAATGCATTGCAGTCCTAGTGCGCACACCACCTGTTTTAATACCGTGCACTAAATTTTTGCGGGTTCTAATTTTTGCGGGTTTTTTGACGATCCGCAAAAAATGTTACCACAAAAAAAATTGTGCGAGAAAATTTACTCCACTGTCGAAATTATAGTCAAACGTCATTTTTTACATGTAGTGTAAAATCGTGTTGGTGCCCATTGCAATCGGTACACTAGGAATTTAGCTGTTAAAGCCTTATAAAAAAAATCGTCTGAAGGCATACAATTTAGTAACTGATTAATGTGTTTTACGTTCAGCTGTATTTCGATCGCATGTTAGTACTCAAAAAAAAAAAACGAAAATATTTATAATTCCAGTTGAACACATTCTCTTTCCCAGAGCTTACGATCTGTTCGGTAAGGTTTGGTACCCACTAGAGACATAACGATCATAAACATAATCATAATCACAACCATAAACATAAGGTTCTTATGATCTAGTGGGAACCGGTATCTTTAGAACGACATAATCAGTTGGGGAGGATACCAGTTCTGGAAGAAACGAAAACAATTGTTCTACGTCACGAAACGTCATCGATCAAAACATTGGATCGCATTTCATAACAAATATTCTCTGCAGCCAAATTCAAGATGGCGGACAAGCGCGAGGAAAGTACATACGATTTTTATTTAATTTCGTGCCGTAATCTTTTTTCTTTGTCGTGTTTGCAGCTCTGAAGTTGTAAACGAGCTTATTGCCAACATAAAAATGGTCGGAGTTCGCTTTCTCTTCTTGTAAGTCTACACTTTTTAGTTTTATTTAGTTTAAGCACTGGTCAATCGAAGAGAGTTTACGGAGTTTATGAGAGGTCAAAGTCTCGCTCTCGTTTGGGCGGTTTGGCCTGAACTCTTGCGCTCTCCTCGACTTTGAACGTGCTTAAATTTGTCTTGAGAGTCGTCGAGAGTTTTCTCTAAAGCATAACGAAATGAACGCGTCACTCGTGACGGACTTTTGATAACTCTCGTTCTGGTTTGGCCCGAGTTGATGATAGTCGATGGGAGTCGACGAAAACTCTCAATTCTCATCAACTCTTACTCGTTTGGCCCGGGCTTAAGTTGTGTGTTTTCTTTCTTTTATCGAATGTACCCACATATCATTGTATTTTAAGTTAAGGGCTAATGGTTAAGTCGAGCCTGTAATGCGAGGTATCATTGAAAGCGCCCCTTCATCTAAGACTGAAAAAATATGGAGTGAGCTTGTCATATTATCGCATTTCGTTCAGACTTTTTATTTTTTAATTTTTTGTGATTTTTTGTAAAACATAAAGCATGGCTAGAAAAGGTGCCATAGAGCTTGATATAACACTGTAGTTTGCATTTCAGTATAGTGATTGGTAAATGCCTGTACCAAGAAAGGTGAAATGGAACAATAAATGTTGGTCTTTGAAATTGTTTTGCAGTCACACTTAATTGCCCTTGCAGGATTCACCTGAAAATTTCATTCTGTGGTGATATAAATCCTGTGATTGCCAAAGTGTAAAAGTACATAGAAAAGTACATTTATGTTCATGTATTGCTAGCAGAACATTTTTCATATAATTTTAAGAGTCATCTCAGATCCTGAAGGGTGTCAGAGGGTTTATTGTGAGTGTAAATTGAAAGATCCTTGGTTGCAATATATTTCATCTAAGCCTGGGAACGTTTAATTTGTTCTTGTTATCGAGACAAAAATGCAAATGTGAAACAAGAAATAAGCAGTCAAAATGTTTCAGGTTAATCTTATTTTATTTCGTGTCAACACTCTACATCTTATTCTTCTTTGTTCCTCCATCCACCTAGAAACAAATCACAAAAACAATTTTTAATTTGTTGATTTAATTTGCATCCATAACTGAGCAAATCATGGGGAGGAGTCACAAAGCCCTTCTCATCTATGATGTACCCTAAGTATTGGTTCTTAATAAAAGCCTATTGTTATGAAACAATACACTGAGGATTATATCTTAGTTAGGAGAGCTTTGTGAAAATACCCAAGCAGGGCCGTAGCTGCTTTGAGGCAAACCGAGGCACTTGCCTAAGTCTCTTTTTACATTGTTTTTATTTTTTTTGAAGGGGAAAGTAAATACTAAGGAAAAGAAGTTAACCATCTACATTGCCGCAGTTATACTGGCTACGGCCCTGCCAGGTCATATCTGGCACAATTCAGAGATTCTTTTGATTCTCTAATAACAAGAACTATATCATTATAATGTTCCTGACAGGTACTGTAATCTTACTGCCTTGTCCCCAGCATGCACATAATGGCCCAAGATAATTTAGCAGAGGGCACTGGGAAAGATGGAATGGAGGAAAAAACTAAAATAACTATTCTTCCTGTAGTTTCCCCTCTTGCACATACGAGTGCACTTTAACTAATATTTACCAACAAACCTGTACTTCCGTCTCCCCTCCTTCTTCAACATCTGTCAGGCCTGTTGTTATTGCTGCCACAGCCTCATCCATAAAATTATGCTTAATGAGGAGAACCCATTCACAGGGATGTACCCCCCCCCTCCTGCCTGCTTGTTTTGGACCCACTATCTGGTTATAATTTATATAAAAATGCTTATCTCCTACTCAGGGAAATTTTGAATATCTTATGTTTTGGAATAACTTTTAAAATTATAATTACTGGTAATTTGTTACGGAGATAATCAGAATCTTTGCATTGCAAATTGAACAAGCAGTGATAAAAAAAACCTTGGCGCACAGAGATCTACATTTATTGTGCCACACATGCAAAGGGTGTACATCTGGGGAAACCAAAGCCACATTTTGTTGCCACAATTGAGAGATTTGTTGCCAGAAGAGATTACACTTTGTCTTTCGTTTTCCTTTAACTTGAAGGTTAGCTCCACAAATGCAGCAAGAGTCCTCCATAATTTGATGATGAACTTCCATTTCTTACAATTTCTGTAGGCAGTCAAGACACATGAAACTAAATTTAGCAAGGAATTAAAACTGTAACAGTAGGAGCATGAAAGATAAATCATCAGCAAAATTAAAACAGCGATTGGCAAACGCTATCTAATTTATTCGAAGTAGTAAAAATATAAATAAAGTTCCTATACTCTCACTGATTTATCACACCGTCAATTTCTGTAGGCAGTCAAGACACATGAAACTAAATTTAGCAAGGAATTAAAACTGTAACATGTACAGTAGGAGCATGAAAGATAAATCATCAGCAAACTTTAAAACAGCGATTGGCAAACACTCTCAAATTTATTTCGAAGTATTAAAAATGTAAATTAAGTTCCCCTATATCACTGATTTATCACACCTTCAAATGATGCCTATATTATGCCTCAAAACGCTAATGACTGAGCGAACATAAGCGCTCTTGTCCAGATCGAAGCGATGTATCAAGGAATGCATACAGTGTATGAGCAAAGCATCCAAGTAGTCAATTTTAAAATGGATTACCATTTTTCCTAGGTGGTTTCCAGCGACGAAACTTTCCAAAAACAACATTTATTAACGGCACAATGGAGGAAAATTGTTCTCTTGGACTAGAAAATTCTCCATGACAGAGAAAACAAAACAAAAAAAACGTATACTTACATTTCATGTCCGCCAACATGGCGGCATTGTCCACGATCCACAAACTTTCGTTGCTGAAATATCCGTTGTTAACTCTACTTTCGTCGCCAAAATGCAACCGTGCTAGCAGCCATCTTGTTTTCTACCAGATTTGCTACTCAAAGTTCCCGGATATTGCGCCTAGAGACTGGTAAGGAGCTTTTAGCATTAGGCACCAATTTCTCTCTATTATTTTTACCGATTTTTGCGTATTTTCGCAAGAACAAAAGAAATGTGACGTCACACTTTCTTCCGAACTGGTATCCTCCCGAACTGATAATCATAACCAAAGACATAATCATAATCATAAGAAAATGGTTGATCAATTTCTTATGAAAAATAATGCAAAGACTGGTCAGACAACGTGCACGAGGCGTAAATACAATATTTCGGCTGGCCAACACCAGCCTTCTTCAGGTTTATTGAATAAAACGCGAATTTACATGGTCTTTATATAACGAACCGGAAATAACAGGACAGGGCTACGTGATGTGTTAAAAATACAGAAAAAAAAAATAATAATAATGAAATAAAAGCGGAAATACAGTATAATAGAGATAAGGAAAAAGCTGGTTGGATTACATTTCATCTCTTCTGTTAAGACCTGCAGGCTCCAGTGTGTTTCCTCGGTGGATGAGGAATGCCTCACGAGCCTTTCTAACTAAATCACGATTGGTATATAATTTTTCAAGTGGTATAAGAAGCATATGATTAACCGTATGATTGCCAGTAATAAAGTGTCGTGAGACAGCGGTAGGATTGTAGCTGGAGGTGTTGATAATGAGTCGCCTATGTTCATTAAAGCGTTCTTTGAGGCGACGTTTAGTTTCTCCGATATATTGAAGATTACATTTAGTACATTGAATCATGTAAGTCACAGACGTTTCACAAGATCAAATCAAATCGCACATTACTTGTGAAACGTCTAATGTGATTTACATGATTCAATGTACTAAATATAATCTTCAATATATCGGAGAAACTAAACGTCGCCTCAAAGAACGCTTTAATGAACATAGGCGACCCATTATCAACACCTCCAGCCACAATCCTACCGCTGTCTCACGACACTTTATTACTGGCAATCATACGGTTAATCATATGCTTCTTATACCACTTGAAAAATTATATACCAATCGTGATTTAGTTAGAAAGGCTCGTGAGGCATTCCTCATCCACCGAGGAAACACACTGGAGCCTGCAGGTCTTAACAGAAGAGATGAAATGTAATCCAACCAGCTTTTTCCTTATCTCTAATATATAGATTTAGCCAAGCCTAAAAGCGGAGCCGCGAAGGAATAAACTGGTGTTCGTTTCTCAAAAATAGTCCTGAAACTTTTCGGTCTGAAATATATTTCGGGGCTTTTTTTGGCTCGTTCGCTTTCGAAAAGTGTTTCTCAAAAAGCCTGAAAGTGTTCCGAATTGTCGTCCAATATTTTGGGGATCTGTTCTGTAAAACCAAGCTCGAAAGGTCATTCTAGAGGCTGAGCACAGCTTGATAATTTTTTTTTTCGGGCATCAAACTGAACACATTTTACTCACGAACCGTGTTGCTTGGTGTTTGTAATGTTTCCATATCCTGTCATTAACTGTCAAGGCTTGTCAATTCTCCTTGGATTATTGGCTGTTCGCTTGAATGAACTTATTACTCTGGTCAAAAATTTATACTGACATTTCACCGGCATTTTACTGGGATTACCCGAAAGAAAGGATCTGGGGAGCTTCGAAGCACTTGTAATAAACTTATCGAAGAAATGTCGCGTAGGTTTTAGCAGCCGCGAAAAAATTCAAGCACTTTGAGGAACACACATTACTTACCGGATAAAATAGTGTATTATTCCGCCTTGGTTATTGTCATTAATGAGATATGGAAGCACAACTCCGACCGGAACTAATCCGATACGAAGTCGCATGAATATGGGAAAAGGGTTCCGGGAACTAAGGAGCTCAGGACAGACAGGTTACTTGTATTTCACTTAATCAACCGCAAGTTCCCGGAACACCTTCCCATACCGGAGATGGCATCAACCCCGGCTTGAACTGGGTGGGTGGGTGGGCGCCAACTAAAGTTCCCTCTTCGTCGGTTTGAATTAACTAACCACGAGTTATGAGCGTCCTTTTCCCTTTATATTACCCAGCGACCAATGAGCAACAAGTCCTATTGCAACACATTGCTCTGCACGTGCTGAAGGTGATTAATGACCTAATCTCGGCGGAATATACATATTTACATGACTGTGCATCGTGTATTATTCCGCCTTGGTTATTGTCATTAATGAGATATGGAAGCACAACTCCTCCCTTCACCGCACCGCTCCAACAAGAAGACAGACCACTGTCACATCAACACTATATTTATTCCTTATTACCTCTCCAAACCTTATCCTAAATATCTCTAAACATATATAACACTCTAAACTAACTTGACAATGTTAAAGGCACTGCACTTTGAACTGACAATTTATTCCGGAAACGCAGTGACAAAACCTGTCAATTCATTGGTTACCTTATAGTGTTTACCCGTGTCCTTATCTAAATCCGCTAACTTTGCCGCTGGACCTGCTGGATTCAGAACCTGTTTCAACTTAATATAATGAAGGGCCGTCTTGCTAGACTTCCAGCCTACATGATCCATTATGTCATTAAGAGAGACATCTGCAAGTGCCATTGAAATAGCGGCACCACTTCTAAAACCATGTAGAGTGAAACGCGTGCTCGAAAGACTCCCCTGCAACTGTTTCACGTAAGTGTCCAACCTAGCCTGAGCCGCAGAAGGGTCTAACGCGCAAGACGTTACCGTACCTTTTTTAGACACGGAGCGAAATAAATAACCTGAAGACAGCCGAATGTTTAACAGTCTACAAATCTTGAAATATAACTCAATACCCCAGACTGGGCAAACGATCTTATTTGAACCCCTCTTGAATGCAAAAACGTTGGCGTCTCCGGACCGTAACGTTTTTGTCCATACATGATTAAACAAAAATCCAGAATTATCTGGAAAGTGCAAAATTGTCGGAGTGGAGATACCTAACAGGTCGGCTGCCCGATCCGCCGAGAAAAACAGAGCCTTAAAGAAAGCTTGATCTCTGGCTAACACAAAAACCTGAATAGGATCTAAAGTAGGATTTCTTAATTTTGACTGAATATGCCGTGAAAGGATCTCAACATCTGAAAGCAGAACCGGATCTGCTTGGCGCGGGGTAATTCGTGCTCTCAACTGCTCCTCACGAACATTAGCCAAATAATCCTTCACTGACCTAGAAGAAGCAGGGTTACCTACACCTAATACAGAGTGCCATTCTGCTCCCCTACCGTGCTGGATAAAAATTGCTCTAAGTTTTCCTATTAAGGAGTCTACCGTACCAAACGCAAGCCGTTTGGGACAAGCACATTGACTTCGCTTACGCTGTAAAACAAACTCACAACTTGGATTATGAACCAAAGTTCTTCCATCCTGATCCTTCCACACTAGAAACGCCACGACATCACACGGTAAAGCTGAACTTAAAGTTTTCTGACACGATAAAGATAACAGGAACCGAGCAAACTCCATCTCCAAGGCTGTCTTCTGCTTCGCATATCGAGTAGTGTTACGTGTTTGAATCAACTCTTTAACTCGCGCTGCAATCTGTTCTTCATCCACCTTATGTTTAAGTTTCAAGGCGTCATCCTTGTCCAATACAACTGTCTTCCTGTTGTAACCACAACTCCGGCAAAAGCGAAACCCTTCATCATTTGGGTACTGGCAACGTGGGCAAGCCACCGATGGCTGGAACAACTTGGGAATTCTCGGTAGAGACTGAAGTCAAAGAAAACGAACAATGTTCAAGACTATATGGACAACTTCGTTGATTTGAACCATACTTTAGTTGGTTAGAATTTCGAAACTCTAAAAGCCCAAAGCTTGAAAGGACAAACCCGTGGTTTGTACCCGGACCTGGACGGGTATCTAAGGACATCCCAATCACCCTCTGAACCTAGACAAATTGCTTTCCGAGAAAGACCTGTCAAAATTGGCCACCAGAATGGTCGCGGGTAAAGTCCAGGAACCACAATTGTGAATGAAATTCGAAATTGAGTAAGGAACCTTAGTACGGCAGGAACCAACCCAAATGGTGGGAAAATGTACGGGTTGGCCATAGCAGGTCCGATATGATTAATGTCCTGAGCGAAGAAGTTCACACCCTTAGACTGAGGACTAGGACACGGGGTGAAATGCGGCAAAGGGGTTCCTCCTTTGGATAACTGTGCGTTAGAATCCAACGCCATCAAATCGAATGTATGACCACAGAGACCACCAAATGTATGTTCAATTAACTCCCACACTCTTGGAGAAAGTGTTGAATCCAATGCAGAAAGGCATCTCGACGGGCCATCGGCCTCATTTCGATCTGACGCGATATGAGACAGTTCTAACTGCAGATTTCGGTTAACAACAGTGAAATAGAGTTCCTTGTGGCTGCCGTCAATTGAGGAGAGTTTTTACTTCCTTGGCCATTATACGTGTCAATTGCTACTTGACTGTCAACCTGTACATCTACCCGACAGTCCCGCACATGCTCCGGAGTGGCTTTTATTGCGTTCGAGATAGCAAGCATTTCCTTGGTAGAGATGTTTAATCCAATCTGCTGTGGATTCCAATAATCCCTAAAGGATTGATCACCTGACGTTGAATGCATGACGCATCCCCAACCGTATCCCGAAGCATCCGTGGATAACGATAAACGAACATGCCTCTCTTCACACCAAGGAACGTGGCCTTTCCAGGAGTCGAGAAAACGCCAATGGCAAATTTCCTCCCGAAGAGAATCAGTCATCTTAACTTGTCCATTTCCAGGAGATGAAGCAATAGCTGAACTTATATTTCTTATAAACAACTTAGCCCCAGGTACTGCTAAGGAAAATGAAACACATTTCCCCTGGAATCGTTGAAGAGTGCGGACATTCACCGTTTTTTTTGCAAGCCAGGATTTCTTCTCTTAAGGTAGCGAACGCAACGACTTTACTCCGGGGAAGTTCGAAAGCTTGCTTTGAAGAGTCCACCACATGACCGAGATACTCTATACGCTTAGCCGGATACAAAACGGACTTCTGAATGCCAATTGTGTACCCTAATTGAATTAACAATGATGCAACAATGAATATGGCTACTTTCGCTGCCTCCAGCCTGAACTTTTCCGTGCGAGCTGAAGGAGATAAAGACCAAGGCCCAGTTGGAGCAAAAAACCTCACCGTTAAGTCGATCATCAATGTACAATGAACAAGGAACTCCACATGACCTTAAATAGCTGGATGCAGCCAATCCCATAGTATGGTAAATATATGGAGACTCTTTCCATCCAAATGGCAAAGTTGTGGAGACAAACCACCATCCACCCCATTCAAAACCGAACAACACCTGTGAGGACTCCTGCAAGTGGACGTGATCGTATCCTGACTTATCATCACATTTCGTAAAATACGAATCTTTGTAGATATAGCGCTTCACATCCACTAATTTATCAAGTGAAAAAGGACAATCCTTCATCCACAGATTGAGGAACCTGGCGTCCAAACATAATCTCGGCTTGGATGGCTCTACCGTGAGCGGAAGAACTAGGTACGGTGGTTCGTCCAGATCAACTTTTCCCCAAACCCTGACGGAACCCATCGCCACACGTTTGAGAATCGCATCCGAAATGAAGGTAGAAAACTTCTTACACAATGCATGATTCCGGAAATATTTAGGCGGAGGAAAATCAGAGTCGTATGATTCACCCTTAAAAGTACCCGAATAGTGATTCACAGAATCATGCACGTCTACTTTGCTCGAGATCCAATTAAGTATTTGGTCACCCTTCGGATGGTTAATCAAAATCTTCTGCCAGGCGGACGGGTCTTTGTGAACGCCGCCAGCCACAAAATGATCGGGGTCACGAAATCGCAACAGAGATAAATCAGGCACCTCTTCGGAAACTAGAACGTCCTTTATAGTGGGAATCTCTGTAACTCCCTCCTGAACGAGGACCCCATCTATAGTAGTCGAAAATAAGTTCTGATTGGGAGGCTGACAACAGGATAATTTATGATCAAATTCCTCATCTATCTTTTCCCAGGCAGGAATTTCAAAGCCCTCGCAGATCCTTCTCCGCTTCACCTGGCGGATCTGCGAAATAATTGGGAAAAATACTTATGGGAAACTGAAAACCCAAACGAAATTATCCCTCCCAAGAGAATCTAACCACTAAAGATGAGGTCCCCGATCAGGAGAGAGTAACTTCCCACGCCCCGAAAGGAACGTCCACAGACTGCCCAGCAATAAGGCTAGCCCATGGGAGTTGCTCACCCTCATCGAAGATAAAACTAAAATTTTGTTGTGGTACCCATATGCCATGAAATAAAAGACTAAGAAATGCCCTAAAAATACCAAATAACAGTAACAAAGGAAATCAACTTTGTACACACGAATCAATTTTATACTGTTTGTAATTCATTTATTTTTAGTCTTATTACACGCAAATGGTTCAACTGAACTTAAAACCACAGATTTAATCTGTCCGATCACACTGGCGACCCCCTGAACCATCTCCCTCTCTTTGCTGGTGGTGGCTTTCCCTCATCTCTCCAGCGCATTTGACAATTTCTCTGGTAATGACCATGACCCTTACAATAGAAGCACTGAAGACCGCCTAGAGATCTACCACGATCACGACCTCGGAACGTGGGTGTAGCCGAAAAGGATGGGACCCTCAGGGCCTTGTCGACCTTTGTCATAGCATCAAGCACCTTCTCTTGGTCTTTGTCTCCAAAAAGAGCCAAAACATATCTTTTAAATTGCTCATCTGAACCACCCATCTTCTCACGTAAAGCTTGGAACACTGTAGAGTAGTAGTTGGCTTTAGGGTGCTTGGTTTCCAGAGCCACAACCTTCAGGTTTAAAATCTGCTCGAACACCTGGTCCTTATTAAATGGTACAGCCTTTGACTTCACCAACTGCATAATCTTTTCGATGATACCATCAACAGTCGCTTGCTGCGATTGTTCTAGCTTCTGAATTCTCCTCGCGAAATCCTCCATATTGGGGATCTAAAGCCAACACAGGAAGTTAGCTTATAACTGACTCAATAAACCCATATTATATCGATCCACTCTCTCAAGCAGCCTCGATAACGGGCCTACGTTATCATTCTCTCATGCTGCCTCGATCACGGGCCCATTATATGATTTTCTCAAGCAGCCACGATCACGGGCCTGCGTTATCATTTTTCCATACTGCCACGATTACGGGCCAGTTTTATCATTTTCTCAAGCAGCCACGATCACGGGCCTGCGTTATCATTTTTTTTTAATACTGCCACGATCACGGGCCAGTTCTATCATTTTCTCAAGCAGCCACGATCACGGGTCTGCGTTATCATTTTTTTTTTATATATATATACTGCCACGATCACGGGCCAGTTTTATCATTTACCCAAGCAGCCACGAACACGGGCCTGCGTTATCATTTTATACTGCCACGATCACGGGCCAGTTTTATCATTTCCTCAAGCAGCCACGATCACGGGCCTGCGTTATCATTTCTTTTTTTTTCTTTTTTTTTTTTTATACCGCCTCGATCACGGGCCAGATTTCCCATTTTCTCATGCTGCCTCGATCACGGGCCAGCGTATCATTTTCAAGCAGCCACGATCACGGGCCTGCATTCTAATGTGATGTATATATACTGCCTCGATCACGGCAAGTTTCGTAACAGACAATAACAATTCAGTGCTTTCACAGACGCGACTACAGCAAATATTAAACCCGATGTTCTATCCAGCGAAGCCATACGGTATAAACTACCCGTTGTAACATAAACACAGTAATAAAAAAATTTAGAAACCAGCAAAGCAAATCAAAATGAAGGGATAAAACTACAGAAAGACCAACGAGGCAATAATATAAAACAAACTTGGGAACCCGTAACTAGAATTAAATTCACCGCAATACCAAGGAACGCAAAACAAGGGAAAACGACATTACTACAGAAAACCCGACCAGGCGACCAAACCCCTAGTATAAGCTTCGCGAACTAGCGACAAAAGTTTAAGCAAACAAGAAATAAATACCTCAGCGACTTGTCCATCTGCCGCTGGAGCGTTCGGTGCCGGTGCATTCGGTGCTGGTGCATTCGGTGCCGGTGGATTCGGTGCTAGTTCATCTTCTACACCTTGTAGCACTGCAAGAACCGCTGCAGGAGCTGCAATAGGAGCTTGTTCTTCCATGAATCTACAGTTCGAGCCGGGGTTGATGGAAACAAAGACGACGCCAACTAAAGTTCCCTCTTCGTCGGTTTGAATTAACTAGCCACGAGTTATGAGCGTCCTTTTCCCTTTATATTACCCAGCGACCAATGAGCAACAAGTCCTATTGCAACACATTGCTCTGCACGTGCTGAAGGTGATTAATGACCTAATCTCGGCGGAATATACATATTTACATGACTGTGCATAGCTTTAAACTCAAAACTGTTTCGCTCATAGTTATTTAAGTAACCCTTATATTTCGTTCTCTAACTTGAGACCATCGAGATTGAAAACACACAAACAAACACCGTCCAAACATTCTTAACTCTGTGGCATAAGTTTTGCGGCTGCAAATTGTCTGAAATTCGAGCGCTTTTAAAAATGCACAGAACTGTTTTTGGAAGCTTTTCGGATGTAATAGCGGAGCCTGCGGGCAAAGCCCGCCAGCGGAGCTCCATTGCTAAGGAAATATGGTAACCTATCAATCCGAGAAATTTTGGTTGTGACGTAATAGTCACGTGACCGTCCGCCCGTACATCCGTACGTCCGTCCGTCCGCACACTCTGTGAGAGGGGGAGGGGAGTCCCAAGACAACCCGACGGGGGCAGAGAATGCCATCTTTTCTTGGCGGGAAATCGCACGGTGCTTTAGGGCAACCGGCATTTTTCTTGGCGGGAAATCGCATGACCATCGTCGCTTTTGAAAAAAAGGTTTCTTTAAAAGTTTAAGCTTCTTTAGCATTTAACGATTGCTCAAGAGTAATGAAGTTTTATACTTGACAAAAAAACATCTAATATATATAAATGGAAAGAAAAAGTTCAAAAGAATACTGGTAGAAGGTGAAAAGTTCAAGTTACGAAAGCTGCATTCAAAGGACTTCATCGCTTTGTTTTCTTCACTTCGGAGAGTTTGCCCTGTTCTGAAACACAACCGAGTAAGTGAAGTTTTTAAAAGGTCTAAGGTACAAGATTTCGAGTATTACGATGAGAGAAATTACGTTTTGAAATGTAAATTTGAGTTATGCCATTAGAAATGTGTTATTTACTTTTGACTTTAAAAAAATATTAGAAAACGCGCTCAGATTTGTAACAGATTCTTGAATATTTTGCCATGCTGAGCCGATTTCACTCGCGTGGACCGACCTACGATTTTGGAAGTGTAACGCGAATTGCATTTAGGGGTTTTCGAAGTAAGCCTATATAAAGTTAGGCGCTTTGAGGAACGCATAAAACTGTTTTCGCAAGCTTTTGGAATAAAATAGCTTTAAACCGACAACTGCTTCGCTCAAAAGATTATTACTATTGAAAACTTCTAGGACAAGAAAATCGACAGTTGCACAAAGAGATGGACCGGACAGTCAAAATTGAAAGCAAAGCTTGTGCAGTTGTCTTGCGACTGTGCTTAGACCTACTGTTATGAATAAACAAACACAAAATAATGGACAGAGAAATCATTTTTGAAAAAAGTTTATTCGAAAACCCGTAAGTTTACACTTAAATGCAATTCGCGTTACAGTTTCAAAATCGTAGGTCAGTCTACACTAGTGAAATCGGCTGAGCATGGCAAAATATTCAAGAATCTGTCACAAATCTGAGCACGTTTTCTAATAATTGTTTAAAGTCAAAAGTAAATGACACATTTCTTATGGCATAAATCAAATTTCCCTTTCAAAACGTAATTTCTTTCACCGTAATACTCGAAATCATGTACCTTAGACCCTTTAAAAACTTCACTTACTCGGTTGTGTTTCAGAACAGGGCAAACTCTCCGCCGTGAAGAAAACAAAGACGTGAAGTCCTTTGAAGGCAGCTTTCGTAACTTGAACTTTTCGCCTTCTACCAGTATTCTTTTGAACTTTTTCTTTCCATTTATAGATATTAGATGTTTTTTTTGTCAAGTATAAAACTTCAGTACTCTCGAACAATCGTTAAATGCTTAAGAAGCTTAAGCTTTTAAAGAAACCTCTTTTTCAAAAGCGACGATGGTCATGCGATTTCCCGCCAAGAAAAACGCGGGTTGCCCTAAAGCACCGCACGATTTCCCGCCAAGAAAAGATGGCATTCTCTACCCCCCCCCCCCCCCAGAGCTACATGTGACATTATTTAAAACAAAGACGTGTAGCTCTGGGGACGAAAATGAGTTGAACACGACTCTCTGAAAATCGCAAAAATTACTGAATCCCCAACAAGAAAAATCCAGTTTTTCCCAATCGCAGAAATTAGTTCCTACAAAACACAAAAATCGCCCATCCGCAAAATTAATCTCCCGACATAAATTTAGTGCTACACGGTAATTTTGGCCGAAAACGTCGCGAAATGTTTTCGTCCACACAAGCGTTTTCGCATAGTTTTTGCCTGTCCTTGTTAAGGCGTTCTTGTCTGATAACGCATGTGTTATGATGTGTTTTTGCCTATGATCCACAAGAACCCGAAGAGGTGGAAGCAAAGTACATGAAAGGTTAGCAGAGCATAAGTTAGTCTTTGCATTTTTTCAGAGTAAGAAAGTGTTTGCTAGCACGTGTAGAGCCTCGAATAAACAATATCTAAATGAAGCAGAAATAATTTAGTAATAAAGGGTTAGTAACTGTTGATTATTTGTCGTTGCTGAGGATAGATACGGCAAGCGATTAACGAGCTGCAAGTCATGGACGGTCTACAAACAGTCAATCAGAGCAAAGTAAGTCTACCTTTCTACATGCTCAACGACGGAGTTCTCCATCAGGTGTCCAGATTGACCGCCCTGCAAATCCGTCTCGTTTTAGAAAGGAAGCTCCGGTAAGTTCAACGGAGGGATTAAAGACTGCTACAAGCACAAATCTTGTGCTTGCTACTGCTGAGAGCCCTCCATTTCACAGCCCTTCTGTGAAGTAAGAAGTTCGCTTACAGCTTCCCTGACCTGCGGTCCTGGGCCGCGGCCGTTAAGAACGGCTCCTGTAGGAGCCACAGATCTGCAAAAGTCAATGATCAACAATTTGAGGCGAACTAGGAATGGGGGCGAACTCGGACGGAAACCTCGTGTACGCGGATTGTTGCAAAATTGTGGCTTCCGTTCCTTGTTTTTGTTTGTTTGTTTACTTCTTTCTTCGATAAAATGAGATGAGGAATATCCAGTCGTAAGAGTTTTATTGCGCGATACTCTTCATCCGATTTACACCGCCGATAAGAGTCCAGCTTCAAGTTTACCAAGGCAACACCGCTGGACGAAAGGAAGAAAGACGCGTTTGTGCAGGGTTAGGCTCAATATAAACAGTCCCCAGTCATAATCAAGATCTCGTCCTTATTGGCATCCTACCTAGTATCGCACGAGTGAAGAAGTCGCACTTCTTTTGTCCGAAAGGGTGTAATTTAAAAACACTTTTCGTGATCCAGAGGTTCTATTTGTGACAAAGCTATTATTCCACCCAGTTTCGTCTCTCGATGGCTTTAATCTCATGTACGAGATTTCGTTTAGTTTTAATACACTCTTTCACATCAGCATTTGTGCATCTCGCGTGTAGGCTTTCCTGTTTTGACTGGTCTACATTTTAAACTCTTTTGGAGTTTTTTTTTTTGCAAATGTGTATTTGAATTGCTGTTTGTTGTAGTTCAAGTAAATTCTTAGTTCAATTTTTATTTTCCTTTGCTTATAAAACAAAAGAAAATAAAAATTAAACCAAGGTTAAAAGTGAACTACAACATGTTCGTTGACAGACTTCACACACACTGCCAACGTTTGATCGTTATTCCTAACAAAAAAATGACTGGCTTAAATGTGATGCAACTTCTTTTTGTCTATTAGTTTTATTGAAGTATTTTGCATGGTGTGCATACATTTCATATGTGATGGTAGGTTTTTCCACTCCAACAAACGGGGAACTTGAAAACGTAAATACGGCGTCTACGGGACTTCTGGAACAACTCTTGGGGGAAATTAGACTGAAAGGAGGCACTCGCTTTTGCGGGAAAGAGTTACTCGGAGATCTAAAGCACGAACTGTATTTGAAAATAACAGCGACAACTTGAGTTTGGTCCAACAGCACTTTATTCTTCTCAAATCCGTAATCAGAAGTGTGATCGAAATGTAACCGAAATGTAATCAGCACAAGAAATGTAATCGAAGAAAGTTAACAAAGTGATTGCTTATATACGATCTGTATACGAGTCTTTTGTCAACAGAGTATAAAAGATATACTAAGTAGCAGATGTGAAAAGTAAATACGGTAGAGCGGAAAGTCCTTTGAAGATAGCAGAAAATATTAAAAAGTCAACGTTTTACACCTTAGTTTATTATTGAAAGTGTTTGTTAGGAAGCTAGGAAATTGCCTTAGCTAAATTAAAAACTTCCGAGGTAAATTAAACTGAGTAGATAACTAATGGATCCTTGAAGGTGCTAATGAGCTGCTCGTGCCACTTGTCAAATAAACAAACAAGTACTTAAAATATTCATAGCTGAAAAACTAATACATCAGTTTTCCTATTCAATTAGAAAACACACTAGGTCAGCAAAACGTATTCATAAGAGATAATGAGTCAGCAAGATAACAAGTTCTAAATTAATCCCATAGAATTGAAAAGAGACCGCAGTTTCGGAGCGGAACTTATTAAGGAAGATAAATTAACGAAAACAAGTTATTAAGTAATATATCAAACACGAGAAAGAGTGTTTCATCAGGATATCCAAACCCCGAGAAGTGGGTTGAAAAAACGAGGCGCAGCCGAGTTCTTTTGACCAACTTCGAGGTGTTTGGATACATGATGAAACACTCTTTCGAGTTTTTGATATGGCTTCTCAAACCATTCATAATTCTTAGAGAAATTCAAAGCAAAAGTTTGCAAAACTTTATGCTAATTAAGATCCGGTATCCAAACCACCGTCACGGTAGTGATTTCCTTTGTTTTCTCTTTATGCATTATTAATGAGTTTGAGAACTTAAAATAACACTTCTAGAACTCTACGTTGATTAGACCTATTCAAGTACGGCTCAGGCAATTAAGTTATTTTCCGAATAACTACTGTTGGCTTTTGTAATTATTTTTGTCCTTCATCATTGTTGAAAATGAAACGTTTGAAAGGTTAAATACGTATTGTAAATATGGGTTTTCCACCGGCTAAAATATGAGTAGGATTAGCGAAACAATAAAAGTTAAACCAATATAATCTGAAAGCCAAATAAATATAGGCTAAACATGCACAAAATATGATAAACGACTGAAATAACGGATTGAACTGTAAATTAGCTAAATACGGAATTTATTTCCGTGACATTCATCCTTCCTTAAATCTTGACGTCCTCGTCAAGTGAAATAAGTCACCTAGGTCTGTAAAAACATTTTGAGTAAACATTATGTAAACGTCCCAAAATATGGCTGAATATAAGCATGAATAAATGTGGCTAAATGTGGTCTTTCTAAAGCTTAAATATGTGCTGAAACACTAATGACTAATACGAAGTAATAATCAATCTTAATGTAGTTTAGTCTCGTGCCACATACTCATACGTTACAGTTAAACTAAGCAGAACTAAAGTAATGAGAATAATGAACCAGCGAGGAGGATCAAAACGTTGTGACCACATAGAGCAAAAATAAGCACTGGTTGACAACTTGCTTTTACATGATCACAAGTACTCCGGGTAACTACCAGTGATTTATTTTTTTCACAATTACTCTATTTTTCTCTGTCTACAAATTTGACTCTCACAGGTCTGTCAGGAATGGTTAGTCCCCTCACGAGTGGCTCGACCTCCTCCGCACCAGGGGGGTAGCGAATGTCAAATTGTTGCACGATTCTGGCTAATAGAAGGTGAAGCTCCAGCTCGGCGATACGGCGGCCAAGGCACATCCGGGTTCCAAATCCAAACGGGATAGAGGAGAAAACCTCTTTGGCATCAATGAACTTGCTGTTTTGGTTATTATCGCGCAGCCATCGCTCTGGTTTGAACTCCTGAGCATCTGTGAAAATATTCTCATCTCGACTCATAAAATATGCTAAGCAGTTGACTTGAGTACCAGCGGGCATGTGATAACCGCTGAGGTTAATATCCGCGGGTAAAATTCGGAATATTACGATTAAAACAGGATAAAGTCGCAGTGTTTCTCGTACCCAGGCTTTCAAGTAAGGCATCTCTGCTAGCGTTGT
The DNA here is from genome assembly GCA_964017195.1 of Siderastrea radians. Classification (NCBI taxonomy): domain Eukaryota; kingdom Metazoa; phylum Cnidaria; class Anthozoa; order Scleractinia; family Rhizangiidae; genus Siderastrea; species Siderastrea radians. Next base: position 27,725,046 of record OZ024888.1, on the reverse strand, counting down.
TGGTGTCGCTGTGGTATTATTTCCTAGAACAGACAAAACTTCTTGTCGTAGAATTTCTTGTTTGTCTGGGTTCTTGGCCATCATGTACAGTATCCACTGCATCGTGTTGGAAGTTGTGTCAACTCCACCAAAAAAGACATCAATCACGCTCGCAAGAAGGTCGTCTTTGGTGAGCTTTCCACTCGACAGAAGAAACTCAAAGAAACCTGCTTTGTCATCGTCACGCTTGGGCGAATTGCGTGACTTGTCCTCAAGGTCATTGATTTTTCTTTGAATACACATTTCAGTGTACTCGTGCATGATGTCAAAACTGTCACAAAACTTTTTAAACTGTTCAGTCTCGTAAATCTTGTAGAACCAGACTGGTAAGAAGCCTACAGCCATTGCATTGTAGAGAAAGTCTCCCACAGCTTTAATGAAAATCTGTGCCTCTTTGTTAACTTGTGGCTCCAGACACCCAAATCTTTTGTCAAATAACATCTCTGCAACAGACTCAAAAGACCACTTGAAAAGTTCGTTATCGAGTCCACAAACTTCATTAGCTTTCTCTGAATCGATAGGCTCTCGGACAGTTCGCAATCTTTGAATGAAATCAGTTATAATTTCGTTGAAGCCAGAAGCGTAGTCAGCAACTTGTTTGGGTCGCAGCATTTTTTTGCTTAGCACGCTTCGATGCTTGTACCACTCGGGGCCATCTGCAAAGAAAACTCCGGGAATCCTTTTCCGTATCTCGCGATAATAATCGATAACAGGGGCTCCAGAGCGCTGTGGATATTTAGACTCGTTTCGCAGTACTTTCGCTACATCCGAGGGGTCAGCTAGTGCTACAACAATGTTACCGCCAAATCGTTCCTTGGATATTGGACCGTATTTGTTGACAGATTCCTGCTGTGAGGATAGTAGTCGTTTTCCAAGCGGCTCGCCTCGTCCACCAACAAATAATCGCCAGGCTGTTCCTACCACTGGAAGGCTGACGGGTCCTGGAATATCAGACAACGACTTAAAGGTTTCATCTTTACCGGATGAAGCTAACGTAGAAAGTAAGGTGATCGTTGGATTGTAGTTGTTGATGTTTCGCTGCAAACGCACGAAACGCAATCCAGAGACTTTCGAATTCCTAGCAAACGCCATGAGTTGTTATTAGTTGACACTTGCAGTTCCGCTGCAAGAGATCGCACACGCTTTTGACCTCCTTTAAACCCTGTTCAATGACCTTTAATGTGATTTTTGTTGCAAAATACCCGACCTGTTATACCTCACATTCGTTCCCAGTCGTCCTCGGCTGGAGATCAATTTTGCGCCTGGCAAAAAACGGCAAATTCAAAAATAGCGGGACTTGAACCACCGCTGACACATGAGGTGCCCAAGAAATTTTCTGATTGCAGAGAAATAAAGAACAGCTTCAGCAGCAGAGTTAAGGTATTTCGATATAGTTTTTTGGGACAATGCCTAACTTTTAAAATCGGCTCTTATACAGTCTTTTCCTTGTCGAATCAACGTGAAATTTGCACTACTTGTTGGTTTTGGATTGAGCTTAAGCGTGGTTTTATTTTGTGAAAATCGCTATTTCCATGACAACGATAAACAAAAATCCTCCAAGACATTAAAATTGATATTTTGCGCGATCCAGATTTCACTCTGGAAAGCAAATACCATCATCTTAAACTGTGGTGTATGGCAAACACAATATACAATAAAAAAAATTCTGTATGTTTCTTTTGAGGTAAATCGTAAGTAACATTTTCAACCTTAGCTTTTGCATAGTAACGGTAAATGCACCGAAAAATAGTCAATGCTTTGATGAAATGGCTAGAAAATACTGTTAAAATGTGTCTTTTACTTACTATTTTACGCGTAGAAAGGTTTGTTGAAACTGGTGTTTGCGATCTCGAGAACGAATTGTTTTCCTAAGATCATTCGCGTAATCATTTGGTGGTAATTTTGGAATTTGAGCGCTTTTGTGAAAATCTTAAGAACGGCCCACGCGTGCTTGACGATGTGACCAATTTTAGTATTGATTCTTATTAACAATAATTCACTTGAACACTTTTAGATTTAACGTTAAAGAGGACGTATGAACCGACGGAAAAGCTTGCGTTACAAATTCACAGTTGGCAAGTAAATGCTAATATATTCAAAGTAATGCGTGATTCATTGCTTCGTGATTTTTAACTGGTTTCTTTGTTCTTTGTTACACTGTAGATTACAACAGAAAGTAAAAATCGCGGAGGAATGTATTGCGTAGTACTTTGAATGTATTAGCATTTACTTCCTTACTGTGAATATGTAACGCAAGCTTTTCTGTCGGTTCATACGTCATCTTTAACGTTAAATCTAAAAGTGTTCCAGTGAATCAATGTTAACAAGACTCGATACAAAAATTGGTCACGTCGTCAAGCACGCGTGTTTCGTGTTTTAAAAAAAATCCATTGAGCCGTTCTTAAAAGATTTTCGCAAAAGCGCTCAAATTCAAAAATTGCCACCGAAATGATTACGCGAATGATCCTAGAAAAACAATTCGTTCTCGAGATCGCAAACACCAGTTTCAATAAAACTCTCTCGGCGTAAAATAGTAAGTAACAGACACATTTTATTTTCATTGGGGGGTGGGGAAGGGGGGCGTTGCTTATTATGGAAGGGAGTTTGGCGCTTGAAAAACCAATCAGCTATTATTTGTGATTTTGCGTCTAAACTAAAGGATTTTGCGTCTTAAAATTCTGCGCCAGAAGGAATGTGGATACAAGGTGGAGCGCAAATTCTATGCTCCAAAGAAATACAAGCATTGTATAAGGAATGCAATCAATGATCTTACGATCAAACTTTAAAATTATTTCGTTTCATACAGTGTATTTGCTTGTTTGTTTCTGTAGATTGTCCTGTTGTGGTAAATAAACCCTTAATTGCTGCACGTATGGTATTCAGATTGCCGTTTAGGTAGTTGGAATAAAACTCTAGTTTACGGCTTGTGTGGACTTGTAATCGGAGGTTATCATGCCGTTAACGTTCCTGGGATGTAATCTTAATACAAGCCAATGAGCTTTTATTCGGTTCGGGGGGCGGGGGGGGGGGGCTTATTATCGGAATTCAACGGTATTTTCATGCTAAGATGCTGGAACATATATTTCTCTTCCAACGTTTTAGGAGAATTTTGAGAAATTTTTCCTATCTTTGTGCTTCAAGTTGCATTTTAAAACGAGGAGGACTGGACGAAGAACAATAAAAAAGTACCGCCCTTACGCACGAATGATCAAACGTGTTGGCATACGTGGATCATGCTGAATAGGTAGTTTTCGTTCCTGACATCGGGTTGAACGGTCGTAGATTGCACGAATTTAAAGAAGAACCTAGTACAGTGGAGGGCCGTTATCTTGAAACTGCTAAGGATCTATTTCAATCTGTACTAAAATGCCTATACGCGTACAGCTATTTCAAGTAAGGTTGTCAGATCAACTCAAGCGACAAGACTGAAATATGGGAAGTTGCAAATCAGTCTTAGTTTCACGGTTGTTAGAAGTTGGTTAGGATATTTGAATTTCCTAGTGCAAGTAATAAAAGGGCACCATCCGATTATTGTCGATTATTCAATTATTGTCATGATTCGGCTTTTAATTTTCAGTAGCTAGTATTTGTTTAATATATAGATTTAGCCAAGCCTAAAAGCGGAACTCCAATTATTATTTATTTATTATTATTTATTTTATTTATTATTATTTTATTTATTTATTTATTATTATTATTATTATTATCATTATAATTATTATTTCAAGTGGTACCTGACAGCAATATTATATTTTAGGTAATTATTAGTAAATACACTCTCATCAAATTAGAATGTGCATACCTGCCAACCTTATAAAATCAGAAATAGGGACCACCCCCCATGCTCACCCCAGTCCTGGGGTAGTGCCCTGCCCCCACTGCCCCCCAACACTGAGCAGGATCTAGGTTGCTTTAAGGTTTTTGCATTATTTTAAAAAAATATTGCCTGTACTGTACTGTCTTAGCATTAGAATTCTCAGGTGTTGTTTAATGGTCTCAAGCACCACATGTATTGCACAAAACGATAGGATGTAGAAAAGTCATTGAAGACCCGTCTTTAACAATCCAGTTCCAAATTGTCTTTTTTTTCTTGAAAATCGGAATGTCCCGATTGTTTTAGGTTTTGAAACTCAAAAATCGGGACAATTCCCATTAAATGGGGACGGATGGCAGGTATGAACCTGTTTTACAAAATTCTAAATAAGCCCCAGTTTTAGGTTGTAAACTTAAATATTGGGCACAATAATTATTTTTGTTCACCTTACCTCGGCCTTTTCTCTGCCACAAGTCTACGGTTTAATTCATTTACATTATTGCAGAGTTGTCAAATTGTATAGACAAGGTACTAATTGAAAAATACCTCCACCTCATTCAATGGTTTGACAGATAAGTTGTGTGGTATAGAGCGAGGAAAAATGCGAGCAATGAGTACCGGTAAAATGTCCTTGACCATTAACTGTAAAACCACTGAATGATATTTATTATTCCACTACAATATTTGCCTATCATTTTAAATGATTTATTCAATGAGTGATTTGAAACCGGGACACTACAGTGCAATACGCTTTCTACAGTGCAATGCACTCTCATACTCTCGTGTATGTGTTTTCTCCTTATATGATAAACTGATGCTATAGTGGAATAATAATGTACCTTGTTTACTCTTATTGATGCCCAGGGACTATTATATTAAAATCAATCTCTTTAAGTACCCATCAGTCGTGAATCAACCACTCAACCACTTAGTTGATAAATCGGTCAATCAGTCAATAAAAAAATTTGTGACTAACAGTGTTGCCAACGCGAATAACAAATGGTCCAGTAACCACTTAAGTGACTTTGATGCACAGATTATGACTCACTATGTTACTACCCCTGACTGTGATGGTAGTAAATCTTGTGGTTTAATTTGTTTTTGGTTTGATCATTAGCCTTTACACTGCATCTAATGTCACCAATGAGCAATGTTACTGATTGCCATAATCTGGTAGCAAAGAGAAACAAAAAGAAAGCCTCTTCATAAATCATTTCAGGATAGTCTGAAACCTGTCATGACATAATGAACTGACAAGAGGGGATCAGACTGTGGTGAATCCATCATTTGAAATAGTTTTCCCTGTCAAGTGAATTCAGTCAGATAACTCCGAATCATCATTCCTGGGAAGTTAGTTGTGTGTGTGCGTGTGTGTGTGTGTGTGGGGGGGGGGGGGGAGTAGGGTTACTCCCAAATAAATGCTACTCGTGTATGGATGTGTTACTGAGGGAACATAAAGTGTCTGTGGATACAGTCAAACTAATCACCAACATCAAAATTTGCAAAAAAAAACCAAAAATATAAAACCTTATTTCAAAACTGCTCTTAAAATTTTTTATTTCAATTGATAATGTCTGCCTGGGAACATACATGTAGCTAAGAGTACAAATTTATTAACCAAATCCTTACAATAAACTGCCATATTTTTTCTGACATCAGGTTGATGGAATAAAAACCTGTATGGAAAACAAAGCAGAGTAAATGTTTAATTATCTCAGTTGCCAAAAGTAAGCCCATGGCTTTAGGGAGGTTCTAAGGATATTTGCGCAATTTTTTCTGCGCATCAATACTGCGCACACAATTCACAACATTGGCATTATGTCATGCCGTGTCATGCACTGAGCATGCACGCTCGCATGAAAAACTACCCCAAATGTTTTAAGACACTGTAAACTGCCGCTTATAAGCCCTAGGGTGATACAACTTTGTAAAGGGTTTTGGGTGGGCTTATAAATGGAGGGGCTTATATCCGGGGGGGGCTTATAAGCGGAGTAAGAAAAACGTTACGAAATGAGCCACAGCGGTGTTGATCGGAATACATTTTTAATGTACCAGTTTGTTATTAACCTTTGAAATGTCATAATAAGTCAAATTCATTTCGATTTTAAAAACAAAATCAAAACTGCAACAACACGAACATAACCGGAACATAACAAAACAGAAGCTCAGAGTTAATCTTTGCAGTTTTCTGTGAGAGTGCTTAATATTAAGGAAACAGGGAAAACTAGAGGAGGGCTTATATCCGGGGGGGGCTTATTACTGGATGTATTTTTTGTTTACAGGTGGATGGGCCTATAGCCGGGGGGGGGGGGGGGCTTGTAAGTAGGCGGGCTTATAAGCGGCAGTTTACAGTATTTGTTTTGAGTTTTAAGCATGTGCATTTAAACAAGTGGCATTGAAACATTCCAAGTGGACAAAAGGTAAACTGTATTTTTAGAGATGGTTGGTCTCATGTAAATACTTATGCCAGTCTGAATTTCAGACTGCACCAGAAATTGCACCAGTCTGAGTATACAGTGCTTTAATGAAATCAGGGTTTTACTGCCGCTGGGTATCTGAGGATGTTGTTAAACATTCTTGAGAGCTGCTCAACTTTAGTCTGAGGGGGTGTTTGCATGACACCAGTTCATTGTATGCTTTTCATTCTGATACAAGTTCACCCCAGTTCCCTCTTGCTTTTCTGTATTTGTTACATGATTACAGCACAAAATCTCATAACAGTGCGAGCCATACCTGGGTGAGTTCATACCGGTATCATGTAAACATGGTGTAACTATTTGATTCATTCTGCATTAAGTTAATTAACCATATAGCCATCCAGATAAATCTCACATCACCATGGAAAAAGGATTTTGTAACTTGATGAAGGGAGATTCTTAACTACAGATCTCGCATTGTTCCTAGGGGATTTTTGTGGATGGTATTCTGTCATATGCTGTTTTCAGCATTTCGTGCTGCTATATGCTGCTGAATTCCACAACTGAACATTGCGCGTGCATAGCTACTGCCAGTCCCCAACCGCACATTAAAAAGAAAATCAGTAAAACTAAGAGGAAACTAGTAAAGTTCCGATTTTTTGGCGAATCGCCCCACCCTTCTTTAGAATCCGAAGCATGCAATTACTGTTTTTACAAAGAATAGAAGAAGTACAGCACAAAAATGTATAAAGATATGTGCTTGGCCATCATAACTTTTATATTCATAATAAAGCAAATTTCTAGAAACTGTTGCTTCAAATTTTGCATCCTCTAAATCTATATATTTGAATGATTTTAAAACTGTTTAATTATGTTTGACTGGGTTCAGAAATTGAATGGAATCAAACACAGCTGTATATATAGGCATATTTTTGGTTAATAATTATTGTGTTCAATTACCGAACCCAAATTAACCCAATGACTGCATTCAATCCAGTTCAATTTACTGAACAGTTAGATACATGTACGTAAGCTGGGCTAATTATATAACTGATATCTTCCACGTACCTTAACTTCACTGTAAGAAAATGCTGCATCACTGATCACTGCTGGCATATATGCCTAGAACGGAAAAAAAGGATCAGTGAAAAAAAAACACAAAACAAAACAAATTCAGGGCTAAAAATTGGCAGTCGCCCAGTCGCCAGTGGCGATTTAAAACTGACCATGGCCACTAAAAGTCAAGGCTTAAATGCCTGATAGAGGACTGCAAATAAAAGTTACACTGTAGTTACAATTCAAATAAATTAGACTTTCATTGGAGCATCTCTGTTTTATTTCCCCTCCTCAACTCTAAGTTCATCAATTGAAGAAAATTTTCAGTTCTTGGAGTGCAAATTCGTGAGAGCGAGCGCCTGGCAAATTACTTTCATCCTTAAAATAATATTAACTTTATTATTTTTCTTTTGACAACATCAAATAACTAATATTGTATGTAACATACATTATTAAAACATTCAGAATGCAATTTTTGACCAATGTGACATTAATGAACAGAAAGAATGGGTGAACAGAATAGTAATTATACTCAATGTCAATTATTAAGGGAGTCGTCATTCACTTTGCTAGCATAATGTCACTTCCAGCTTTGAAACGTTGTTGCCGAAGCTATACTTTGCTTTACTTTTGTGATCCACCTGATTCATGAGACGTACAAGTGCCTACTGTTGGAAATTTTTGCATCCACCCCTGAAAGTGTTCTTCTTTCCAGCTTTTGTGGAATCCTGACAAATGATTAATAAATCATCGCCTGAACCCCTCATTTGCAGCTATCCAAACTCTTTTAACCATTTGTCTAAAAAGTGGTTATGTCTTCCACCCTTTGCACGGTTCATTGCTATAATACAGGTAAGGTAAAGCACTTGAATATCGATCGATTGAATGAGCAACAAAATGGCAGGACCTCATTTAAGTTTACTGGATGTTCAATCATCTCCAGTCTCCTTTGCTTAACTCAGTAAAAAGCCAGTTGCAATTAATCAAACATGTTCTAACTAATCCCAGCAGACAATTGTCAGTTAAACAAGCCCGATTGCCTTTAGGAAGCAAAAACACATCAGTACAAATATGTCAATTGCATAAAAAAAATCCTTTGCTTACATCTGGATCCCCCCGCCCCCCTTGGGAATACAGTGGTTTTTGAGAAAACCAAACAATGCATGCAGTATTTATTTGAACTTTCTAAAACATGAACATTCCATTATAAGTGACAAATAGTAAGAAGCACTTTCCACAATGCAGTGCTTTTATTTCATACATGTAGGTTAACTGAGATCGAAAAAAATGGCAAATTGCAGTCGCCTTCTGAACTAATGCATGGTTCAATTTTGCCTGTTACCATCCCCCCACCGGGCAACCCCAGGGACAAGTCCAGCCCTCGAGTCCGGGGGTGGGGAATTGTTTGAAGTGGTCTTGTCCTGGGGGTAGAAGAGTGGGGCAAATCGAAAATAACTTCTTGTTGTTCTTGTAAAGTACGTCACTTCTCAGTTGATATGACGGCCCCAGACCGCGTGGAGAAGATTGCCTATTTCCAGTGAAAATCTCTAGTATTTGTAGCAGACTGTTTAGAGAAGAATAATATCTCAAAATTAAAATCTGTGTTTGACGGTATGTTTATCATAAATTGTTGGACGAATGTGCATTTGATGCGTACTGGAATGAATGGTGGTTGTCACAAACAAAGAAATATTTCTTCAGTGTGTTTATATTTATAATAAGACGACTTAAATAGACTCTATATAAAAACGGATGCACAGCTTTATGTTAACCAGAGATCTCAGTCCAGTGTTCTTATGAAACAAGCTAAGAAAAACTCCCTTAAATGCTGCCATCAATTTGTTCATGGGCCTCTTGTGCGTATGCGCTATATTTAGAATAAAACGTGGTGAAGAAAATTTCTTTACTTGCCAGCTGTATGCCAGTGCAGGTAGAGTTTTTTCTTCAGTTTTCTGTTCATGTTTTTATTATATTATGCATGTAGTGTCCTTCGTTCAATAAACTCTAGAAAAGCGTTTAAGTTCTTGTCAAAACGTCTGGTTTTGCTATTGTACGGAAATCAATATCGTCATTTAGGTTTTGTACACAAAACAAGGTATTTGTGGTCGATGAGGAGTCCCGGTGTTGGGGAATCGTCTCTTTCTGTGTGCCCGGGGGTGGGGAATAGACTGCCAAGTGAGAAAAAAAAATGCAAATCCCCGGGGGTAGGCCCGGGAAGGAGGGGATGGTAACAGGTAGAATTGAACCATGCATAATATTGAGTGATAAACAAAATTAATTCACACATAAGCTTAACTTGAGCTTAAGTGAAGCCAAATAAAATTATTGAAATTCAAGCAAACAATTCATAAGTGATAAACAAAATTAATTCACACATAAGCTTAAGTCTTGAGCTTAAGTGAAGCCCAATAAAATTATTGAAATTCAAGCAAACAATTCATAAGTGATAAACACAATTAATTCACACATAAGCTTAAGTCTTGAGCTTAAGTGAAGCCCAATAAAATTATTGAAATTCAAGCAAACAATTCATAAGTGATAAACACAATTAATTCACACATAAGCTTATTGGTCTTGAGCTTAAGTGAAGCCAAATAAAATTATTGAAATTCAAGCAAACAATTCAGAAATCAGAATAAGGGTCAAAAAATATTTAAGACCTACTTCAGTAGATACATAAGCTTAAATGAGGATGTGCTTTTTCATCGATTCGTTACTTGCATGGATTTTGGTAGGGGTTTTGCCGAGGATATTGTAAACAATGACTGGATTCAGAGTTAAAAAGAACGAGGCATATATCAATTATGTCCTGTTTTGTTATTCTTTTGTTTAGTCAATGAGTTAACATCTTGACGATTCGCGTTGGTACTTGTTTTCGCCTTTTACTTCACTGCATGCTTTCATAAGCTGTTTTCTCCTTTGCCTGGCTACACTTTGCTCCGTGAAAACAAAACACACTGGTATTCTTCAAAGCTGAGAAAAGCGGGTTATCGTCGTAAAAGTAAATAACTGGAAATATTATATTTATGACCAAAGCCAAGACAAGTTTCTCTTTGTTCGAGATAACGGGGAATTGCAAATAAGCGAGTTGAGCCAAGACAAATTTCTCTTTGTTCGAGATAACGGGGAATTGGAAATGAGCCAGTTGAGTTGAGATAAATAAAAGCGAATTTCCCATACCGTAATATTCTGTGAAATGATTGAAAAATTCCGAGAAACTCACCCGGGAAACTCAGCAAGCAGGTCTTCACGCTGGTTCAGTTAAAGCATCGGGCCAAAGCAATCCATATTTCTCCTCTCAATAAAGACATCCATATTCCAGTTAATAGGCATTTAGGACCGGCAGTCGAGTTTCTTTAGCCTATCTTTTCATTTCTAACGTTGAAAAGGTATCGTGTCCTCGTTCTCAGCCACGCGCGCGGCCAGATTGCGAAATCTTGTAACATGATACCATCACCTTTGCACTACCCGCTCAAATTGCGTTCCCTTTTTTCGTTTTGTTTTGGTTTGTTTCTTTTCCTCTTTTTTTCACTTTCTATGAGTAGTATTAAATGACATACCGTAAAAGGTGCGGTTTAAGTTTTGACGAAAAGTTCACTTTTGTAACAGTGCATTTTTTTTTTGTTAAACAAACTTTGCTAAAGCACGGAGATTGATTTTAACTGAACACCTTGTAACTTCATGCTGTCCTTGGCGTAAATTTCTTCTCCGTTCTCGATTACGACTTCTTTCCCCTTGATGATCTGTAGAATAAAATACAAAAACGTAGACGTAAATTATTCGGTGGTACAAAATTACTTCCAATCACAAATAGATAAAAATCAAGAAAACTGTACCCGACATGTTTACAGTTCTCTCTTGGCGTCTCTCAGTTTTCCTCTGGCGTTGTTCTTCAGTACCGTTCCGTCTTATTTCTAGTTGCCTTTATCTCTCTGCTGTACTGTTCCTTCGTCTTTTTCGTTTTCGTTTCCGCTCTGCTTGACCGGGTGCTTGACGCTGTTCTTCAGTGGCGTTTCTCCTTCTTTTCCGTTGTTGTTCTCTTTCTCCGTCTCTTTTCCTTCGTCTCTGCTCTTCCAGCAAAAATTGCCTCATGTAAGAATGTCATGAAATGCGACGTACGTACGTATGTATGTATGTATGTACGGCGCACGCGCCCGCGAGCCATTGCGCTTGCCATGACCATAAAAAATTACCAGCACGCCTTTAAGTATGACTATGGGGCTCCACTCCCGCGGCCTACGGCCGCGGAGGAGTTCCGCTATAAAGATCGAAAAGTTTGTGTTCCATATTTTTCATGACGTTGTTTTTCTAAATTCTAATTTAGGGTGGATTCATTTACAGCATACGCATATAGCAAACAAATGCGAGAACCTGTTTGTTTTTGTCACATTTAGATTACGCAGATGGGGGAAGAACGTCATGCTAGCCCACATATAGGGCAAGAACGTCATGCTAGCCCACATATAAGGCACTAATGTGAAGGTAAATGAGTACAAGTGAAGGGAAGTGAGTACAAATGAAGGAAAGTGAGTACAAGTGAAGGAAAGTGTGTGTTAGTGGAGGTAGGTGCGTTAATCAGTTGGTGTATATATTCATATAGGATTGTAACGTTATTAGTGCCTTATATGTGGGCTAGCATAACGTTCTTGCCGCATATGGGGTAAGCGATAAATCAGTGGCGCGTTCCAGAAACAATCGTACTTCATTGGCTATTTTCACGCTGTCGACTCTGATTACTTCTTCCAAAGGAGGGAAATGTCTGTTCAAATACTTGCAAAAGGTTTGCAATTTCCCGTGCCGCTGTAATGCAGAATTATCGAACAATGAATGCGATAAATCGATACACCATTAATTAATCATTTGGCCTATACGCGTACCCTAAATGCGATGCAAATAAACAGGCTGTGGAATTTCCCACTCTCTAATGTTAATTATCATGGATTTGCAGATAACGTAGATAGGTTTGCTAGTACCACTGTTAAATCTGAAGCACCCTATCAGTTGAACTATTTTCCCTTGGGAAAATAGAGAACGTACATAATCTTCTTCCCTTTCTACCGTTATCTCATCTTCCCCTCTGTCTGCGCCAGCCATATTGTCGAAACTGCTACTTCCACACTAGCCTGTAATTTATAGTTAGCTATTACCTTACTGGCAGCGTTTAAAGGCAAATTTACCACCCAAGAAATAATTTTCTGACGCTTTCCTCACATTCTGCCATGTTGCTGTACATTTTAATCACGCTAAAAAACAATGTACCTTTCGTACGGGTAGTTTTTCTAGGATTTATCGACACGTCTATTTGCAACAAGGTACGCGTATGCTGCAAATGAATCCACCCTTACTTACTATGCACGTGCTCAACGTGCATCCATGTAAAACGCCCGTTCCTATACTCTGCTACCGTACGGTAGGCAACCGGTACTGCTGAGTTTGGTCAAATTAAGTCATAAAAATCCCGTATTACCTTGCGGTCTTGTCGCGTAAACTTAAAGCTTTCGTCCGACAACATCAATTGATATAGCCGTATACACTTTATCATGCGTAAATTTCTTGCATGTATGGGCAACTAATAATTTTTTTCAGTGACTTGTCTGACAATAGTTCCAGGGATCTCTTGATTTGCCTTACTAACGTTTTTGACGAGAGCAACTAACAAAGGACAAGACATTTTAGTTTTATGCATCCTCTTCTCATATATTTCTTCAGTTTTGAGATGTGTTCCTCTTTTCGATGTTTACTCGAGATATCAAGGGGGGAGGGGATAATCCCATTTGTAAATACAAACCAGAGGATAGCGTTTCTCGCGTGCTCTGATTGGCTACTCAAACTCGGCATAGCATATGCTGTTCACCTCTCGATGTTTTGCTGGATTTCGCTCGCGAGTTTTACCTCATTTCTTAGAAAAAAGAAATTACTTGGTGCTGGGCATCCACTGGTTTGGTACATACTAAAACAATTATTTATCTCAGTGTCGGTGAAGAGTGGTAGTTATTTACCTCCACTTCGGTGAATAATTGTTTAATTTGAGCCATATAGGTAAGTGCCGCGGAACAGTATGGCTGTTAGGTTCTCAGGTCTTAAACAGGGTATCCGTTTTGCCCTTTTTTGGTATTATGATCGCGGTGTGGTCATAAGATAGGGTTCCCTTTTATTGTATTATCTACGATTGCAGTAAGTAAACGTCTAATTAAACGATACTAGGCTGAGGCTATTACAAAAAAAAAACAATTGCAAGGCTGATCGGACAGCTAAGAAGGGTAATTTTATTGCCCAATATTTCGGTGAGACAAAACTCGTCTCGATTAACCTCGCAATTGGTTTTTTGTTTTATTCAACATTGCTGATCCTGATCTACACCAAGATCCGGCTTCACCTCGCTACTGTTTGCCCAAGTGGTCCTTGCATCGATTTACCTGAGGCTATTGCATCACTTGCAAAAAAATTTCGGACATTAAAAGACCGGACGTTTAATTTTCGAACACTTTTTCACTCATTTCAGACAAATTTCGGACACTTTGCTGAAACATGCCAAAAGTAAATTTACGCCTACAATACATGAATAAGACTAAAGTAAAATTTGTGAAAATGATAGTTTTACTGCACCTTACTGCACCCTCAAGGTATTACAGATACACCGACGAGAAATAAAACAAGCTCAATCAAGCTTGTGACTCAAGCGGTGTCTCAACTAGAGTTTGATAGAGTTCTACAGTATCAATAGAGCAGTTGAAGATAAAAAGTAAAGGCCTTCTCCAATTGCAAAAGGAGGACTATCTCAAGGCCTCCCTTTTAGAATGACGACAGCAAGCGGTTTCTTCTTCTTCGTCTAAAAGAGCTCATTCAAAAAAAAACTATGAGCTTCTTGATCAATCACCTCAGTCACTGACAGCAACAGATAAAGAAGAACCACATGCTAGTACAACGAAGAGCACCTTTCAATTATGTTGATTGATGATGAAGCAGAAGAGGACTAGCACCACTGACACTGGCGATGTAATTACCATAAAACTGGACTTGGATCGAAAATTGAAATAGCAACTGCAAAATGGAATTTAACTACGTTTTCATAATGATGAAACCCAGAATAATGGTCTATTTTTGTTTAAAACAACTGTATTAGTACACTTAAAGGAGGTCACTCCAGAAACGGTGTATTTTTTGAAATGGCCAAGAAAAAGATAACACTAAGTTGAGTTACTGACCGTCGTTTTAGCTTCTAAAGTGCTTCCGATCCCACTGAAATTCCTCTCCAAAGAGGGCCAAAATTCAACACCGCGCCGCCATTTTGAATCGTACTTAGTAGCCTGGCCGCTTGTCCGTGACGTCAAATTGTGAAACAAGACCAGCGGTCGGGCAACGTGGGCTCTGAAAAACGAGCCCACGTTACCCGACCGCTGGTCTCGTTTCACAATTTGACGTCACGAACAATTCAAAATGGCGGCGTGCAGTGTTGAATTTTGGCCCTCTTTGGTGAGGAATTTCAGTGGGATCGGATGCACTTTAGAAGCTAAACCCACGGTCAGTAACTCAACTCAGTGTTATCTTTTTCTTGGCGATTTCAAAAAATGCACCGTTTCTGGAGTGACCTTCTCCTTTAAACTGTAAATAACTGCCTCTGGCCACGAATTGTCAGGATGGAGATGGATTGCAACTTGAAAAAAAATCGGGTCGCTGTTTTTCAAGTTTTCTCTCCTGTCTAGCAAAAGCGATTATTCACTGATTAAATTTTATTCTCCTTTACGAATTCACGTCATTTCGTCTTAAAGTTCTCAGAAAAACCATTTTGTAGATAAGAAAATGCTCTTAGTTTTGATTGAAGCGGAATTTGACGCTAAGGTGACAAAAATACCTGTGCCATAGTCCCTCTAAAAGGGCCTCAATTTTCGATTGTCTTTCCTTAGGTTTAAGAACTTTGTGGCACACACCCTTTGTAAAATGGCGGGAGTCCCCCCCCCCAACACACACACACATACACTCGCACACAAGGGTAAAAATATGAGAAATTGTTCTTGTTCTAGGTAGCAGATTTGAATCAAGTTACCATAGTTTTCGAGATATCCTATGTTCGAGATTACCGGGTTAAAATAATACTGTTAATTAAAATTAATTAATACATCATATATGTGAAGTGCGGATGGAAATTACTGTTATTAATAACCTTCATTAATCAATTGATTAATTAATGTTTATTATTATTTGTGAATTATTTTCCTTTACAGGTCGAAAATGGGTGCTGAAAGACTGATACGGCGACAGATGAACAACCTACCTTACATACCACTTAGGAAAATTAACAAATATTCATAAATATTGTCAAGTGGTGGAATGAAATAAAAATTGTTTTGGATAATCACGGGTTATTCTTGTGGTGGCATCATAATGGTTAAATTTATACTTAAACCACATATGTATTATGCACTTCATTGTGGAGCAACAAGTTCAGGACATATACTGTATTCTGACCTGTATCAACTCTCTTAGTTTGTAAACAGAGAGTAAACACTCTACATTTTGGTTTCGAAGAATTGAAAATAATATTTGTATGTAGATAAATGACCTCCTTAATCCTACTGGGCTGCAAATTTGATGGTTTACTGATTACGCTGAATTTCCAACAGAAAAAGTCGAATCAGATGTCCGTATGACTTAAATTTCCAAGTTGGTGAATGGAACTTATCTCCCTTCGTGTACAATGTGTTTCTGCCGTAACTGAGTAAGCAGCTTATTATCGAACTTGTTTATCGCTACTAGGCAGATGGCCTGTACAATTGACAGTTTATTGACTACACTAAATGGAAAGGTGACAGATACAAAAGAAAGTAAAAGTTGGCAACATCTCTAAGTCTTCAATGTCTACATTATTAAACCAACATTTACAGCCTGTTACCCCACGGTATAGCGAGTGTACATTTCCTTAACAAAGGTACATCTATGGCAAGTTCATGATTAAAAGTTATATTACTCAGAAATTGAGTAATGTACAATGTGTTCCTGCTGTGGCTTAGTGAACATGTTGATACGAGCGGCGAAATAACTAGTCTTTTAACCTAGAATGGGCAAGTGCTGCTTCCAAGTAATACACCGATATTATTCTTGACGAACTTGGCTGTAATGCCCAGAACTGATGTAGCTACGCCAAAAAGAAATGGAGCTATGCGTTGACACAGATTTACGATCCAGAAAGCAAGAGCGCTTTTAGGGACGATGGCTACGAATGACACTGCTGCAATGAAAGCTCCCATCCCAGCGACAAACAAGCCAAACATCACCACCATCTCCTTACTCATACAGAATATGATCCTCGCCACATCCACAAAACTTGATTCGGTTGTGATTTTATGGGCGAGTTTTCCAATATTTTCCACCATGCGCCCACCAGGTTCTGTTTATAGCATTTCCCCGAATGCTTGCTTGGTTTCTTTCATCAGGGCCTTTACTTCCTCGTCGTTGGCAAATTGTGTTCCGTCAAAAAGCTTCTCGACGTAAGTACGATTTGTTGGTCCATTTTCCACCACGTATGAAACAAAGCTGTCAACAGGGCGTCGATGAACGAAAATATTTTCACAAATCTTGACTCTTTCGCTTTTCGGGGAAATACCCACCCAGTCACCTGATATATAATCCGTGTCATACGCTTTCAACCTTATTTATAAATGTTTAGTTCATCACTCGACACGAAGAATTTGTCAACGCAAGTTGCAGGCAATCTCTCGGCTGTTGCTTTTGCTAAATTAAAGTTTTACTGAAGAAGGAAAAAAAGTCAGTCGCGACACTAGTTTTGCGTTCACTCGAAACGAAACGATACGCCTTGCCCAAATGCCCCGAATAGCTAATCTTTACGGCGACTTCTAGGTTAACACGCAAATTCCGCCCTGAAAGGGCTTTTTGCAACGTTTTAATGGACGCAGGAGGATTTTAGGAAATAGCGGCAGAGGTACCCGGCGTATATCACAGTTGTTTTGTTTAGGAGAGGAGGGAAGGTATATACGAAAAAACGGACAGTTCCGCAGCAAAAACTCTTATGAAGTGTAACAAGATCCAGGGGAAAAAATATACCATATATTATCTACAACTGTATGTTTGGAGCTTACTGATAACATGTTTTCTATTTTTTATTTGTCCAATCTAACCATCCCATGACCTCGGGGGAGGGGGAACTCAGCAGATACTCGGGTAGGGAGGTGCAGCCCGTGCGTTTAAACCCTGACCCTCTTTAAGACTCAATTCTCTGATTTTGTTACCCTTTGTAGACAGAATTCAGATTTTTCGTAGCCTGTTAAAGACATTTAGCCCAACATCATACCCTCTTTATGGCTAGAAAGGACTTAAGTCAGAGAGTTTTTCTTATTTCAATATGCTATACATTTGCAAACTGGTAAGAATTCGGCTTTTGGTTTGACTTTTGACTACATAAGGTCGTGTAACGATACCCAGTTCAAGACAAAGCCCTTTTAAAACCATACCCTATCGGGCTGCACGTCCCCGTTAACGTCATATAAGGGAGTACCCCCAGGGGCCATGACGTGAATTAAAGCACTCTGAAAACGCTTCACTTCTCGGAACAGATAACGTTTCCCCCGAAAATATCCGTGCATATGTCTTATACATCCTACGAGTTTGAGAAGTTGAGCAAATTATAGGAGGCAAAAAGTGCTTCTTTTAATAGAAACATTTTTTGAACTTATAGAACCGCTGATTGTCTAAATTATTTTGTTGAAGCTAAGCTGTTTGCCAACTCGAAGCTGTGCTATAAGCTAAAGCACGACTAGGTCTCGTAAAATTATTGTAAAAAAATATCCCAATAAATAATAAAATAGTACATTTTGGTTTGGAATAATCTAAAACGAAATTATATTTGTCACCAGACAAAAGACCCTCTTAAGTGGGTTGTATAATTAATGGTGTATAGATTAAGCTGAATTTCCAAAAAGAGGAAGCAAATAATGTTACAGCATTGGTTATTAAGCGATATGTACATCAATGAAAAAGTTATCTTCCTTCGTGTACAATATGTTTCTGCGGTAACTTAACAGGCATCTTGTCATCGAGCGGCGAGAAGGTAGTTTTTGTAGTCCATTTCAGGTTCTGGTTACTCCACAGTGTTTTTTGCAAAGAAATTGCGTAAAGCATGACAGACGCTCTTGCCTACTTCATACAGAACTGATGTAGCTATGGTTGTGAGGAGTTGTTTGATCCAGAGAGCAAAGGTGCTTTCAGGGAATAAAGCAACTGCGCTAATTTCCATAATGCGAGCTTCAACTCTAGCCACAAGCAAGCCAAACCTCATTATTCACTGCAGCCCAGATTTTCCTGC
Organism: Siderastrea radians; assembly: GCA_964017195.1. Lineage (NCBI taxonomy): Eukaryota > Metazoa > Cnidaria > Anthozoa > Scleractinia > Rhizangiidae > Siderastrea > Siderastrea radians. Next base: position 27,706,403 of record OZ024888.1, on the reverse strand, counting down.
GGTTATAATTTTTGGAGCGACCTTTCTAGCAACCTCTTTAAAGCGTTTTGTAGGTTCTGTTTCCTCCATTTGCTCCAACGCCTGCTTCATCTCGTCCAGCAGGGCCTGCAAGTCCTCATCGTCAATTCCTTTAAACAAGCTATCGATGAACCCTGACGAGTTTTCAATCATGATATGTCCTGCGCACTTTTCCCTTTTTCTTGGAAATACCATACAGTATTCAGGCATGTAATGCATGTTTCCAACCCGTGTCTTGCGTTACGGTAATTTTTTATTAATATTTCATTGTCGCCTTTGTTCACTAAGTGAGATGGGGGAAGAAAGGGAAAAAATCGTACGCAACATTTTCATTATTTCCTCAAGTGAAAGTTATACATGACTGACAAACCAGAGGTGATTCTAAAATTGCGTTCTTTCCGTTGTAACACGGGCAAAACAAGAAAAAAAAACGTGCCTGACTACATGCCAAAAAAGGCTTAAACCTCTATAATCTTGGTGATTCTTGGAAAACCACGGAAATCAAATTTAATATTTAGTATTTAGTTTTACATGTTATGTTGAAGCACCATCGTGCTGATGTTGTTTCGCTCGTGACACCTCACAGTTACAGCTCTTTTAAGGCTTCTGCCTTTTGTATGCTACGAAGGTAATACTTGAAGAAGACTGGTATTTGAGCAGGGAAAATGCAGCGTCACAAAATACGAGATGTCAGCCGTCTCCTCCCAATAACCCAATAAACCTCCCTGCTGTGGGTTAGAAGGGAGGTGAGTCAGTCCTCTACTGATATACACGTGGTTTTAAACTCCAGATTTGATCTTAAGATCAGATGTTGGTCAACGTGCACAGCGCGTGACTATGACCAATACAAACTACTGCACTGTGTACATCAGTAGAGGATTGACTCGGTTAAGTAAGTCGCTCGAACATATTGCTACACTCTGCTGACGAGCCGCAATAATGGTGAAACAGTTGTTAAACATTCGGTTTGGTCTCTATCTACGCAGTTATCAATCTTGCTTACAGTACTAACATTTGAGAGTATACTTATAGCAAGGTCTTTGTTTTAAGGTAGTAATTCTTAGTTGCCAGTGAGGGTGCTAACAGGAATCGCCTTCTCGTGCCTATTACATGGAATTGAAAGTCGACGTTAACCGGGCGTGGCGTATTCCTTTCTTTTTGTTTTTTTTTGCTGAAGGCACAAATGGCACAACTGTCCACTGATTGGCTTCAGCGGTCACATGCTACCTCAAAGACTATGTTGTATGTGAGCGGGTCTGAGGTGGTCATGCCTTTTGTGCAAAAACAAACATACGCACAAACAAACTTAGCAACGAGCAAACGAACTTAATTAGTTAGGTCCAAAGCTGCGCCTCACTTTCCAAGTTTCATTGGAATTCTGTGTCGACAAAGGGAGGGTTCCAGTAACCCGCTTCCAGTTCTTGAAAGCATGACAGCTACATCCCTTTAGAACAGGCGTTGGCGGTTAGTCACCGTAGTCATTTGCCTTAATGTGTCTTACTTGCTTCAAGAAATGTCGTCCAGATTTGCCTTTCCTCGAAGCTGACTTAGCAGTTCTTGTGTATTGGTCCTCGCACATTGTTTCGATGGAAGTATGGACATTGCCACTCTAGTCACATGGGAATAGAGAAAATTTCATCTGTGGGCATCGGGAAACTCTGAGGTCACTTTTAGTCTTTCTTGTGTGAAGTCGTGGAGTTTTGAGGTGAACAAAGACTTGTCGAACAGCCAAAAAGAGAAGAAGAAATAAACACAGTTGCGCATTTATTACTCAAACTCCACTCCTCCCCAGTTTTATCGTGTGTTGGACAGTGTTGGCTCGCATTTTTTTTGCCGTATCTGCCAGGCATTCCGCCATCTTTGTTGACACGAGTAAGAAACTCGCGCATGCGCAGTCATTTTGCCGCGGTGAAGCACAGCGATTGAACAAAAATTTTTGCGGATTTTTTTAGTCCCCGTTCCTATGGGAACCTTTTTTAAAGGCCCTTATGGGAAAGAGAAAATCACCAATTGTGTGAAGAACTGAAGCTTGCTGACGTAATGCTTTTGCGCGGTCATTTTAAAGTTGTTGCTTTCTTGACAGCAGTAGTGTGTTTTAATTTTACCAAGTTGTTAATTTACGCAACGATAAAAAATTTCAATTGAAACCTCGTTTTATTTTCGGTTTCAGTTATGACTTAAGTAACTGTTCTTGTCGTACCCACTTTTCTTTAAGAAGTTAACTTGTGGCTTATCTTAAGAAGAAGTGGGCCTCTTTTAAATGCTGCACCTCAAAGGAATAATTAATCTGCAATTAAAAGAAAAATAAATAAACAAAGGTCGCGGAGATGCTGAGAGCCGAAGCAAGGACACTCAGTGGGACATGTCAACTTTCTTTGCCCGATACTAGTATGTTTATGTAATTTAAGTACTTTTTTCTTTTCTTGTTTTTTTTTGAAATCGTATTAACTTGTTACTTGTAATTTCATAGCGGAGCCAGCGCGCCAGCGCGTTAGCGGAGCTCTATTGCTAAGGAAATTTGGTAACCTATCAAGCCAAGAAATTTTGGTAGTGACGTAACAATCAAGTGACCGTCCGTTCGTCCGTACCTCCGTACGTCCGTCTGTCCGCACCAGAGGGTTACCAATACACTTCATACACTGGATGTAACCCTGTGCTGAATCCCGTGTGGTTTTGGCGAGAAATCGCATGTTGACCCGCGTTGTAGCAAAACAAGCAAAGACAACAAAATTCAAAAACAAGTTTGTTAGTGAACCTCGGTCGGCACACCGCTTGAGTTCGCAGCTTTTCGCAGCGGTTTCAACGCCAAATATGCAGAGGTAGTGCTTTTTGGTTTGTTTCTGTCCACAACCATGGTTTTTACGGCGTTCCGAACACATTTTGACAGGAAAAATACCAGCCTTTTCATGCTGATAGGAAGCTTGTCACGAAGAAAGAAATAAGTATTAAACTTAACTTGAAAAATCACAATGAACGCTCATGGCCTAGTGGGGTATCCGGCTTCAGACGCCGACGACCCGGGTTCGGCTCTCAGCGAGGGTAGGAATTTTTCTTTTATTTTTCTCTGTTTTTTTTTTTTTTTTTTACTTTAACGACTTGAATGAGAGTATTTTCACAAATTAATAACTGCCAGCCTTAGGTATGCTCAATCTCCACTCTAATGTCTTTCTTCGGCCCTTTTTTTGTCCGTGTTTTTTAATTTCTCTTTGAAAATATGTAGTAGCTGATGATCAGAAATGTTCCCATTTTTTCTCGCTTTCCTCCACTGGCACTGGGAATTCCGCTTTTTTCTTTCGTGTTCTTGGTTTTTTTCTAGGTTACTTGCCCCAGAGCTCCGGTTTTTGCTCAGCTAAACAAATACTCGTCTTGTCTTTTGCTACACGATATCCTGACTGTCAAACTGGCGACCAGTACAATCGACTAATTTTGACAGTGCATTTGATTCATATTATACGGACACGTTAATTAATCCATTCCTTTCTAATAACATTCCATATGTAGCAAAAGTTTGCACATTTACTCCCAGCTGCTGTTTTTCGAAAATGCAATCAAACAATTCCTGATGTTAGTCCAAAACACTTTTCGGCAAACAGTAGTTTTACATTGCTTGAGTCTCTCGTTTAGTTCACTATTATGCTGAAAGGGCGAACAACATTTCTTTTCTGTAATCGAATGCACATCCCCAAGGACCGCCGAAACTTCGGCACCCTTCAAGCGTATATAAACGGATCAATCAGCGATGAGAAATACAAAAATGTGTGGGTAATGAAGTCAAACTTGCTGAATGGTACAGACCCAAGACATTTGCAGAAATTCAAAAGCTGAATTTTTCGTACAGGGGCAGGAACGAAGCGCAAAATAATATCAAGATCGTGAGCATTGTAAACGCCATCTTTCTTTCGCTCTCTAGGGTATGACGAAGTGTCATATTAGAGATGGATGTTGCTAACCTTACGAGCTCGCGACGACGACTAGCTAGGGATTGAAAAATTCGAACGTAGGCAAACAACAGCACGAAAACGGGGATTGTAAAATGAGTGTGAGAGGAAACCAAGAGGACAATTGTCCAACTTTGCCTTGCTAGAGAGTAGAAGGATACTGGCACTGTAAATGCAATGGCCCAACTCAGCACAATGAAAATCAATACTCTCCGCGCTGTTTTTCTTTTACTATAACGTAAAGGATCGGTGACTGCCATATACCGATCCACTGCCATTGCAATTACTGTCCAAATGACACTGACTAGGGTCGTTCCTCCACCCACGTTAACCACAGCATGCATCCAGTAAGGTGGTGTTTTATCCTGATACATGAAGCATCCACGAACAGCGCTGCTGTATCCGATTACGAATCCCATGAAGAGGTCACTGAACGCTAAATTAGCGATAAGATATGTTGTGGGTGTGCGAAGACATCGCAATGGATTCAACAGGGTGGTCATGAGCAGGAGGGCGTTCCCCAAAACAGTAAGCGTTGCTAAAGTAAAATCGACTATGGTGAAGGAGAGAAGAAACGAGTAACTTAAGCTTGCACCAGACGTCGTTAGCACATTGAACCAGATACAGAGACACTAAATGTCCCAATAAGGATGAGATTTTCGTAAACGGTAGACGCTATCAAGATGAAGTTGATAATAATAAATGATCAAAGGCAGAATAGCTTACGCTTGCATCGAACATTGTAATGTATATCAACGGCAGATTTGTGGAGGAAAACTGAAACTTTCTTTAGTAGGACTCGTTATAGGTGGTGAACACGCAATTATAGAAGGTTAATTTGCATTTTAATCAACGCAGTCGGAAAAATATAAGGCGTCGTTATAAAAATCTTACATCAAAAGTAAACTTCCTTTATTTATCATCATCGATAATTTCCTCAACAAGTCCCTTGCTGGATAAAATTTAAAAAGAAGTCTTGTTCGACTTCTACTAATGTGAAGTCTTTTTTCAAACTGGGATTTAGAGTCTCGTTGCACGGCCAATTTCATCTCTGAATTATCGCTGGTAAAATGACTAATAGCTGTCCTACTATGTAAGAAAATTGTAATTTACAACACTGCAGTTTATTTGTTTTGCTATTTGTTAAATGTAAATACATGTGGGGGGTTCTCATTTATCATCATGACTTCGCACCATATAATGAGTACAATAAGTGATTCGAAGTGAATTTTTAGCAAAGTTGAAACGTTGAACGCTTTGTCTTCTCGCTTTCTTATCAGGCACATTGAAAGGATTGTTCTCCAGAATAAAGGGTACACAAGATGAAAAACCAACCGAACTCATTACAAAACACGAACATTTTCAGACTTCCAATTAATTATAAGTGTAGTGCAGTTGCGAGTTAATGCGAGAGCTGCTGCAACGCGTGTGAATCATAGTTTGTGTCGAATGCAATTCCTTTTGATTTAGGGCTGGATTGGCCTGGCTTCCCTCGTGATGCTAGGCTCCTAAGGAGTTCTTGTCTGTACAATAATGTCTAATGGCGGCCTTTTTTGTCGTGAACCTATGTGAGAATCTGTTTTGAAACGTCGGTGACTTCGGCTGTTTACAATTCAAGGAAAAACTTCGGAAATATTAACTGAGAAGTGGAATACGCTGCTTCCCAAAATGATCAGACTTTTAACGTCCTTTCTTGCCAAATGGACATTTCTCCGGCAATAGCTAGTTTGCTTGAGCGTCGACTTCAGTGGCATGCGTTCCTCCCAAAAGGAAATTTATGAACAATATCTCTCCAATCTGTCTGTCTGTCTGTCTGTGGAGAAAAGTAGTATGAAATAAACGACTTCATGCAGCGTGTAAAAGTATCATTTTCTTTATTAATATCAAATGACATTCCATGTTCTGCTGGGCTTACAAAGGAACTGTATGCGAATAATAAGTTAGTTCACAAAATTAACAACCATGCAAATCGCTAAAGGAAATAAATGTTAGTTTCCTTTAGTGTCCCATCACACACCTAATTGACAGGAGGTGTTATTCCCTAGCTAAAACAAACGAACAAACAAACAAACAAAACCAACAATTCCTACAATCAAATTATATTTTCAAAAGCAATCTAAGAGAAAAGAAAACCTTTTTACTTGATTCAATGATAAATTCATTTAGTTGTTACATTTATGTACAAAGTGATCGTCGTATAAGCTAGCTTGGCAATGACAGAATCACAGCAAAGTATGAAACAATCAACCCTACAATCTGAAAAATAAAAAATAAAGAATTGTTCTTAAGACCATAATAATGAAATGAATATCAGTAGGGCTACGGATTATCAGAATTCGATATGCATTATATGCCATAACCATTTTATAAAAGCTGTTTTGTATGGTTTAAAAATTTATTTTCCTTTCTTAAAAGACACTGTTTCAGGTATAGATTGCAGCAAAGAGATATGTTATCGTCGCTTAGGAAGCCTTTATTTGAATTCAACAGTAACGGTATTTTCAGTTTTGTGAATCTCTAAGATGCCTACAGTCGGGCACCCACCCTGCCCACACGTCACTGTTTTACAGTATAAAATTGCCGTATTTCTGGCTTTATGGAAATTCTTTAGAAGATGTACCACATCTGTGCAGCTTACCGAAAGAGAAAGGGATTTCGTAATGACTGCCAGTCCTCCAATAGACAGGCCTCTTGGTTCGCCTTGCAGGTCGAGAATAAACATCACTAACTGAAAAAAAAATTCGAAAGGATGTTGATAAAAGACAGGAGACTGATTCACGGGACCCTTTCAAGTTATGACGTCTCTTCCGTATCGTTCGAAAACAAAAGCTTTTTGTTAAAAACACTGTTTGCATCGTGAATCCGGGCCCAAGCAGTATTCTATATCTAACAGCTTTGTTTAGTTTCTTGGTTAAGAAAAACTAATGAAACATTGTTTGAATAAGGACAATCTCTTATAGAACGTCAATGTCTTTAAGAATTACGGTTAAAAAGACAATCAACAAAACCTTTCCCTCCTCCTCCGTTGCAGCAGGAAAAGTCTGCAAAATCGTTTGTACACCGTGAATCTGAAAGATGGAAGTAAAAACACGGGGAATGAGTTTATTTAATAAGACTGAGTTATACCTAAGTTTTAGAACCACCCGAAAATACATATTTTATTTTGTGTCATGTTTGAAGACTAAAACCGTAACAGTAACTAAGTGACTTACAGTTGACGCACTGGATGTCTTCAATTCCTAAGTTTCTATTTAGTTACCTGCTTAATGTGTACAGTGGCGATTACAAATGTAACTTCGCTGGGTCACTACGCATAGTATACAATTCTGGCTAAGGCCAAGAAACCAAAACGCTTTGTAGCAAAAATGCAAGGAGAGCAACTAAAAGAATTGATTTCCTGAAAAGATACTAAAACCATCAGTTTCTTGATAACAGTTGCTGACTTTCTCCTTGAAAAAAATACAGGAATAGCTCCTGAAATCGTAAGCTTCCTGGTTCATTTTGCTGCCCTTTTTTGAATGCTAGCCTGAATAGCCACTCGAATCATGGGTTTCATGACACTTGTGGTCGTTGAAATAAAACAATTACCACTGAATGTTTGTCTCCTGATTCGTTAGCTTTACCTTTTCGTGTACTCTTGATCCAAATAGCATAGTGATTGCCAAGAGAGCCGCTGAGGTGAGAAGCCAGAGCAGATCAGCGATGAGGAACACAAATGTTAATTCTTCACGCTTGAAGGTAACAACTGCTTGGTAGAAGTTAAAACAAATAACGGGAATGAAGAAAGCAACAGCTTCAAAAACAAGAGGAGACAGCACGCCGTCGGCAGACTCGACTACTTTACAAAGTTTTTGGTGTTCTCTTCGTAGTGTTGCCACAGTCATTGGACGTGAATGCAGCGATGCCATTCGCTTGTGCAGATCGTCAAAAAGTGCCTCGAGTATTAAACATGTGATGCAGAAAAAAGGGAATGATAACAACCAAACACCACAACCAAAGACAAGAAAGACCATAGACGTTATTCTAAAGCCAAACCACACATTCCAAGGCTCAAAATTTCCGAGGCTTATATTTAATGCCAAAGTAGTCAGAAAGGCACCTGTAACAGCAACGAGAAAGAGTATGCAAAACAAAATCAAATACACTCTTGCTTTTGATTTCACCGTTTCTAAGTTAACGGCGTCTGTTTGGATAGCTATTGCTTTGCGAAGGAAACTCCTGAAACGAGATTTTCTTGCATTTGTAAAAGACAGCAAAATTAAGCAAGTTGTTGCATTTAGTGCGACCAACACGCACCAACTAACAAACATAATAAGGAGGAAGAAATCACCCCCATACAAAATGCTGACCAAAGGCATAACAAAATTGAACCATAAACCAGCTACTACAAGACCACAATAGAAGCATTGAGCATAATAGAAGCCGTGGGTATAATTATGCTTTGTACGACGAGCAGAGCTGTGTGCCAAATGGCCAAATGTTGTGTCTCCATAGTACATTCCAAGCAACTTCATGACTTTGAACACTGGGTTGTATGTACTTTCAATCGCGAGCAGTAACGCTTCGTTTACATTTTCTTCCGTTTGACTTAATTCCACTAAAGAGCCATGGTTCGTTGCTGGTTGCACTGAAATTTGTGGCGGCGTTTCTTTGATCTGACCACGAGGTGTCACTCGAGAAGACATTCTAGCTAACGTCAAAAATCCCTGCGATAAAAAACAAAAACAGGTCTGAATAAGATGAAAATTGGACCTCCTTGATAACATTTTAAAAATTAATGGTTGTTAATAAGATTTGGGGCGAGTTAAATAATACAGTACATCAAGGCATTTATTTCCTTACTCCTTTAGATATCGAAACGATGTGGAGTCTTTTAGTGTTATTGTTCTCACTGGAAATACATTCTCACATGCAAGTGTCTGTTTCTTAGTGGTAAACTTTGATATGTTTGAGGAAGGGCCATAATACAGGCCAGCCTTATTATCTCTACATATAACTATTATGACAATTTTAATTACATATGGTGTTTGCTTTTTCAAGTTATTAAATCTACAGACAAAGCAAACATTACATACAAAACAAAACAATTGAGAGACTTCATTCAGTCTCTACTGGATTGGAGAAAAACTCATTCAATCGGTTCTTCTTTTATTCCCAACGTTGTGCAAATTTCTATAAACGTTGAAAGATTACAGATGAAAGAAAATGGAAGACAAGAACTCCCCTGCTGATATTTTTGTTCGAACAGTGTATATCCAAAGATTATGTTGACATTTGGAGGCATATTACAATTAACAGCCCATACACCGGCACGTTATTTGCTTTGTACCAATGATCATATAGCGTGACCAAAGGACATCGTACATCTGACTCTTTCTCAGAGCTCGTAATCGACACTGGCTTTGTCAAAGGAATGTTTTTATCTATTTTCTCAGAATACTCTTTTTAACATCAGCATTTGTCACAATATATCTCCATACAGTTCGTTGTCAATCAAAATTCAATTAGATTATGTTTCTGTTCTTAACTCCAAGTTCACCTTTGTGTGTAACTGCGTCAACTAGATGTACGACAGCTCGGATGTTAGGCGTGATTGCAACGTATCAAGGCAACTATTATGAACATATCTCTTTAGGTTTTAAAATGATGGATCTTTTAGTGTCATTGTTCTAACTCTCCAAGTAATACCACATGCGCTGCTAAATTTATATTCTTTGCTGTTTGTTTCTCAATATTAAATTGTAGTGTGTTTGAGGAATGGTGGTAATACAGGGTGTAGCTATATTATCTCCATATATTTACGTGTTTGCCTCTTTAAATTACTAATATCCCTTGTCAAAGAAAACATAAACATCATAAAACAAAAAAAAACAATCATTTTTTGACTCCATACAATCTTCTCAAAATAAAAAGCAATTAAAGGATTATTATCCCAACGCTATGCAAATTCTTAGAAAATAAATATTAGAAGATTGTCGATAAAAGAAAATGGATGACAGGAACTCCCCTGGTGACATTTAATTCCAACAGCATATACCAAAAAATCATGTTGTAAACATTGTTTTCATAGCTTTTAAACTAACAAACCATAAACATGTGTGGTATTGGACCCCGACCAATGGCAGTATAATACGTCGCATCGTTAGTCAATCATTAACTGAGCTCCGGACATGTGCTCTAGTCGCTTATCTCTCAATATCACTTTTAGTTCCCCTACGACCTGTGTACACGCCTTCGTCTTTCAAACATAAACTCCATTTTCTTTATAAACACTACAACTACATGATCTTGGGACAGCAATTTTAGGACATGCATTGTAAAAGAGAGGTTTCCTTTACCAGATTCCTTTTCCAAAAATAAGAGAGTTGCCCAAATTATTCGTAAAAAGTGAAATAATACATGAACAACTGGAAAAGCTTCGGTAGGTTGACTTACCTTTTTGTGTTCATGGCTTTTTTTATCTCTGAGATCTTTTGGGTGTTTTCCATTATGCTAAAATTTCCGGAAATTTCGGTCGAGACATAAATGGAACGCTTCGGTCTACGTGGAAATTTTCCGGAAAGAGTGGTCCACCACCAGAGGTGGTCCTCATTGACCGGTCGGTCCGGTCAATGGCTTGTTAATAAGAGTTTGGACGTGTTTGCAAGCCGTCAAGGGACTTATTTCCTTTCTCCTCTAGGTATTGAAACGGTACATCTTTTTAATGCCATTGTTCTCTCTGGACATACATTATCACACGCAAAGCTAAATTTCTATTTTTTTGCACCTTATCCGTTTCTTAGTGCAAAACAGTAATATGCTTCAGGAATGGCCATAGTACAGGCCAGCTTTATTATCTCTACCTATAACAATAATGACAAATTTATTTACATATAGTGTTTGTTTTTTCAAAGTATTACATCTACATGCAAGTCACATAACACGACCTTTGGAGACATCATACAAAGAATGATTAAGACTTCATTCAACGGTTAAAGGATTACAGAAAAACATTCAATCGACTTTTTTATCCCAACCGTGTACAAATTCTTAGAAATGTTGAAAGATTGACGATAAAAGAAAATGGAAAACAAGAACTCCCTTGCAGATATGCTTTTTGGAACAGTGTATATTAAGATTATGTTGACATTGGTAAGCCTATTACAATTAACAGTCCATACACGTTATTAATCTTTGTGCCAATGGCAATATAACATGACCAAAGGAAATCGTACACCTGCTCTTTGTCAGAGTTCGTTACCGAAATTGGCTTTGTCAAAGGTAAGAATACTTTTCCAGAAAGAGCAGAGCAACTGAAATAAAACATGAACGAAAGCTTTGGCAGGTTGACACATCTCTTACTGATTGTAACGTTATCTCAGAGTTCTTTCATCAAGGAACTACAGCTGTTTGTTCCCATATTAAAAATCGTATAAACAACAGCATTTGTTGTAACATATCTCCTTGCAGCTCGTTTTCAATGAAAAGTCAATTAGATTATTCTTGTGTTCTTAGATCTCGATTCACGCAAGTAACGGTTTTTCTTAATCTACTCCATGTTCATCTTTTTGTTAAACTGCGTTAACTGGTTATACGAAAGCTAAGATTTTGGGGCGACTGGAAGGTATTAACGCAATTGAAATATTTCCTTGGCTTGTATGTATTAAAATGATGGATGTTTAAGCGTCATCGTTCTCATTCCCCTTGTAATACCCCAAGCACCGCTAAATCTGTAGTTTGCTATGATAATTTTTTTTCTCAATATTAAATTTTGATATGTTGAATGCTGACTGCAGGCTAGCTGTATTATCTCTATATAACAATGACGATTTTAATTACTTATAGTGGTTGCCTCTTCAAACTACTAAATCTAAATGCAAGGAGAAAATAAACATAATAAAGAATTATATTTTGGAGCATTCATACAATATTTACTAAATAAAAAAATAAAGGATTGCTATCCGAACGCTATGCAAATTCTTAGGAAATGAATGTTGAAAGATTGTCAATAAAAGAAATCGGAAGACAGCAACCCACCTGGTGACATTTTACTCCAACAGCACAAATCAATCCAAAATTATGTTGAATTTAGTAAGCCAAGTTTTCGTGCATTTAAATTAACAAAACATAAATGTAAACTCTATTTTGTTTATAAACAGTACTGCTGCATGATCTAGGGACAATAATTTTAGGACATGCCTTGTTAACGAAATGCATGTTTCCCCTTATCAGATTTGCCAATACCATGCGTGAAAAGTAGAAATAATACCTGAACATCTAGAAAAGCTTCGGTAGGTTGACACCCCTTTTTGTGTTCGTGACTATTTTCCTGAGTCTTTCTTTCTTTCATGAGGTACAGCTGTTTGTTCCCATAGTCAGAATATTGTAAACAACAGCTTTTGTTAGAGCGCGTTGTGAATGGAAGGATTAGAAAACACTTGTGTTCCAAGATTCCTTTTCAGATAACACTAAGACCTAACCTAGTTCACTGTTTCGTACACATGATTGGATAGCAAAGATATAAATTATTGAATAAAATTCAGTCCTACAAATGAAACTATAAAACAAATATAAGACTGCAAGGAAATACAAACATTAGGGTTCAAGCAGAGTAGAAATAAAGGAGCATTTAATAATTTTTTTCTTTTCATACTAAAAACAAAACAATGGGCATTTGATTAAGTTTGCAGCTCAATTTAAGATTCGTCGTCAAACGTTTGTACGGAAAATGCCCTCTCGGGTAAAATCTCACGAACTTGGGTGCCAGAAGCCAACGAAATGTCTGCTTCAAATTCAAGGCAATCAAAAATAGACATTGGTACATCAGATGAATCAAGAGTAAAAGAAGAAAATGTCAACAGGGAGCTGCTTCAAGCCGTCGAAGAAATTTACAGTCCGGTACTAAAACTGATGAAGGTTTTTGGAGCATACTTCGGTCATACAAATTTCAGTAGCAGTTTGATGCAAACCTCCGGGCTTTGTGGAAAACAGAGCGTTGCTCATCGCTTTTATTGTTTCATGGTAGTTGTTGGTTTATGGTTTAATTTTGCTATACCTTTGGTCAGCATTTTCTATGGAGGCCCAATGTACCTTCTTCTCCTTTTCGATTTGTGGTGTCTTTTGGTTGCTCTGAATGGTACAGTTTGCTTGTTTGTGTTGCCTTTGACAGATACGAGGAAATCACGTTTCCAAAGTTTTCTTTGTAGCGTAACCTCTCTTCACACTCAGAGCATTAATTTAGAAAAGGTGATATCCAAAAGACGATGGCATGTGACGATGTTTTGTTTCTTTATGATGTTTGCTGCAGCAGGAGGCGTCGTGTGTGATGTTGTGTTGGGTATAGCGTTAGGTTCCTTTAAGCCATGGAATGTGTGGTTTGGATTTAGAATAGTGAGTATTCTCTTCTTATTCATTGGTTGTGGATTTTGGTTGTTGCCTATCTATTTTGTCTTCCTGACATGCAATCTGCTGGTGTCACTCTTTGATGACTTGTATAAGCGAATGACATCGCTACACTCGATGGACCTGCCAGCATTTAGGGTGAAACATAACACGTTATGTGACTTAGTTGAGGTAACTGACAAAATGCTCTCCCCTCTTCTCCTCATGATTTTTGGTCTCTACATACCTTTCATTTGTTTCAATTTGTATCAAATTGCTAATTTGCCCGAGGAAGGACCACTCGTGTTCCTCTCGATTTGCCTTGTCTGGCTCTTGGCTTCTTCAGTTGTCTTAGGAGCTGTCATGATGTTTGCATCAAGAATAAGCGAAAAGGTACACGCAGTTTAATTTTATCCATGATTATGAGGTTTGTATAATTCTGTCTTCGTATAGTTTGGTTTCAGCCCATGCAACCTTGTTTTGACGTTGTCATCCGTGTAAGTTTGATTGCGCTTCCTTTATCTGCTGATTCTTTTCAGTAGAAAAGGTCCGTTAACATCTTATCATCTTGACAGCAAACATATAAAAATAAATAGATTTCTTTATCATACACTGCGGGCAGTTTTGCCTCAGTATTTACCAGTATAACGAAATTGAAAACCCTTATGCTTTGCTAAGAGCAGTACAATTATTTTTTTCAGGTTTCCAGTTTTCAAAAGATTCTTCAGTCCTTTCCAGTTTCAACAGAAGATGAAGGAAAGGTATTAATTCTCTATTAGATTCATACTCTGGAAAGGCCACGCTTGCCAGGTTAGAGATCTGCAACTGCTTGCTTCCGGAAAAGTAGATTTATTTCTATTTAGGATTATGTTATCCCATCAAAGCGTTTGTCTGTTTAATGCCATTCCCTTGATATTCCGTTGGTACGAGTACAATCCCCTATCTAACAGCTTAAAAAGCAACAAAGGGTTTAAACGACAAAAGAAAACGTTCTAAAATTATTTGAGACGGCATTTACCCCCCCCCCCCCAAAGTTTACTTTAATTATTTTTTAATCCTGTGCCAGTGTATTCAAGCAGCCTTAGCAGGTTTTTGAGGTTCATGTTAACCAGACTTACGCTAAAAGCCCGGTAAATGCTGACCAGGCCTTTTACAAGAGTTGTTTCCTTCGCAAAAGCCTGGTAAGTCTGATTGACCAGGCTTTTTATACGAGGCCCTTGGTGTAACAGAAGGTCCTTTTTTGTCCTTATAGTCCACTCTGATAAAAAAGATGGATTGAAAATTGTCATCAAGACCTCCATTTGTTGCTAACGGTTTTTTTTTCCAGTTACCGATGCTTACGATGCTTATACTGGATCTTCAAGGTGAACCAAAGGGCCTCTCAATTGGAGGACTGACCGTGATCACAAAATCACTGTCTTTAACGGTAAACTGCAGATTTATTTGCTTTCCCTTCATGTTTATACCTTATACTGTTTGGTACAAAAATGTAAAAGGAAAGTACCTAACAAAATCAGTGAAAACGAAATCATACCTGGCTTGCATTACTCTTGGAAATAGATCAAGTATCCTGCAAGCTACTACTTGAGTCTTTTTTGTCTATGAACATCGCCAGAAGTGTTGGGAGGGTTATTGATTTTTTTGTCTCATTTAATGTACCTCATCTCTCCTTAACTCCCCTCCCGTCATTGTTGACTTTCGACACTGACCAAAGGTTGACGAGTTTGGCCAACAAAGACGAACATTGAACAGGATGGGAAGAAGCCCGAAAACGGTCTTGTCAGTTATTGATATTTGAAAAGGCGGTATCTAGATGTCCGGCCGCCGGACGCAGATCTTTCAAAACTAAATGCCTGGCAGTTTGTGAACGTTTCTGACTAGCTATTCAAATCACAAATATTATTCGAGCCGCGAACGTAGGGATTTTATAGTATGTACAAGTCCGCTACTAAAGTAAATACTTTTATGAATCGCTTGGCAATTTAAAATAAACACAGCAAATACTGCCAGGACATTTCAATAAGCCTTTTCTCGAAATTCTTTGAAAATTTCGGAGTACCGGTGTTGAGTCCTGAAAGATCCGCTTCCGGCTACCTGGCATCTAGACACTGCCATTCGAAAATGCCTTTGTACATGACCTTCTGAAATCATCTATTTTTTCACAGTCTTCTCAACCGCTTCTGGGACTGGTTAATACTCGATGCTACGCTATATAAGGATATTGAGCACACGTTCATTAAGTTTCGTTTAAAAATTGGCTCGTGCTAAGCGTGCGTCTATAAAATTCAGTATGCTGAAAGTTTAATTAAGGCACAAGAAGGGTGTGTAGGAAGTTTTGGAGACGACAGCTATCAGGGCTTTGCTTCCTTCACGAGTGCTCTCAAAACTTGCATTAACCTGAATTGCATCAAAGCGTAAAGCATTAAAAACGAAAATTCCGTTACACCAAAACACTCCCATTACGATACTAGAACATTTGATTTCGTTTTGTTTATATTTTTCAGATTGTTGGTGTCATCATTTCTTACTTTACTGTCATGCTGTCTCTGCCGAGTTCATGAATAAAAAAAAATAATAATAATCCAACGAGTACTTTTTCCTCCACGAAAGTAGACATTCTTGATGGATTATTTTTTACGCGCTTTATTCATTTAGAAACACTCATCAACTCACTTCCTAGAAGCTAGGAAACAATAAAGTGTAAATACAAATATCGAACAAATACGAGCAACATGCACAAAACGAACAAGAGTGGGTCGCAATTTACTGCATGTCTCTCATGCAGCACACCTTTTAAAAACACGCATACATTTTATTTTCGTACATTTAGCATTTAAGACACGTCTTGTGGTCAGCACACGTTGTCTTCTCCCTACAGCAAGAGATGAAGTACTTAGATTTTATTTAGACTTTTATTGACCTAAAACAATGAATATTTGTAAGATCGTCAATTGAATATCGAATTTCGGTTTGGTTGATTATAGGGATCCCACTTAGTGTCACCGCATTTTAGTTGATGTTTTCTGTGACCTGAAGTATTTTTACAGTAAATGCATGTTATGACTTACATGACCTACATTAAAAGCTTGGTGTCATACCAATTGTCGTAAATGACGTGCACAATACTGATCGGCAAAATAAAGTTATATCATCCATACTTGTATTTTGTCATCCTTGCTTCTACTATCGGGATATTTGGGTGATTTGAAGCCAGTATGTCGCTTTTCCGTTGTGTTCAAGTCAAACTAATGATATCTGGTTTGGGCTCCTTGTTGTCACAGGTTTTTTTATTTTATTTTCGTAACACCTGCAACTTGTTCTAGGCGTTGAAAGGCAAGTTTGTTTTGTGTTTGGTTTCAATAGGCCAAAATGGAATTTTTAATAAACTGCACGAAAGCCTTTTTAATGAACTGTACGAAAGCCTTTATACAGCAATAAACAGAATGATTTCTGCTATTGCATGTCAAGCTCTAGTGAGTCTATTGAACCACATTCATGAGTGGAAGAAGTTATCTCTGAAAATTGTTTTTAACAATGGACTTACCACAACATCAAAATAAACCAATTTCTACAATTTTAGTTGTTTTTTCATTTAAGAAATGTCCACTCAAGTGAGTCCCTACGGTGGCCTACAAGTGCACTCCGAATTCCAAACGACACTCCAAATTTGTAAACACACTCCCAATTCTAATAACTCACTCCCAATTCCAAAAGCTCACTCCGAATTCTAAAACTTTTCTCCGAATTCTAAAAACTCACTCCGAATTCCAAAACGTCACTCCGAATTCTAAAAACTCACTCCAAATTCCAAAACTTCCCTCCGAATTCTAAAAACTCACTCCGAATTCCAATAACTCACTCCGAATTCCAAAAACTCACTCCGAATTCCAAAAACTAGCTCCCAGTTCTAAACCTTCACTCCGAATTCCAAAACCGCACTTCAAATAAAGTAAAACTTAAACTTCACTACGAAATATCTAAACCCTCACAATCCGCTAGTTTAACACACACACACACAATGGCGGTGGCAAACTCGACAACATTACTAAAATGTAAAGTTTGCACAGCAACATTGACGCTTTACAACAACTTTTGTGCCACCTGTAGTGCTGAACTTGATGAAGAAACGCTAACACTGAAATATTATTGATATTACTGAATATTCACTGATTCAGCAAGATTTGGATAAGGTAAAAGAACACTGGAACAGCCACTAAATCAGAGGGTCGCGGTACGACACTGTAAAAGGAAAAGCCAGTGAGTTGTTTTACTTACCTGAACTGTACAATACTGAGAATGCTCTTGCTCCTGACAGTGCACAGCAGTGTGACTATATCACAGAGAATTACCTTGCCCTTGCAGAGAGCACCAGTGAATACCAGGAGTATTTTCAGTATGCCTTTCAGGTGGCAAGACTTTCAAATCCTTCAAAACTGGCAAGAAGCCTTAGATTTGTGCCGTAATCTTTATACCTATGCATCTAGTTGACTATTTCAGTGTCAGACACACCTGCCCTAACTCAGATTAATTTGAATTGTATTGGAGATCGGATATCAAGTTTGTTTTCAGATGATACACTCTAGTTTTAAAGCGGAAGTGTTTTTTCCGAGCGAGATTATTCAGTTGAACGGAGTGAAAATGTTTGGGTGAGGTGAATTATTCGGAGTGTAAGATTATAAAATTCGGAGTGAAGTATTAGAATTCGGCGTGAGTTTTTAGAATTCGGAGTGAGTTTTTAGAATTCGGAGTAAAGTTTTAGAATTGGGAGTGAGTTTTTACAATTGGGAGTAAAGTTTTAGAATTGGGAGCGAGTTTTTAGAATTCGGAGTGAAGTTTTGAAATTCGGAGTGAGTGTTTGGAACTTGGAGTGAGGGTTTAGAATTCGGAGTGAGTTTTTGGAATTGGGAGTGAGTTTTTAGAATGGGGAGTGAGTTTTTGGAATTGGGATTGAGGTTTAAGTATTCGAAGTGTGTTTACAAATTTGGAGTGTCGTTTGGAATTCGGAGTGCACTTGTGGGCCACCGTAGAGTCCAGAGAAAACTCCAATGAAAGAGACGAATAGCTGTATGGACATGACGCACCAAGTACCCTCAATGATTTCAGCTGGTACAGTAAATGAGCGTGGTTTGGTCGCAATCCCAGAAAATAATCACGCAACAGCAGAGATGTTCAATGTAATAGGTGGGATTTACAGTCCTGTACTAAAATTAATGAAGCTGTTGGGAATATACTACGGAGAGACGTCCTTAAGCAAGTTGTCGAATGGGTCTTCGACTGGAAGGCGAAAAGTTTCCATTTCGCTCCTTTATTGCTCTGTTGTGATAGCCAGTCTTTGGATGACTTTTGCCATGGCTTTTATCAGTGTTTGCATGGAAGGCGTTTCCGTACTTGCAACATTCTACACATTAACAGCTTATTCCCTTTGGTCCCTTAATGGAGCGCTCATAGGAACAGTTTGCATGATTACCGTAGCGCTACCTTTGACAGACAGAAAGACATCACATTTTGAAATATTTCTCTGAAACGTGGTCAAACACAACCTAGAGAGGGTGCAAATTTTATCGAGAAGGAGACTAATTCAGGCAGCTCCAGTTTTTGTTATTGCAACTTCCTCTCTCATAATCGGCTTTTTCTACACTCCGGAGTTAGTTATTGCCACTTATAAACCTTGGAATGACACGTACGCTTTAAACGTTTTTTCTTTAGTTTCCCTGTTTATACTGGTGGTGTCTGGGTATTGCCAAGTGTTCTTTTCTCTGTAACGTGCCTAGTCCTGGAGCGACTCTTTGATGGTTTTTATGAAAAACTTGCCTCTGTGAATTCAAACGTTATAGACCTTTCAGCAATTAAGGAGGAACATCGCAAACTTTGTGAAACGGTTGAGCTCGCTAGCAATTTGTTTTCACCTCCGTTATCTTAGTACAGCCGTTATCTTAGTACAAGTCATGAGATTTGGATCAAAGGTAAGCGAGAAGGTGAGTTCTCAGTTTAACAAATTTCACGTCAGTTTTATGCGTCTGTACCGTAATTGATAACAAATTTTGCCATAACATAATTTGTCAAAGTTTCTTTGGATGCAAGAGCGAAAGCGAGAACAAACTGAAGAATAACAGAAGAAAACTACGGAGTGACAAGACAATGTTTTCATACAGGAAATTCAGTGAATTGAGCATGGATTCACAACCTGAGCCAAACTATTCACATCTAGATAAGATTGTTTAATCTTAAATAAACTTCGGAGGCATGTTCCTTTAAAAGTAACCTCAATTTTGCTCAAGATGTGCCCAAGTTTACTCAATGTTTTCTCTGTGTTCGTGCACTTTCGTTTAATTTTCTTCGTAGCTACGATTCGGCTACTACCTTCCGCCATTCAAGTCATTTAGACAATTTCGCTTTCAAGTCACGACAAACAATTCTCTTTTTTGCCTCACAAATGATGTCAGGCATTTTCAATCGATTTAAGATTATTTTTTTACCATTGACAATTGTATCCTCACTGAATACTTCAAAATGAATAAAAAGTACCAAGTTTCAAGCTGGACAAAATAAGACGTAAACCGCGACACAAGAAGTGCTTCTCAGTAGCCGTAATAGCAATCATCACAATTCTTATGATTTCATTCTCCAGCACCAAAGATCAAACTACCTTAATTTCTACATACGTTATATTAACCAATGCAACATTTGCCAAAAAAAGCAAACGCCAGCGTCGATTACTAAAAACTGAAGATGATGACAGCCTTTTCTCAAATGAACACATTGCCTATAATTACGCCTCCCACCTATGGGACTTTGGCTGTTATTGCTTCAGTCTTCCTTGAGAAAAATGTTCGTGTGGGGTGCTTAAACTATAAGATTTTATCCTTTTGTGTCACAGGGTTTGAACCGGAGGGCAGATATCTTAAATCTAAAAACAACCACAGTTTTAAGCAAAATCATGCATACACGCAATCTTTAAGTTATTGAAGTGGGAATACAAACAATTCGTTTTCTTTCATCTAGATTCACAGTGTTTAAGGTATTCTACAAAGAGCCAAACTTTCAGATGCTAACGAAGTCAAGGTACGTTTGTTTTTGTCTTCACCCCGTTTAGTCTGGGGTGGGGTAGGGAGTAAACTGCCCGTGTTGACCTTGAACGTTTATAACTGTTTTAAGGTGCAAGCAAAAAAGCCACTAAACTGGTGGATGGCATGGCAACCGTTTTTGTCATGCAGTTTTCAAAATTTGAATGTTAATGTTAAATCATTTTATACTTGTTTTTTTTCGGAAACTAATTTTTTGACAACTCCTTTTGCTGTTGTTTCAATATTTGTGGCAGTCATTCATCAACCAGGATGTTATTGTAATTATATAACATACATGATCATTTTTTGTCCTTATTAGACAGGTGCTGTCATATATGTTTTATTTAAACGGAGAACCGAGAGGCCTTTCTATTGGAGGATTGGTGGTTATGACCAAATCACTGTCTTTGACGGTGAGTGTAAAGCGAAAGCTCCTACAAGTTAACTAGTGAGTGAAAAGGATTTTTAAAAATAAAATTGCCTTAAGCAGAAACCAAAAAAAAAAAAACAGTAGCTGTGGTAAATATAAAGAGGGATTATTTAATGAACAATTAAGCCAGCTAAGCATTTACCTTATTTAGACCTTTTATAACGTTTTAAATATGCAAGCCAAGGGCACCTAAACTTGGTGACTTTTCCTAAAATTTGTCTGGTATAGCAAGTCCTTGTCTATCAAATTTGAGGTTACCATAGTGACCACATTTTAACAGACATTTTTGTGAATTGTCCTCTTTTTAATGAGAAAATATAATTGTCTTGCCGTAACGTTTACACTTCTTTAGTGTTTTTTTAATGGGTTTGGTTATTTTTGGGTCAATATTGGTGCTTTTCGACGTTTTTCGTAAAATCCAAGATGGCGGATCCAAGATGGCCACCATTTGAGAACATGACGTAATTCTTACATCATGTTACCCCATCACCACTTGTTGTGGTCCTCAAAGGAAACAGTTTTGACCGCACTATCTGCTCTCTTAGGTCCGTTGTCGTAGGTTTAATATTCTCGGAGAAGAGGAGGGATTTCGCGTCCCCCTCCCCAGTCCCAGAATTCAAGACCACTAAACGCCCCGTCTGAGTAGGGTATATCAAGTGTTTCTACCTCCTTGTTCGATGGAACGGTGAAAGCCATCTGTTTGTGGAAGTCCCGTTTCGTTTAATGGACTCTGGTGGAACGGCAGTTTTTTTCTAAATACAAAAACGTTTAAAGCAATTAAAAATTCTAAGGTTGGAATTATAAAAAAGAGTAAAATAATTTGTACATTGATTTAAAAATTTGCCATAAAAAACTGGAGTTGTCTTTCACAAGATTCGTAAAAAAATCTAATACTGCAGCATGAGCTTGTTTCTATTATTTTGTTTTATGACGGTTTATCTTGGCCATGTTGTGAAACGTCAATACCAACTGGGTTACAGTAGATTATTTAATTAATTAACTGACCCTATACTAATTTTAATTTTTACAATTTGTTCTTTCTTTCTTTCTTTCTTTCTTTCTTTCTTTCTTTATATACTTATTTATTTCTTTCTCGAATCACTGCTTTTACAATTCACAATATGTGACTAAAAATGTTTTTCCAGTATGTCCGGAATTACTTCCCTAGTCAAGTTAGTCCCATTTAATCATCTGGAAAAAATGACTTCCATGAAAAAAAAAAATAGTAATAGTCATTGACACAATTCATGTGATAATGGCCACGATGTTATCATCTACGCGATGAAAATGGATAATTTTGAGTAAACCAAAAATTTTTACCGGCCAACGACAAAGATATTGCAACGCATGTTACTGTGATGTTTTGCTTCTTTTGCAGACTGTTGGAGTCATTGTTTCTTATTTTTCTGTTATGCTCACATTGCCAAGGTAAATAAGCGGCCAAGTGAAGAGATTTCGGCTAAGAGGCAAATGTATTGAAGAACTTCCATCATTATATGGACAAGAGAGATATTCAATAAGTAGACCTCAACCTTTGAGCGTGCAAGCAACTCTTCCCTTTCTCCTCCCCGCCGAGGTACAAGGGCGGATCGATAGTTATGAAGCCGAAGTAAACCGAAGACAGCAAAGTTGTGAACACTGATGTCAGTGTAAATAAATGCAATAGTTGATTCGAAGGAAGTCAGCGAATGAATGAGTATAGAGTTAATAATCGACAAAATTTTTGGATAGATAATAAATCGCGTCAGACTCGTCAGAACACTGCACAACTTGAAGAAATATACAGAATAAATATTCAAAGCGATAAGAGAGGTGAGCTAAGTAATCAGATTTTAAACACTACGTCATTCAATAACGCAAAAGTCAAAATATTGTCACAATTTTTTTCCGGCTTGTACTTTGAGCCAAATAAAAATATAGGGGTAGGATGACATGGATTTGTATGTTGAGTCGCGCGAACATTTGTTTATCAGGGGTGGATTCGGTCAAAACGGCTGGTTTAAATGCCCATAAGACGCCTTCTTGTAACGTGTACTGGAGAGGCGAAACTACATTAAAGAGAGCCTATAGTTTCGGAACGAAGCCTTTGTTTGGTGAAAAATGCACCTGATCAAGAGCAACGATTTATTTCGTATTTGCATTCACGAACTGGGTCATAGGAGCTTTTGACACGATTAAAGGGAACTGTGCACAAAACGTGCTTCCCATCGGATGGAGATTAGTTAAATTCTTTTGCGTTGTTTGCGGCTTTCAAGATGCCCATACTGATCAATCGTAAAGGTGTAGTTAATTTATTGGAAATTTTATTGCCGATTTTTTGAAATGCGTCTGCTTAGAGTTGTCACGGCTTTTTTGTTCATGGTTTTGAGCAAGACAGACCAAAAGACAGCGAAAAATGATCACGAGTGAAGAATGAGGTTGTGAGCATAGTCCGCGGAGCTCTGTCCTTTCCAGAGTTTTGGTGGCATTTTCAGTTGGTCAAATTTCAGCGTTGATCGCTGCAATCCTTTAAGTCTGTCTATTCACAAGAGACTGTCACACCAGCATTTTCAGCTGCCTGTCGCAGTAAAAGTACTGGTACCGAGCCAAATGTCATAATTTAACTTGCCTTTACTTGTAAATCGAGACAATTATTTGTGGATAACATTTTTCAGTTACTTTGTGAAACTTTCCGGCTTTCCCTCTGTTTCGATAAAAACTAGAGATTCGTTGATTAATAATTGATTGACTGCGAGAATCAGAACATGCACATGCTTTAGTTAATAAGTATACAGTATTTGATATTGATTGACAATGCACGCACAAAGTGATGCGAGTAAGGACTTGATTTAGTCGGATCGGAACTGTTGAGCTAGCCAGGATTATACGTACACGAGCAGCTAACCAGGATTTATTATGAAACGTCGCTAACCAGGATTAAGAAGCAAACATTGTTAACCAGGATCCAATTTAACCCGCCACAGAAGTAAGTGATAATTTACATAGAATTTGTACTATGGCATTGCAAGTTGTAATGTAAGTCAGGAGATTTAAGACGCGCTTATATTTTGGTTTAAGATCGAATAAATTATCTCAGAATCCGCAACTGTAATCAACTACAAGAATCACCAAATAAATCAGGAACAAGAATTATACGATATGTGGCTGGTTTATACTGAGTAATCCGAGGGAACACCCTCCTTGGGTGGGTGCCCTTCCGCTGCCCAAAAGTCGTTGTCGACACACCAAAACTCCCAAACATGACATCTGTCGTAGGAAATTTTTTCACCCACGTAAAAGGTCTAATTATTTGTCATAGTAAATTTGTTCGTGTGCATGGGGCTATAGAGAAACAAGACCGTGCGAATGTTCGAAAAATAGGCTGCCGCGTAAAAAAGTAACGTAAATGTTTTTCTAATAATTTTTCGCGGGGTAGCCGTCTTTCGCGATCGTTCGGATTTTCTTCTCTCTCAACTTTGCTTAAACAGAAGGAACGACTGATCTTCTTGGGTTCTGCTTTGCGAATAAGCAACCAGAAAATTCGATACGTTTTGTACGTATTTAATTGTTGCGACTTCAGAGTCGTGACCGGTGGTTTTTCTGGACCCCGGCCACCCTAATTCGTTTTAATACCGTGCACTAAATTTTTGAAATTATAGTCAAACGTCACCTTTTACATGTAGTGTAAAATCGTGTTGGTGCCCATTGCAATCGGTACACTAGGAATTTAGCTGCTAAAGCCTTATCAAAAAAATCGTCTGAAGGTACACAATCTAGTAACTGATTAATGTGTTTTACGTCTGCATGTTGTTTAGCTGTATTTCGATCGCATGTCAGTACTCGAAAAAGAAAAACGAAAATATTTGTAATTCCAGTTGAACGCATTCTGTTCGGTAAGCGGTGAGATCGCAGGTCTCTGGTATCAGCTGTTACCAGATGTCGTAAAATCCGCGACATCCGGTAGCGCATGTCTAATTCGTTAAGGTGCTATTGGGCCTCCTCTATTCTCGTCCGTGGAGCTTTGCGTATGACAATTCTGGCAACACACCGAAAAATTTGAATTTCTATCGATCAAGTGATGGTGTTGGATCGACTAAAACCTGTTCGGGACCCTCTAAATCTCCTACAATTAGAGGAAAACCTGGAGCTTTAAAAGGAACAAACATAAGAAACTGCCTGCGATGCCGTAGTTGTTCAGAAGGACGATTGTCCTTGCATTTTGCTCACGGGTTTTGGATTTGTATCTTGCTTGAACGAAGGTATTGCATTTGCGGTATACTGAATTGTACAGTTATTTTATTAGACTCTTATTACATTCGTCTGGTTTCTGTTGTGTGAGAATGCCAACTGTGTACTTGTCGTTTGGGCATTACTAAACCACGAAACACCGAAACGAAACACCGAAACACCGAAACACCGAAACGAAACACCGAAACAGCCATTTTTTCTTATGATGTTTTTTTTTTAAAGTACCGAACCAGCTTTTTTTATGTCCCGGGTTTTTTTTTATGCTTTTTGTGATTTTAAGAAATCACTTGAATGGTTCAGGTACGGAGAATCTAAAAGTATTTTTGCCAGCTCAAAAACACATAGTAATTAGGAGTGAATCACGTAAGTGATTTCTCCAAGTTTTATTCCAGCTATAACGAAATTTCGGACTAGAAACTTAGTTCAAAAACTGGATTATTCAAACAAAAAAATTAATACCGACGGTATCTTCGATCACGTGACAACGCAAAACGCAAGTGTTGAGGTTGTTGCATGTTTGGTTCACTCAGACCAAGAACATTACGTCGAACTGTGGGTATTGGACTGTTTATCCTCTTCTCTTACCTGGTATTATAAGGTGGGCGTGTTACTTTGATGCTAGGTAATTATAATTTACACTTGTTTATCCGATGTATTGCAGTAACACGTAGAAATTGTTTTCGTTCCTAATTGTTACGGTTACTGCGAAGGATTACATTATTAATTTTATCAATCCTTGGTCTTGATGTCTCTGCGTTTGCTTGTCCTTTGATTAACTCTTGGATAATATGTGGTTTGAATTTATGATAATTGTTGTATCGTTTGTCAGCAGTGGCTTTACTTGTGCAGAAACTGTTATGTCCTGTAATGGTGTTATCATGCAGTTTGTCAATGTTTTATATTTGTATATAACAGCGAGTGGCGCGTTTTTACGCGCCAGTATCTTGTCGTTCTTGCCATTGCAGATAGCAACGATAAAAAATATTCTTCATAAAAAAAGCTGTATCGGTACTTGAAAAAAACATAATAAGCAAAAATGGCTGTTTCGGTGTTTCGTGGTTTAGTAATGCCCTTGTCGTTTCGCCACTAAACGATATACTGTATTACCTTTCACCACATCGTCAAGCATCGAAAATTGAAATCCAGAAGCATTTGGCGCCCAAGTTTCTAAATATCGTCATTAAGTAGCCTGCGTCGCAGACGAAACTAAACCCTTGTTAAGTTACCAGCCGAAAGTTAGATTACGTCTGCGACGCAGGCTAAAGAGATCATTACAAAAGTTGATGAGACAGTTACATGTAAGTTTATTTATGGACAGGCTGAAGTTTTGTAGAAAATGCTGTAGCGAGAAAAAAATCGCTGACATTTAGCTACAATCTCTAACACTTTGAAATTTAGCAGGTGGATTCTTACGTGCTTAACCAGACAGCAAAATTTGGCCGCTTAATCTGCCCTAAGCCACATTCTTTGTGTGGAAATTGATCGTCAATATATTAATTATTGCCCTGATTAATTCAGTCGGAAATAAAACGTCATGCGTAAAAGCCAAAAAATTTTTTAACGTTATCGCGCATACAGTTTGAATCGGCCAATCAAAAACTAAATAAATAAATAAATAAATAAATAAATAAAATTTTGGCCGTTACCAGAGCTACATGTGACATTATTTAAAACAAAGACGTGTAGCTCTGGGGACGAGAATGAGTTGAACACGACTTTCTGAAAAACGCAAAAATTACTGAATCCCCAACAAGAAAAATCCAGTTTTTCCCAATCGCAGAAATTAGTTCCTGCAAAACACAAAAATCGCCCATCCGCAAAATTAATCTCCCGGCAAAAATTTAGTGCTACACGGTAGTTTTGGCCGAAAACGTCGCGAAATGTTTTCGTCCACACAAGCGTTTTCGTATAGTTTTTGCCTGACCTTGTTAAGGCGTTCTTTGTCTGAAAACGCATGTGTTATGATGTGTTTTTGCCTATGATCCACAAGAACCCGAAGAAGTGGAAGCAAAGTACATGAAAGGTTAGCAGAGCATAAGTTAGTTTTTGCATTTTTTTAAAGTAAGAAAGTGTTTGCTAGCAAGTGTAGAGCCTAAAATGTGTGTAACTCAAATAAATAATATCTAAATGAAGCAGAAATAATTTAGTAATAAAGGGTTAGTAACTGTTGATTATTTGTCGTTCCAGGTCTTAGAAAAGTTGCTGAAGATAGATACGGCAAGCGATTAACGAGCTGCAAGTCATGGACGGTCTACAAACAGTCAATCAGAGCAAAGTAAGTCTACCCTTCCACATTCTCATCGAGCTTTTCCATCAGGTGTCCAGATTGACCGCCCTACAAATCCGTCTCGTTTCAGAAAGGAAGCTCCGGTAAGTTCAACGGAGGGAGTAAAGACTGCTACAAGCACAAATCTTGTGCTTGCCACTGCTGAGAGCCCTCCCTTACATAGCCCTCGTGTGAAGTAAGAAGATCGCTTACAGCTTCCCTGACCTGCGGTCCTGGGCCGCGGCCGTTATGAACGGCTCCTCTAGGAATCACAAATCTGCAAAAGTCAATGATCAATAATGAAAAACAAAGTTTAATAATAAGGGGTGGACTCGGTAGAACTTTTGAGGCGAACTAGGAATGGGGGCGAACTCTGACGGAAACCTCGTGTACGCGGATTGTTGCAAAATTGTGGCTTCCTTTCCTTGTTTTTGTTTGTTTGTTTACTTGTTTCTTCGATAAAATGAGATGAGGAATATCCAATCGTAAGAGTTTTATTGTGCGATACTCGTCATCCGATTTACACCGCCGATAAGAGTTCAGCTTCAAGTTTACCAAGGCAACACCGCTGGACGCGTTTGTGCAGGGTTAGTCTCAATACAAACAGTCCGTAGTCATAAGCAAGATCTCGTTCTTATTGGCATCCTACCTAGTATCCCACGAGTGAAGAAGTCGCACTTCTTTTAACCAAAAGGGTGGTTTGATAATTTAAAAACACTTCTCGTGATCCAGAGGTTCTATTTGTGATAAAGCAATTATTCCATCTAGTTGTAGTTTCGTCACACTTGGGTTCACAACCGACGAAACGCTACAAAACTCGGTAGCTTTAATCTCATGTACGAGATTTCGTTTAGTTTTAATATGCTGTCACACATCAGCATTTGTACATCTGGCGTGTAGGACTTCCTATTTTGTAGTCTATATTTTAAAAGCTTTTGGAGTTTTTTCTTGCAAATGCGGATTTGAATTGTTGCGTTTGTTGTACTTCAATTTTATCCTTGGTTCAATCTTTATTTCCCTTTGTTTTTCTATGTAAATATATGATAATTAATGAATATAAAACAAAAGGAAATAAAAATTAAACCAAGGATAAAATTGAACTACAATGTGATCATTGTCAGACTTCACCCACACTGCCAACGTTTGATCGTTATTCCTAACAAAAAATGACCGGTTTCAAAGAAATGCAAATTCTTTTTGTCTATTGATTTTATTGGATGTATTTTGCATGGTGTACCTACATAACCAAAGGAGTAAGAATAATGAATAAGCGAGGAGGACCAAAACGTTGTGACTATAGAGCAAAAATAAACGCTAGTTGTGAACTTGCTTTCTTTCACAAGTATTCCAGATAACTAACAGTCATTTATTTCTTTTACAATTCTATTTTCTTCTGTCGACAAATTTGACCCTCACAGGTCTGTCAGGAATGGTTACTCCTCTCATAAATGGCTCGACCTCCTCCGCACCAGGGGGGTAGCGAATGTCAAACTGTTGCACAATTCTGGCCAATAGCAGATGAGGCTCCAGCTCGGCGATACGGCGGCCAAGGCACATCCGGGTTCCAAATCCAAACGGGATGGAGGAGAAAACCTCTTTGGCATCAATGAACTTGCTGTCTTGGTTATTATCGCGCAGCCATCGTTCTGGTTTGAACTCCTGAGCATCTGTGAAAATACTCTCATCTCGACTCATAAAATACGCTAAGCCATTGACTTGAGTACCAGCGGGGATATGATAACCGCTAAGGTTAATATCCGCGGGTAAAATTCTGAATGTTACTGTTAAAACAGGATACAGTCGCAGTGTTTCTCGTACCCAGGCTTTCAGGTAAGGCATCTCTGCTAGCGTTGTTGGTGTCGCTGTGGTATTATTTCCTAGAACAGACAGAACTTCTTGTCGTAGAATTTCTTGCTTGTCTGGGTTCTTGGCCATCATGTACAGTATCCACTGCATTGTGTTGGAAGTTGTGTCAACTCCTGCAAACAGGACATCAATCACGCTCGCAAGAAGGTCGTCTTTGGTGAGCTTTCCACTTCACAGAAGAAACTCGAAGAAACCTGCTTTGTCATCGTCACGCTTGGACGAGATGCGTGACTTGTCCTCAAGCTCATTCACTCTTCTCTGAATAAACATTTCAGCGTAGTCGTGCATGATGTCAAAATTGTCGCAGAACTTTTTAAATTGTCCAGTCTTGTAAATCTTGTAGAACCAGGCTGGTAAGAAGCCTATAGCGGTTGCATTGTAGAGAAAATCTCCCACAGCTTTGATGAAAATCTGTGCCTCTTTGTTTACTTGTGGCTCCAGACACCCGAATCTTTTGTCGAATAACATCTCTGCAACGGACTCAAAAGACCACTTGAAAAGTTCGTTATCGAGTCCACAAACTTCATTTGCTTTCTCTGAATCGACAGGCTCTCGGATGGTTCGCAATCTGCGAATAAAATCAGTTATAATTTCGTTGAAGCCGCAAGCGTAGTCAGCGACTTGTTTGGGTCGCAGCATTCGTTTGCTTAGCACGCTTCGATGCTTGTACCACTCGGCGCCATCTGCAAAGAAAACACCGGGAATTCTTTGCCGCATCTCGCGATAATAATCGAGAACAGGGGCTCGAAGGCGCTGTGGATATTTAGATTCGTTTCGCAGCACTTTCGCTACATCCGCGGGGTCGGTTAACGATACAATAATGTTATCGCCAAATTTTTGCTTGAATATTGGACCGTATTTGTCAACAGATTCTTTCTGTGAGGATAGTAATCGTTTTCCAAGCGGCTCGCCTTGTCCACCAACAAATAACCGCCAGGCTGTTCCTACCACTGGAAGGCTGACGGGTCCTGGAATATCAGACAACGACTTGAAGGTTTCATCTTCACCGGATGAAGCTAATGTAGCAAGCGGAAAGGAGATCGTTCGATTGCAGTTGTTGATGTTTCGCTGGAAAGGCACAAAGAGCAATCTAGAGACTTTCGAATGCCTAACAAACGCCATGAGTTGTTTAGTTGACTCTTGGAGTTTCGTTGCAAGATACAGCGATCTGTTTTGACCTCTTTTAGACCCCCCACGAGCGTTTCAGGCTGAAGGCTCCCGATCCAGTTAAAGCCCGCGTTATACCTTAGCAGCGGTAGAGTTTTGAGAGGAGTCCGCTGGTCCCAATAGTATTGTGCGTTCGATCACGTGAGAATGTCCTAAAAACGCTCTTGTGTTACTTCGTTCTACCACTGAATTTGACTGTGTTTGTGTTGAGAAGTGGTGGCAAGATTGTCTTCTAGTATAGGTATTCTTGCTGGGAGGCTTAAGTTTTATTTTTGGATTGCGAATTTGGAATGACAGGCCACTTATTTGGCCTTTTTACTAAGTATTCACTTTGTGTTCGAGAAGGACTTCGACTGAGTTTACAGTGTGACAGCTCAAAATTGATCCAGTTGCCACGGGCCAGTTTCACGTTAAAACGTTTTTGTGTCTGCTACAGAGTACTTTTGGTCAATGGAAAGGTACGTGGATGACCTTCGTCGATAACAAGATGGCTCAAGAGAGGATTTGTTTGAAGGCGGCTTCGCAAATATTTGCAGAACGAAAACCACCTCTTTTGTTCTCGCTCTGCACATCGAAGAGTGCTAACCAATCATTCCTGTTATTCAGTGTAAGTTTGTAGACATGGTTTCAGTTTGCAGCTATTTTGAATTTCAAAAAATACAAGTGTTTTTCAATGTGCGAAGAAAGATATCAGCGTTTTACGCAACGTCGTTGGTCTTATGGAATCTAGATGTGATGATGCAGATGGTCGCGCCTTTCTGCCATCCCAGTGGAAAATTTGACAGTTGCCACAGGTTAATTTTCATTTTCTTGTAGTTTACTTCTTTATTTGAAATATCACGAAGTCTAGTTAACAGCTGACCTATGAGTATTGTACGACTCGCTCAGAAGTTCAGGTTACTTCACTGGAGTGCATTAAAGTAAGTTTATAAAGCTTAAAGTGCACCTAACCCTAAAATTTTTTTCCCGTCAAATAAATCCTGTTATCATTTGGAGCATTTCGTCACAAAAAGTTTTTGATTTGGTTTAATCCCTGATTTTCTGTGCGCGGTTGAAGTACGGAAAATCGGCCGAAAATAGACACCATTTTGGTTCAGGGTCGAGTAGTGAGGGCATGGGACTAGTCACCTTGTGACGTCAAATCAAGAACCCGCAGTCTCGCGCTATCTCTATCGGAGCTATATTTCTCTTGAGCTCTCGAAGATGTACAGAAAACTGTCGACCGTTCGTATTGCTCCGAGACATAGTAACCAAAGAAACGAATCAAAGGACGTATCACTACAAAAATACAGCATTTTTTGACGACGAGCGACCAGAGGCGAAGGGACGAAATGAGTGGATTTTGTAAAGCAATAGCGAGCAAAGCGGCAGCCTTCCAAGCACTCGATACTAAGCTCGATGCATTTTATGAACGTGCCTCGCTATAAGAATTTTATCTCGAGTCATATCAAATTACTCGAGCATAACAAAACGTTACTGTGCAGAGATCCCTTGTTCATATCCTCCGTTGAAGTAGAGGACAAGCCGTCTCTTTCTTAATTCTTTTATTACCATTTTTTGTGCGAAAAAAGGCCGCAAGAAGATCGATGTGTGAGCGATGAGCGGAGAAGCCTCGAGTCGCGAGTGAAGCGAGGGCCGGCTGATTTACATAATTTGTACATTTCCGCTCGCGCTGGGATCTGGGGAAACTGCTTGCACGTTGACGCGAGAAAAATGATTGGTAAGATAATCTCAGTTGAACTGATACTAACAAACTCTCGTGCTTATAATTCTCGTCAATGTCCTTTAGAAAATAATTGCCTTCCTTATTCACTAGTGTTATAAATTGTTGTTATTGTTAATGCTGGTTACAGAAATGGACAAGACGTAAGTAATATCGCAGTTTCCACTTTTACTTCTATGTAAAATAAATAAATGAAGAAAGGAATTCAGGGCTCGAGACTAACGGTAGCCAACTAGTCACAGACTAGTAGAAATTCCGTTTTGGCTAGTAAGTTTTGCGCTTTCACTAGCCATTTTGGCTAGTGAATATTTCAAAGGGCTAAAGCACCGGATGGAAACCAAACAAAATATTGCTTCTGATGATCGGATCCCAAAAGCAAATTGAGTGAACAGAAACTAGAACTTATTTCGTAGAAGGATATTGTAACGTTCGTATAATACTTGTTTTGTCCTCTCAACGTTTTTCCCTACTAATTCTTGTCTCATATGGCAACGTTTTCTCCATCATTTCTACGTTCGAACGAAATTAGCCGTCTTCAGAACGTTTCACCATACGTTTCCTTGAAAGGTCCATTAGTGTGTTCGTATGATATTTGTCTACACGTTAGTAGGTTCACACAATTCTTTAGTCTTCTCTTATCTACTTTTTCCATTAATTGCTACGTTCGTACAATAGTTTCTCTTCTCAGCGTTTCTCTCTAAGTAACGTCTTCACAACGTTTCTCCGTATGTAAGTAGGTTCGTCGATTTATTAGTCTAGCCTTCTCAACGTTTCTTTGTACGTTAGCACGTTCGCACGACATTGTTCTGCTCTTCCTAAGGTTTTCAGTGTGTTAGAACATTCGTACCATAAGTCGACACTGCTTAGCCTTCCTCTGCACGTTAGTATGCTCATACAGTATTAGTCTTGTCTTCTAAACGTTTATCTATACATTAGTGCGATTTTAGTTGTCTCATTTACGTTTCTCCGTAATTTATTGTCCCACTGTAATAGTTCAGTGTGTCCGTTCGGTGTATATCACACACGTTCTTACGGAACTAGTTTTGTCTAATAACGTTTCTGCGTAAGTCAGTAGTTGCGTATTTTATTAGTCTCTGTATCTTGGTACGTTGACAGCGTTTCTCCCTACTGTAGTGCATTTACATCCAACGTGTTTGATATGACTTCTCAACGTTTCTCCATACCTTATTAAGTTCGAACCTTATCAGTTTTTTATGCTCATTTATGTTTCTCCGCGCTTATAATTTACTAGTCTTCTCTAAGAGAATGTAGACGTTTAACTTTTTCCGTACGTGAGTTGAGTGCTCTATCAGTCTTGTCTTTTTGACGTTTCTCCGTACCTTACAACGTTCGTACAATGTTAGTCTTGTCTTCCCAACGTTTCTCCGTACAATGACACGCTCATATAAGGTGAACTGTTCGAGTTATTCGTCATGATCTGACCAAAACGGAGAGAGAGGTGAACTTCATCGCGCCTGGGAATTTGCCCTGAAGGCACATAGTACTTTGTGTTCCGCGTGTGAGGATCTTTAACCGTTGAACACAGTATGAGATTGTGCAAAAAAGTCTGGCTAGTAAAAATCTATTTTGGCTAGTGAAATCAAACCTCTCACTAGCCATTTGGCTACTAAGCTGAAAAGTTAGTCTCGAGCCCTGGGAATGCTTTATTAAAATCTCCATTTCTATAAGAGGTTCCCTCAGCTTGAGTATAAGTCTCAAATGCGAGAAGCGGAGAGCAGGAAAACCAAGACCAAACGTGAAGACCGAATGTGCGAAATAAAATGTAAACACTCACGGGCGAAGCTCAGCAGTCCGGTTTCTTCGCGGCCCTCCAAGGCTAATCGTAAGTTGCTTTATTTACTGTTCCAGTTCTTAGTTTGCCTTTATTTCCTTTTTGCATTGAGCAATTCATTCTTTTTTGGTTAGCGGCTTTTTAGCAGATATGGGCAGGACGGCACTTTCTTCATCCTTTGGCGGTGTCCTGTCGACTTCGTGTTCCGCATCTATCTCGAATTCAGAGCTAAAATTCATCTACAAATCAGCAGAATCCACGTAGCTCGTCTCAGTATCTGCTTTGGATTGCAACATTGGAATTTTAGTCATACTATGACTTTGTTCGAATTAGCTAGAAGGTCAGAGGGCTTCGATGAACAAATAAAGTCAGAGAAACACAGCTAAAAACTAAGCGGCGTGGAATTCTTGGTTCTTGATCTGACGTCACAACTACGGCTCGCCTCAGGTTCCTCTTACTCGGTCGTGAACCAAATTTGTCTTGAATTTAACAGGGCACAGAAAATCGAGAATTTAACCAAATCAAAAAATTTTTGCGAAGAAATGTTCCAGATGATAACAGAATTTATTTAGCCGAAAAAAAAATTTTAGGGGTTAGGTGCACTTTAATCTGCAGAATGCTCTTTCTTTTTCGTTATAAGTCGATGTAAAACTACCATTAGATTATTGAAATGATTCCCGTAGGAATATCTTTGATCAAGTATTCCCTTCTGTAATTTTTATACCCATGGTCTTACCACCATTTTCACTACCACGCGACTTTTCTTTTCAAAACACCTTTGAGCACTTTGCAATACGCTTCCGTCAATCATACCTTATGTGGGAAGTGTCTGATGTTACCGCAGTTGAATTGAGCTCGTGGGAATAAAGATGACCCCAAATTATCCCGTAAATTTGTGCTGGCGAGTCATATATTGACTAGTAAGAGGCTTTAGAGTCGTTGATGTTGCGAGAATACTTCACGTTCGGCAGACATTTGTAAAGAAAATTCGACATTTCTTCAGAATTAAATACCCGCTCGGTGGATTACCCTATGCGGCGGATGGTAAGCTTGCGTTCAATTTCGTGAATAAGCTAAACCGAAGTGTGAAGTAATGATTCTTGTTTTTCTGACCCGAAAATAGCAAACGACATCTTATTCGCCAGGAGTATAATCTGACAATATCCCGAAGTGTACGAGGACGAAATTCAGGAGCGGATAGAGTCTGGAAAGGGAAAACGAATCGTGATCAGCGTGCCTTCGATCAACCCATTCGTGAAGAAAATGGGCTTGACAAGTAAAAGGTACGTATGTCTTGTTGGATTATTTTTGCAAGAAACACTGCTAATTTTAATCACCTATCACTTGAGGAATGGAATGAAAAACAAAGCATAAGCGCTTACAACGTTTATTGTTCTACGTTTCGAAAATGTAACCATGTAACGCTGTGACATGATAGCAAGGAGAATCGTTATTTATAAAAGCGGGAAAGGGGAATCAAGGAAAATATTTAAGCATAGTTTCATGCTTTACTTCTTCGTTATAGCTCACTGTGATTACCAAAGAACGTGATAAGCGAAACAGGGCGATGCATCGTCGACTTTTCGTCGTATGTCATCGCTAAATTTCACCGAGAACAGTTGCTATTTATAGATGAATCAGAACTTCTCAAACTCATCCATAAATAGCAACTGTTCTCGGTGAAATTCAGCGATCCTACGACAATACATCGTTCTGTTTCCCTCATCACGCTCTTTGGCAATCGTATTGAGCTATAACGAAGAAGTAAACTTGAAAGTAAGCTTAAATATTTTCCTCGATTCCCCGTTCCCGCTTGTAGAAATAACGATTCCCTTTCCTATCGTGTCACAGCGTTTAAACCGATATGTTTACATTCTCGAACGTTCAACAACAAACGTTACAAAACGCATCATAAGCTGATGCTTTGTTCTTCATTTCACTCCTCAAGTGATAGGTGATAAGAACTAGCAGTGTTCATAACAAAAAACAAAAAAAGGCAACAAGACATACGTGCCTTTTACTTGTTAAGCCCATTTTCTTCACGAATGGGTTGATCGAAGGCACGCTGATCATGATTCTATCCGCTCCTGAATTTTCGTCCTCGTACACCAGATTATACTCCTGGCGAATAACATGTCGTTTGCTATTTTCAGGTCAGAAAAGCAAGAATCATTAATTCACACTTCGGTTTAGCTTATTCACGAAATTGAACGCAAGCTTACCATCCGCCGCATAGGGTAATCCACCGAGCGGGTATTTAATTCTTAAGAAATGTCGAATTTTCTTTACAAATGTCTGCCAAACGTGAAGTGTTCTCGCAACATCAACGACTCTAAAGCCTCTTACTAGTCAATATATGACTCACCAGCGCAAATTTACGGGATAAATTGGGGTCATCTTTATTCCTACGAGCTCGATTCAATTGCGGTAACATCAGATACTTCCCATATAAGGTATGATTGACGGAAGCGTATTGCAAAGTGCTCAAAGGTGTTTTGAAAAGAAAAGTCGCGTAGTAATGAAAATGGTGGTAAAGAGTTAGCTTTATCTCTCCTTTTTGGTTTTTGTCTGGAAAGATTGCTTCGGTCTTTTTCTGGGGGGTGGGTTGGAAATTTGCCTTTTAGAACACCAGGAGAAGAAAGAGAATTTGAGGGGATGCAGAGGTAGAAAAGGGAAGAGTTGGAAAAGCGTTTAAAGAAAGAGAGAATTAAGAAGTTGACAAAAAAGAAAACAAATCTGAAAATAAAATGTTTGTTGAAAGGAACTTAGAAGTCATACTTGCTGACATGCTCTAGAGTTTGCTTTTCTTGTCTACTTAAGTGTTTTTTTTACAACACGTTCCTGCACATCTGTCCGGTCCGAGAATTTGCCATTTTTAATGCCAACTGTCTGTGCAAGGGTAAAGATTGCAATAGTATGTACTCATTTTTAACTTACCGTCAAGCTTTCTTGCATTTATGATTTAAGCAATCTCCTGTCAAACAACTCTCTTCCCAATATATTAAGTATGGGTTTTGGTGAAATTGGACAATAACTAAAATCACTTTGGTCGAAATGTGTCTTGTGATACAATGTGTTCCAACTAAAACTGGATATTTCCCAGGCGATATGCCCCAGTGTTCAATTTGTCAGTTGAAAGCAGTTTTAACTGTTCCAGATGGAAGAGCATTTTGTTTTGGTAATGGACCTAAACATACCCTAAAAATTCAACTTTCAATGCAGGAAATGTTTTCGAGGCATACACAGCTTTAAGGAAATAATTTCAAGGATAGTAAAGTTAATATGTCAATATGATTTTGTTCTCAGAAAATCGTACTGGTCTCAAATCTGTATCAATATCATTTTGAACACGACCTTTGTATAACAGGAAATGTGTGATATAAGTGTGCAAATTCTGCTACAGATTTGAACTGTACCAGTGCAAACCTGCACAAATTCATTCAAGTCTTTGTACTGTTACAGTTTGGATCTGCACGTTTAGCACAAGCAATGAGAACATAGCATAAGTGGAATGAAAACAGTTCAAATTAACTTTAGCCACTCAGGCCTAATCTCAATACCCTCAGGTGTAGCATTAATTAACTGTTGTAAATGGTGAGGGTGAAAATTCCAGTTCACAAGGATTGAATAAATATGTTGTTATTTACTTTATTGAAACCAATGGGATTATTTCACTAAACTCAGATGAAATTATGACCCTAACCAGGTGTGCACTTGTGAAAAGTTCGTAATACTATACTCATTTTTTAATCAATTACAATTGTATTACTGGTTGGCAATAGTCAAAAGTTGGTGTAAGGGGAAAAGGAGAAAGCCTCTCCCATTTTTCCTTGCATGAACTCCTTGAAACTCCTTCCCTGACACCACATCCTACATAAGCTAAGTGTCTGCTAAAGACTTAGTATTTATCGGACTCAAAATGTTTTCAGAAATGCATATTTCTAGACTGTTGTGTTACAAGGAAAAGCTATGTGGGGTATGTTGAATGAACTGCAAATCCAGATAGTAATAATTGTTATAATCCTTGTGGTTTGAGTCATTTGATGTGCTTTCGGTTTGGTGAAGACAACTACCACTTTTCTGTTCCTCTGTAACTTGCCTACTGGGATGAGGATTCAAGATTTTTAACATCAGCCACCTTGAACCTCTTGCTATCTGACAGAAACCTACTTCCCTTAAGCAGTGTTGTACAGTAATTTATTACTAGCTGTTTTGAACTCTCATCAGCATCTGGAACAATTTTATTTTCTGGAGTAGAACAATTTTTCAGCCCAATAGAGCGACCACACTGGCCACATCTCTTAGATCTAACAAAACCCATGCGAATATTGCTGTCCTGAGAGGAAAACATCCACTGCATATAGAAATTGTTTTTGACATAAAACTAATTTTCCTTGTGGAATGAGCAGGTAGCCTATAGTCATACTTGTCTATTCAAAAACTTTTAAAACACGCTTAACAAGAAACTTACAAGCACAATATCATCCCCCTAGTTTGCCCGTACTGCACAGAAGGTTGCAACATGGAACATGCAGTATCTTCTCGAACATAAGAGAAATCAGGACGCATTCTACGGTTAAACACCAGCAGTTTTCCTACATAAACAATAATATTCTGCCATCTTCTTTTGTCAAGAAGAATAAAAAATCGAAGAAGGGCCTTCAGACTGTTCACATGGAATAAACCCTGTCAAGTAAATGAAAAAAAAAACATCGTAAAAGAACGGAATAAATCAAAACAGTGGTATTCAGAGTGGTATGTAAAGTCTGTAAAACCAGCAACTCCTGGGAAATCAAAGGAATGCGTGACAAAACATAAAAAAAGGTACAACTTCTTTATTCAAGCCCAATTTTCACCGTCAACACGGCAGGGCCCGCCTGAGCCCACTGGCCTTTTCATAAAGTTTAACTATCAAACTTCATTTTTGTGCAAAAATAATCCAGGATACAAAGATAGATCCAGATGTATGTCCATGTCAAACAAGAATGATTAACATCACTCTCGAAGACTGTTTCGTTTTCATGGACATGTTTTGTCAAGAAAAAGGCTTACCTGAACATGTCGCTTACACCATAACTTGGCTAGGTCATCTTCTAACAGTCTCCGAAAAATGAAGGACTGGATCGCTCGACAAAAGAAGAAATTGACCGACAAAGAACGAGGTTTCACGTACAAGCCAAACGAACGACGGCAGCCATTAGTATCGCAGACACGACGCGTGATTGGACGAATGAAGTCACGTGAACTGTGTCCAACACCGCCTGGGATAGACTGGTAACTAATTAATGCGTGCGCATCTATTTATTGATTTTGCGCTGTACAATTGCGAAAATGAGTGTCGTCATTAAGTTGACCGCCTCAAACGCTCGTCGGGATGCTCGTCGGCAAATTAGAAGAGACAAGATATAGCACAGGCGGCCCAAACTCACGTTACGAGGTGTAATGTAATTTACATTCTTACCTTCGGTGAGGCGGAACGTGACCTTTAAGCGAGCCGGTATCGCGTTACAGGCGACCGTTAAAAGAGACGTTGTATGAGAATTAAAATACTGAGGTCTGCGAACGCTAAATAACGATAAATTTGAACTTTTGTTCAATACAATGAATAAAAAATACTTACCTTTGATATATTCCTTTGTGTTTTGCCGTGTATTCATCGTTTTAGTGGGTTTTAGGCTTCATTGCGTATTAACCACTGTCACTCCATTCATAAGACGAAGTCAAGGCTGGTCATTGCGATCTGGCAGGGATCCTGGACGAGTCCCACCAAAAACCGTTTTATTTCGCGGAAATTCGAATCCGCTGCAATTTTTTCAGCTCCAGCCCAAGAAGGAAACCTCCTCTTCATCTCTGCGCTATCGGCTCGAAAAAGCTTCATTCTTTCCCTTCCAAATCAAACCATTTGTGCCGTACTTCGGGGTCCATCTGGCTTTCCTCTCAAGCCTGTGACGAGGGTCCACAATAGGGTTCTCAGATCCCGCCATCCCGCCTTTTTTTCCTGTTAATCCCGCCGTCCCGCCCTTCTTTACGTCGAAATCCCGATCCCGCCCAAATTTTTAAATAGTTTTCTATGTTCATGATGAAAGCATCACATACCTTTTATACAACGGATAGCAGACAAACACGTTTTTATGGTCGATGTTTTTGTGGTTTCGATATCGCCACTAAAGATCCTAACACGTGTTTTGTTTGTGTTACTCTGTTTTACCTTATTTTGTCCAGGTATTAGTGAAGTAAAGATTAACAAAGGTTGTTTGTTACGATATTCTCGGTCCTGCTTTATTTGGGAAGACAACCAACTGAATGTCTTTTGAGAAATGACCCTCTTTCTGTTCGAAATTTTAAAGGAAGGGGTCGTTATGCAGTGGTTAGCGCGTCGGGGTTTTGATCTGAAGGTCGGTGCGTTCCTTAGACACAAACGTTTTCTCCACATTGTTTCTCTACACCCAGCTGTATATAAACGGGTTGTATCCTTAGACAAGGCTAGGGGCACAAAGGTCATACAAGATACAGTTATGAGGTCTGCAAAAATGAAACCTAGAAAAGATTTATAAAAGTCCACTCAGCTAACAGTTTATTTCAAAGCTTTCAGCGTCTTTACTTGCCTTCAGAAAATCTCTGCTCGGCATTCCCGCTCGCACTGTTTTCATAATATATAGCAACAAAATTTATGATGTCGAATACTTCGCTTTCGGCGACCGTGGCTACATTACTGTCCGCCGGAGTTGCCATACCCGCTAGACTAACCTTAGCTGTTCCAACCACAGGCAGCCCAAGCTTACGTCGAGAGCTGCGCATAAATTAGGCTGTTTTTTCCACGCTATGCATAATAATGACATCGGCAACATTTAAGGGTTTGTATGGAAATGCTACAAAACGTCTCAAATTGCCATAAATCAGGAAGAAGTCGAAATAAAAATAAATTGCCTTATTTCATTGTTATATTGGTCATTATTTGAGGGCTTCCTGGGCTGGTTTGAAGCTTTTTGGGCGAGAAATTGAGGTTTTTATTTTTCATGTTTACTGAATGTTTAGAATTAATTAAAGGCAGGAAACAGTCTCACACTGCATCTCACTTGAAGTTCGATATATTCCATTACAATAGACGAATCACCCAAGACTTCAAAGGTGCACTCTCTTGGTCTTTGATCTACCGCTGTTCTTTCTCATGGGTTCCAGATCCTATTTTAAGCCGTCGAAAATCCCTCCTAAATACGAAACTCGCCTTTCCTGGTATGCGTTTTCATTAGAAGCGCACACATGAATCTTTGCGAGCCCCGTTTCGACGACAAAATTGCCCCCAGCCAGGGAGAGGCTGAGTGAGATTGTCCACAAGCAAAAGGCGACACTGCGGAGTCCAGAGAGGTCGGTTTGACGGAAATAGACACGCCCGTGAAATTTAGTCGCCTGACTTGACGCCGCGAGCACGCTTTCATGTCTTCGTGCGACAATATATTAGCATAGCGATTTGTTCCGTCACATTTACCTGTTTACCACAAAAAACTTTTGTCGAAATTTAGAAGCAGAGACGAGGAGCAGTTTCCACCTAGGAAAAAATTGCACCGGTTTCAAAGGCATGGAAATTGTGGTAGGTATTTTTCCACGGTCACAGCAATATTTTTCAGGGTAAGACAACCCTATATAACGGAATTAAATAATGAGGTCGATCTGCGGCCAGTAAGCAGGATCACTTGCGCCAAATACTCGGCTTAAAATCATCGAATGGATTGATTAGAGTGCAGCAAAAGATAGTTCTTCAGTCATCCCTAAAACAAAATTATGGTTTTCCAAGTCAAGTGAGGGAGTGAATTTCACGGGCGTTCTAATATTTCTCTATTTCCGGTTAAATCGACCTCTCTGGACTCCGCAGTGTCGCCTTTTGCTTGTGGACAATCTCACTCAGCCTCTCCCCGGCTGAGGGCAATTTTGTCGTCGAAACGCGGCTCGCAAAGATTCATGTGTGCACTT
This sequence comes from Siderastrea radians, assembly GCA_964017195.1. NCBI lineage: Eukaryota > Metazoa > Cnidaria > Anthozoa > Scleractinia > Rhizangiidae > Siderastrea > Siderastrea radians. The sequence continues at coordinate 27,664,584 of OZ024888.1, read as the reverse complement.
CAAATGAAAACGCATACCAGGAAAGGCGAGCTTCGTATTTAAGAGGGATTTTCGACGGCTTAAAATAGGTTTTGGAAGTCATGAGAAAGAACAGAGGTACGCGAAAGACTCAAGAACACACCTTTGAAGTTTTAGGGCGATTTGTTTATTGTGATGGAATTTAGCTAACCTCAAGTGAGGTGCAGTGTTAAACTGTTTCCTGCCTTAATAAAACATTCAGCAAACATGAAAAATAAAAACCTTAATTTCTCGCCCAAAAAGCTTCAAACCAGCCCAGGAAGCGCTCAAATAATGACCAATACAACAATGAAATAAGGCAAATTATTTTTATTTCGACTCCTTTCTGATTTGTGGCAATTGGAGACGTTTTGTAGCATTTCCATACAAACTCTTAAATGTTGCCGATGTCATTATTATGCATAACGTTCCGATGTCATTATTATGCATATCATGCAAAAAAGTCTAATTTATGTGCAGCTCTCAACGTAAGCTTGGGCTGCCTGTATTCCAACCAACGCTCAATGGAAAGGGGATACCTCTTTCTTGTGGTGAATGTGACGAGAATGGAAATGTCCGAAGTCAACACAAAACATCACAAAAGGACTCATACTAGTTTGAAATTCGGGCTACTCTGCCTTGGCCGATTCATTACTTGATAGCCGCCAACACACTTCACACACAAAGGATCCATTTGTATCAGCCCGCCTTGGTAAAATCATGCAGTCTCGTAAAAAATTCAAATACGGTATCCCGCTACTTACCCCTTGCGATTCTCGCATCCCGACTCCTTAAAAACACAAAATCCCGCTCCCGCTCGTAATTAAAGTTCCCGTTTCCCGCTCCTGTTTTCAGCTCCCATCCCGAATATCGCCCAAAAAAATTAGCCAAATCCCGCATCCCGCCAAACCTATTGTGGACCCTCTGTGACCGCCTTTGCGCCTACCAGCTAATTTGCAATTGAAATCAGAGACCTCGCCAGCGTGACAAATGACACTTACGCGACCCGTGCACGGGCAAAAATGGCCAGTTAACTATGCTGCTTTCCCCACGATCGCGTGTCCAGGTACGTTAAATGGCTAAATGGTTCACTGAACGAAACGAAAACAGAGCCTAATCGCAGGTTAGTCACAAGTTCTCGGCACTGTATTAACAAGAGGGATTAGAAACGTTTGTTTTCAAAGACCGGCAAACGTCTTAAAATTTGCTGACGTAGTGTTTTAGTATCTTCTCCTTCAAATTTCATAATTTTATTATTAGTATCATAGCGGCCGTAAAATGTTTGCGTACTCATTTCTAACACAGAAAACCTACTTGCCCAAGAATTTGTGTACGTTTTCTCTGTTTATTTTCTGCTGCATTCAAGATTTTAGAGCACAATATTGCTAACAACTGTCTACATTACTTCCCCAAAATGCCCACCCGAGTCCATGTAACTGCCAAGTCTCATAAACCAGAGAATAGCGCAATTCCCGGGGCGCAATTACTACAGAACAGACAACATGGACTCATGAAGATAAAACAGGTAGATGACAGCCAGCAGCAATGCCCAGACCTGTTACTAAATTTGTTTTGCTTATGATAGAGTAGTATAGTTGGAGTTGTGGCAGAGGATTTTATCTTTGGTAACAGTTTCGATCAGTTTCGATCAGTTAAGGCTGGTTTCCATATGATCGCTACGATCGCTACGATCGCTACCCAAAACGTTGAGCTGTCGTTGCGACGTTGATCGCTGAACCGTTTCCACATAAGCTGGTTTCCATATGATTGCTGTGATCCCTTTGATCGCTAAAAAGTAGTTTCTACGTGATCCCAACGATTGCTGAATGCTTTTTACAAGCGATCGCAGTGATCGTAGCAATCGTAGCAATCAAATGGAAACCAGCCTTTATTGTGTTATTAGCGACCTTCAGATCGGACTACGAGTACGAGATTGAGTACGACTACAACTTTTGAATTCCTTGTCACGGGCTTTTGGTTATGATCTGTCCTGTGAATATCGTTCATTTAGCATTCTCCTCTGTTGGTCAGCAACAGGGAGGAACAAGAGCGTTGAGACTCTGGGACCTTGATCTCTGGCTGGGAAGTACACACTTAAAGGATGTTTTCCACCAGGCCATTTCCGAGTTGTCCTGTGCCTCTTTTTCAAAGCGAGGCCAGGTGCACAACCTTTCATATCAAAATGAGTTTTATTTGCTTGTGAATGAAAACTCATTTTCATATGAAAGGTTGTGCACCAAGACTCGCTTTAAAAAAGAGGCTCAAGACAACTAGGAAATGGCCTATTGGTTTTTCTTAGTTTCCGATATTAGTAGTTAATTTCGAGATGAAAATTTACCCCACTTTCTGCCTTTATCGAAAAGGAAAGAAAATCTGTGTAAGTTGGCCGCCACATTGCGTTTTATTGTTTCAGGTTTTATGTGTGCTGCCTCTTGTCTGTAAAGAAGGCTTAAACCAATTCAAAGCTAATTAAAGCGGTTTTCAAATGAGTGTCGTAAAACCAAAACCAAAGTAATTACTCTTGTCAATCACAACAGCAACAAATCACAAAATGAACCAATCATAAATCAAAGCAAATACAAGCGATTAGCGTTGACCGCGGAAAAGCGCATGCGAGCAAGTCACGATTGGTTTTGGTTTCACGTCTGATTGGTTGAGAAAGTGGCGCGAGCTTTTTACGCCAATCAGAGGGCGTAGTATAGCAAAACCAAGCACAACATTACTTTCGACACTCAATTGAAAACTGCTCTGTCTTTAAATGCTGTTACAAAACAACTGTCATGCTTTTTCTTGCAAAGATGCTGTTGTTTAACGGGACAATGTTGCAAAATAATAGAGCGATTCCAAACTAGTTAAGCATCAACTTCTTTCTCTCGCGCTGAAGTAAACAATATGGCGGCTGGTTCCTTGACGCTCGATTTTCAATACAATAATTGTAATACATTCTTGGACTGAAGACTTGTAACAGTTCATCATGAAAAGGAAAAGGATTGCTTCAATCTCGACGGCGCATATAGAAGATCTTCGAGAGCATGAAGGCAAGAAATCCTTGTTCGAGGACATACTTGTTTTTTTTTTTCAAAGCTAAGGAGATCTGGAAAGAACCCGGCGACTTTCGTTTAGATTTCCAAGTCCTTATTTCAGTTCAATAGTAAAGTAAATTACAGATTTGATTGTGGATTTACATTGTAAGAATTGTTTAATTGAGCGACTTTACATGTTTAGTAAATTACAGTAATTTTCTTGAAATGTTTTAAAAACTTGTTTAAAATATCTGTGAAATTACGTTGTAGTTCCCGTTTGTCGGCTTACGAGTAACTTCACTCGAGGGGAAAATTGAATGTAGTTTGCTTTCCTAGGCAAACAAGTGCTTCGTATGTGAATGACATTTCATGTTTTTGAAGGTTTCTTGTCCCTTTTTCTGTGTTTATTCATTGAAGGAATTGTCATTAGTGAGCAATCTGATATCCTATATAGCTATATAAGTTATGCGCAATTTTCTTTTGAACTTTAGTGCGTAATTTTCAATATTTTTCTTTGAACAATTCTAGTCATTAGTGTATTTCAGTCGAAAAGTAGAAATCGTGACTATTCTAGATTGAGTCTGCGTTGTTTTTTCAATCTAGGTTGTTTTTCTTCGGCACCGCATATTGGGTTGTTTTGACTAATTCGTAATTTAGTATTCAACAACTGAAGAGTCGCTCTGTCGTCAATATTTTTTTAATTAAGTTTTTATTAAGTTTCTAGTCTTAGTGCAAAGCTCCATATGTTTTTGTTCAGTTGTGGAATATTTTATCTTCGTTATATTTTTGTATATTTTTGGTTTCTTCATTTGAAGTGAATGACATTTCTGTCCCAATTTAGCGACTAAACTTAGAATCGCCGTTTCAGTGAGTGAGTTCAGTGTGGCATGTTTTCGTGTTCGTTTTGTTTTTAACCGGTAAGCCATTTCAGTGTGTCTTTAGTTAGAGATCCAAAGGAAATCTTTATTTAAGTATTAAACTATAAGCAAAGCATTTCTCGGTTTAAGTCTATTTTGTCTAAAATGAGACTCTAAAAGCTTCCTAAAATTAGTTCAGGGTGAGTTCTTGAAAGCGCCCAATTAATACTTCGCGGGTGAAGAACGTGTCATTTTCCTCAGAAAACATTTTTGGGGTAATTTTTTGTCAGTAAACGGTTTGATGCCGGGAAAATATTATTTATTTTAGCAAAATAGATTTCGAGAAATGTTTCATGGTTAACAGAATTAAACAACCAGAGGGATGCATTGGAATCACTGAGAAATGTGTATTTGCAGGAAATAGTCTGTCGAGTCGCTACCGGGAGCAACTTAAGTGTTTTTTTTTTAGCAATTGTAGTTTTACAAGTACTCTTCTTGAACTTAATTAGCTAGCTTTCGAAAAAATGCTACAAGAAGAGCTGTAGGTGAAAGTCGTGCTGAAGTCTTCTCTTTGAAGAAAAATAAGCCAAGTCACAGTTTGCTTAGTGGTCCGCATGTTTTCCCTTGCTGTTTTTCACCTCTTGGCGAATAACTGTACAACTAAAATTTAATGTATTTTACCGGCCAACAAGCATGAAAAAGAGATGTGGAGCTCCGCTTTTAGGCCTGGCTAAATCTATATATATTATATTTTTTATTGGGCCTGGATCTACTTCCATCAGCGACATTCTCCTGTTTCTCAGGAGAACATTTTCTTTAATTGTAACAGTTTGTTCTAACAATTTATTCTCTCTTAAAATTCTTTTATCAAATGCGAAATATTCTAATTCTTTTGCACTGTGACTGATGAATATTGCAAAATAACGTAAATTATTAATTTTTGGGAGAAAGCATCTTACGATGAGTAATACGCTGACTTAAATCATTTTGATCGAGCGGACAAAGCTTTTCCGAAGTTGAGAACCGAATTGGAGTCTGAGTTTTATTTAAGTTGAATTGGAGCTTAAATTAATATTTTGAAACGTGCGAAGGAAACATTTTTCAATTGCCTTTTAGTTGTTTTTTCATTTAAGAAATGTCCACTCGAGTGAGTCCAGGGAAAACTCCAATGATAGAGACGAATAGCTGTATGGACATGACGCACAAAGTACCCTCAATGATTTCAGCTGGTAGTGGTACAGTAAATGAGCGTGGTTTGGTCGCAATTCCAGAAAACAATCACGCAACAGCAGAGATGTTCAATGTAATAGATGGGATTTACAGTCCTGTACTAAAAATAATGAAGCTGTTGGGAATATACTACGGAGAGACGTCCTTAAGCAAGTTGTCCAGTGGGTCTTCGACTGGAAGGCGAAAAGTTTCCATTTCGCTCCTTTATTGCTCTGTTGTGATAGCCAGTCTTTGGATGAATTTTGCCATGGCTTTTATCAGTGTTTGCGTGGAAGGCGTTTCCGTACTTGCAACATTCTACACATTAACAGCTTATTCCCTTTGGTCCCTTAATGGAGCGCTCACAGGAACAGTGTGCATGATTACTGTAGCGCTACCTTTGACAGACAGAAAGACATCACATTTTGAAATATTTCTCCGAAACGTGGTCAAACACAAAGCTAACCCAGAGAGGGTGCAAATTTTATCGAGAAGGAGACTAATTCAGGCAGCTCCAGGTTTTGTTATTGCAACTTCCTCTCTCATAATCGGCTTTTTCTACACTCCGGAGTTAGTTATTGCCACTTATAAACCTTGGAATGACACGTACGCTTTAAACGTTTTTTCTTTAGTTTCCCTGATTTATACTGGTGGTGTCTGGGTATTTCCAAGTGTTCTTTTCTCTGTAACGTGCCTAGTCCTGGAGCGACTCTTTGATGGTTTTTATGAAAAACTTGCCTCTGTGAATTCCTCTGTGAATTTAAGGTTATTTTTTTACCACTGACAATTGTGTCCTCACTGAATACTTCAAAATGAATAAAAAGTACCAAGTTTCAAGTTGGACAAAATAAGGCGTAAACCGCGACACAAAAAGTGCTACTCAGTAGCAGTAACAGCAATCGTCACAATTCTTATGATTTCATTCTCCAGCACCAAAGATCAAACTACCTTAATTTCTAGCTGCGTTGCATTAACCAATGCAACATTTGCCAAAAAAAGCAAACGCCAGCGTCGATTACTAAAAACTGAAGATGATGATAGGCTTTTCTCAAATGAACACATTGCCTATAATTACACCTCCCACCTATGAGACTTTGGCTGTTATTGCTTCAGTCTTCCTTGAGAAAAATGTTCGTGTACGGGTGTTTAAACTATAAGATTTTATCCTTTTTTGTCACAGGGTTTGGACCGGAGGGTAGATATCTTAAATCTAAAAACAACCACAGTTTTAAGTAAAATCATGCAGACACGCAATCTTTAAGTTATTGAAGTGGGAATACAAACAATTCGTTTTCTTTCATCTAGATTCACAGTGTTCAAGGTATTCTACAAAGAGCCAAACTTTCAGATGCTAACGAAGTCAAGGTACGTTTGTTTTTGTCTTCACCCCGTTTAGTCTGGGGTGGGGTAGGGAGTAAACTGCCCGTGTTGACCTTGAACGTTTATAACTGTTTTAATATGCAAGCAAAAGCCACCAAACTGGTGGATGGCATGGCAAACGTTTTTGTCATGCAGGTCTCAAAATTTGAATGTTAATGTTAAGTCATTTTATACTTGTTTTTTCAGCTTCCGTGTAATGGAAACTAATTTTTTGACAACTCCTTTTGCTATTGTTTCAATATTTGTGGCAGTCATTCATCAACCAGGATTTTATTGTAATTTTATAACATACATGATCATTTTTCGTCCTTAGTAGACAGGTGCTGTCATATATGTTTTATTTAAACGGAGAACCGAGAGGCCTTTCTATTGGAGGATTGGCGGTTATGACCAAATCACTGTCTTTGACGGTGAGTGTAAAGCAAAAGCTCCTACAAGTTAACTAGTGAGTGAAAAGGATTTTTAAAAACAAAATTGCCTTAAGCAGAAACCAAAAAAAAACAGTAGCTGTGGTAAATATAAAGAGGGACTATTTAATGAACAATTAAGCCAGCTGAGCATTTAACCTTATTTAGACCTTTTATAACGTTTTAAATATGCAAACTAAGGGCACCTAAACTTGGTGACTTTTCCTAAAATTTGTCTGGTATAGCAAGTCCTTGTCTATCAAATTTGAGGTTACCATAGTGACCACATTTTAACAGACATTTTTGTGAATTGTCCTGTTTTTAATGAGAAAATATAATTGTCTTGCTGTAACGTTTACACTTCTTTAGTGTTTTTTAATGGGTTTGGCTATTTTTGGGTCAATATTGGTGCTATTCGAAGTTTTTGGTAAAATCCAAGATGGCGGATCCAAGATGGCCACCATTTGAGAACATGACGTAATTCTTACATCATGTTACCCCATCACCGCTTGTTGTGGTCCTCAAAGGAAACAGTTTTGACCGCACTATCTGCTCTCTTAGGCCCGTTGTCATAGGTTTAATATTCACGGAGAAGAGAAGGAGGGATTTTGCGTCCCCCTCCCCAGTCCCAGAATTCAAGACCACAAAACGCCCCGTCTGAATAGGGTATATCAAGTGTTTCTACCTTCTTGCTTGTTGGAACGGTGAAAGCCAAGTCCCGTTTCGTTTAATGGACTCTGGTGGAACGGCAGTTTTTTCTAAATACAAAAACGTTTAAAGCAATTGAAAATTCTAAGGTTGGAATTATAAAAAAAAAGAGTAAAATAATTTTTACATTGATTTAAACATTTGCCGTAAAAAACTGGGGTTGTCTTTCAAAAGATTCGCAAAAAATCTAATACTGCAGCATGAGCTTGTTTCTATTATTTTGTTTTATTACGGTTTATCATGGTTATGCTGTGAAACGTCAATACCAACTGGGTTACAGTAGATTATTTAATTAATTAACTGACCCTAACTAATTTTGATTGTTACAAATTTTCTTTCTTTCTTTCTTTCTTTCTTTCTTTCTTTCTTTCTTTCTTTCTTTCTTTCTTTCTTTCTTTCTTTCTTTCTTTCTTTCTTTCTTTCTTTCTTTCTTTCTTTCTTTCTGTCTGTCTGTCTGTCTGTCTGTCTGTCTGTCTTTCTTTCTTTCTTTCTTTCTTTTTTATATATTTATTTCTTTAAATTTTTTCTCATGTTATCTTCTTTTCATGTCACGTCATTTCTCGAATCACTGCTTTTACAATTCACAATATGTGACTAAAAATGTTTTTCCAGTATGTCCGGAATTACTTCCCTAGTCAAGTTAGTCCCATTTAATCATCTGGAAAAAATGGCTTCCAGAAAAAGAAAAAAGTAACAGTCATTGACACAACTCATGTGATAATGGCCACGATGTTATCATCTCCGCGATGAAAATGGATAATTTTGAGTAAACCAGACATTTTTTTACCGGCCAACGACAGAGATATTGCAACGCATGTTACTGTGATGTTTTGCTTCTTTTGCAAACTGTTGGAGTCATTGTTTCTTATTTTGCTGTTATGCTCACATTGCCAAGATAAGTAAGCGGCCAAGTGAAGAGATCTCGGCTAAGAGGCAAATGTATTGAAGAACTTCCATCATTATGTGGACAAGTGAGTTATTCAATAAGCGTGCGAGCAACTCTTCCCTTTCTCCTGCCCACCGAGGTACAAGGGCGGATCGATAGATATGAAGCCGAAGTAAACCGAAGACAGCAAAGTTGTGAACACTGATGTGAGTATAAATAAATGCAATAGTTGATTCGAAGGAAGTCAGCGAATGAATGAGTATAGAGTTAATAATCGACAAAATTTTTGGATAGATAATAAATCGCGTCAGACTCGTCAAAACACGGCACAACTTGAAGAAATATACAGAATCAATATTTAAAGCGATAAGAGAGGTGAGCTAAGTAATCAGATTTTAAACACTACGTCATTCAATAACGCAAAAGTCAAAATATTGTCACAATTTTTTTCCGGCTTGTACTTTGAGCCAAGTAAAAATATAGGGGTAGGATGACACGGATTTATATGTTGAGTCACGCGAACATTTGTATATCAGGGGTGGGCTCGGTCAAAACGGCTGGTTTAAATGTCCATAAGACGCCTTCTTGTAACGTGTACGGGAGAGGCGAAACTACATTAATGAGAGCCTATAGTTTCGGAACGAAGCCTTTGTTTGGTAAAAAATGCACCTGATCAAAAGCAATGATTTATTTCGTATTTGTATTCACGAGTTGGGTCATAGGAGCTTTTGACACGATTAAAGGGAACTGTGCACAAAAATGTGCTTCCCATCAGATGGGGATTAGTTAAATTATTTTTCGTTGTTTGCGGCTTTTAAGATGCCCATACTGATCAATCGTAAAGGTGTGGTTAATTTTTTGCGAATTTTATTGCCGATTTTTTGAATGCGTCTGCTTAGAGTTGTGACGGCTTTTTTTTTCATGGTTTTGAGCACGACAGACCAAAAGACAGCGAAGAATGAGCTCGAGCGAAGACTGCGGAGCTCTGTCCTTTCCAGAGGTTTGGTCGCATTTTCAGTTGGCCAAATTTCAGCGTTGGTCGCTGCAATTCTTTAAGTCTGTCTATTCACAAGAGACTGTCACACTAGTACAGAAGCCAGACGCATTTTCAGCATTTTCAGCTGCATGTCGCAGTAAAAGTACTGGTACCAGGCCAAATGTTATAATTTAACTTGCCTTTACTTGTAAAACGAGACAATTATTTTTGGATAACATATTTCACTTACTTTGTGCAACTTTCCGGCTTTCCCTCCTTGGGTGGGTGCCCTTCGGCTTCCCAAAAGTCGTTGTCGACACAGAAAAACTCCCAAACAACGACATTTGTCGAAGGAAATTTTTTTCCGCCACGTAAGAGGTCAAATTATCTGTCATAGTAAATTTGTTCGTGTGCATGGGCTATAGTCGAGAAACAAGACCGTGCGAACGTGCGAAAAAATAGGCTGCCGCGTACAAACGTAACGTGAATGTTTTTCTAATAATTTTCCGCGGGGTAGCCGTCTTTCGCGATCGTTCGGATTTTCTTCTCGCTCAACTTTGCCTAAACAGAAGGAAGGATTGCTCCTCTTAGGGTCTGTTTTACGAATAAGCAACCAGAAAATTCGATATGTTTTGTACGTATTTAATTGTTGTGATCACAGAGTCGTAACCGGCGGCTCTTCTGGACCCCGGCCATCCTATTTCGTTTTAATACCGAGCACTAAGTTTTGGCGGGTTCTAATTTTTGCGTTTTTTTTCACGATCCGCAGAAAATGTTACCACAAAAAATTTATGCGAAAAATTTATTCCCTGTTTACTCCACTGTCGAAATTATAGTCAAATGTCACCTTTTACATGTAATGTAAAATCGTATTGGTACCCACTGCAATCGGTACACTAGGAATTTAGCTGCTAAAAGCCTTACCAAAAAAATCGTTTGAAGGTTACCGATAAGTAACTGATTAATGTGTTTTGCGTCTGCATGTTGTTTCACCTGTATTTCGATCGCATGTGAGTGCTAAAAAAAAAACAAAATATTTATAATTCCAGTTGAACGCTTCTCTTTCCCAGAGCTTACGATCTGTTCGCTCAGCAGTGGGATTACTGGGTTCTGGTATCAGCCATAACCAGATGTCGTGAAATCTGCGACATCTGGTAGCGCATGTCTTATTTGTTAAGGTGCTATTGCACCTCCTTTAGACTGGGGCTAGCTGTCATGGCGGTCGGTGCGTCTCTTTAACCGTCCAAGAAACTATGGCAGATTTGTGACACCGGAGATTTATTTGGTACTGGTGTTGACTTGAATCAATCCCTGTTGACTTGGAAAAAACTGAGTTACAATGAAAAAAGGCTTTTCAGACCTAAAAATGGCAAAAAAAACAAAGAAAAGAAACGTGCACGTGGGTCAAGTTCGACTGTCGAAGAAGATGTATCAGACGAAATGATCCTGGAAAAGCTGTCCAAGATTCACGAGGACATTAAAACGTTAAAGGAGGGACTCAAAAGTGAAATTCAGGCAGTCAAATCAGAATTAAGCGAAGCAACGAAGTCGTTGAGCGCCGTATGGGAAGAAGTGCAATCACTTAAACAGAAAAACAAAGACTGACAAGACCAGTGCGATAGTACCACGAGAGAGAACAACAAACTAAACGAGGAGATCAGCACTCTTAAAAATCGTCTAATTAAACTGGAAGATTACTCTAGGCGAGAGAATCTTCGTTTCTACAACATTCCGGAAAATCCTGGAGAGAGCAATGAGGAATGTTCGCATAAAGTGATGGAAGTACTAACTGAACTCGGTGCCGTTCCAGAAAACATTATGTTTCATGCAATACATCGAACAGGAAATCCAAATAATACAGCTTCCTCGAACAGCGCTGCAAACAACGAAGAGTCGACAGAGTCAAGAGAAGGGGCATTACGTCCTCCACGCCCAAGTCCAATTTTGGTCCGTTTCGTTTCAAGAATGGATAGCGATTGAATTTGGGAAAACAGGAAGAAGCTAATGAACAGTTCTCGCTTCTCATCGGTGTTTATTGACAAAGACCTTTCCCCGGAATCAGCAAAACAACGCGGGAAGCTCCGCGCCGCATATAAGAAAGCCAAGGAACTGGACATCGGAAGAGTATTCATAAAAGGTAAAAATTTGACAGTAAATAGTACCGCTTATTCAGTGGACAACCTACCGGACTATCTTTTGCCACAGAAAAATGTCAGTGATTAGCTAACATGTAAGCTTATCCTTAAAATTTATTAGTCTTAGTACTAATTTATGGTTTTTCTTTTTAAGAATTTTAATAGCGGAGCCAGCGCGCTAGCGCGTCAGCGGAGCTCCATTGCTAAGGAAATTTGGTAATCTATCAAGCCAAAAAATTTTGGTAGTGACGTAGTAGTCACGTGACCGTCCGTCCGTACATCCGTCCGTCCGTACGTCCGTCCGTCCGCACCACAGGGCTACCAATACACTTCCTACACTGGATAGAACCCTGTGCTGAATCCCGTGTGTTTTCGGCGCGAAATTGCATGTTGACCCGCGTTGTAGCAAAACAAGCAAAGACAACAAAAGTCAAAAACAAATTTGTTAGTGGAAAAAAAAAGTTCAAAAGAACACTCAGTTGTCTTTTTGGTGGAAGGGGAAAAGTTCAATCTAGGCGAAAGAAATTCGGCGATAAAGTTCAGGCAAAAAGTTCAAATTTGCCTCGTCGGTTCTGTTCAAACTCGGTCGGCACACCGCTTTTCGCAGCGGTTTCGACGCCAAATATAGCAGAGCTAGTGCTTTTTGGTTTTTTGTGTCCACAACCATGGTTTTTACGGCGTTTCGAACACATTTTGCCAGGAAAAACACCAGCATTTTCGTGCTGATAGGCAGCTTGTCACGAAGAAAGGAATAAGTATTAAAATTAACTACGTAACTAATTGCAAACGCCCATGGCCTAGTGGACTAGTTACCGGCATCTCACGCCGACGAGCCGGGTTCGACACTCAGCAGGAGCAAGAATTTTTTTTCTTTTTTTTTTCCTTTGTTTTTTTTTTGTAATAAAACGACTTGGATGAGAGTATTTTCACAAATTAATAACTGCCAGCAAAAACAAAACAAAAAAAACAAAACAAAAAACAAAAGCAAAAAACAGACAAAACAAAAAGGGGGGCTCCGCTTTTAGGCTTGGCTAAATCTATATATTATTGCTAGTGTAGGATTCAGTATTCGCGTAATGATTATCATATATATTTATATATTTTTTTCGCGGTTAGCTTCGTTTTGCTTGTTTAAACAACTTTGCTAAAATTTACATGTAAAAACTACTTCGCCAGCCCAAAGCGCGTAAATTTACTCGCCATTTTTTGAATGTTTTTCAAAACAACAGCCCCGAGCCGCTGAGGTCGCTCTAAAGGTGTGAATCTTGTGAACCTTTTTTAACAACTAAGGTAGATTAGGTTATTTCTCTTTTCTTTCTCCGGCCTTAAGATCTATATAAAATGCTCCCTTTATATGTATATCGCTGCTTAGTTGCAAGGGGCATGCTTAATTGTTTAAGTTCAATTATATGTTTAATTTTTCTTTACTTTCTTACTTGTACTTTAATATTTCTTTTCATTCCCTTCACTGGTGGAGTTTTCTTTCAGTTTTCTCACATTTTTCGACGCTTTCACACTTGTTTGAACGAATGGTTATTTCCTTTTACACATAGCTCACTACGCAACTTTTCCCACCGGCCTATATTCCTTTCGTCCTCGCAGTATGGTGTGTAAAAATATTAATTGTAAACTTGTATTCCTTAACGTCCGAGGGATTCGCTCTTTTGAGAAGCGAAAGGCCTTATTTAATTGGCTTCACAAATCTCAGGCCGATATATGTTTTTTACAAGTGACCTACAGTACTCCAGAAGTAGTTAACATATGGAAAAAACAATGGAAGGGCGATACCTTTTTCTCGCATGGCAGTTGTCACAGTAAGGGTACAATGATTCTCGTGAAGGAACATTTAGATTTCAAATTAATTTCGTCAAGGATTGATCCATTAGGCCGTTACATTTTTTTGGAAGTTGAGATCCAAGATTCGCCTTTCGTCCTTCTGAATGTTTATGCTCCTAATAAATGTGCGGAACAATGTGATTTTTTTAGCAAATTATCGGAAGAACTTAAAGATCTTGTCACAGATGAAGACAAGTCCGTTGTCATTGGAGGGGATTTTAACGTCATTCTTGATCCAGACCTAGATGGGCGAGGCGGAAATAAAAAGAGAAAGGATTCTGTGCGATATGTGGAAGATATGATTATCGAACATGATCTAGTAGATATATGGCGTATCCGTAATCCCACTGACACGCGATTCACTTGGCGTCAAAAACCGCCGCTAATACAAAGACGCTTAGATTACTGGCTAATCAGCAACGACTTGCAAGAAAATGTTGAGTCGGTAGAAATAATAACCGCAATTAAATCGGATCACTCTGCCATTGCACTGTCAATTAACGGCCTTGATGAAAACGAACGGGGACCAAGTTTTTGGAAATTTAACTCTACTCTTATTAATGACCAAGAGTACTGTAACCTTCTCCGCTCGGAATATAAAAACTGGTTAGAAGAATTTAAAGAAGTTAATGATAAACGAGTCCTATGGGACCTAGTTAAATATAAAATACGGCAGCGAACAATTACCTACAGTAAAGCCAAGGCTCGTAAAAAAAGAGAAAAAGTAAAGCATCTAGAAGAAAGTCTAAGAGACTGCACTACTAAATGCGATAACAACCCTTCTAAAGAAAACTTAGATGAATGCCTACAAGATTATGGATGAGCTGGAATCATTTTATGCTGACCTTTACGATGGTAGCACTTGCCCATCAGATTCAGCCACCTCCATGTTTTTAGATAACTCTAGGGGATTTCCAGCATTAGCTGATGACTCGAGGAAAATTTGTGAAGGGAAATTAGGATATAGTGAATGTTTCAGTGTGTTGGGAACCTTTCCTAAAAATAAAACTCCCGGAAATGACGGTTTGACAATTGAATTCTACCTGGCATTCTGGCCCTTGTTCGGAAGGCTATTAGTAGACAGCCTGAACTACGCCTTTGAGTTTGGAGAGCTTTCGAATTCACAGAAACAAGCCATAATAACCTTAATAGAAAAGAAAGGAAAAGATAAAAGGATTATTAGAAACTGGCGCCCCATATCCTTGATTAATGTTGATGCGAAGATAGCTTCTAAAACGCTGGCAAAACGTTTGGAAAAGGTTTTACCCGAAATAATACACTCTAACGAAAACGCGTTTGTTAAAGGGAGATCTATTTTTGACGCAATCAGAATAATTGATGATTTGATGGAGTATACTAAAGAGGAGGATCTACCCGGAATTTTAGTACCTATTGATTTTGAAAAGGCTTTTGACACGCTTAATCTCAATTTTTTAATAAGAACACCACACAAGTTTAATTTTGGCCCGTCTTTTATTCAGTGGATTCGAACATTGTACAAAAACGTAAAAAGTTGTGTAATGAACAATGGTTTTACAACAGGCCCTTTCACTTTAAGCAGAGGAGTCCGCCAAGGCGATCCACTTTCACCTTATCTTTTCGTCATTGCGTTGGAAACTCTAACTATCAAGATTAGAAATGACGATTCAATCAAAGGATTTAAAATAGGAGGAGAAACTACTAAACTTTCTTTATTTGCGGATGATATGACCTGTTTTGTACGAGACAGGGAATCTTATGCTTCCCTCTTTGCTATTCTGGAATCCTTTGGATCATGCTCTGGTTTGCGTGTGAATCACGAACTGAAACGGAGATTTTAGCACTTGGTAATAGTATTCTACACGAGAAGGATTTCAATAACCATAGGGTTTGTGAAATTATTAAGATCTTGGGAGTTTATTTTGGTTATGACGAAAAACAGAGGAACGACTTAAATTTCCGACAAACATTAAAATCCATTAAAAAATCAACCAACATGTGGAAATGGATTAACTTATCTCTTTTGGGCAAAATCCAAATTATTAAAACTTTCGCAATTCCCAAGTTAATGTTCAGAGCATCAGTAATTCCGATATCCAATGACCTTGTTAAAGAAGCTAATTCGATCTTCTACAACTTTATTTGGAATGGAAAAGATAAAGTTAAGCGCTGTGCGCTCATTTCAGATATTGATAAAGGTGGGCTGAAGATACTGGATATCGAGTCTATGGTCAGCGCTAGACGTGTCATTTGTTTAAAGAAATTCTTAGAAGACTACCCAAGTACTTGGAAATCGATTTTAAACAGTTGTATTTTACCTGTTGGTGGGAGTCTAGTTCTGCATTGCAACTTTGACACCGTCAAATTAAAAACTCAGCTCCCGAAATATTACAAAGAATGTTTTGACGCATGGTCAAGTTTAAATAGTAGTACTCCTGTCACTTTTAATGATATTATGAACGAGATCATTTGGAATAATAAGTTTATCTGCATTGATAAAAAGTCTGTCCATAGAAATGATCTAGTTAACTTAGGAATCGTAAAGGTGGGTGACCTTATTACGGATAACAATCTTTTCTTGCACGAAGATCCTTATGTGCCGATCTCTCCTGAACAACGTTTCTTTATTATGGGAGTCGTTCACTCTCTTCCCTCGGATTGGAAAACGCTTATTAGAGCCTCTGTCTGTATAAATGAAATAAAACCCATCCCTTGCACACCATATATTAAACTAAACTGTGGCTCTGTCCCTATCTCTGATGTCACCTCTAAACAGATATACGACTCTTTTTTGCGCAAAACACAAACTCCTCCGACAGCTCAACAAAAAATAACAGACAAGTACTCAGAGACATCTATTAACTGGGAAAAGGTTTACTCTCTCCTTTTCCGTACTACGATTGATTCCAAACTGAGAGAATTTCAATACAAAATTCTTAACAACATTGTCTTTATAAATGATAAATTCTTTCGCTTTGGCCTTTCGCAATCCCCTAATTGTACGTTTTGCAATGAAGAACCAGAATCCATCGAACATTTACTCTCTCGTCGTAAAGTGTCTTCTGAATTTTGGAAAGACGTCTTGTCCTGGCTGAAAGATACTAACATCATTATAGAATCCTTAAATGAGATAGGTTTGTTTTTAGGGCATTTTGAAAAAACGGAAGATTTCTTTATAATTAATCACATTCTGTTATTAGGTAAATATTACATTTGTGTAAGGAAATGTCATGGAAGTTTACCCTCATTGAGAGGTTTTATTGCCAGGATAAGACGTATTTATAACATCGAACTCCATATTGCGAGGGAGGGGAATAAACTCACTACTCATTTTAAAAAATGGGAAAAGTTGGTAGCTGTCATGAACACTCAGTAAAAAATAATCTTGTTATATCTAGTTGGTCTTCTTCACTTTTAGTTAACAACTAATTGCTTTGTATTTAATTTTTTTCGTAACGTGTACAGTAATCAAGCTATTGTAAGTAATATATTGTAAGTGCTGAAACGTGTATTGTAAGTAAGTTACTGTAAGTAATGTTTTGTAAGTACTGTAACGCTTTTTGTAAGTTAAGTGACTGTAGGTGATGTATCCTGAGCACTGTATTGTGTTGTTGCAAAAAAAAAAAATTAACAAATTACAAAAAAAAAAAAAAAAAAACCTCCTTTATTCTCGTCCGCGGAGCTCTGGGCATGACAATTCTGGCAACACACCGAAAAGTTTGAATTTCTATCGATGAAGTCATGGTGTTGGATCGCCTAAAACCTGTTCGGGATCCTCTAAATCTCCCGCAATTAGCAGAGCTTTAAAAGGAACAAACTCAAGAAACTGCCTTTCGCGCCGTAGTTGCTCAGAAGACTGAATTGTCCCTGCATTTTGCACAGGGGTTTTGGATTCGTATCTTGCTTAAATAAATGTATTGCATTTGCGTTATACTGAATTGTATAGTTATTTTATGAAATTCGTCTGGTTTCTGTTGTGTGACAATGTCAACTGTGTACTTGTCGTTTCGCCACTAAACGCTACACTGTATTACGTTTCACCACATCGTCAAACATCAGAAATTGAAATCCTGAAGCATTTGGCGCCTAAGTTTTTAAATATCGACAGAGAGTAGCCTGCGTCGCAGACGAAACTAAACCTTTGTTAAGTTACTAGCCGTGGGTTAGATTACGTCTGCGACCCAGGCTAAAGAGACCATTACAAAAAGTTATGAGACAGTTACATGTAAGTTTATTTATGGACAGGCTGAAGTTTTTTAGAAAATGCTGTAGCGAGAAAAGAATCGCTGACATTTAGCGACAATCTCTAACACTTTGAAATTTAGCAGGTGCATTTTTACGAGCTTAACCAAACATCAAAATTGCCTAATTGTGCTCTCATTGTTCGATCTTGTACCCGGCTTGTGTTCTGCACCTCATGAAATCCAAGACCTCTTACTTTCTCCAACATAGGTGAAATCGCATGTCTTACACTTGACTATGTAAACGATTCCTTTGATCTGATTAATAGCGGGGCGGTCTTTTGGTTTCTTAAAAATGCTGCCTAGTGTTTTACTGGGTTTGAATGTGGTACTAATGTTTTCTTTGCTGAGTACACGTCGGACAATGAGAGTGCAATTAGGCACCACGCCGAAACAACAGATCACGACTTTCACCTGGAAAGGAACCTGAACAACAGGCAAGAACGCCTTTTCCTGGAAGCTTTGCATTCCATCCAAGACCGCAATTCCGTAAACGAACATACTGAATTTCCACACGTTTATTTACCTTTGGTAGCAACCCTGGAGACCAGCGACGCATAAAAACTGATTATACATGCAGTGACACTGTTTCAAACAAACTCTGATGAAGGCAACAGAGAGTTGCCGAAAAATTTAGTTTTCTTAAACGTTTTTTTATGACATCATTTTAAAGCCCGATTTACACTACCAAAAACGTCTGGCACGGCTCGGATAAAAATGGCACACGTACCAAAAATGTAGCACGGTAACTCCGTTTACACATCCTATTTTCTACCGTGCTAAACACTGTAAAATTACGTTTTGGTACGGGTAACCGGCTCACGTTTTGGGCCAGCGTTCTTAAATCTTACCTAATACGCATGCGGACGCTTTCATTCAAACTTGGCGGGCTTTCCATCTCATCTCAAGTCAAGTCAAGGCATCTCGCGATAAAATAGAAGAGACATATCAACTACTTTCTAGGAAAAAAAAGTGAAGATGCTTCCTGTTTATAACAAAGGCAGCAATACTCGCATGTATTTAATTTTCCCTCGGCTAATTTCTCCGTTTCATTAATTTGAGAAAACCATTACAGGAAATATAACACAGGATTTTCTTGAGAACTTTCACTTTGTCACTTCCATGTTGTCTTGAGTTAAAATTCTGCCTAAGCTTGGGAAAATGGAACTTACCAAAGAAATAAAGACGCGATAATCGTTAGGAAAAAAATTGGCTCGGCTCGGGTAATCGTTTACACTGCAGATTTTATCCGAACCGGGCCGGTTTCTTTGGTACGCGTACCAATTTTATCCGTACTCGCACTACCTTTTCAAACGGTCCGAGCACGGGTAAAATTTGGTTCGGCACGGGTGAAATTTGGCACGGGGAAAGTCGTTTACACTGCAAAATTTATCCTAGCCGAACCACTTTTTTTGGTCAAATGTCTAGAATTATCTACAAAGCTGGTTGCTGGGATTTACAGTGAATTCTATATAGGCAAGACAAAACGTAGACTTCATGACAGAAAAACTGAACATTTCAAGGCCCTCACTAAAAGTGACCAAGCATCAGCTATAGCTGATCATATGAAAACCACTGATCACAACATTAAGTGGGATCATTTTGACATCTTAGCGTCCGGCAAAACGGACTTTCATTGTAAAATAAAGGAGACTTTGCTGATTCAAGAACTACAACCATCTTTGAATGTTAACGTTAGCAGAAGCTGTTGCTCTTTTAGCTACAGCTTCTCAGGATAGACAGTCCTAAGTATTACTGTTAAGAGCGTTTTTCTAAATCTCCGTTCCAGACCCTTATCATTGTAAACTATATAAACATTTTTCAAACACTGTAACGGTTACTTTTGAAAATATATGTTGACTAGCATAGGAAACGTCAAGTTTATCAAAATGCGTTTATTCACAATGTTTATCACCGCTGTTTGTGTTTTATTTTGACCATGGGTTTTTTCAATTCGAAACAGTTCTTAAATACCGTATTCTATATCACGTTGATCAGAGATCCCTTCCTCTCAAAAAAGCCTGTCAGAATCTTAGGACATCTTAGACATCTTAGTTCGATAGTATGCACTCTTCACATCTTGCCGCGAATTACCGTGGCTTCACATTCCACCAAGGTCGAAAGGCCTTTACCTCGTGTCAGATCTGAGGCGATGCTAAGTAGGACATTTTAAAAGCAGTTTTCTTCCAGCACTTTTAAAAATCTGCACTGCAGAAGTAATAGTACAGCTTCAAGTTTACCAACGCCGCTGGATACAAAGGCAAAACTGAAAAGGCGCATTTGTGCAGGGTTTGTCTCAATACATGCATTCCCTAGTTATAAGATGACATCCTACCCAGTATTCCACGAGTAAAGAAGTCGCACTGCTTTTCACCGAAAGGGTGTTTTGATAATAATAATAATAATAATAATGATAATAATAATAATAATAATAATAATAATAACAACACTTCTTGTGATCCACAAGTTCTACGTTTAGTTTCAAACGCTGTCAGACATCAGCATTTGTACATCTGGGGTGTAGGCTCTCCTGTTTTGAAGTCTACATTTTCAAATCTTTTGCAGTTTTTTTTTGCAAATGCAGATTTGAATTGTTGTGTTTGTTGTAGTTCAATTTTTAGACTGCGAGTAGTCTCTAATTTTGGCGATCGCTTGTGGGGCGAGCGAAATACATGCGCGCGCGCGAAATTTGGAGGAGACGCGACGCGAGGGGAGCGCAGCTCCCCTCGCGTCGCGTCTCCTCGAAATTTCGCGCGCGCGCGCGTGTGTGTATTTCGCCCGCCCCACAATCGCCATCGCCAAAATTAGAGACTACTCGCAGTCTATTCAATTTTATCCTTGGTTCAATTTTTATTTTCCTTTGTTTATAAAACAAAAGTGTAACGGCATTGTAAGCCCACTCCCCGGACATTTAATTTAAGTTTTGTTTGATATTTTTTGATTACGTTTTGTGGCTGATAATTTACACGTGATTTTAGAGTAGTTATAGTTCCGCCCGAAACCGCATTTTAGTTAGTTGGCTTTGGTCCTGGTAGTGCACAGATCAGAAGTTTTCAGTGGAGTAAGTCGTTAGAACACTGAAGGTTTTGGAATAAGATCGGCAAAGTGGGACTGTTATGTAAGTACCTTTTTTCTTTTAAGTGATTTTATTCTTCTCTAAGTTCAGATATTCTTCTCCATAGTTTAGATCGCAATTTTGTTAAGTTTCAACCACGTGGTATGGCATTCGATTGCTGTTTGGAGCCTGCCAATACGGTTTTCGTCGATATTAGTTAAGTTTTTCACTAGTTTGTGAGCTATATACCTCATTGTTTAAGCGTTTTAGTAGTGTAATAATTTGATTTTGTTGATTGTGCATGCTAGTTTTTTGGTTTAAACCTACGATTATGCAATGGAATGTTTGGAATGTTAGTATATCTTTTACTAGATTTTAGCTTAGTTTTCCTTTGTATTACTATTTCAGTTTACGATATGATCTTGAATTCTTGGCTTCTTGTAATAAATCTATCAAGTTAATTCAAGTGACTGTCCGTAAAGTATATCCCCGCGATTCATAGTGCGTCGAAACTCTAGCAAAGTTAGTTGTTGAAGCTTTGGGTGACGACCGCTACAAAAAGAAAATAAAAATTAAACCAAGGATAAAATTAAACTACAACATGTTCATTGTCAGACTTCACACACACTGCCAACGTTTGATCGTTACTCCTCACAAAAAATGACCGGCTTCAATGTGATGCAACTTCTTTTGTCTATTGATTCTATTGGATGTAATTTGCATGGTGTACATACATGTAGTGAATGACACGCTGCGACTGTCGAAGAGCCTAAAATGTCACGCGACTAACTGACTTGTGGCGGCGAAATGGGGCGGGTATACTTTATTCATCGACTAGGTCAACGGTGATCACGGAGAACGAATTCTTGAAGGTGATTTTATGGACGATAATCGAACGTAAATTGAAACACAATCCAGCGTAATAAATGATTAGAAAAGAGCTAATAACAGTGACATTTGTAAGGCTAATGAGTCGGCGTTTTACGTGCATTCCAATCTTATTTGCAGCCTTACAGTTTTCCTGTACAAAAACTCTCCCTAGAAGGCATATCAAAAGAGAAACACAGAAATGCATTCATTCAGAATATAAGAAATATAGCTAGCTGAAATATAAGACTTAACATAGACATAAAAGCGTAAATTCAAGCATAAACCTAGGTATAACGGTACAAAGAAACTTTCCCAAATTATCGCGGAAGCATCACTCTAGTACGGTACTAAGAAAGCAAGCAAGATTAAATACAAATTTTGTAGGACTGAAAGACAAAGAATTCCCATACTAAGAGCCCGAGAGGCGTTGTATGTACTAGAACAGTAGAGACATTAACTTTTCACGGGAATGAACTTAAGTAGTAAAGCTAATAAAACTAGTATAGGAATAAGTTAAAGGCACTTACATATCGGTTCCCGCTTGCCTCTAACAACCAATGGTGGTTCAAGATCCAAACTAACGAAATAAACTACACATACAAACTTAATGAAGACGAATCCTAACTGAGGGCTAAAGTAATGTGATTGCACATTTTTCTGATGTGAAAAATGCGTTGTCTAAGAAAATCTAACTAGGGAATCAGGAAAGCTCATAGGCAAAAGGTATTTAATTACTTAATCAATGGAGCCTCGTTCTGGAGTCCTCAGTTTAGAATACATTTCATAGTCCTAGGTAACAGTTAAACCAAGCAGAACTAAAGCAGTGAGAATAATGAACCAGCAAACAGGACCAAACCGTTGTGATCACAAAGAGCAAACATAAACGCTGGTTGAGAACTTGCTTTCACAAGTACTCCGGGTTACCAACAATCATTTATTTTTTAAAATTTCTCTATTCTTTTCTGTCTACAAATTTGACCCTCACAGGTCTGTCAGGAATGGTTAGTCCCCTTACGAATGGCTCGACATCCTCCGCATCAGGGGGGTAGCGAATGTCAAACTGTTGCACGATTCTGGCTAATAGCAGATGAAGCTCCAGCTCGGCAATACGGCGGCCAAGGCACATCCGGGTTCCAATTCCAAACGGGATGGAGGAAAAAACTTCTTTGGCATCAATGAACTTGCTGTTTTGATTATTATCGCGCAGCCATCGCTCTGGTTTGAACTCTTGAGCATCTGTAAAAATGTTCTCATCTCGACTCATAAAATATGCTAAGCAGTTGACTTGAGTACCAGCGGGGATATGATAACCGCTGAGGTTAATATCCGTGGGTAAAACTCGGAACATTACGCTAAAAACAGGATACAGTCGCAGTGTTTCTCGTACCCAGGCTTTCAGGTAAGGCATCTCTGCTAGCGTTGTTGGTGTCACTGTGGTATTATTTCCCAGAACAGACAGAACTTGTTGTCGTAGAATTTCTTGCTTGTCTGGGTTCTTGGCCATCATGTATAGTATCCACTGCATTGTGTTGGAAGTTGTGTCAACTCCACCAAACAAGACATCAATCACGCTCGCAAGAAGGTCGTCTTTGGTGAGCTTTCCACTCGAAAGAAGAAACTCGAAGAAACCGACTTTGTCATTGTCACGCTTGGGCAAGTTGCGTGATTCATCCTCAAGGTCATTGATTTTTCTTTGAATAAAGATTTCAGTGTACTGGTGTATGATATCAAAACTGTCGCAAAACTTTTTAAACTGTCCAGTCTCGTAAATCTTGTAGAACCAGACTGGTAAGTAGCCTACACTGATTGCATTGCCGAGAAGCTCTCCCACAGCTTTAATGAAAATCTGTGCCTCTTTGTTAACTTGTGGCTCCAGACACCCAAATCTTTTGTCAAATATCATCTCTGCAACGGACTCAAAAGACCACTTGAAAAGTTCGTTATCGAGTCCAGAAACTTCATTAGCTTTCTCTGAATCGTCAGGCTCTCGGACAATTCGCAATCTGTGAATGAAATCAGTTGTAATTTCGTTGAAGCCAGAAGCGTAGTCGGCAACTTGCTTAGGTCGCAACATTTTTTTGCTTAGCACGCTTCGATGCTTGTACCACTCGGGGCCATCTGCGAAGAAAACACCGGGAATCCTTTGCCGCATCTCGCGATAATAATCGAAAACAGGTAATCGAAGGCGCTGTGGATATTTAGACTCGTTTCGCAGTACTTTCGCTACATCCGAAGGGTCAGCTAGTGACACAGCGATATTACCGCTAAATCGTTCCTTGAATATTGGACCGTATTTGTTGACGGATTCTTTCTGTGAGGATAGTAATCGTTTTCCAAACGGCTTGCCTCGTCCACCAACAAATAATCGCCAGACTGTTCCTACCACTGGAAGGCTGACGGGTCCTGGAATATCAGACAACGACGTGAAGTCTTCATCTTTACCGGATGAAGCTAACGTAGAAAGTAAGATCGTTGGATTGTAGTTGTTGATGTTTCTTTGCACACGCACAAAGAGCAATCCAGAGACTGTCGGATGCCTAACAAACGCCATGAGTTATAAGTTCACAGTTGCAGTTCGGCTGCAAGAGATTGCACACTCTTTTGACCTCTAGACTCAATGGCCTGTAATGCCGTGTGTGAATTTCGTTGCAAAATAGAGTTCGAAAGCCGTTACGTCACGTTGCCATGACAGCAAAATGTTCTGTTCTGAACAAAAGCGCATTCTATTCAAAATGGCGTCGCTTTCTATCGCTTCGCTGCTTTCTTTCCTCTCAGAAGAAACGAAATCCATCAAAACAGGAGAAAATAAGTACAAATCTGAACATGTAGAGGCATTTACTTACCAACGGGGCGTTTTACGTGGAGAAGTACACGCAAGCATGAAAAAGAAGGTTTATAAAGTCACGGAGAGTTAAGCTGAGCGAGAGCTTTAAAGACCCTTTAAAGTCGGTTCAAGAAAGGTCACTAATTTTGTCACCACTTGTTTTCGCCTAGTTAAATTATTTGATTCTGAATAAGAACTATAGATAATAAAGAACTTTTTTAGCGTGATAGTGTTGTAAATACATTCATATTTCGTAAGTTAACTTCACCGTGCTTAATGTGTTTGTTTGGGTGTATTTCATGGATGTTACAAAATGGGCGAATAGGGAATCGGGAATCGGGAATCGGGAATGGGGAATGAGAAATAGTGGTCAGCGGTAATATCTAAACAATTAAGTTGGAGTCTGCGCAGTACGGCAAAGAGACGAGGATTTCACGTGGAAAGCGAAAGATGGAACGTAAAAATATTTATCCGTCAGTTTTTCCCGAGCTTTTGCACGTGATGGGAGTGATCATAATGTTAAGGATCACGAGGGTGTCGTTATCGATAGGTTGGTAGACCAGGATTCGTATCACTTTGAGTACAGTCGCTTCGAGTGTTAATAAGCTTATAAAAACTACGAGTAAATATCTGTATTTTGACGTTTTAGCGACGAACCAGACACAGAAGATGATTCTACTGTATGTTTGCAACTGGCGAGAATGAATCTTTGTTTAAGGTATAAAAACGTAGAATACGGCTTAAAAATTTAAACCGACCGCTGCTGAATTATTAGAGCACTTGTCATCGAATTTTGACTGATCAGTGATGGTGTTCATATTTGAATTACAATCTAGATTCGTTGATGGTTTGCAGAAAGAACTGAATGAAGTGACTACAATATTGAGCTATTCTCCATGCTTCTTCTCTGGGCGATTTTCTTTTTAATTGAAGAACAGCTTAATATCTTATAACGGGGTTAGTTTCTAAAAAAACTGTGGTGCTGCGTCGGTGGGGACGTGAAACACAAAATTTTGGATTTATGAACTGAGTTGATAACTACAAAGAATGTAGCTATTCTAAGAATAGAAAGGAAAAAAAATTGGGCGGCCAACATCCCACGCTTAACACAATTTTACCTTGAACACATTTTCCCAAAAATAGTGGAAAGAAAATTGTACAGTATGTGTTCCTTAATCCGCGAGTAAAAATTATAATCTTGAATATCTTATCTGAATCAAAACGTCTAGAGCTGAAGTTTTCCCTGAAGATAGTCTTTATGTTTCTCGCGATAATTATTGAAGTGGCAAGTTCCAAACTGAAATATTTTTCTTGTAATTCGAAAAAAGGTGACCGTGCTCGCGGGCCCTTGGTCCGCGAATGTGGACCATGGTCCGCGAATCATACAAACAGCACGAAAAGTACCCGTGAATCCTAATAATTTCTGTAGGAGAAGGAAAATTTTAACAACATTTTATTTATTCTTTCTTATCCCTGATATATCTAAGCTGCAGTCTTGTTGGAAAGTCGTTGTGAGTATAAAATAATATGTTTTGCTTTTCAGACAACAGTCTCCCACACAAGCCCCAAGCGCAGTCGAAAATAATTACAAGACTACAAGCTTATATGTTTTCTAGGTAGACAAGAGAAGTTAACCCCGTTCATAAACATGTTCAAAGAAGATTTTGAAAATATTCAGCAAAAACAAAGGCCGTTTCCATTTATCTATGGTTTTCTTTATCCGCTTTGCAAAATGTAAGTTCTCTAGGGTCATAGGTCACGAACCAAGGACCCTATGCGAAAATTTTTTTATATTTTTCAAGAGTCGTTAAAACAAAAATTTTAATCTCTGCAGCAAATTCGTTCACAACAGCAGAAACGAGTTTATCTGTAAACTTGTTTTTCAAAACAACACGTCCTCCCGTTGCGTTTTATCTATGCACAAGCTAAGTAAACATGACCATGTAATTTACGGAGTCGCGAAAGTAGACACTTCAAGAAAGACAGATTGGCCTACCTGTCACCAACAGCAGGAAAGCCGAAACTTCATCATATGGAAGAAGACTAATCAATTAATTATCGGATACATTCGCTTTTTGTCGTATTTTATTTAACGAGCAAATATGACATCGGTTCGGAAAAGTCGCGAAACAAGGACCTCGCGGACCAAGGACCACATACTGTAGTGCGATTGATCTTTTCAAGATTTTTAATGGACATAATAGTGGGCTTTTTTTTAGGGGGGGGGGGGTGGGGCTATGGTAATCTGAGACTGGTGTTGTTGGACCTGGTGTTACCATTTCATGGAGTTGTACTTTTATGTAAAATGAACATCTTTCCGTCTTGAAAAGGGTCAGGGATAGAAGGCCTCAGTTGCATAGCCCCACCCAAGCTTCCCTGAAGATAGTAACCAGTAGTTATAGAGTGGGCTGGGGTCAATAAAAAAAATATCATCCAGTGGATTGCCGATTCAAAAACTCTAGTTATGGACCAATAGACACTAAGGAAAGCAAAATAGAATGATAAAGAAACCAGGGAGGACTCCCTAATTGACACTGTCAGGGATACTTGGACACCGGTTAGTTCCTAGTTCTTGTTTTTAAAATGTAATCACAGGGATCAATAACATTTAGTGAATGTAACCAGCAAGTCAAATTGCTTCTTGGCAACAGTTTTAACTGTTACCAAGAAGGAACAATCAATACAGATATTTAAATAAATTATTAAAATCACTCAAAGTCTATTCCTTCACATCCTTCCTCGATGAGGGGAAACTGTAAATTTACAAGAGCGGCACATAGTTGAAAAAGAATGTCTGCATAATAGTGTAGGTAGGAGGGAACGAAACTTAAAATCTTGTAACCTAGCGTTTGCCCTCTCTACATGGATCCTTGCTCTGGCAATCGATTTTGTGGCCTTTGCCCCACTTTCTGTAAATGCACCATTATTCAGAAAGGGTGGTATGTTAAGAGAAACACAATTTGGCAAAACATCTTGAATTAGAAAACCCTTGTCTGCCATAATCATATCCCCAGGCACAAAGTGATTCAATAATCCTGACTGCTGTACAATACCCTTATCGGAAATTGCACCAGAGTACAACTTGCTTACATAAGTGACAACTGCATTTGGTGCCACTCCTAAATTGGCTTTGAAGGAATTCACATCCCTGTAGCTTGAATATGTAGCCGGGATATGTAGCACTTTGTTGACTCATTAAGCTAGGGGCTGCAACCTCAATATCAGTACAGTCAATGACCATTCTACAAGAAGTAAACTGAGAAAATGAAGATGGTGCAAATAGCTTATTTTTATCTCTAGAGGGGACAGATGTCATGATGTCTTGAGATAAAATAGAATGCAAAACATGAATAAAAGTAGTTACAATATTTGCTATTGGTCCAACACTGCAACTGAATAACTGTGCAAGGTGAAGGTTGGTGTAGTTATGCCTCCAGAACAATTTCCTTTGTGCTGGCTTCCTTTGTATCCTTGGGGCTTTCATTTTGCTGTTGCTCCTTTCCTTTAATTATTGCCTCCACCATCTCTTGCAGTGTCTCCTTCTTTGCTACTATTTTCTTCTTTTTCTTTGGTGGTCCTCCTTCAGCTCCTTCAGAAAAATTTTGTCTTCATTTCTCGCACAAATCTCTGGGCCGAAAGATTTATTACCATCCCTGAAATGGCAGCTGCACACTCTTGAGTATTGACTCGGCTCTGTCTTTCCTCCTGTTTTTAGAGAGAAATATGAAAGAGGTTAATCACTCAAGCTTATTTCTCGACTGCCCTTAAGAAATGCAATTAAAAATGTTAAAATAAAGGGCAAAACGTATGCTAGAACTCGATCTTGAAACGCTAAAGAAAGCCATGTGATTTTACTACAAACACGCTCACTGCGAGATTGCACATACTGCGAAACCACATGATCACACCAAATCAGGCCGCTAATGATCCACTTTCTTACTTTCTTCGACTGAAGACATGTGATGATTGTGTGGTTCGGAAAAGTTAAACTTATATAATGTAGGAGAAGGCTTAATCCAGGGATATTGCCAAACCAAAACAATGCGCCGATCGACATCGAAGACAGCTGAACTCGATTTGTTACATGAATTGTTTCGCAGAAGCTTTACGTGTACAAACACTAGAATTCAGTTTTAGGGACTGGGACGAGTCATGGCAGCGTGAGGTTGTCTTTACTCTCCACTCGTCATATTTTTAAAATCTTAATACCTGATGGCTGATATGATTTTGAACTACGTATCCAGAAGAAGGAACGGTCATCTGGAAGCTCTCCAAATGGAAAAGGAGACTCGCCTGGGTACAAGAAAGCCAAAAATACAGAGGACAGCGAACCTCAATCCGCAACACGAACGACAACAGCGCGAAAAGATACACAAGACGAAGGAGAAGAAAGCGATGTTGTCTCGACTGCTCTGAAGATGACTGATGATCTGGGAGGAATCCTTAAACAGATTTTAGAAAAATTGAAAAAGTTAGACTCAATAGAAAACACAGTCAGAAATTAGAAGCGAGATTAGAAGCGAGAACAGCCAAGCTAGATTTCTTCCAAGAAAAAGCAGCGAGCGACATTGAACAGTTGAAGTTTGGCCAAGACCTCATCGAGAAAAATCAAGAGAAAGCCCAAAAAGCTACTGCGAAGAAACTGGAAGCCCTCGACAAGAAACTTGCTGAACTGGGAGAGAAAGAAAAGCTAATCGATAGCAAGATTGAGAAACTTAAACACGAAAGATCTATACCTTGAAGCCTACTCGAGACGGCAGAACATAAAATTCAATAATATCGAGGAATCATCTCCTTCAGGCTCTCGAGAAGAAGATACAGAAGAAGTACTTAGATCATTATATTTATGGAACGAGAATTAGGTTATGGCGACGCAAGGTCTGTGGAGATCCAACGAGTGCATCGACTTGAAAAAAAGAGGAGCGATGGCAAACCGAGGCCAATTTTAGCAAGATTCCTGGGCTCCAAGGACTGTGACAAAATACTCTCTTTAGGTCGATCGTTGCCTCAAAGGTTCAGATTTTTAGATGTTTAGAGATCTCCCACAGGAGCTGATTCGAAGAAGAAATCTCCAAATGGAAACGTTCAAGAAGGCAAAACAAAATAACATTCCTGCATCTTTTAGTTGGGCACAACCCGACAAGCTTTATGTGCGAGGTAAGCTATGGCCGTTGGGCCAGCCCTTAGTCGTTTAACTGAGGACCGTGGTTTAGCGTGATTTCCTTTAATACAAACTTATGGCGAGCGGAGGAGGACCTACTGGTTAAGCCAAACGGAAAACTATGGCAACCAACTCTCTGACTCGCGGAGTTCTATTTCTTCTTTTTATTGTATTTGCATGTCAATCTACATTTCTGTTTTTTGAGTCTTTTTTTCGTACTTTAGAATTAAGTTTTCTTTATGATAATTTCTTGATAAAAAGCAGGAGTGCTCCTGGGCGATTGTGATCAATGTCATGTACCTTTTAAAGACAACAAAAAAACGATCTTAAAATAGGATCTATCAATGTTCGCAGATTAGGAGATGGACTTAAGCTAAGAGAAATTTTCAAATGGCTTCGAAGTAAAAATATGTCAATATATTTTGTTCAAGAAGCTCATTGTACTGAAAACAATATCCACGACTGGCGAGCTGAATGGGGTTATCAAGCCTTGTTTAGCTGCTGCTCAAGTAAAAAGGCAGGTGTTGCCATATGGTTTAATAACAATTTTTCCTTTCAAATCTCAAAAACTTATTCGGATCCCGGGGGACGCTTCATTATATGTGACTTAATTACCAATGGTAAAATTCTAACCCTGGCGAACATATATTCTCCAAATGAAGACGACCCAGACTTCTTCAATTCATTTTTTAATCATCTGTTAGATTTCAGTTGCGAGGAGTTCACCATCGGTGGCGATTTCAACCTAGTTTTAGATGTTGGAAAAGACAAAAAGGGTGGCCTTGCCAGAACTCATAAAAAGTCTTTAGATGTAATCAGCATTTTTTGTGAAAGCTTAGATTTGACTGATGCTTGGAGCGTGTTAAATACCGACTCTTCCAGGTTCACTTGGCGACGTAAAAAGCCTGAAGGCCACTGTAGACTTGACTTTTTTCTAGTAAATCAGAGCACTTTTTGTAACACTTCTGAAGCAGACATAATACCAAGTTATAAAACAGACCATTCTATGATCACTTTACAAATTTCGTTACAATCCAACAAAAGAGGCAGAGGCTTATAGAAGCTAAACACCTCTTTGTTAAAGGACACTGAATACGTGAATCGGATCAAATTAATCATCAATCGAACCAAAGAAGAATATACGAATGATGAGACTGTTGACCCTAGTCTATTGTGGGAAATGGTAAAGATAAAACTGACAGAAGAATCTATAAAATTCAGTGCCCACAAGAAAAAGAAAATGGCCGAAAAACAAGAAGAAATCGAGCAATCAATTGCTTTTCTAGAAAAAAAATCTTGCCAAGGTTTTTACAGATGATGCTGTAAAACAAAAAATGTGGTCTGAGCTTGAAACAAAGAAACGTGAAGTAGAGACAATAATTGAACACCAAACAAAAGGTGCGATACTAAGGTCGAAATCCCGATGGTATAATGAACGTGAAAAAAATACAAAATACTTTCTTAATTTAGAAAAGAGACATTGTAAACAAGGGACAATATCCCAGCTCAAGATTAACGATAAATATCTAGTACATACAGATAAAGAAATTTTACATGAATGTGAGTCCTTTTACCGAAACCTATACAGCTCTAAAGCAGCTTCAGATCTTAAGGATGATTTCTTTCCGCTGCAACAAAACCTTAAATTTCTAAATGAAGAAGAAAATCTGCCTGCAAAGGATTGTTAAATAGGAAAGAATGCCAAGAGGCACTAAAAAGTATGGCTCCTGAAAAAACACCAGGGACAGATGGCCTTCCCTGTGAATTTTAAAAAGGTTTTTGGAACGACTTGGCAAAAATTTTGGTTAACGCTTTAAATCACTCTTTTGAGACCGGAATGCTCTCAATATCACAAAGACGCGGAATTGTCAAGCCCATTCCGAAAAAGGACGCTGATCTTAAGTTAAATAAAAACTGGCGACTTATAACCCCATTGAACGGTGATTACAAGATTGCTACAAAGGCTATAGCAAGCTGCATTAATACCCTTCTCCCAAATCTTATATCAGATGATCAAACAGGTTTCGTTAGAGATAGATTTGTAGGAGAGAATATCCACTTAATCGAAAGTGTTATGAAATTCACCGCATCAAGGAACATCCCAGGGCTTCTTCTTTTCGTTGATTTCGAGAAAGCCTTTGATACATTGGAATGGGCCTTTAGCCATAAAACCCTTAGGTATTTTAATTTTGGCCCATCGTTGATAAAGTGGATAAAGGTTTTTTACTGCAACATTGAAAGTTGTATTCTTAATAATGGTTGGGCAAGCAATTTCTTCCAGCTCAGTAGGGGAGTTAGGCAAGGGTGCCTGCTGTCGCCTTACCTACTCATCCTCTCGGTAGAAGTATATAATGGCTGAAGCTATACGCATCGGTGTAACTGTAAATGGGAAAGAAATTAAGTTAAGTCAATACCCAGATGATACTACACTCATTTTAGATGGCTCAGAACAATCTGTTAAAGGATCCTAGTCAGGCACGCCTTTGTTATTGTTTTGATCTGAAATTTGCGATCAAATTACTCGTCGAACGTGACAAAACGTCAACAGGTTCAACTGGTAAAAATATAAATTGTAGCCTGAAGCTGAAATTTCTTCGCTTGTTTTTTATTTTAGTGCCAGTAAAAGGGCTTTCGATTATTTTCAGCGCATTTTGGCGGCTGTCCAAAAAACCTAGAACTCAAAGAATGCTTATGATCGTAAGCCGGCCAGCCTCCCAGTTCGCCTACCCAAAAGCAAACTATATTCAGCGAGCGCTCGGGGAATATGATTTACAAGCGAATCTAGAATCATAAAGGCTTGGAATCTCGTTTAATTGGGTATTCTTGACTTTCCCATCGCCAGAAAACACAACAGGCAAATGCACGGAGGGCAGAAATGTTCCCAAAACTCACTCGATCACGCCGCTCTGACCACCGCTCGCGAACCGCATTTAGTTTTAATTAGCGCTAGATAAAGCGAGAACATTTCACATTCCTTTCAAATAGAAGAAACTCTTTTGTTAATAGCTTTTATTTTTTTTGTTATTATCGCATAGGATGGATATTCATTTCAATTTTCAAAATACATGAATTGCCATGAAAACAAAACGTACTGCAGCTACAACCAGTGACAAAAGTCGTTGAAACGCCCTCCCCTCCTTCCCCTATTCAATGTTGCATAGTGTTGTGAGCGCTTGTCTTCATCAATTTGGTTGAAACTTTTTTCCAACATTGCCTAGTGGGAGAGGGAGGGAGACACAATTGTACCGACAGTGTTTCAACAAAGTGACACTGATTGTAGCTAAGGTGTCGACTGCGGCTAACAGATCTGATTTACAAAGTTTCAGTTGTCGCAAACCATTCTTCCTCCTCCTTTTCTGCAATTCCAGGGATTAGTTTATGGAAAAAATCGAAGTGTTATTCTTAGGCATCGAAGGCTTTGAAGCTTTCGCTTTAGCGTCGCTACCGGCACTGCAGAGCGAGTCCCGTCGTCACATTTAGAAGACCAAAACATTTCAGCGCGTGAAGAACGCACACCGTAAATGAAGTAAAATGTCGGCGAATAAGCTTGACCAGCATTTCAATCTATTGGATTTCTTTTGCTTGACTAGTGCAATAACCAAGAAGGTCCTTGAATAATGATTTCTTTCATAAGCTTGATTGTTTTGGTACTGCCACGCGAAGGAGAGCATAAACCGCTTAGAGTCCTGGCGTTGTCTCACACATTTCACGAGAAAAATAGCAAACAAGATCAAAATAACCGGCCAGATGTAACTGCTATTAATTTTTTAAGGCCAAAACAGTAAATGAAGGCCCAAACTGGCCGCATTGGCGCGGATGTAGCCGGATTTCAATTCACTGTGAAAAAATCCTGATTTTAGATGGCATAGAAAATGGCGGATTTCTCACTCGATGCGCGCGAAGCACTGAGGGTGACTAGGATCCTTTAAGGAAGCTGTAAAGCTCTTAGAAAGTTTTGGAGATGCATCTGGCCTTAGACTCAATAGCAGCAAAACGGAAGCCTTATGGGTCGGCTCCAAAGCAAACTGTGATCTTAAACTCTGTCCTGAAAAAGATTTTAAATGGCCAAAGAAAAAAGTTTAAGCTCTTGGTGTCTGGTTGTCAACGGATTCTGGCATTACAATCTCCCAAAACTACAAGGACAAACTAGAAAAAATAAAGGCAACTCTAGGATGCTGGAAGTTCCGCAGACTTAGTCTGTTAGGGAAAGTATTAATTTTAAAAAGCCTTATTACATCGCAACTAGTGTACATACTATCCCCTATTCTTGGTTTTCACTGTCACGCCATAAAATATTAAAATCAAAACCAATTGATGAAAGAAGCCAAGAATTTGTAATGTTATAAAGAATACACAACTAAACAACTTCATCAAGTCTCAGATTTGTATAGTGTTCCGTTGTTGAGTTATTTGCCGAAACGTTCGACTGAAATTTGTAGAGCTCAGTATGGAAACGCCATGTTGGTGTCCCTTGGAGGGGCACAAACATGGCCGCCGGAAATCAATGAAAACATCTGGAATTCACTTCTGCTCTTCCAGCGATTACTTTTCTCTCGTGAACTACTATACAACCACATTAATTTCTCTCCTAATGCTTTAGCTGTCCAAACTGCTAAAAATCACAAGGAGAGTCCTTTTTTTGCACAGGAGAAAGCTTTGTCACGGACGCTGTGTTGGTGTCACGTAGGGTGAAAAGCCAGAAATTTAATATCCTGTATTTTCAAAACGAAAGACGCTACCGAGCTGAAAACTTGTGAAAAGAGATATATTTAAGTCATCTTCAACCTGGTGGGGATATAAAATCTGAAGACCTCGTGATTTATGATTTTAGAATTTTATGACGTCACGTGAAAACCAGCAATACAATCAAGCCCAGAAGCAATCAAAGAAATCAATACAATTTTTTACAATTTCTCATGGAACGGCAAAGGCGACAAAATAAAAAGAAATGTAATGATAAATGACTATTCTCAAGGAGGACTTAAGATGATTGATATTCTTTCTTTTAACAAATCTTTTGAAGCAACCTGGATTAAAAAGTATCTTGACACAGAAAATGGAGGCAGTTGGAAATTTTTTTTGATGCAGAACTCCAAAGATATGGAGGTAAATTAGCGATATTAGGAAATCTTAACCCAAAGGACATGCACAGTGTCATAAAGGTATCAGATCCTTTTGTCAAAGAAAGTCTTGAAATTTGGTCAGAGATCTCTTTCGAGGAAACGGTAACATCCGATAAACATCTTCGTTCATTACCTTTATGGCATAACTCACTTATAAGAATTGGAAAAAAACCCTGTATTTTATCAAGACTGGTTTCTCAAAGGTATAAGCAAAGTCAATCATCTTATGGACGACTCCTTTAACTTCCTCTCCCACACATCTTTCCAAAACAAATAGAACCTCCGAGTCAAACCTCTAACTTTTTTTGGAATGATCGCAGCAATCACCATCTGCGCATCCAAATTGCAAGAAAGCAGTTGGATAGGCACGAGAGCTTCTCATTAGTTTTTATGAAAAGTACAAAGCCATCCCGATTTATATATAAGAAGCTATTATCAAAAAAGGGTGAAGAACCCATATCAAGTTAACAAAAATGGCAACAGGATATCGACACTGATCGAAAGGTCTACTGGAAAGCAGTTTACCAGCTAGCCTCTCACTGCACAAAGAGCTCAAAACTTACTGTTTTTAATTTTAATTTCTGCATCGGCGACTATCAACCAACAGTTTCTTACATAAATTAGGATTCACAGACAGTGAAAAGTACATTTTCTGTTTAAACGAAACAGAACACCTGCTACACCTATTTTGGACATGTGAGAAAACCCAGTCCTTCTGGAACAGTTTATTTTCATGGCTGCAGTCCGGCAAGATCATTGAGAAAGTCTCTAGGTCTCTTGAGGCGGACGCTGCTTTGGGTATGAGACCGGATAACTCCAAATATGAACTACAAATCAATTTTTGTTTCTTGATAGCAAAATATTTCATTTGGATCTGCAAACTTAAAGAATGGACTCCAAAATTGAACGATGTCTTATCGTACTTACGTCACGTTTTCAAAATAGAAAACGATGGTAGAACAGTTGGGGTCTTGCAATGACAGACCTGACCCCCAAGAATCAATCCACAAACGTAACAAAACCTCTTGGTCCTTTCAACCCGGTAGCACTTCTGCACCATAGCATTACAGAAATGAGTCAATGTTTTTTTTTGCCCTTTAATTGCTTGCTTGCGCACTTTTTTTTTCTTTTTCTTTTCGCTTCCTTTCATTTCGCTTCTTGTGCTAATTAGCTAATTAGTGTTTTTTCCTGTTAAATAAAGCACTGTTAAAAAGTAGTGTATTGTAAATAATTTCTTGTAAGTGATTTATTGTGAGTACTGTGACGTGTATTGTAAGTTAACTTACTGTAACTAATGTACTCTAAGTACTGTAATGTGTTGTTGCCGAAAAAATTAAACAAATTACAAAAAAAAAAAAAAGAATTCAGTTTTATGCTATTACAGTATTTATGACCGAAAAAATCAAACCTTAGCAATCGAATTTACCGTCTGTATTCTTCGTTCTTCTTTTCCTTGCTCGGGAAGCCAAAGAACTTACACGTAAGGTTCTCGGACTGATGGTTACAGCCAGGTGCGAAGCACTGAACTATTTCGACCTTTTGACCTTCTTAGAGTAAAGGTTACATTGCGTGACTCTAGGAGAACCCTAAGGCAAAACGTCACAAAGTCTTTTCTTTTTTTCGCGTGGTTTGCTTGAAGAAACATAAGCTGCGTGACCGACACGCCATTGTTCTGTTCAGTCAAAAGGGATTGTTTCCTTAGTAGAACAGGAAAGAACTCTATACCCGGCATATTGTTATACCTCAACTTCGTTCCCAGTCATCCTCGGCTTGAGATCAAATTTGACACAAATTCGAAAACAGCGGCGACTAAAACACCGCTGACACATAAGGTATTCGAGAAATGTTCTGATTGCAGGGAAATATTAAAAAAAATTTTCGGTAGCAGAGTTAAATTCGAGCTCAATGGTTAAACCTGTACCAAAGGTAACGTGCCATTATGGTCATTCATCGCCAAAGATCATAGGAAATAATCAAAACACACCAGTCACATGTACTGAGACGCTTGCGGAATCCCTTTGTATGGAGAAGAAAAATGCCCAGGAGGATAAAAAACGGGAGAAAGAATAAAACTAAACAAGAGACGATTGTAATTCAGAAGTTGTTTGTGCAGTTGAAATCATCGTAGAGTGAATGCTGTAATTTATATTTGTGCACTTTGTTGTCCCATCTACTAACCTACTATCGGGCAGAGTTTTTGCATCACTCGCAAAATTAATCAGTGTTTCACCGTTCCACAGTTTCGGAGTCACCTCGGTTTGAGAAACTGTGGAACTCACATTTGGACGTCAACATGGAATCTATTCGTTAATTAGATGCACGCGGGAAGTTTGGAGAGCATGAGGGAAGCGTCCAGTAATAGTTAACCGGCAGTAACTCTACAGTAGCTTCTCAAGTGCTTTAAAAACGTCCCAAGTGCATCCATATAAGCTGAATTGATGCTCAGCTAAGAGCTCCAACCGATTTTTTAATAATAGAAATGCACAGAATGTTAACAGACAAACAGAAATCGGAACTAAATTTCTGACCGAAGAAATCTATAGATCTATAAATGCTGCGTAAACTGTGATACCTATACTGACCCAGTCACAACCCTTTTGAAGGCTGGTGTCAATTAACAACTTCTATGTAAGAGTAAAAAGATCGGAGACTTTTATCAAAACTGACCAATCAATGCAGATTGATGGTTTTGTGTCGAATGATTGAGAAAATCAAACCACTAGTGTGTTTTTTTTAACTTGCCGAAAATTTGATGAATTGTTTTGCATTCTTTTAAGCAGGAGCTAGAACAGGATATTTCAAACGTCCTTACTAACTTTTAACGCGTCTCGTACGTACGGTGTAAAGACCTTTCGAAGCAAAGTCACGTGCTTTACTTCCCAAATCAGCTCTTTGCTTTTCACACTCACTATGATCTCTCTGCAGGTGTATACTTTACATTTTCTACGATTTACTGCCGCTTTTTTGTCGGAGTTATAACTTTCAAAACAAGGAAGACTTTTGGCTTAAAAGCATCTAACAGATCAATATAGAGCTTCACTGTAGCTTTTTTAGTTCGTTCCAAAAGCCTTTGTGTAAGCGAATCGCGGTGGCTTTGAATTTTCCACACCACAGTTAGCTGTTTTATTCCCGGCCCGGTGAAATGATAGAAAGCAAATAAATCTTTTTTCTGTTAACTGGTTTCTTGTTAGAGCCCAGCCGAGTAACAGAAACCCCTGATTCAAGTAACTCCCGGGCAACTCCTGTTTTCTTTCGATACAGTAGTAGAAATTGTACCACTTGGTCTTCATTGACCATGGCCGGAATCAATATACTTTTCGTTCCACGGGTGAAACCTACCACATCAAATCTCGTATTACATGATTCAGTGTCGCCTATGAAATTTACAATACATTGGGGAAACTAAACGTCGCCTCAAAGACCGTTTTAATGAACATAGTCGACCAGTATTCAACTCTATTTGTAATTATATCCATACAGCGGTTTCAGAACACTTTCTCGGCAATAATAACTCACGACACCCATATGCTACTCATTCCTAGTGAAAAACTTAAAAATGAACGTGGTTCTTTCAGGAAGGCACATGAGGCTCACATTCTATTCACAAACCTAAGACTCTTGAGCCTCTAGACCCCTGGCATCAATAAACGTGATGAACTGTAATTTGCATTTGTAATAATTTTTTATCATTTTTTATAAAAAGTTTTATTTGTTTTCTATCATTTCTAAGTAGTCACACCATCATATGTGTAACTCCCGCTCATTGTTTTACTACACATATACTTCTGTAAATTCGTGATTTGCCTTAATAAACCTGATGAAGACTGGTATTGGCCATTCGAAATATTGTAATTCAAGTCTTTTCACGTTGTTTGATCAGTCCCTGCAGTATTAATTTTAACAATCTTTTATATCTTTATCTGTTGGCAAGTTTGATCGTATACGGTTTTTGCAGTAGTTTTAGAAAAATACGCTGATACTTACAATGGGAGCAGTAGTCCGACAAAGGGAACTTTGCCGACAGCAACTGTTGTCGGGCCTTCACCCTTTCTCAGTCAAACATACGCAACACTTTTCCTCGAAGCCAGCCATGTTGACTCAACAATATGAATCTGATAGGTTCGGCAGAGAAAGGGGCATGGAGCCAAGAGAGACCTGGAAGTGAGGGTACCTCTCTCGGTTTAATACCCTTCCAAATAAGAGCAAGCTGGAGGGAGGGGGAGGGGTGGGTGGTTGTGTACGCCGAAAAAATACAACGGATGAAGTGACGTCATTTCCTGTATTTTCTGTACGAAGTTTCGCCTTCACCACTTCTCGCTTCTTACGCTGAAAACGACGTGCCGTTGTCTTCTTGATCTAGGGGTCAAGTTCGAGTCCTCCACCGGTCATCGTGAAAAAAAGAAAACGAGAGTGGCTAGCGAAGAGCATGCTGGGATCATAACCCAGAGGAAATAGGTGCTAATTTCTCCCTCTGCTTTTTATGTCAAAAAAAAAAAAAAGGAATGATTGGATCTTGTACCGCCCCAGTCCCCCTACACACTCCCTCACCCTCCCCTATCACTTACCAACTCCTTGTACAAAGGCTTAAAGGCCCAACGAGAAGATTAGGTGTCGATTTGGCGAAAACTGGGTGTCTGTATTACCAAACACCCGTCATCACCCCTGTGTTCGCGTCCACCACCC
The DNA here is from genome assembly GCA_964017195.1 of Siderastrea radians. Classification (NCBI taxonomy): domain Eukaryota; kingdom Metazoa; phylum Cnidaria; class Anthozoa; order Scleractinia; family Rhizangiidae; genus Siderastrea; species Siderastrea radians. Next base: position 27,625,234 of record OZ024888.1, on the reverse strand, counting down.
CTCTTACCTTTGTACCTTAATAAATTGATTGGTGTTTTTGTTTTGTTTTGTTTTCTTTTTCACCCTCGAGCAAATTCAGTGTCAATTATCAAATCATGGATTGCTTGGATGCAGAACAATAGTTTGACCCCAGCTTAGATTTCAATACCCAAGACCTTCTTCTGGCGCCTGCACCGAAAACCATTCTCTTCTTGGTCCATGACAGATCAGTAAACTCTGATAAACAGGCGGGCGCCTTCTTAATCTAGGTACATCCTGCGATGTCTCCGAAACAGGAGGACGTCCACCGGCAAGGGCTCATCTGCCTGCTCATCTGTTCTCTCCAACTGGGTGGCCTCCTCTGGAACCTCCTGCCCCACCACAGCATAACCACTCTTTTTCATCAAACTGCTCAGGTCACCCAAAGGTTTCTTCCGTGGCTGCGCCATCTTGACTAAAATCGAGTACCACGGATCCAGAGACCTCCAGTTTTTATGTAGCCTTCCCTTTGACCCAAAGGATACTGGGAAAACTGGAGGAGGGGGTACTCCCTCTATCTTTTCTCTTATTGCACGGTCACCATAATGATTTTTTGATTGACATCTCGCCTTATTGTTGATTGGCAGCTCTGCCTTATCTGGGCACAATTCATGACGTCATTTCTGACGTCTTCGATGACGATGACGTCTTCCCCAAGTCACGTGGCCATCCCCTTACCCTCTCAGCCAATCACAATCCGTGCATCAAAGTGAGGGTAGGGCACCTGGTCAGAGGTACGATAGTAGTTATGCCAATACAGACCAGTTTGGATAATTAAAATTACACGGTTATTTGGACATAATGTTTATCAATACAAGTTTTTATTCAGTGAAGATTTTTACAAGAAGTCGTGACTGTTATCTTCCTCCATATGAAAAAATAAAGCGTAGTATTAATTTATGCATGACAAAATCTGTGTAAAAACAGACGTAGACATGATAATTTCGATTTGGAGAGAAAATGAAAACTTTTCATCACTTTTCTCTTTTAAGTGAATGTAGCCTTTCTTCGAAAAACCCAGAATACCCATGTACCAAAAGAAAAATACCATGGCTTTTTTCATATCAAAACAGTTCTTATTTATTCTATATGCGAGCCCCCTTCCCCCTTCCCCCCAAAAAAAGCATACCAGAATCTCGCTATCCCAAAACGTACTGGGCAAAATTTACCCCCCCCCCCCTCCTCCCCAGTCACCAAAAGACCGAATTTCTTTGTCCGCAGAAAAAAGAAAATAAATATTCTCAATTTCATCTTTGCATAAAGATTCGATTTACTAAGTATCAACCGAGGCATTTATTCAACTATAGCCTTAACGAGTCTGTTTGAATGCAGATGGAGTTTCCATGATGCTAAATTCCACTGTAAAAAAGATAGTATTGTACACTACAGAAAAGTCGCGGAAAACAGTTCAAATATTCCGGTCTACAAATTTTACCCTCACTGGTTTGTCGGGAATGGTGATTCCCCTAAAGAATGGCCCGACATCTTCTGCATCAGGCGGGTAGCGAATCTCAAACTGCTGCACGATTCTGGCCAATAGCAGATGAAGCTCCAGCTCGGCGATGCGGCGGCCAATGCACATCCGGGTTCCAAACCCAAACGGAATGGAGGAAAACACTTCTTTTGCGTCATTGAACTTGTTGCTTTGATCCTTTTCGCGAAGCCATCTCTCTGGTTTGAATGCATTGGGATGTTCAAATACACTTTCATCTCGACTCATGTGATACACAAGAAAATGGAACTGAGTGCCAGCAGGAATGTGGTATCCACTTAAGATCAGATCTTTACTCGATACTCGACCAAAGATGGACAGCGAAGGAAATAAACGAAGCGTCTCCCTCACGGAAGCTCGAAGGTAAGGCATCTGGGCAATTGTAGTCGGAGATGCTTGGTTTCGATCTCCTAGTACAGACAAAACCTCTTGTCGTAGGATTTCTTGCTTATCTGGATTCTTTGCCATCATGTACAGCACCCACTGCATCGTGTTGGAAGTTGTGTCAACTCCTCCAAATAGAATATCAATCACGCTGGCAAGAAGGTCATCTTTGGTGAGCTTTCCACTTGAAAGAATATAATCGAAAAACCCCATTTTCTTGCCAGTATCTATTCCATTTGGTTCCAATTTCTCTAGATCTTTCATTTCATTAACTTTCTGTTTAATAAACATGTCGGCATATTCGTACATCTTTTCAAAGTTGTCAAACATCTTCTTGACCGGTTTTGGCTCGTAAACTTTCACAAACCAAATCGGATAAAGGCTGCTGACCATAATTTCCTCAAGGAACGCACTGATGGCCTGGATGAATGCTTGCGCTTCTTTGTTTACGTGTGGCTCCAGACACCCAAATCTCTTGTCAAATAGCATCTCTGCAACAGACTCAAACGACCATTTGAAGAGCTCGTCGTCGAGCCTATGGACTTCATTTTCCTTCTCTGAACCGGGGGACTCTCGAATGGTTTTCACTCTTTCGATGAAATCTGTGACAATTTCATTAAATGATGCGGCGTAGTCAGCGACCTCTTTAGGTTGAAGCATGCGTTTGCTGATTACACTTCTATATTTGTGCCATTCTGCGTCCTCGGAGAAAAATACCCCAGGTTGTTTTCTTCGATTTTCTCGGAAATAATGCAAAATGGTATTTGTAGCACGTTTCGGGTACTTGGGCTCATTCCGCATTACTGTCGCGATGTCTAAAGGATTGACAAGTTGCACGGCAATCGTACCAGGGAATTCAATCTGGAATATTTTGCCGTACTTTTCAATGTTCTTGGCATGTAGCGACCATAGTCGTTTACCCAGAGGTTCCTTGCGGCCTCCAAGAAATATCCACGTTGTTTTTAACATCGGCAGTCTCAACGGCCCTGGAATATCGGCCAGCGATTTGATCTTGATGGGTTCATTTGCATCACTTGACGAAACTGTAGACAGCGCCAATTTAGTCGCACGGGAAAAGAACATATTTGAATTTCTGTTGGCACAATAGAGCTTGGCGATCACCTTTTTCAGCCTTCCTATGTATGCCATTATCGAGCCAACGACTAAAACATTCGAGTTCGAAGGTGAACAGTCGCGCATGAATTGACACATTTATCTTGGAATATAATCTTTGCCGTAAATACACGTAAACACATAAAGGTCACATTGCATAACACAATAGTAATTCAAGAGTATGTTTATTCCTGTATATTGCATGTATTGGCTAGAAGAACTTTATTTAGTCACGCTTAGCAGACAGCGACAAAAGAGCTAAGAAATCAGAGAATAACTATTTTTAAATAGTTAAAAATACACTGCATAGTTACACTGCATAGTTATTAAAATAACTATGCAGTGTAAATTTAAGTCTCAGAAGGAAAGTATGCAATTTTCTACTGAACATTTCCAAGAACTCTCGATCTCAGACGTCCGTTGAGAAAGGGATTTTAGCCTGCTTGGTTGATTTCCGGTCCGTGACCGTTGATTTTACTCCGCGGTTCGAAAAAAAATGATCACGTGATCACAGTTTGTTGACCGCAAGCTATACACTGGCTATAAACCTGACCGCAAGATCTGTAAACTTTAAACATGCGATGAATGAATTTTGACTCGCTGATCCGTCGGATGAAAACCGCCAAGAGAACTTTGGACCCCCGAATCGTATAATTTTACAAGATTTTTATTCGATCTGAAATAAATACAGCAAATCACATATTTACAAACAAACGAAACTAATTTTACTAACCGAAAATAAAAGACCTAAGTACATTGTATCAACCGAGAAACTCGAAAAGATTAAACTGAGTAAACCACGCTGTCAATTATACAATCGTTATTCACGTGCGATCCATTACACAAACTACACTAACAGAAATCCAAAAGAAACAACTTAAATAACAAAGCTTGCAACGCTAAATAGAAAATCAACTTACTTCGTGGCGGGGTTCCATAGTTCACTGTGAAAACCTCTCTCCTCCGCAGAGGCTCCTGTTAGTAAACACCAGTGGGAGCGGGAGCAGCCTCCGCGCGCCGCAATTATATTTTCCCAAGGCGCGACTGTAGGAGGCCTCTGCGGAGGAGAGAGCTGTGAAAACGGGAAAGTCCTAAAAAAAACGGGAAAGCTAACTTAAATTATCAACACGTGTAAAACCATCTGAAACTTGATTCTTAGCTAAAGCTGTTTCATAATGTCAATCAATGAACTTCCGGTGTAATAATTAAACTAAAAAAATGTCAAAACCAATGTCACACAACGTTCTTCATGAAAACACTCGCAATCATTGCAAATATCCTCAAATAACGCCGTTTCCGAAAAAACGATCGTCTTACACTAGATTAAATACACAACAACTCTCTTTGGGTTACAATCGTGACACACGTGCTAGCTCGCTAGAATCGCAATAATGAGGTTATACATGGCTTAGGTTATATATATGGGTTTGGTGCGGCACTTCATATAAACACCGCCTTCTGATAAAATGTTATCTGAGGACACAAGAGGTGACGCGTCGAAAGCTGAGCTTCGCCATCTTGGGTCAACAAACCTGCCGATATGGCGCCAAACTTGTGATCACTAGACCATTTCTTTCAAACCGCGGAGTGAAATAAACGGTCCGCGAAGCAGGCTAACAAAAATCGCTTCTCAACAGACATCTCAGATCGGTAGTATGCACTCTTCACATCTTTACTGCCGCAAATTATTGTGGCTTCGAATCCCACCCTTTACCTCGTGTGGACCTGACATTTCCTGACATTTTGTTACTTAGGCAATGCTCAGTAGGAAATTTTAAGGGTAGTTTCCTTCCAGCACTTAAATCTGCACTGCAGAACTAATAGCCCAGCTTCAAGCTCACCAACGCCACTGGACAAAAAGGCGAAAGACACCTTTGTGCAGGGTTAGTGTCAATACATGCAGTCCCTAGTTATAAGCAAGATGGCATCCGAGTGAAGTCGAAGATTTAAAACAGGGATTGGAAGACAAAGCAGACAAGAGTAGCGTGGCAAAATTGTTGGCGAAGATTGACGACCTGGAGAACCGGTCAAAACGAAATAATGTCGTCTTCTGGAATATCCCTGAAGGTGCTGAAGATGGCTCCACGTGCGAAGAAATAATACGAGATATTTTAGTCAACCACATGAATCTTGAAAGAGAAATTGAAATCATGAGAGCGCATCGCACAACAATAAAGAACAGTCAAAACAGACGAAATGGTGAGCAGTCATCAAGACCGATACACGTAGCTTTGTTACGGTATCCTGACAAGCAGTTTATATTAAGAAACGCCGCCGCAAAGCTCAAGGACAATCCCTATCTTGACGCGAAAATCTTCATTTCCGATGATGTCTCGAAGGCAGTGAGAGACGAGAGGAAGATTTTGAAAGACCACCATCTTGAGGAAATTCGTAACCGAGAAGATGTAGAATACGCCTTCATCCCTTGGAGTGTTCCTCCGCGTATCCTTTATAAAGGTAACGATTCAGCAAAACTGAAGTCTTTCTTCAGACCTGCCTCTGACGGCTAAGAACAGTGAATAGACATTTCTTTTCTAATTTGCCGTAGATATTGTGAGTCTGATCCGAAACTTTGAGCAAATAAGAAATATGAACAATTATTTCAATTATTTTCCCTTTAATTCGAGCAATTATATACAATGAGCTTTAGTGTGTTTTAATGTCAGGTATAGCACTATTTTTCCTGTCAGCTTTTTGAGGAGCGGGGCACGACTGAGGGAGTAATAATTAGAATCTCCTTCAGTGCTAACGTTATAACATTAATTCTGGACTTAGTCTTCTTTGTAAAATATGTTAAATTGTGTGTGTGTCTGTGTTTGTGTGGTGAAGTGTTAAACAGTAGGCCAATCTTTTACAATATTCTTTCACTTAAATTGAATTGCTTGTACGTCTTTTCTCTGATTATGGACAGAAAAAATGAAAACTTCAAGGATGGTATCGGATGATTTTAAATTACTATCTTTAAATGTAAGAGGCCTAAGTAATTTTAAAAAAAGGCGAGCAGTGTTTACATGGTGCAGGAAGCAAAAAGCAAGCATTATATTTCTTCAAGAAACGCATTCGACAATAGATAAAGAAAAACAATGGAAAGCTGAATGGGGCGCTCCAATAGAATTTGCCCATGGGAGTAGCAATGCGAGAGGTGCTGCTATTCTGTTGCGTAACGGCTTTGATTGCAAAATAAAGCGAACGATTGTTGATCCCATGGGAAGATACATCGGCATAAACGCCGAAATTAAGGATGAAAATTATCTTCTGTTCAATGTTTACGCACCTAACAATGATAGTCAATCTGCAAAGTTTTATGAACATATTGTTAATGTCCTTAAAAAGGAAGATCAAATATACGAAGACAGAATAATTATTGGGGGCGATTTTAATTGTCCTTTAAACCCAAGCTTGGATAAAATGGGAGGGCTTTTGACGACAAGAAAAAAGATCGTTGACCAAATAGAGAATATTCAAAATATATTTAATGTACATGACGTCTGGCGGATTAAACATCCAAATCAAAAAAGCTTTACATGGTCACAAAAGTCCCCTTTCATTTTCTGTCGATTGGACTATTGGCTTATATCGGATTCTTTGCATGATATGGTAGCGAACGTAGATATTGTATCAGCCATAAAAACGGATCATTCTGCTATAACATTACAATTGCACAAAATAGAAGAAGGTGTAAAAGGACCCGGTTTCTGGAAAATGAACACTTCCATGTTAAATGATGCTGCATATGTTGAAGAAGTGAAGAAAAAAATATTAATATGGAGAGAAGAGGCAAAAGAAATTTCAGACAAGAGGGTAATTTGGGACTGGATTAAATATAATGTCCGTTTATTTTCTATTGATTATTCTAAAGGACGTGCGAAAGCTAATAGGGAGGAGGAGGAAATGATGCAAAAGAAATATCAAGATGCACAAGCTAAATTTGAACAAAATCCATGTGTAGAAACCAGAAAGGTACTGGAGGAATGTAAGATGGGGTTAGAAAGGCTCTATGATAAGAAAACTGAAGGTATAATTGTGCGCTCGAGGGCAAGATGGCACGAGCATGGGGAAAAAAGTAACAAATATTTTTTAAATTTAGAAAAACGAAACCACATGAGAAAACATATTAGGAAGCTGTCTCTTAGCGGGGTGATTACAACAAACCATAGGCAGATATTGAACTCGGCTTCAGATTACTATAAAAATCTGTACAGTAGTAAGAGCAATTTAGGTCAACATGAATCGTTTGATTCTTTTTTTAAAAAACTGAATATCCCAAAGCTGAACGAAGAACAAAGAACAAGCTGTGAAGGACTTATATCTAGGGAAGAGTGTAAGAAGGCAATTGAAATGTTCGAGAACGGTAAAACACCAGGAAATGATGGAATACCTATTGAATTTTATAAGAAATTATGGGATACGTTAGCAGATCAACTGGTCGACGTTTTTAACTACTCGTTCCAGCTAGAGGAAATGACAACGTCACAAAGACAAGCAATTATTACCCTTATTGACAAGAAAGGAAAGGACAGATCCTACTTAGAAAACTGGAGACCAATCTCTTTGGTTAATGTAGATGCAAAAATTGCCTCCAAGGTCATTGCTAATAGAATAAAATGCTGTCTCCCAGACATTATTCACCATAACCAATCTGGCTTTATAAAAGATAGATTTATTGGAGAGACAGCTCGCTCAATACTTGACATCATAGACTACACAGAACGCTCTGAAGTGCCAGGAATGATGATATTCATTGACTTCGAAAAAGCATTTGACTCGATCGAGTGGTGTTTCCTTTATGAGTGCTTAGAAGCTTTTAATTTTGGCCCGGAATTTATAAAATGGGTGAAAACGTTTTATAAAAATGTCTCTAGTTGCGTAATTAATAACGGTGTAAGCTCTCCTTTGTTCAAGTTGGAAAGAGGAGTAAGACAGGGAGATCCATTGTCACCTTACCTTTTTGTTGTTGCCATTGAAATTCTGGCTATTTCTATCAGATCGAATACCAAAATAAAGGGTATTACAATTGGTGATAATGAAACAAAGCTGCTTGCCTATGCAGATGATATGACTGCATTGCTATCAGATATTACCTCTGCGAAGGAACTGTTAGACAGTCTTAACACTTTTGAAAAGTTTTCAGGTTTGAAAATGAATGTCTCTAAAACCAAAGCCATGTGGATCGGAACAATGAAGAATTCTGTAGAAAAACCTTTGGGTTTGGAATGGTGCACGACCGTTAAAAATTTAGGAGTACAATTTTCCTGTGATCAGAAAGTGGTATCTTCGCAAAATTTTCAGGAAAAGTTAGACAAAATTCAGAAAGTTATCAATATCTGGAACATGAGAGGCTTATCTTTATTTGGGCGAGTGACAATTATTAAAACTTTTTTGATACCTAAACTTTTGTACCTATCATCGATAATCCAAACCCCAATGGAAATCATAAAAAGGATGGAAAGAATGCTTTTTAAATTTCTATGGAAAGGACCAGACAAGGTCACGCGACATTCTGTTATAAATTCAGTTAAAAATGGGGGGTTGAACCTCATGGATATTGAAACCCAAATTAAAGCATTGAGACTCTCCTGGATTCCGCGCATTTTAGATAGTACTAGAAAAGGACCCTGGAAGTCGTATTTTAATCATTATTTGAAACCTTATGGAGGAACCTTTCTATTAAAATGTAATTATGAATTCAAGGATCTGACCACTTCACTAAACGGTTTTTATTCAGACTTGCTTCTTTGGTGGGAGGAGTTTAGAAATACATTTTCCGATAATAATTATGCACAAAGAATTGTTTGGAACAATAAAGACATTAAAATAGACAACAGATCAGTCTTTTATAAATCGTATTATGACAAAGGGATTGTTTTCGTACGTGACTTGATGTTTGAATCCGATAATAAGCAGTCTCATGATTTTTATAAACAAAAGGGTCTTAAAACGGATTTCCTGACATGGACAGGTTTAAGACTATCAGTTCCGAAAGAACTCAGGTCGTGCGAACCGCTACCTGAAATTGACTTGGTAAATTTCAAACATAATAATATACAATTCGACGTCTACAGGGCTAAGTGTAAGCATTTCTATAAGCTGTTAATAACAGCTAAGGCTAAATTGCCTAATATGTCAAAGAAACTAATTTCGGATTTTGACATTTCAAACTATTTGGAGGAAATATACTCACTTCCACAAACTGTCGCAAGCGAAACGTATATTTGGTCCTTCCAGTACAGAGTGCTTAATTATATATTGTACACAAATGCAAAACTTTTCAAAATAGGTTTATCGTTGAATGATAAATACACTTTCTGTGACTCTTCAAAAGAAGAGCTGTATCACCTCTTTTTTGAATGCTCCCATGTGCAAATCTTTTGGAAAACATTCTCCTCTTGGTGGTTTGAACTTGTTAAGGAAAACATTACTTTGACTTTAAAAGATATTATACTTGAGCTTACAAATAGGACCGATATTATAAACCATCTTATAATTCTCGGAAAACTGTGTATTTGGGAATGTAGAAAAGCTGGCATATATCCTGACTTTAATATCTTTCTTAAAAAAGTTAAAAATAAGTTTGAAACCGAGAAGTATATAGCAAACAAAAATGGGACGTTTGCAAGTTTCAGGAAAAGATGGGAAGCAATTCTTGCTAAATTTCTATAGATATTGGTATTGTTTAGCCTTGTTCTCTTTATATAGAAAGATAAATGCATATTTGTGCCTATTGTGTCTGTGTGTGTTTTCGTGTGACGGTTTTCGCTTTTGGTAATTTTTTAGTTGTTTGCAAAAAAAAAAAAAAAAAAAAAATATAATAATTGTTGTTTGCAATCAGAATCTGTAATTAATTATGATATACCTGTAACACATATAAGACTGTAAACTGTATTAGAACTGGTATTGATGTAATATTGAAAATGTAATAGTAGGATAGGGATTACACAATATCTGTAAAAGCATTGAAAATAAAACCGTCAAAAAAAAAAAAAAAAAAAAAAAAAAGATGGCATCCGACCTAGTGTCCCACGAATGAAGAAGTCGCACTTCTTTTAACCAAAAGGGTGGTTTGATAATTTAAAAACACTTCTTGTGATCCAGAGGTTCTATTTGTGATAAAGCTATTATTCCATCGAGTTGTAGTTTCGTCACACTTGGGTTCACAACCGACGAGACGCTACAAAACGCGGTAGCTTTAATCTCATGTACGAGATTTCGTTTAGTTTTAATACGCTGTCACACATCAGCATTTGTATATCTGGCGTGTAGGCTTTCCTATTTTGAAGTCTATATTTTAAAAACTTTTGGAGTTTTTTCTTGCAAATGCGGATTTAAATTGTTGCGTTTGTTGTACTTCAGTTTTATCCTTGGTTCAATCTTTATTTTCCTTTGTTTTTTAATGTAAATATGTGATAATTAATGAATATAAAACAAAAGGAAATAAAAATTAAACCAAGGATAAAACTGAAGTACAACATGATCATTGCCAGACTTCACCCACACTGCCAACGTTTGATCGTTATTCCTAACAAAAAATGACCAGTTCCAAAGAAATGCAAATTCTTTTTGTCTATTGATTTCATTGGATGTATTTTGCATGGTGTACATACATAACCAAAGGAGTACGAATAACGAACCAGCGAGGAGGACCAAAACGTTGTGACCATAGAGCAAAAATAAACGCTGGTTGTGAACTTGCTTTCTTTCACAAGTATTCCAGATAACTAACAGTCATTTATTTCTTTTACAATTCTATTTTTTTCTGTCTACAAATTTGACCCTTACAGGTCTGTCAGGAATGGTTACTCCTCTCACGAATGGTTCGACCTCCTCCACACCCGGGGGGTAGCTAATGTCAAACTGTTGCACGATTCTGGCCAATAGCAGATGAAGCTCCAGCTCGGCGATACGGCGGCCAAGGCACATCCGGGTTCCAAATCCAAACGGGATGGAGGAGAAAACCTCTTTGGCATCAATGAACTTGCTGTCTTGGTTATTATCGCGCAGCCATCGTTCTGGTTTGAACTCGTGAGCATTTGTGAAAATACTCTCATCTCGACTCATAAAATATGCTAAGCTAGTGACTTGAGTACCAGCGGGGATATGATAACCGCTAAGGTTAGTATCCGTGGGTAAAATTCTGAATGTTACTGGTAAAACAGGATACAGTCGCAGTGTTTCTCGTACCCAGGCTTTCAGGTAAGGCATCTCTGCTAGCGTTGTTGGTGTCGCTGTGGTATTATTTCCTAGAACAGACAGAACTTCTTGTCGTAGAATTACTTGCTTGTCTGGGTTCTTGGCCATCATGTACAGTATCCACTGCATTGTGTTAGAAGTTGTGTCAACTCCAGCAAACAGGACATCAATCACGCTCGCAAGAAGGTCGTCTTTGGTGAGCTTTCCACTTGACAGAAGAAACTCGAAGAAACCTGCTTTGTCATCGTCACGCTTGGACGAGATGCGTGACTTGTCCTCAAGCACATTCACTCTTCTCTGAATAAACATTTCAGCGTAGTCGTGCATGATGTCAAAATTGTCGCAGAACTTTTTAAATTGTCCAGTCTTGTAAATCTTGTAGAACCAGGCTGGTAAGAAGCCTATAGCGGTTGCATTGTAGAGAAAATCTCCCACAGCTTTAATGAAAATCTGTGCCTCTTTGTTTACTTGTGGCTCCAGACACCCAAATCTTTTGTCGAATAACATCTCTGCAACGGACTCAAAAGACCACTTGAAAAGTTCGTTATCGAGTCCACAAACTTCATTTGCTTTCTCTGAATCGACAGGCTCTCGGATGGTTCGCAATCTGCGAATAAAATCGGTTATAATTTCGTTGAAGCCGCAAGCGTAGTCAGCGACTTGTTTGGGTCGCAGCATTCGTTTACTTAGGACGCTTCGATGCTTGTACCACTCGGGGCCATCTGCAAAGAAAACACCGGGAATCCTTTGCCGCATCTCGCGATAATAATCGAGAACAGGGGCTCGAAGGCGCTGTGGATATTTAGACTCGTTTCGCAGTACTTTCGCTACATCCGAGGGGTCGGTTAACGATACACTAATGTTACCGCCAAATTTTTGCTTGAATATTGGACCGTATTTGTCAACAGATTCTTTCTGTGAGGATAGTAATCTTTTTCCAAGCGGCTCGCCTCGTCCGCCAACAAAAAATCGCCAGGCTGTTCCTACCACTGGAAGGCTGACGGGTCCTGGAATATCAGACAACGACTTGAAGGTTTCATCTTTACCGGATGAAGCTAATGTAGCAAGAGGAAAGGAGATCGTTCGATTGCAGTTGTTGATGTTTCGCTGGAAACGCACAAAGAGCAATCCAGAGACTTTCGAATGCCTAACAAACGCCATGAGTTGTTTTTAGTTGCCTCAACAGTAGCGATCTGTTTTGACCTGTTTTCGACCCCCGGGGGGACTCCCATATGAAAGGGACGGGGATGCTCGTCGGAAAATTAGAATCAAAACTTTAAAGGAGACCAACCTGGGCGTAGCATCTCCATCGAATGCTGTATTTTATTATTAGATTTAAGAAGCACTGTCATAAATCTTTAGTTTTCGTTCATTGTCTTCCCTAAGCGATACCTGTATGAGTAAAAATATTGAATACCCTAAGTGAGACCAAAATCTGCAATTTGCACCCCTAAGCAAGACGATCATGTGGGAGTCCTCCCCCCCCCCCGCCCCATTGTGATTTTTGTCAGGAAATACCCCAGCCTCGTACCCAGTCGCCCTGGGCTGGGAATCAAACGTGACGGCTGGAAAAGAAAATGCGAAGGCGCTTGAATCACCACTGTCTCATAAAGCATCCAAGAAATTTCTGATTGCCGGGAAGTAAATAACATTTTCAGTAGCAGAGTTAATTGTTAGCTCAGTGATTAAAGTCGCCGGCTTGCAAATCGCGGCTTCACCGCCAAGATACTCGCGCGAATAACACACCAAGTGAAGCCTGCTCGCAGGTTACCTATGCAGCCGTTTTTAGTGTCGTCACGCAACGCGACACTTAAAACGGCTGGAGACTAATTCATCGCCGAAGATCATAGGAAATGATCAAAACACACCAATCACTTGTGAATCCTTTCGTATGGAGAAGGAAAATGCTCAAGGGGATAGAAAGCGGGAGAAAGATTAAAACGAAACAGATTCAGAAGCTGTTTGCGCAGTTGGAATCATCGAAGAGTGAATGAAATATAAATCACTGTAACCTATCTGTGTGCACTTTAATTTGTTGTCATTTACTAACCTCCCGCGATCAGGCCGAACTTTTGCATTGCTCTCATAATCTCTTAGGTCGCTGGCTAAATGGTTCACTGAACGAAACGAAAACAGAGCCTAATCGCAGGTAAGTCACAAGTTCTCGGTACTGTATTAACAAGAGGGATTAGAAACGTTTGTTTTTAAAAACCGGCAAACGTTTTAACATTTGCTGACGTAGTGCTTTAGTATTTTTTTCTTATACAAGTTTTGTAATTATTTCAATGGAAGGGTGCAAATTTCATTTCTGATTTCATAATTTTGTTATTAGTTTCGCGGCCGTGAAATGCTTACGCAAGAATTTGTGTACGTTTTCTCTGTCTATTTTTTTTGCTGTATTCAACAACAATGAAAAATTTTAGAGCACAATATTGCTAACAACTGTCTACACTGCTTCTCCAAAATGCCCACCCGAGTCCATGTAACTGCCGAGACTCATAAACCAAAGAATAGCGCAAATTCTACAGAACAGACAACATGGACTAGTGAAGATAAAACCGTAGATGACAGCCAGCAGCAATGCCCAGACCTGTTAGTAAATGACTTATGGTAGAGTAGTATAGTTGGAGTTGTGGCAGAGGATTTTATCTTTGATAAGAGTTACAATAGTGTATCAGCTATTATGTTATTGTATTGTGTCAAACGGCTTATCTTTGTGCCTGTACGTTAAGTATAAATTGAGGTCATTGCAGTACGTGTGCAGTGTAACAGATTAAAGATATTCACTAGCTAGAGAGACAAAAAAAAGTTAAAATGCAATGAGCCTTTTTATATATATTTCTCTCACTTGTTATTTTTCTTTTCCTCAAGGGAGGGGGAGCTGGACATCAACTTATTTTAAACAAGAAATTGTGAAGAATTTACAGGCGGCGGAAAGTCTCTCACCAATGGACAGAAGACGCATAAAACGAATTGAATGCTCCAAAAGAGAATTCCATTTTCAATCACGTCAGCAAAATCAAACGTTGCACCATACGAGATCATTATGTATTCAAAACCGGAAATCGACTATTCTCATCGACAGTTTATGCTTCACAATCAACACAAGTAAAAAATTAAGATATGTTCCTCACAAAAACCTATCTTAAGAACACATCGCTGTTTGCTGTGATCTAACGCTATTTCAGCTAAATTTTACTGCAACATATTGAACATTACTGAGCTTGAAATCATTGATAAACGGCACAAGTTATCACTCTAATCAGCAGGTCCCCAGACACCCTAGTTATCTGATGCATCAGCGCCTAAAAAAACGAACATGTCTCCAACGTAGAGCGATGATACAGCGAACTTCCTCACTTAGAAATACTGAAGATCTCGAAAACATCAGCGAATCCACACAACAGCTCACGAAAATAACCAGAGGAATGTGCTCAACTCCACTACAATATCTTGTAGTTAGCCAGGTTTTCGTATCAGTACCACAAGATGAATTTTTCATTGTTTGGTTTAGAGCTCTATACTGTTGAATTGATGTTCTTTATTTTATAGATTCTCAGTCACTTTCTTCTCTCTATAATTTTTGAAACATTTCATTCTTCATTTTGGGCATTGATGTAGTAATGTCTAGGAGCTTTAAGTAAAAAACGAGTTAGGTAGCTGAACCTTTTTCTATATATTTGTTTGTTTTGTTGTAAGTGTGATTATATGAAATAAGAAATAATCTTATATGATATGATATCTTATACCCTCACAGTAAAAGATATCAATTTAAGTTGTTGATAAAAGAACAACCCGAAACCCTTGAATTTTTTCAAGTTCTTCTTTCATCAACTGCTTAAGTTGATATCTTTAACTGCGAGGGTCATTATTATTTCATAAATAATAGTGTTTCAAGTTTTTTTTCAGGAATGAAGGGGTCGAGTAGAATTACTAGGAAACTACAGTAAAGGTTTACATATTTGTCTGGAAAGATAAGTTATACCCAATTCCAGAGACACGTCAAGATGCACAGGTTCCTAAGAATCAAATAGTTTATTAAATAACAGTAAAGGCCCATTCGTTTGTCCATATTCCTGGATGACATTAAGGGGGCAATATACGTAGATGCCCTTATCCCCCGCCCCCCACCCAAACGTTTTAGCCTTTTTTCTTAATTATCTCCATGAGATTTCATTCAATCCAGAAATGCTGTCATTTAAACAATAGAGTTCTCCTGTCGAAGGCACCATCGTGTGATAGGTTGCCCGAGGAAATTTGATGTTCACAATATGAAGTTTGAACATCAAATTTCCGAGGGAACATACGACACATAGGGCCTGAGCCAGAAGAACTCTATTGTTTTTATTGTACAACACTAAATTTTGAGCGAAAATTGCCAAGACGGGCACTATACACTGATAGGCGCCCGCTGAGGAGAGACACTATCGCGTCACGTGATCTATTTCGACCAACGAGAGCACGCCAAAATTTAGCGTTGTACTATAAAGGATCATAGTACTAGCTCCCATAAATCTGAGAGAATTTTTTCGCGATTTTTAAAGTGAACATAAAGAAAGAGAAGGGGGGAGAGAAATTAACGAATTTTAAGAAAATTGAAAATTGTAAAGAATTAAAGGTGAGTTAAAATTAAAATTTTAAGTTAATAGCGGAGCTCGCGGAGCACCATGGGTAAGCAATTTTGGTAAGCCGTTGATCCGAAAAATTTTGGTTCTGACGTCAGCGTACGTCCATCCGTCCGTCCGTCCGTCCGTCCGTACAGACTCTGGGGGGGGGGGGGGGTGAGGGGAGTCCCAAGACAACCCGACGTCCCGACCGGGGGAGGCGGAATGCCCCCCTTTTTTTCTTGTAGCTGAAGTCAACAATATGGTGGCTGGTTTCTCGTACGCTCGATTCTCAATACGATATTAAATTGTAAAACATTCTTGGAATGGAGACTTGTAACAGTTCATCATGAAAAGTAGAAGGATTGCTTCAATCTCGATGGCGCATATAGAAGATATTGGAGAGTTTGAAGGCAAGAAATCCTTGTTCGAGGACATACTTGTTTTTTTCAAAGCTAAGGAGATCTGGAAAGAACCCGGCGACTTTCGTTTAGATTTTCAAGTCCTTCTTTCAGTTCAGTAGTAAAGTAAATTACAGATTTGATTGTGGATTTACATTGTAAAAATTGTTTAATTGAGCGACTTTACATGTTTAGTAAATTACGGTAATTTTCTTGAAATGTTTGAAAAACTTGTTTAAAATATCTGTGAAATTACCTTGTAGTTCCCGTTTGTCGGCTTGCGAGTAACTTCACTCGAGGGGAAAATTGAATGCAGTTTGCTTTCCTAGGCAAACAAGTGCTTCGTATGTGAATGACATTTCATGATTTTGAAGGTTTCTTGCCCCTTTTTCTGTGTTTATTCATTAAAGGAATTTTCATTAGTGAGCAATCTGATATATATGCGCAATTTTATAGAAAAATTCACTGCCTGACGAGTGAATTCCACGTTAAATTTCACGCGAAAAACCGATATCGCACGAATCGCTTCGCGATTCGTGCGACATCGGTTTTTCAAGTGAAATTTAACGTGGAATTCACTCGTCAGGCAGTGAATTTTTCTTGAATCGCATAGCTAAAGCCACCAAATCACTGGGCGAAACTAAACGTTTTGTATTTCTGTGAGCCGCGCCAGTGCGCAAACAATGGAAACCCTTTCAAAGTCAGGTGTCAAGATCTAGCGAATAGGAAACAAGATACTTTTAGAATGAATACCACTTTTATTTCAAACTCGTGGAGAAAGCAGTGCCTCACATTTTACAATCTTCAGCAAAAAAACTGAAGTAAAAAATACGGAGTTATTTAAGACAAAAGATTTTATGGAAAAATTCTTTCATTCAATGAATATCTTGGATTTCCCTGCTACCATACAACTTGGCAATATGTGGCGCCGACAATCAACAACTGAAATGCTCAAGCGAAAGGGAAATTTCAAGCGTTCCGGTGTGAAAACAAGATCTACAAAAAAACCGGTAAGCGCTTTACAGTTATAAAAAAATTGCATTTAAAGTATAATGATTAAGACTGGAATATCTGAGTAAACTCTTACGAAAAATAGCTCAAAAAAGCTTAAAAGTCACCATTTAAACTGTTTTTCTTTCATTGCAGCGAGTCGCTTGTTGGCGTCATGTTGGACTGAAAGTTTATGGAAATATTTACTGAAGAATTATTTAAAGTTACTCCAGTAAACATCCCGCCAACTGCCCCTGCCATCAGGTAACTAGAACTACTGGCACTGCTGTCACGGTTACTAGTAGCTGCTGTGCTGCTTGGCGGGACTGAGCTGTTGAGAACAATCTCCCGTAAAGCATGACTTGAATCGCTGTTGGTAGTTGTCGTGCTTGGGTTGAAACCGGCCAACTTATTCGACATTCGCCGCTGTTTTTCCAGAGGATTATGGCTGTAGCTGGATATGGATTCCGGATTGCCCTGGCCAGTCAGCTCTGAGATCTCCAGTGGGTCGAAATCATCACGGAGCGCTTGGATGACTGTTTTGTGACCACTCGAATATGTGAATTTGCCGTCCAGGGAGGCAATGGACGCAATACTCTGCATTTGCTTTGCCAATGTATTTCTACCAATTGGAACCATCTTGTACAAGACATTGGATTTTGGACTGTCAACTGGACTCAAGTAGAAATTTCCAGGAACGTTATCACCCTTCGGACGATGGCCAACGTACTCGATAAATGCTCTGTGCGGATCTCGCTCTCCACCATCCGTCCTCCAAATCTTGTTGTTATACTTTCTCGCCCGTTTTGTCACAGTCGGTTCGTCTCCCTGGCGGTTCTTGGTTTGTCGCTCTCTGTATTCGATGTACTGCTCTGTCACAGTGAAATCACTTAGTTGACAGTCATGTTGTTCTTTAAATCCTCTCAGTTCTAAGTGCGTGACATTGTTCCACCATACCAGATGGAGAAGAGAGCGAGGATTTTGAAGGCCGATTGCACCTGACGACCACATCTTTTCAATATCTTCTGTTTCAACTGCATGGTTGAGCGGCATTTGGTTTGTTGCCAAGACCTTTTTGCTTCAAATCCTTTTTCTTCATGGATAGCATCGTTGAAACGTCTTCGAACTCAATGGCTGAAGATTTTTCGAGGTCGAAGTTGTCTACTGCCGGTGGACATGGACGCTCCAGAAAGTATCTTCGTAAACCATTGCGGTAAGTTTGTAATGTTCCTGGTTCATAGTCTTTGCCTTTGTTTTCTTTGGTCGTCTGCCTTATTTCTAGAAAGAAGTGCTTGAGAAGCTGCGGTGCTTCTTGCTTTGAAATTGCATCGAGATTAATTTGTTTGCCATGTTTTTCCTTGAACCAAGACTGCAAACGGCGTACGGATGTACTCGTACTTTTTTTTAGTGTTTTCTGAAACCATATTGTCCTTAAAAGAGACCAGTTCGTCATCTGTATAGGTCACAAGGGTTTGCTTTTCCGGAATAGATGCTTGACTTTTTTCGGCATAGATACCTGTTGGGTTTTCTTTCGCGGCGCTTGTTTAGTTTTCCTCGGTAAAAACGTTCGTTTGGTTTTCTTCCCTCGTCTCTGCCATTTTGTTTTTTCTTCAATGCGTTTTCTCGTACTTTTGAGTGTGAGTGGTTTCCTCAAATTTTCTAAAAATTTAAATTTCGATTCAAAATTTGGCAGACATTCATTTTCTGCAAATTTGTTCATTTCCAAGGTGTTTTTTCCTAGCACGAGTTGCATTTTTGTTTTCACGATAGCAACAGTTTTTGCTCGCCACTCACGTCAGCAATATCCCTTCATGCACAAGTGCAATTCCACGCTAAATACCCTCTCTTCGATAGCCAATCAGACCGCGAGTTTACCTTTAGCTAGGCGATTCTCTTTTGAACTTTTATAGTGCGTACTTTTCAATAGTTTTCTTTGAGCAATTCTAGTCAGTAGTGTATTTTATTCGAAAAGTAGAAGTCGTGACTATTCTAGATTGAGTCTGTGTTGTTTTTTCAATCTAGGTTGTTTTTCTTCGGCAACGCATATCGGGTTGTTTTGACTAATTCGTAATTTAGTATTCAACACCTGAAGAGTCGCTCTGTCGTCAATAATTTTTTAAAAAGTTTATAGTCTTAGTGTAAAGCTCCACATGTTTTTTGTTCAGTTGTGGAATATTTTATCTTCCTTATATTTTTATATATTTTTGGTTTCTTCATTAGAAGTGAATGACATTTCTGTCCCAATTTAGCACTAAACTTAGAATCGCCGTTTCAGTGAGTGAGTTCAGTGTGGCATGTTTTCGTGTTCGTTTGTTTTTAACCGGTAAGCCATGTCAGTGTGTCTTTAGTTACAGATCGAAATGAAATCTTTATTTAAGTAACTATAAGCAATGCATTTCTCGGTTTAAGTCTATTTTGTCTAAAATGAGATTCTAAAAGCTTCCTAAAATTAGTTCAGGGTGTGTTCTTGAAAGCGCCCGATTAATACTCCGCGGGTGAAAAACTTGTGTCATTTTCTCTTGATAATTTATATACGTGCGCTTAAAAGTTTCCGAAAACATTTTTTGGGTAATTTTTGTCAGTAAACGGTTTGATGCCGGGAAAATATTATTTATTTTAGAAAAATACTACCATTTTCGTTCAACCCTGAAGCGTGACGATTTTTTCGCGTATGTTTACTTTTCAAACGTGACAGTTTCCCAGACATCAGTCTCGTCTGGCCCAATGAAAATGCGCTGTTTTGGGCGGGAAACGAACAACGTTTGTCAAACGACAGTTGCATGTTTTGTTCGCGTGGCTGGCAGGTTTTCAAGTTTGCGATTGTACTTTTCCTCATATAATCTCTTGATCGGCTGGCAAGTTTTAGGTTTTCAGATTTTATCGAGAATAACACAGATGGCTCCCGTACAGATAAAAGTAGTTTATGACTATTATTCTGCTAAAAGAACCACGCCTTTTCTTCATAACAGAGGAGGAGTTGTTAAATTTGGACTTCCACAGCTTTAAGAGTCGACTTCTGCTGGAGGTTCCGCACATAGCTAAATCAACATCAGCAAAGGCGCTTCTATTGACCATGAGCGACGAGAACATGGAGGTTGATTACGATTTCGCTCTCCTTTTCCTTCAGCCGATCGATGTACTGCTGCTTTGAAAGGATTTCTTCCTCTGTTTTACTCACGTATCTCTGAAGAGGTGTTTGATGTTTATTGTGGTCTTGGGCTTTATTGGGGGGGGGGGGGGGCGCCATTCAAACACTTCGTCTAGCCCTTCGAGAGACTGATCGAGCTCAGTTTCTTGCTTCAAATCATGAGATGTTCGGGCTTTCGATGCATATTCTAGTGAACCTTGTTTTTGTCGCTTAGCTTCGGGTTCATGTCCGCCAGTGTTTGTTTTCTGAGCAGTGAACTCCCTCGATGCAGAACGGGTTGTCGAGTCAACTGACACCGAGGGGCTCTCGAACGAAAATGCTTGTACGGTAATGTTTTTCTGTATAGCTATGATTTCCTTGATTTGGAAGCTGAAGTATATAGGAGAGAGATCAACCTCCAGGTTCTCGTCGTTCATGGTCAATCGAAGCGCCTTTGCTGATGTTGATTTTGCTATGTGCGGAACCTCCAGCAGAAGTCGACTCTTAAAGCTGTGGAAGTCCAAATTTAACAACTCTTCCTCTCTTATGAAGAACGGCGTGGTTCTTTTAGCAGAATAATAGTCATAAACTACTTTTATCTGTACGGGAGCCATCTGTGTTATTCTCGACAAAATCTGAAAACCTAAAACTTGCCAGCCGATCAAGAGATTATATGAGGAAAAGTACAATCGCAAACTTGAAAACCTGCCAGCCCCGTGAACAAAACATGCAACTGTCGTTTGACAAACGTTCGTTTCCCGCCCAAAACAGCGCATTTTCATTGGGCCAGACGAGACTGATGTCTGGGAAACTGTCACGTTTGAAAAGTAAACATACGCGAAAAAATCGTCACGCTTCAGGGTTGAACGAAAATGGTAGTAGATTTCGAGAAATGTTTTATGGTTAACAGAATTAAACAGCCAGAGGGATGCATTGGAATCAGTGAGAAATGTGTATTTGCAGGGAAAAGTCTGTGGAGTTGCTACCGGGAGCAACTTAAGTGGGTTTTTTAGCAATTGTAGTTTTACAAGTACTCTTCTTGAACTTAATTAGCTAGCTTTCGAAAGAATGCTACAAGAAGAGCTGTCGGTGAAAGTCGTGCTGAAGTCTTCTCTTTCAAGAAAAATAAGCCGAGTCACAGTTTCCTCAGTGGTCCGCATGTTTTCCCTTGCTGTTTTTCACCTCTTGGCGAATAACTATACAACTAAAATTTAATGTATTTTACGGGCCAACAAGCATGAAAGAGGGATGTGGAGCTCCGCTTTTAGGCTTGGCTAAATCTATATATTAATTAACAGATGGACACCAAAACAGTCCACAATCAACCCCAAGTGCTCTTGCGTTGGGGGGGGGGGGGGGGAAGGGGGTGGACTGTCTGAGGGTGTGTACAAAAATTTTATCCCTCTTTTATTTCTTTCTTAAACGTTTGATGTCTATTGATGATTATAAACTCTTGATGACGCAATATTCAAAGCATATTTCGTATTCTTTATGCCTGCACATTCCGATTTAAGAGATCTGTTGTAATAGCAAAAGCAGGGAAAACGATTGGATCCTCCTGGTCTCTGAGGGTGAGTTAGCAAGAAAGTGAGCTTATCGATTATTTGTCTGTACAAAAATCTGTTGTCAGTCTTGAGCAAAGCAAAAATTCTTTAAAACCTACCTTCTGGAAAAGTTTTCCATAACAGAACCTTAAAGCAATTAACATCTTTAAATTCACAAGTTTACTGTACTTTTCGATCTTTCGATCGAAGGCAAGGAGGACGACAACTGAAAGGAAGAGTCCCACCGAAAACACGAGTCTCTCGTGTGCTTTCGTGGAGGAGTCGTTGGCCCGAGGCCTATCAAAGTTCGTGCGTGGGCGCGCGCGCGAAACCAGATTAGGTGTCCAGTGTCTAGTTCAGCAACTAAACACTGCTTTCTCTATGGAATAGTGAAAAATAAATGTATTGGATTGTTTATTCTTTGGTTATGAACTTATTACACATAAATGAAACCTTTCCTTTTTTCAGTTTTCTTTGATTGTTTAAAGAGTTCACACTTCCATCTTTACCAAGCGTAGCCAGTCGGAAGTCCTGACATGCGCTAAGCGAACACAAGACTGTTACACATTTACGATTCCTTGCACATAGCTTTCTCGCCGCCCTTTGTCTGTGTGCAGCATAGGAAATAAAATAAGTTATGTTTTACATGACTACTAACAAATGATAAAATATATTGGAATAGTGTTTATTTTTTTCATACAGCGTGGAGTATCAGAAAACCTTTTCAGTGAGGTTTTATAGCAGTCTGTGGGCTGTTCATAAAACTGTAAAGTAGGGATAAAATACGCATTACAAAGGCACTCAGTTATCATTTTTGATAAAATATATTTTCTTAGCTGCCATACGGCTCTACGTTTCTGGAAAACAATTGAAATTCAGGTGGTAGACATTTCGGTTTGTTCAGTTATTTAGTCATAAAACCGTCCTCAGGGCGCCTTTGAGAAAGGTTTTTATAACAAAATCAATATCTATTAACATTAAAACTGTTGGAGCGATCTGTCTTCATAGCTAATATAAAAACGTTTAAAACAGATCTAGAATAAAAAAAAAAAAGAAGGAAAAAAACAACTAAATTTTCAACCGCCTTCTGCGGTCTTCTTCAGAGTTAACCTTGCAAGAGCACCCTTCCCAAGGATTTATGCGTCACTGATTGCCTCCCTAGGGGACAGCGAACAATAATGTCTTGCATATTTGCATTCTGTTACCGAACTTGCAGAGTCAACTCTGAAGAAGACCGCAGAAGGCAGTCGAAAATTCAGTTTTTTTTTTAATTTTAGATGTTTTAAACGTTTTTATATTATCTATTAACGTTGTTTTCCCACATTTAAAAGAGAGGGGTGAATAGGTTTGCGGATCGGCGGATTTGGCCTTTTTTTGCGCGCAGATTGCGGATTTCAGCGATAAATTAAAAGGATTCGCGGATTTGAAAAATACCGTGGTTCGCGGATCAGCTGCAAATTGTGCCCTGTATGTCTAGAAGTTCGGATTGTGGATCGGATCATTCATTTTCAGTCGGCCTTGGTCGCTATTTTGGTGTTTTGTCGACTAATTTTTTTCAGTTTCAATTTTCTTCTCGGCATAAAATTTTATGGAATCACTTCCGCTGGACCGTTATGCTAGATTTACAAATTGATCAGGG
The DNA here is from genome assembly GCA_964017195.1 of Siderastrea radians. NCBI lineage: Eukaryota > Metazoa > Cnidaria > Anthozoa > Scleractinia > Rhizangiidae > Siderastrea > Siderastrea radians. Next base: position 27,601,735 of record OZ024888.1, on the reverse strand, counting down.
ACTCGATAAACTGAATGCAGCTTACATTTTCTCCCTCATATTTAATGCTAGGATTAACTGTGACTCAGACTATTAGTAAATGAAACATATCTAAGCCGGAAAACAAATGCAGTTTGTAATGGAGATAGGCAAGTCACTTACCCGTCCTTTTTGGCAAGTGGAAAGGTTAGAAAGCTCATGACCAGATTGTATTAACTATTTTATCGAGAACAAATGGAACTGTGATAAAATCAAGTTGAAGAACCTGGACTCAAGAGGTCCAAGATGATACCGTGGAAAATACTTGCCAGTAGTTGGGAGTATACTGCCTACTTTAAAACCTGCTGCAGGCTAGAAGATTGGCCAAAGTGATGTAACTAAAAAGATTACAAAATCTTTACACGCAATACCAGATACTTGCATTCCAAATTATCGGAAATCATTACACTGTTCAATTGGTTTTATTATATGCTCGCAGATTATTTGAGCTGAATTGTGTGAAAAGGATATTACTGTCCAACTTTTTTCTGCTAGAATTTACGAAGCTGTCGCGAGAAAAAAGTAGTTGCGATTGCAGAACAACTTTTGAAAGTATTTATTAATCCATTTTGTAATGCTATAACGCTACTTTCTCAAACACTAGCAAAGACAGAAAACTTCGGGTAAAATCTAAATACCTTAGAAGAAAAAGAAAACAAATATATATACCCAAATGCAGTATATTTAAACCACGGAAAGTTTTTAAGTAATGCGGATCCGGATTTGAACGAAAATAATGTCGGATCGACGGATCGGGCCAAAAACTAGCATGGATCGGAGGATTTGCATACACCTATTCACCTTCCTCTTAAAACAATGAATCTTTAACACCTCTTAGGGTCCCAAAGCGGTTCAGAGCTCCAGGTCTCTAGGGTTTTACCGCCTTACTCCATATAACCACAACCATCATTTTTGCCCGGGCTCCAAGTAAGCAAAGGCTTGGGGCTCCATCTCTGTATTTTTTTTTAACACATAACAGACAGTTCGCCGCCAAGTAAGAGCACTTCTGATTGATTAAGAAAAATGTCTAAAATGCGTACAAACATAGCATCTGACTGAACTGCAATCTCCCACTCAATTTATCGTAAATGAACAAAAATCAAAAGTGCTGTCTTCCTCTCTTGGAGCTTGACTAAAGTCAAAACACAACGGTGTCGTTTATCAGGAAAATTTGATCTTGGTTTTTAGCGGTTAAAAATCCCATTAAAAGGGCTGATCCATTCCATTTGGATTGACGTGTCTGGAATCTTGTCTTGAAATAAGGACACGTTTGCAAAAACTCAAATTTGGTAGATTTCAGTTTTGAGTTTGTTATTTTTATTAATATATGGTAGAGGCAAGTGGATTTGATTAACCTAGTGCAGAACACAAATTTTGGATTTATCCACTCTGTTGATAAGGTAAATTGGCCACTGTAAGGAGATTGAATGCTGACGTTTCGAGCGTTAGCCCTTCGTCAGAAAATAACACGGGCGTTAGCTGACGCTCGAAACATCTGGGGCGCGATTTTCGAGAGCCTCGAAATGTTTTCGGCTCTGAAAAGCCATTCGTAAAAATATGAGCTTCTCATTCTACAAAGATATTATTTTGACATATCTTTAAGATAAGAAATGTTTAACTAATAGCAAAGTTTCATGCTTAGAAGCTTCTTTGTTTACACGATACAGTGTGAATTATCGTGCGCGAAATCGACCCGAAAAGTTTCGGGGCTTCTGAGAAAGACACGCCAGCTTTCAATCTCCTTAAGGTGGCCAATTTACCTCATCGACTCAGTTGATAAATCCAAAATTTGTGTTTCACTTCCCCACCGACACAGCACCACAGTCTCTTTAGAAACTAACCACCGTGTTTGTTAGTGCAGGACAGAATAGCTCTTAGTGAACAGATTTTGATTTGACAGGATTATATTTCTAAGACCAAAACAGACTAAGCACATACAGTATACCAAATGCAGAATCGAGCAAGGCTATCTTTTGTGGTAGCGTGAAGTGCTCCCCTTCGAAACAAGCTACACTTAAATTCAAAGCTAATGGCAAAGTGATTAAAGGTATGTAAATATACGGTGACAAAGCGGCGGCCATTAGGACGATTATCACATACGGGAACAGTAGAAAGAAGGCGTGAAGATAGCATGCGCACTGGAGTCCCACTAGCACCGCGAGGGTCCTGGAACCAGCTTTCCTGTCCGCCTTGATGTCACGTGTGTTCTGACTAGAAGAAAAAGGAGAATACCTGTGTTATTTTTCCTGTTTTTTTTTTAAGTTTCACGAGATAGAACTGACCACATAAAATTGTTCAATGTTATTTGAACAATTTGGTTTTAAGGGCGTTCGCGCTGACTGTTTACGGGCACGCTTACTCACACGCAACTCACGCCACAATGACACGCTGCGTCTCACGCTTGCTGAGAAAGGAATGTAGACAAACATAGCGCTGGAAAGCGTTGAAATATTCGCTTCAGCACATGGTGACTCCTGCTTTTGTTTGTTGGATCACCTTTTTTACTTTTTATTTATATTTTTTAAATGAGAAAACAGTTCACTATGAAAAGCTTGAAATATTCTTGTTCTTTCGACCATGGGGTATAATAGAATATCGCCATTATTGTGGCTGTGATTGGTTGAAAGTGGGCTTCTTAAAGAATTAAGACCCTAATCTGTTAAAAATATTACTTAAATAGACCTACTCAAATGAAATCAAACACAGAACTTTGTTTTCAGCGATTCATTTCTGGTGTGTTCAAGCTACAACCAGGAGAAGCCAGACTGAGTTACAAAGACCAGCTCTTTTTAGAAATAAGGATAAACTAGTACGAAGTCCTTCTCATTTAGTTTTCATTTCTGACAGTAATAACGTCTTATTTATCTGTAGTAAAAAGCGAAAATTAAAAATATAAATAGAAGAAGATTTTCCGCATTCTCATTGGTCGAAAATCATTTACGATTAAAATCGGTTCATGCTTACCCGCTAAGCTGAGCATCAATCGAGTCATGGAGAGAAGCGTAAGAGTTGCTCTCGGCGCAACTCTAACTTCTTGAGTGCTCTCCAAACTTCCTGCGTGCAACCATAACTCCATTGTGCTAAGCTAAAAGCAGGAACCATTTTTTTATACACCTGATTGATAAAACGTTGTCGGGTGCAAAGTAGAAACCATGAACGTTGCGACACGATGGAATTCTGGGAAGTCAGTACTGCCAAGCTTGCTGCTCAGTTCCATATACTGATATTCAAGATATTTTCATTCCTGAGAAGGTTTTGAAGTAGATTAAGGTATACTGTGTTAATGTCATCTTCACGGTGCCTGAGAATAGAAGCAAGTTTTCCCACTGCCCAGAAAACCATTGGGTCGTATCGTTTATAGTATATGCTTTTCACACGACAATGTTTCTTCAGTTAGGTGTAAAAGATAGCTGATAGGATTGCACGAGATGGTACGAAACAAATTGAACTAAATTTCCCACCGAAGAAATCTGAAAAATGCCGTATAAATGTATTCCCTACACTGATCCAATACCCACCCATTTGAAGGCTGGTGTCAATTACAACTTCTATGTAAGAGTAGAAAAGATCGGAGACTCGCAACAAAACTGACATATCAATGAAGATTGATGGTTTTGTTCCGAACATTTGCCGATTTCTTTACCATTATTTTCAAGCGGGAGCTAGAACAGGATATTTTTAAGGTCCTTACCAAGTTTTAACATGTTTCGTACGTGCAGTGTGAAGAACGTTGAATGGAAAGACGGCATCCTCGTCGCTGTTTAGCTACAGGGGTACACTTCAAATTCCTTACAATTTCCTGCTGCTTGGGAATCGTTTTAAATTCAACACTACGGTACGTTAGTTTTGAAAGTGCAAATAAAAAAAAAAACGCATATCTTCAGTGGATTCAAAAAGTTCATTTTGTAGCTTCACTGTAGCTTGTTTAGTTCTTGCATAGAGCCTTTCTGCCAAAGAATCTCGATGGCTTTGAATTTTTCACGACACTGTTAGTTGTTTTGGGCTCTTTCCATTCGACCAAAAATTCCGGTTTGCAATTTCAAAATTTCACGTGGCAAATGGAACAATTAATCCGGAATTTTTTTTTTGGTTACACGAGCCCGGTAGGGTCGAACTGTTCCATTTAGTTTCGGACGGAAATTTCCAGACAGAGGGGTACTGGAAACCGAAGTTGGTGCGAATGGAACAGTATTTTCCGGTTATTCCGATTTGCCGGAACGTTAGGACAACCTCGCGAGGTATACCCAAAATTCCGGAATTTTATTCCGGAAAATTTCCTTTCCATTCGCCTCCTCACCCGGAATTTGCAGAATTTTTGGTTGAATGGAAAGCCCCCTTTGTATTCCTGAGAAGCCGAAATCCACTCCGAACACAGTTATTACACAGTTATCTTCTCGGCGTTTATTGAAATTGGATTCTAGGTACTACAAGCGATTTTTCTTCCCTAAAAAGAGCTCCTCGCATATGAGTGACCGTTAGGTTTGCTGACGCCAGCTTGTTCAGGGTAATCTGTAGTTAAGCTGTTAACGTTATTTTAACAATTTTATTTCTCAGTCTTATTAATCGACGAGCGGGAAGCAAAAAAAGTATTTCGGTGGTTAATATGTAAATAGCCAGATTCTCCGTTGAAGTTACTTAGACGGGGTGGTCCAATTCGCTAGTGGATGTGGACCCCCGGGGATCCACATCCGCTAGCGGATGCGGGACCACGCTAGCGGATTCCTATTCTGAGGGTAGGAGAACATTTGCTTACGATAACTTTATGGAAACGGGAAAAAACTTTCTATTTCTTGAAACTTTTCACAGAGTTCTATGAGATAGCTTGCTCAGCCGCGAAATCGAATTCAGTAGACGTGAGCGTGCTCAGAAACTTTGTTGAGCGCTGTATGAATGTCATTTCTACCAACTTCTGCGTTGCCGGTTCCGCGGTACGGAGAAACTAATATATTTATTAATTAGCAAAAATAGAATGTATATTCCTCGTTCTAAACAAGTAATGCTAGACTGATGGGAAAAAGAACGCGTAACCTTATATACCTCGTTCTGACAACTTGCCGTTGCAAAACAGAATTAGTGCGTTAATTGGTGAGTGGGGGTCCTTACCCGCGTCCGTCCGCTCTGACACTTAATTTCTCGAACCACCTGTTGAAACCTAGAAACCAATCAAAGCGGGCACATAGTCTTATAGTCATTACATATTTATTGGCAATCTTTCCTCTACAAAATTATTTTCCATATCTTAATCGTGCCCGATACAAGTGAACAAAGCATCCGCCAGAGTTCAGAATCGAGACAAAGAGCGAGACGCGCGTGACAAGAAGCGCGTACGACTCGCACTCACTACGCGCGCCAAAACCACCTGTCATGAGGGAACACCTTGGATTAGAGGCAAAATAAAGAGAAAAGAAAATATCGTTTGTAGCACTCTATTCTGTCATGATTATTGACCGCTTCTTTGCTAAATAAACACAGTGCTGAAAAGAATATTTGAATGAATGACCTTTAGTTTTTACAAGACGAGCGAGGTAAATCGAAATGGCACTATTTGCTAGTCACTGAGTGTCACGAATAAGATCAGCGTATCTCAACTAATGTTTACTATATAATAAACCACCGAAACCCGTCGTTAGCATGGAGGGATTTTTCTATAAAAAGAAAAAAATTGTTCCCTAAGCTAGATAAACAAATCGACAAAGGCTATTAATAAAACACTACAAGAAGTTGTTATGTCTACTCGACCATGACGTGAAAATATTCATCTAATGAATTTCGATATGTTCAATTCATCGATGACATGTTACACTGAGTACATAAATTAAAAATACAGTATCGTACCTGTGCAGAATAGCCTCTGTAAAAAGCATGAAAGGCAAAGAGTATGCGGCTATCCAAGCATTTGAGAGCTGACGTTGGGTGGTTCCAGCCTGCTCAATGTAGGTGAACACAACAGACAAAGGGCCAAATATTCCGCATGCTAACACGTCGCCTAGGACTATGTTCTTCAACCCTCCGCCGTGGAGCAAAGAAGCGAGAAAACCAGTGGCGTAGAATCCAAATTCCTGCCTAAACTCCGCTTCAGAAAGCGCTGCCAAGCAGGCAAATGCCGCAATGGCCAGAAAGTAACTCCATATCGCCCACTGTGTGTTTAGCTCTAGCGTCCAGCTTCGTACGAGGGACGAGACGAAGAATCTTCGGTTCTGTGCTTCGTAGAAAGAGGTGACAAAGTTCCCCGCTGCGTGTGTTAGCAAGATAACACAGGCTGTCAGGAAAGAGTTTAGAGGATCAAACTTGCCGTCGTTCTTCCACGCAAGAGATGTCCCGAGAAGGAATGACAAAACTGACGCTGGAAATGTCCATGGCTTGAGAGACCTCACGAAAATTGCGAAGGTGCTGTTCGAATTGCTTGCCCGAGTGAAATAAGACATAAGGAATCCTTAAATTTATGTCACGCTAATAAATTCACCTTACTCGGTTAAAAATGTACCAGAACGAAATGCGAAACGTTTTTATCACATTCGCTTGCTATTTCGTGACAACATTAATCAATTGAATATCACGGCTTCTTTCAAGAGTAAAGTTATTCAGCAATTAGTAGAATGTGACGCGGTCCGCTTCTAAGGGCGGTGTTATTGGTAATTAAATATGTGGGCGAATAAAAAAATATAAATATAAATAAAGCTGTCAAATATGACAAATATGTATGCTAATATAACGATGTCACACTTGTAAACTCTGATTTGCCAATTACCGTCCCGCGGTTTGTACGCGCGTGTGCACCAACAACAATGCGTGCGTGGGTCGTTTACGCGCGCGACTAATGAGCTGCTCCTGATTCCTCTCAATGAAACTCGAGGTAGAGCCACGTGCGATTGCCTTATGTTTTATCACTGATTTTCGTCAAGAATACATTTGTGATATAGTTTTGCTTACTACACAAGTGCAACAAACTAATACCAAACAGTACAATCCCCATTTTCTATAACACGAGCTACTCCCGCGCCATAGGTTTTGTACTCGCTTGTTGCTTGCTCCCCCAAATACTCTCGACAAAACATTTTTATATCGTGAGAATGGGACCAATTCCAAATATGTTGTATGCAGTAATGCTCAGTAAACAGTAAAGCTTGTTGTCACTTGCATGTTTTGTGCAATCCACTTGTTGCTTTGGATGACTAAACTCTTGCAAATCGATCATTTGAGATACTATGCGACTTTTCAGTTTCTCTGTTTTGTACCGAGGAGTTAAAAGCTTTGAGTTAAGGGGCCGACCATTTAACTCTTGAGGGAGGGGGGGGGGGGTGGATGATTTCGAAAAAAAATTTTCTGCAAGCCCTTGTCGGAAGAAAAAAATTGCATGTAGCACAAATGAAATAGAAAAAAATTCTTGCACTGCTGCAAGCAAGAAAAAAAAATGTTGCAAAGCTATTTCATCATTCCACACTTCAATTCTGCTTTCACATTTGTTTTTGAGATTTCAGTCCACTTTTAAATTTTAACTTATGATTCAAGCAGTAATTACCATGCTATGAGCATTTCTGAACTGCTTTTTGCTTTTTTTTTTAGATGAGAAACTAAACATTTTCAAATCTACCTGTGGAGCATCACTAATATTATGACGTAATATTAAATGAGTGTAAAGAATGACTTTCCGAAAACATGTTTTTGTATAGCATGATTTTGTATAGCTTACAACATTTCGCGCGGGTCGCAATAGAGAGCATAAGCTGCAACCGGAAACCGGACAAGAAAAGCCTCTGGCACCCAGGGTACTCCATATTGAACTATTACAACAATAACCACAATGTAAATGTAAATACATTCTGTAAATGTAAACACATGACACTTTTTTGAGGAAACAAAATCCTGCAGAGAAATGAAGAGGAAAAAAAAATATCCTGCAGAGAATTTAGAAAGAAAAAAAATATCCTGCCCACCAGGTTGCTAGAAAAAAAAATCTTGCTGACCAGAAATCATCCACCCCCCCCCCCCCCCCCTCAAGAGTTAAATGGTCGGTCCCTAAGACGTAGGAATTGCGTGAACTGCGTGCGCTCGTGTCACTAAAGGAATGTTAATCCGGTTGAAAACGAAAAAAAACCTGGGTTAAACAATAAGTCTGCGATGGATCAGGTTAAATTCTTTCTTTATTGTCCCCTTTGTGGCGTTTGTTCTGCTGCGTTCTCGTGCTCGCGATTTTGAGGTTGAACATCACAAATTGCGAGTTTGTATGAAATTAACAAAGCTTCCGATATGATTCTGTTCACTACTTTATATTTCATACGATATTGCATATTCCCTTCCTTGAATAGGCGGGAGGTCGTTGGAGCGACGCTTGGGTAGACCGCTAGAAAGGATGTTTCTCTTTTCCTTACACTAATAATTTCCCTGACTTAAATTCCAAATATTTAACTCACACATGGTTCGTATCTCAACTTAGTTGACATGATCGACAATAGCGCCTGTTTGGCTTAGCCTACAACTGAGTCAGTGCAAAGGTACATTGGCGGCTTTGGTTCAAGGAAAGTCTCCGGCTCAGTTTGATTGATGAAATCAAAGAAACTTTGTTCTGAGACAAAAAGCTGCAAAATTAGTATGGGAAAAGGTCTGATTTTACCGGACTGAAGTGTTATTTGATAATCCTTGTATCTGCAACATTTATTTTTAATTCCAGAACTCCACTATGTGAGGGACAGTCCCGTCAGATAAAGCAAACCAAACAACAAATTCAGCTGAGCGGTTCCTTGTGGAATCATTACCAGATCACCGCGGAAGCACTGGGACGAGAGACGAACGGCCAGAGGGACTGTTACCAAGGGAAGGAGCAGAACCCATGACGAGCACAAGGCCAGGATACACAGTACAGCATACGGGGTCATCAACAGTAAGCAATACAGAACGCATGCGGACTGCTTGCCAAGCAAAATGGCTAATGTCACAGCTCCAGCTGACTTGTCACTTTCACGATCACGTGTGTTGTTCCTGAGAATGATAAGACCAGGAAGAAACAATAAATAAAGAGCGTCGAGCTGATTTCATATAACTTGTTAACACACAGAGAGCAATCCCGCTAAACGAAATTGCATGGTTGCAATAATTTTTTTATTTGCATCTCATTTCCACTGTACAGTAGATCTCCTTGCAACGTAAATTTTACATGTTGAATTGAAAGAGTAATGAGTGCAACTTGTTCCGGTACAGACTATGTTTACAGTCAGACTTCTTCCTCTTCCTTCCCTTTCTGCGCCTGGATCGTAGGTTTTAATTTCGGTGAAAAAAAAGTTTCAGCTTAACGGAATATAATCGAGTTAAGAAAGGAAAACTGCTGGTTAAAATCGGTAATCAAAGTTTAAAAGGGGAGTCAAGGCTTAACATTTAAATATTAAGTCTTATATCTCTTCCGCGCTCGTGACACCGGTCTCTGATGTGAGCAAACCTTACCTTTTCATGCGACTGTTTCGTGTTCAAGGAACAATTTCTGGACGAAACGGAAGTACAGTTATACAACTCGTTAGCCTTGGAAGGAACCTGCGTTGCAGGCGTTCGAGGGGGAAAGGGAAGGGAGAGAATTCTGGCGCGTGCAAACACTACCCTGGAAGTTGGTTGAGATTCTATAATTGTGATCCTTACTTTCATTGGTGGAAAAAGATGACGGTTCACTGTATGTAAGCAATCAAAAACAATAAAAATAAACCTAATAAAACACCCGTTGACAGGTAGATAAGGATAGAAATTTTTTCAGTATTTCAGTATTTCATTTTATATATATTTTATAGCTATATTTCAAAATTTATTTATTTTTACTTTTAACGCCGAAATCTTCAGTTGAAGATGAAGTGAATAAAGCGTTATTGTTATTATTAAAATTAACATTTCATTCCCTCCATTACATGTTCGAGTTACAGATGATACATTACTGTTGCGATCATGGAAAATTAGCGTGCATTTCTTTTTTCATCCCAATTCGAGAACATGCGATCCCGAAGCCGCCATCTTGAACTCCCTCGCGCCACTCCTCCTCCGTTTTCGGAATCTAAGATGGCGGAATAAACACGAGAAAGTATTCAGCGCTCGCTCGTCAAAAATGTGCCTGCACTACCGGTGAAAGGAAACTAATAAGAAACTGTATACACAATGTTATAAATAACATAAAATTACATTCACTCACTCACCCGTGAAGAATAGCCTCTGTGTTGAGAGCCAGTGGTAAAGCGTAACAAATTATATTCATTGAAACTCCATCGGTCTGAACAAAGTAAGCGAACACAGTGGTTAGAAAACCAAACGTCAAGAAAATCAAAGCATCTCCGAATGCAATGTACTTTAAACCGATTCCCCCGGTGTAAATAAATGAACTCAACACGCCGCATGCAAAGAGGGCAACCAAAGACAAATTGTTTACGTCTGTGTGAAGATAAACGACTGTGAACGACACGAGCCCCAAGAAATAAAATTCTGCAATACAAGCGGCAAGTTCGCTCCGAGTAAGCTCTTTCCGCACCAGTGTTTTATCGTCAGAATCTTCGGTATCGAAACCATTCGCGAAGTCGTAGTACGTGTTCACTAGATTCCCAGCGCCGTGGATGAATAAAACTGTAGCTGTTGCGAAAAGCGCTTGAACAGTGTCAATGGCACCGGTGTCCTTCCAAGCGAGAAAGAATCCAAGAAAGGTGCTTGTAATCGAAGCGGAAAATGACCAAGGACGAGTAGCCACAAAGATAGTTTTCAGCTTTTTCGACCACCGCTTTCCAGAGAAATAATTCATGGCTTTGACTATCAAATATGGGAAGGATTTCTTTGAGGATTTTATCAGATTATTTATTAGGAAATTCTAATTATGCCAGCGGGATATTGTCACCTGATACAATGACCATGTGGCCGTGTTTGATTCGCAGGTGAAAGTGTAAGTTGGCGGAAGGAGTTAATCTGTGCGCTCGAGAGGTTGGTTGTTCTTGTCCTTTTTAGTAGCTTCCTTGGCAGCTTCAGCTTTTTTATCTTTGTAAAGATATGTTGTTGTGTAAACTTGTTTTGGTTACATACATATCTTTAAATTGTTATTGATCTCTATGATTTATTATGTTGTACATTACCACCTGGAACAAAGGACAAACAGGAAAATTAAATTCAGTAGGTGCACAGAATGTATTGATTATTACAAAAAGGGAAATAACAAGAAATAACTTGAAAAAAGAAGAAAAAAGAAAAGAAAAAAAAACCTGATCGTCACTTTACCAAACCACAGGAGGCAAGATACAAAAGGGGTGGGGTGGGGAGGGGGGCTGAAGAGACGAAGCAAAACCCCGGATCGTTCAGTGGAGTTTGATTACCAGCAAATTTACGCTACAAAATTACCATATATCTAATCAGCAAGATAACGAGAGGGCATACAAATAAGCGTAGTCTCTATTACCATATTCCACGAAAGGAAGGAAAGTTTGTGTGAGCTGCAGTTCTTTGTCTTCTATCCCTCTTTTAAAAAACAACAAACACCACCACTGGAAAACATAGTGTCCATAAAACTGTTCCGCGTTCGCGGCTCGCTGATTATTATTGAAACCGCCTTTTAATTTTGCCGTAAAAGAGGGCATCAAAATCGATTATGTCCTGTAATGAAGTACACAGGGCCACTGCTGAATTTATATTACGTTCAGTAGCTGGAGACGCTTGTACAAGAATTCGTCACTTCAAGCTTCGGAGAGAAAGTGGCTGGCATTTGATGACCTTGCAAAACTGTTGCATGCTTAAATGAACTTATATTATTTCTCTGATATTCGCGAGTATTGCAGAATAAAAAGCAGCCTGCTTGGAAAGCGTGACACGAATGATCAATAGTCAAGTACGTGGGATTGATTCGATTTGCATATCACACCCACACTACGTCTGCGTTCGCAGGCTAACAGAGAAGCTACTAAGCCAGTGCAAACAGCAAGCAACATCTGTCATTTTGTCTCTAAAAAAACAATACCTAACGCTTCTTTTCAGTCACGAGTTAACTTGCATTACGATGCCGAAGATCATAACTGTATTCGGAGCGACTGGTGGACAAGGTGGTGGTGTAGTTTCTGCGCTGCTCAAAGCCATGAGCAGAGGTGAAGACTATGCGGTCCGTGCAGTTACAAGAAAACCAGAGGGGGCCAAGGGACAAGATCTCAAAAGCAAGGGCTGCGAGGTAGTCAAGTGCGATATGGACGACAAAGCTTCTGTGGAAGAAGCCGTTCGTGGTTCTTATGGGGTGTACTTGGTGACGAATTACTGGGAGCATTTTAGCGCGGAGAAAGAAATCGATCAGGGTAAACGAGTGATCGATGTATCCGAGGCACTTGGAGTGAAGCACTTGATTTACAGCGGGCTGGAAAATGTGAAGAAAGCAATTGGTCTTGATTGTGGTAAGTGATTAGTTTTTCTTTGCATTTCGTGACTTGATTGCTCGTTTTTTTTTAAATAGGCAAGCTAAGCCAAGCGAGGCATCGCGCTTTGTGGCCTAGGGATTCCTTGTCTAAACCAAGATAGAAACACATCGGAGCAAAACCCGTCGATTTTGCTGGAAAGCCAAAGGATTTCTGATAATCAGAACACAGCATAGAGGTTATTTGATCTATCGTTTTCAAAATGCACAATCTATTGCTTTTGGAGTTTATGAATTTCTGTTGAATTGACCCCTTTCACCCCATATTTCAATACTGTGTTCAAGTTATGCAACCATGAAGCAGCAATATTTCTAGTTTGATGATGATGAAAGCATGATTCAGCAAAATTTTTAGTTTGGATAGCTAAAACGTCCAGGACGTATGAGAAATATGTAAAATACGCGCAGGTGACTTTCCAAATACATAGCGTGTTTACATAAAATGGGAACTATACAACCAAGAAACGTATTTTGACGGATCAAATTAAAGTTCAGGTGTCACATTTCACGATTTTCCGTAAAATGTTTTCTTTGGAAATGTAATTTCAAACAAATAAATAAGTATGGCTTCTTTTCGTCCTATTCCGCTCTTCCCAGCCTTCAGTTATTTTACATTTTGCTCGCAGACCAGGATTGAGAAATCCATCATCACATCACCCTGTAAACAAAAGTACACGCGACACGCCACGCTTTTTCCGCCACAGTTATGTAATTTCCACGTCTTATGAGTTTGTGTTTACAGAAGCTAGGGAAGACACATTTTTATTTAGTTTCCCACGAAAATACTGCAAAACCTTCAAATTTTAATATTCCTTTCCCCAAACCTGAGAAAAACGTCCTGGACGATTTCACTAACGGTCCTTCCGCAAGTCCTTTCAATTCAAACGTTCTGTTCCTCTCAAATTGGCGTTGTAGAATATCAAAAGATTTATTAGACCGGCGGATGTGAACTGCTTGTAGCCAAGCCAGGAGATAGCTTTATTAATAACCTTGGCAAGGACTTACGACGTAAAAACTAAGCCAAACTATTTTCAATTATATCCAAAACTATCCGGCACTTTTCAGCGTCAACCATGTGTGGCAATTTTAATGCGAACACCAGTGTTAAGGATATGAAGGAAAAAGTAAAGAAAGACGTGGCGTGGCACAAGCCTTACAGAAACATTACAGAACTAACATATGGCAAGCGGGATTAAAAACAGCGGAAATGAAAACATTTTCACGGCTTGTCAGTTAATTCGTTTTCGCCGTTTTGTGTTGTTGAAACTTCTCTTCTTTAATACTACCCACGTTAAGGTAAAAAAAAAACCAGATCCTTCAGTTTATTAACTTTACAATTTAATCCGTGCGTTTTAATGAAGGTATTATTATTATTCACGAGAGTGACCTTGAGAGGTCTTGAGAAAACTTGAACAAAGTTTGTCTCCAAATTTGTCATCGAGGAATTTTTACCAAGATTGGTATTTGAGACTTTAATCAATTGGCGAACTTTCAAATTCATAACTTACTATTGTTGAGTATTGTAAAGTGCTAGACGATAGGAAAACAGTTTAAGTCTCATTAAAGGTCAGTCTATCCAGTCTCGAAGCAAATTATAAGACGGGTAATCCATGTAAGATATGTAGGACGGATAATCTGAAAGTATACAATAACATTTATTTAACTGAAACTCACTTGAAAACCTGATCTGAAATGCACAAAATACCACATAGTTTAATTTGTCAGGGGCAGGTATTTTGCGATTTAGTTGTCAATCCCTCAACGCTGGAACAATTACACACGAAAATATTTGCCGCAATGATTTATTCTACTGTCCAACATGTTACATTTTGTGAAGAAAACAGAAATAATCGAACAAAAACAAAGATAAACTGGCACCTGACTGCTAGTGTTACAGTCAAACCGGATGTTCTTTTCCGGGCAATTTTGCAAACTTCCGCCGCAACATTGGTATTTTCATTGACAACTTGCCCGCAGCAATTTGCAACCGCCGCGAGCAACTTGCTCGCTTTAGTTGCGAATTTGCGTTGTGTCACTTGAAAATTGTGTCGATAGTTTCCTCGGCAAACTCCATTGAAACTTTAATTTGAAATGTTACCCAGTTGGTGAAATTAGAGTTCTGTCATGCGAACGACCGACGTGTGGCACGACAAATTTTACATATAATAAACAAAACAGTAAATTTAAACCACAACATATTGTCTACAAAAGTATAACCTTTATTCAGTCGTCAGTTTTTTTATCACGAAAAATTATTTTTATGATATTCTGAGCAACATTTCTAATTTTGCACACTTTAAGAGGAATTTGAAGAAAAATCTACACAAACAAACTTGCCACCGGCCGACGCGAACAACTTCAAAATCTCATTCTGTCATTTAGTTCACAAAATTACTCTTACATCTGCGTTATTGCAGCAACCAGCCTCGCTAGTTCCTAGCAGTACAGCTTTCGTTATTTTTTTGGTAGTACAAGCTCTGATTTCTGATTTCAAGAGCAATCTGCAGAGGAATCTGCGCAAACTAATTTGCGAACTGAAGCGAGCAAGTTGCTCGCGGCGGTTGCAAATTGCTGCGAGCAAGTTGTCAATCAAAATACCAATGTTGCGGCAGAAGTTTGCAAAGCCCAGGAAAAGAACATTCGGTTTTACTGTAACCATATTGATATTGTCTTATTGTCTTCGTATTAAACTGCTGATGATTTTAAGAACATAAAAGTGCTTTTTAGCACTTAATGTTCTCTATCAGATCGTCGTTTGCCCGTCGTTAAATTTAGCTCCCTTAGTGAACGTAATTTTTGTGCAATCCTTCGCCATTTGGCGTACACCTCTACTATAAACAAACACCTCCTCAAGACGGTCACGCTTTGTTCTCCCGACTGCCAATCACTTTAATATGAAGACCCATAACGACTGCATAACGGGCTAATTTTCTTTGCAGGGCTCGAGACTAACTTTTCAGCTTAGTAGCCAAGTGGCTAGTAAGAGGTTTGATTTCACTAGCAAAAATAAATTTTCGCTAGCCAGACTTTTTTGCATAATCCCATACTGTGTTCAGTGGGTCTAATTTTTAGCCAAGTTAACTGTAAACATGCCTCTCTGTAAGAAAGAAAGAAGAAAGAAAGAAAGAAAACCTTATTTAGACACGGTAAAACATCCTTCAGCATACAGTTAAAATAAATAAATAGATAAAATAAAGATCTATTATACCTAACTAGACTAACTAATAATTAAGCAAAAAATTACAACTCATTCATACTCTGCTTTTCAAGGATGCCGTGTGGAGCGCATTGAACTCATTCAAAACTGTGGTACCAGACCACGTTCATGTCGTTTTTGCAACCCTATTCTAGACTAGATGCCAAAAATCCCTACCCTATCCCAGACTAGCTATTTTCGAGCTATCCATCAGAAATATAACCACACAGTGCTTTTAATGGAAAACCACCTCTCGATCAACAATATTGTCACGATTTCATTTATATTTTATATTTCCGAGTTTTTCAAATCCATTAATTAATTCATTAAATTTTCACACCACCCATTAGTTTCCCGGTAATTGATACCCTATCCTAGACCAAGACTCCCTGATTTCTATACCCTATCCCAGACCAAACTGCTTGAAAACCATACCCTTCACAGCGGCACATACCTATATAAGTTATATATGGGAGTACCCCCCCGGGCAATCTCAAGAGTGAAAAACTTGAATGTTGACTATTCCTTCCAACGGTTAAAGATCCTCACACGCGGAATACAAAGTACTATGTGACTTCAGGGCAAATTCCCAGGCGCGATGTAGTTCACGCCTCTCTTTTCCGTTTCGGTCAGATAATGACAAATATCTCGAACAGTTAACCTTATGTGAGCATGTCGTTGTACGGAGAAACGTTAAGAAGACAAGACTAACATTGTACGAACGTTGTAAGGTACGGAGAAACGTTAAAAAGGCAAGACTAATACAGCACTCAACTCACGTACGGAAGAGAGACTAATAAAATACGCAACCACTTACGTACGGAGAAACGTTATTAGACATAACTTATTCCGTAAGAACGTGTGTGACGTACGGAAGAACGCCGAACGGACAAACTGAACTATTAGAGTGGGACAATAAATTACGGAGAATCGTAAATGAGACAACTAAAATCGCTCTAACGTACGGATAAACGTTGAGAAGACAAGACTAATACCGTATGAACATACTAACGTACAGAGAAACGCTAAGCAGTGTCGACTTATCGCACGAATGTGCTAACACACTGAAACCCTTAAGAAGAGCAGAACAATGTCGTGCGAACGTGCTAACGTACAAAGAAACGTTGAAAAGGCTAGACTAACAAATCAACGAACCTACTTACATACGGAGAAACATTGTGAAGACGTTACGTACAGAGAAACGCTGGGAAGAGAAACTACTGTACGAACGTAGCAATTAATGGAAAAAAGACGATAACAGAAGACTAAAGAATTGTGTGAACCTACTAACGTGTAGACAAATATCATATGAACGCACGAATGGACCTTTCAAGGAAACGTATGGTGAAACGTTCTGAAGACGGCTAATTTAGTTCGAACCGTAGAAATGACGGGGAAAACGTTGCCATCTGAGACAAGAATTAGTAGGGAAAAACGTTGAGAGGACAAAACAAGTATCATACGAACATTATGATATCCTTTTACGACATTAGTTTTAGTTTCTGCTCACTCAATTTGCTTCTGGGATCCAATCATCAGAAGCAATATTTAGTTTGGTTTCCATCCGGTGCTTTAGTGCTTTGAAATTTTCACTTGCCAAATTGGCTAGTGAAAGCGCAAAACTTTCTAGCCAAAACGGAATTTCTGCTAGTCTGTGACTAGTTGGCTACCGTTAGTCTCGAACCCTGCTTTGTAAGGCCACTTCAAGATGGCGGCCGATTAAAGTTCTTAGCGAAAAAAAGGAAGACAATATTATTGTTTGAACCATTTTACAGATTGAGTGCATTCAAACCCATTCTGTGTTGATTCTCTAAATTAACACTTTAAGCTAAGACGATAGCTTACCGAGCTAGCCCTTTGTTCATGCATATCTTGACATCTTGGCATTATACAAACTTCTGACTGGTCGTGTTCTAATAATAATTCACACTAAATATTATGACCCAGTTGCTGAGACCAAACAGCAAAACAGTGCAAAAGTTTACATTTATGCAGTTTACTAACCTGAAAACAGCTGAAGGAAACGAATGCAAATGTGCCGCATCTTGAAGTAGGCGTGAAAAGAAATTAGGCCATAATGGTCACCTTTCTACAACGGCCGGTTGATCCTGTCTCATGTTTGCGGGATTCGACTGCATAATATTCTTTACAATGGCAATGATTTTAAAATTGTTGTTCTGTTTCTCTCTTCTCAGCACATTTTGACAGCAAGGGTATAGTGGAAGAATACCTCCATACGAAAAAGCTGAAAGAACGTCTGAATTTCACCATAGTTCGTTTCTCCTTCTACTACAATAACCTACCCACAATGATGAAGCCTCGCAAATTGGATGAAAACACGTTTGTGTACGACATTCCAATGGAGGGAGTTCCTATGGATGCTATTGACGTCACACAAGGAGGAGAATGTGTATATGGTATGAATTATCGTGAGCACGTGAGAGTGATTTTTAAAGTTTTGAATCCACCAAAGTAGTTTCAGCAAAAGCTAGGGGCCCATGACGGGTTGTGGCAGTTGCACCCAAGGCCGTTGCAAAAGTGGGCCCGATTGTTCAAATAGGGTCCTGAAGGGGTAAAATAAGAACAAGGATCCCCCTATTTTTGCACTGGGAAGTGGGATTTAAGGCACTGAGCCTGGGATGTCTGGAATGTTGCCATTGAAAAAGGGCTACTGGGAATTGGGATTTGGAAAAAAGTTAACGTGCGATTCTGTTTCTCTTATATAAAAGGTTCTCCACTGTTAATTTTAAGAGACACTTTAAAAACAGCCAAAGCCAAATTGCACAACGAAAGTAATTTACATCGTTCAAAATTGCATTCAAAGTTGACGCTAGCTCTGGGTTGGGTTAATTTTGCGCTGTACATCCCAACTACGAATCAACTTTGAGCTCGTCAGAAGCATCTGAGGCCAAATGGATTTTTTGTTTCCTAGCTCTTTCAATCTTAATCTTGCAAACACTATTGTGATTTCTTTTTTTCCTGACAGGCATATTGGAGAATCCAGATGCTTATCGTTGTAAAACAATCGGTCTGAGTGGAGACAAACTAACCATTCAACAGTATTGCGACACATTGTCGAAACAACTGAGCCCCATGAAATTCCAGGTCAGTTGAGTTTTTTATGTCAAGAAAAAGAAATGTAACGTTTTTGATCAATGGGTTTAAATAAGCCCACTAAGGGAATTGCCGTTTACGCCCATTTCAACATGCCAACCGATTTACTTTTTCTCACTAGAAATTACGAAAACAGTTGCTTATACAATTCACAAAATGGTTGGATTCAAACTAATTGTATGCTGATTCCCTTTTACTGCTACACTTCTGAGGTTGTAGCTTCTCGAGCCAGCCATGTTTAACGTGCATAATGCGTATAGCGTGGTACCCTGACATTATGCGAGCACTAACTGTATTAAAAATCGTACCCTTGAAATACTATTTTTAACCTAAGGGCCTCGTTGCAAAACGCAAAGGGTCACCATATTGAAGTGGGCGTAAAAAAGAAAATTGGCCACCGCTGTAGGCCATGGTAATCGTTGTAATAAAGCTGTTTTTGTTTTTCTTCCTGAAGGATTCTAAGATCACCTGTGATCAGTACAGGGCTCTTGGCTTCGATGGTGCAGTGGAACTTGGAAACATGTTCGAGTTTTATGTTCGAGGAAAACCGGACCGCGACACTAAAGCGACAAGAAAGCTGAACCCAGAAACTCAGCGGTTTGATGTTTGGGTAACAGAGAATAAAGCTATGCTTGAACAAGCGTACAGCTCCATCGAAGTACAATCCTCTTGATTGGTTAAAGGAGAATGTCGTCATATCTGGTGAACGACGTCGACGTGGAGGATGATGCCACGTCTGGTTTATAACGTCGGCTGTTACAAATTGTATCCCTGATTTTCTTTTTTGTTGTCGATACATATGGTGTCAAAACGTTAAAAATTATATATATGCCTTCATTTATTCAAATAAGCCTTTGAGAAGAGTTATTTGAGTCTTGCATAAACTCTGCAATTGTTTTTTGTTTGATAAGCTAGAGAAGGATTTCTACGTATGCTATATGACCTGAAATATTACGTGCAAACGCATTTAACTAGGAAATTCTTAACTGCAACTATTCACTCTGCAATGAAAAGAATACATATTTATAAAACAGTCTTTCAGTATTCTCTCTGCATTTATTTCTATTCTTAAAACATTTACATTTTCGATATGATCTTACTTTGAAAAAAACGTCTAACACAAAGTCCAACTTAAATCAATCCCTGGGTCCCGTTTCTCGAAACTCCCGATAACGTAACCGAGTCCGAAAACTATTTTATGTGCACAATATTCTCCAATAGTTATACAATTTGTATTGATTTTGAAAGCTAAATTTTAATCTTTATAATTGCATAAAGCATATAGCTTAGTTTGCGCCAATAATTACCATTATCATTCATGTCATTTTATCCGGCGTTTTAATTGGCCGAGAGACCATTACGTCACTGCAAATAACTGCCTACGGATAATTGTCTGCTCATGTGCATTACGGTGCGAAGATGTTTTGCTGCAAATAATTCTGCTCGTGCGCAGTTGAGTCACCTGTTCAGTCCACGTTTGAAACTCCACCATGGCGGCAAGATTTCCAGAGCTAACAGAGAGTGATCTTAATTGTCTAATTGAACAAAACAACAGCGATAACACCAAGAAAGCAACTAAGGTTGCTGTAAGCGTATTTCGACAATATTTAGAAGAAAGAAAAGTCGACGAAAAGGAGCTTCTTACGGCGAAAGTTACCGGGGGTAATCTTGCAGCTGTTCTAAGAAAGTTCCACGCCGAAGCCAGGAAAAAGAATGGCGAACTGTACACGAAAGCTTCACTTGTGGCGATACGTTTCGGTCTCCAACGGTTTTTCAGCTCTCTAAAGATGGATATCATCAAAGACTCCGACTTCGCCGAAGCCAACGCTGTATTTCAAGGGGTAATTTCAGAGCTTAAACGCGAAGGAAAAGCTCAAACCCAGCACAAACCACCGATAAGCAACGATGATATAAAGAAGCTGTACCAAAGCGGGCTGTTCAGTTTAATTCAGCCAGAAACACTGCAGAATAAAGTTTTCTTTGAAGTTATGCTCTTCTTCTGTAGACGACGCCGCCAAAATGTGAGAGAGTTGAAGGAAGAAGATTTCTGCATCGAGACCGACTCGTCAGGGGTGCGATATGTTTGTAAAGTGAAAGATGAATTAACCAAGAATCGCCGGGAAAACGATGAAGCTCAAGAAACACAAACCATGTTTGAAACCGGCGGACCTTTGTGCCCAGTACGGTCATTTGAGAAATATCTGTCTCATAAAAAAACATAGCATAAAATGCCTCGAAAAACTCAACCCAAAGAACGTCTTCCTGTTCCAGAGACCGAAGAAAGCAGTAAAAGACAGCGACAAAGTTTGGTTTGATAACATGGTCATCGGTCAACGCTCGCTTGCTGATAAGATGAAGAATTTATCTGCTGCTGCAGAACTGTCTTATCCCTACACAAATCACTCCATCAGAGCAACTGCCATCACTATTCTTGACGACTGTGGTTTCGAAGCCCGGCATATCATGGCACTGTCAGGTCACAAGAGCGAAAGTAGTATCCGGAGTTATGCGGCCCAAACAAGTTTGAGCACCAAGAGACGATTTCAAGGTCACTCAACAACAATCAGCAGATGGCGTTGGTGTCGGAGGCGGAAATGTCATCCTCTTCAGCTGTTGGCAGTGAAGAAACTACAGTCAGCGCGGCCCGGGCTGAGCCACTTCTCACAGCGTCACAAGAAGAATTTATTCTTAACGAAATGAGTATTCAAAATTCTCAACAAACTGTGAACAATTTTTACAACTGCACTTTAAATTTCGCAGGCAAGTAAGCCAATAAAGTGCGAAACTTCTGCGAGTTTGACTTAGAAATTTAAAGAAAAAAGTGTGAAAGTTGCTATTGAACGTTGCACTTTTTGGCAAATCAGTTGATGTACGCGTTTTAAAACAATTAATTATTGGCGAAAACGGAATTTAGTTATTTTGTATTTTTGTGCAGAATAATGAAGCTTTGAACGAAAAGAAAAGTGTGCGCGCGCTAAATACAATCTTACACCACTTGGATAAGAATAAATAGTTGTGAAACAAGCGTGCTGGTTAAATGCATGAGCACATTGTCTTGTTGAATGATAAAACAATTATTGAACTCGATTTCGCAAAATATCGTGATTTGTCAGTGTCTCGCAGATCAATTATTTTCCTCTACCTTCGGCATCGGCAAATAATTGATCTGCTCGCCACTGACAAATCACGATATTTTGCTCAACCTCGTCCAATAATTGTTTATTAGCTGATAAATAATACTTACCGGGCCCGGAAAGTTATCGGGAGTTTCGAGAAACGGGCCCCTGGACACCCACCTCCAAAAATATCTCGTGAGCATCATGCCCAGTCAAACACTCTATTTAGAATCTGTCCAATAAGCGAAGTTATTTCGATATCCCGCGGGTACCCGACAAAAAGAGATTCTACCTGTGCTTAACAAGAGTGATAAAATTTCAGGTATCTTCTGTTTCCCCCACATGGAGCCCCAAAGAACAAGTTCCAAGGTTTTATGACACACCAAGCTTTTCCCTCGCACCAGGCTCTCACGACATTGAGGGCGTTAGGCGCGGAACACGTGTTCATATGCGTGATTCCACACGCATGCTCCCCACTGATGTAACCATAATGCACCCAATGAATTCTTATGCGTCTGAACAGGCCACAGGATAATAGCACACCCATGTGACTCTCGCATAACAGAGCTTGTTGTCCTGTGGCAAAGCAGAAATAAACAACAGAATATAAAAGCAGTAAATGACCTTGCTCACCAAGGGGCCCCTGAGCTTAGAGCTTAGAGCGTCCGACTGTTGTCCGAAAGGTTATCATGTGTTAGTCGTCCCTCTGGGACAGCAATTTTTTGTTCTCGTATGCTCGCAAAAAATTCAACAAAATTTAGTCACATAAATATTGCTTTTGATCGTTTAAAACCTTGATTAAAACAGTAAGCAAGACAACCAGGCTGCAGAAATTAGTTTTCAATTACATTATTGGTCTTTATCCAGGAGACCTTTCAACGAATAATAATAATAATAATAATAATAATGATAATAATAATAATAATAATAATAATAATAATAATATAATAATAATAATAATAATAATAATAATAATAATAATAATAATAATAATTTAGAACTTATATAGCGCATTTTCTATGGTTTCTATGGTTTTTCATGGGGGGAGGAAAACCGGAGAACCCGGAGAAAAACCCTCGGAGCAAGAACGAGAACCAACAACAAACTCAACCCACATACGACACCGGGACCGGGAATCGAACCCGGGCCACATTGGTGGGAGGTGAGTGCTCTCACCACTGCGCCATCCCTGCTCCCCTAAACGAAGTGCCTGTGTACGATGTATTTCATCGTCATCGTTTGATAGTCAGCGTTATATTTATTAATTGCCACTTTGGCACCAATATTTATCATATTTATTTTACCACTTATCATAATAATTTAAATAATTATCATAATTTATCATACTTATCAATTCAAACCTACCAGGTGGCCATGGGCAGGAGTCTGTATTGCATGATCGGGACTGCACACCTCGTCCAACACACGGCTTCCCATTATACTGCGGTGGGGGGCGCGTACACTGTCGATACCTGAGCTTGCTTCCTCCACCACAAGTCTTACCACACCTCCCCCAGCTACTCCAAGAGTTCCAGCCACCATTCACTGAGTAAATATTAATGAGCCTGTAGCATTAATTGCAATAATTTATGTCGAGAATAAATTAATGACAAACATGAATTAACAGGCAGGAATTAGTACTAAACTATTAAGCAGAAATAAACATTAAGCTTACTGAACTGGGTAAATCGAGGTCGAGAATAAATTAATGATAACGTTACATAATATCAGGCGAGAATCAAAATTAGGCATCAAGCACCAAATAACATCAAACTCAAATTGTTTGAAACGCAAAAGTACTGGCAACCTCATTTGGTCGAAAGCAAAACAAACATTCAGAAGTGCTAATGAGTTGTTTCACTGTTAGTCAAAACTACCTGGGCAAGGTTTGACGTTGCAGCTCCTCGTTACCACGGATACGCCAAAACAGCCCTTTCCACCATACTGAGGTGGAGGGTTGTTACAGCTGCGCCTTCGTCTTTGAACACCTCCTTTACAAGTAACTGAGCATGCGCTCCATTTTGTCCAAGAGCCCCACTGACCATTAACTGCAGAAAAAAGAAAGAAAGGAGAATAGGTCTCGTGTATTTACCTGGACTATTACAGAGTGCAACCAAGGATCGCTGACGATAAAAGTGATCTGAAATGCCCTTTATTACGGCTAATAACAGTCTACATTTCTAACAATCATAAATAAATATTACATAAATAATTGATTTTTCTTCCTACCTTTCTTTCTTCGTGCACACATGAATTCATACATCCATTTATCCATCCAATTACTCGGTTTTTTTCGTAATTGGTCCTTTGTTTGTCTTTTTGTTTTTTGTTTATTTATTCATTATTTCTTTCATCGGCGACATTTTAGTTTTTGCTGCACAATTGGAAAGCTATTGTTTCATTTAAACAGTCAATAGTTGTAATATCGTTTATGAAGATATGTATTGCTGTCAAGTAAGCTGTCACAAAAGATTTTGGAGACGCGATTAAATTTGAAAGGCTAAACATTTAAATTTGAAAAGCTAAACATTTTGTCGCTTTTGAGGTTCGATTATACTTTAGTAATTTGTCCTAATTACCTGGGCAAGGTCTCACGTTGCAAGCCCTTGTTACCATGGATATGCCAAGACAGTCCTTTCCATCGTGTTGTGGTGAAGGGTTGTTACAGCTGCGCCTTCTTCTCTGGACACCTCCTTTACAAGTCACTGAGCATGCGCTCCATTTTGTCCAAGAACTCCACTGACCATTAACTGCACAAAAAAAAAAGAAAAGAAAAGAAGATAGGTCTTGCGTATTTACCCAGACTATTACAGATCACAGCTAGGGGTAGCTGACAATAAAAGTGATCTGAAGTGGGCTTACGGCTAATAACAGTCTAAATTTCTAACAAACATAAATATACCACATAAAAAAATTAATTTTCCTTCCTACCTCTCTTTCTTCATGCGCACAAGAAATAATACATCAATTTATCCCTCCACTAACTCATTTTTTGTGTCATTAATTTACCTTTAATTTATCTTTTTTGTTTATTTATTCATCATTTCTTGCATTGACGACTTTTTAGTTTCAGCAGGGCACTTAGAAAGGTATGCTGTCATTTAGACAATGAACAGTTGCAATATCGTTTATAGATATATGTATTGCTGTCAGGTAATCCTAACACTGAAACCAATTTCAAGGACGCAATTGAACTGGAATAGTTAAACATTCTATCACTCAAGTCAGTTCGATTTTTTTCTAGTAACCTGTCTTATCTACCTGGGCAAGGTCTGACTTTGCAGCTCCTTGTTACC
Organism: Siderastrea radians; assembly: GCA_964017195.1. Classification (NCBI taxonomy): domain Eukaryota; kingdom Metazoa; phylum Cnidaria; class Anthozoa; order Scleractinia; family Rhizangiidae; genus Siderastrea; species Siderastrea radians. The sequence goes on along the minus strand of OZ024888.1, from coordinate 27,576,595 downwards.
GTTGATACGCCAATACAATCTTTGCCACCGTGCTGTGGTAAAGGGTTGTTGCAGCTGCGCCTTCGTTTCTCTACTCCTCCTTTACAAGTGACCGAGCATTCGCTCCATTTTGTCCAAGAGCCCCACTGACCATCAACTGCAAGAGCGTGTGTGCTCTTTATTAGTAAAGAGATTGTAGGAAACTGATCTCAGTTGAACTCACATGCAAGTTACTAACGACATATGAGAATAGATGGTTTTCGATCTCTGAGGTAAGCCTTCAGTGCAAGCAACAATGAGTTTCAGTTGCCACGTCAGTAAACTTCTCACTCGGGAGCCTACGCGGTACGATTTCTTGACAACGAAAGAAAGACGTGCGGAAGAGAGATCAGCTTTGTAGTCGAGAATGCTTCAATTTCTTACTTTGGTATACTAAAATGAAAGTGGTGGCAAAATTAGCAGAAGTCTATTTTAAATATTGTTTATTATCTTTTGTAAGTACATAACTGTACCTGAAGTTAACGACGCTTATGAGAACGAAGAAGATAAAAAACCAAGTTAACCTTCCATGACTCGATTCAAAGCTCAGCTGTTTTTTCTAAGTCTGATGTATGAGTTAAGCTAGATAGCTTTCTCAGCTGAAAAGGTAACTGCTACAACAAACCTGGACATGGTTTTAAATTGCATTTTTTGGTTTCCATGCCAACACCTTTGCAAGTTTTTCCACTGTTTGCTGGCAAAGGATTTTGTACATTTACGCATGCGTTTCTGAAATCCTCCACCACAAGTCTGTGAACAGGGAGTCCAATCCGACCAGGAAGCCCATCCTCCGTCGACTGAAGAAAAACATAAAATCATTCACGTTGTAATCTGATGAAGAGACTCGTAAATAAGAAGGGGAGAACGTATTCATTGATAGTAGACTTTTGCGAAAACTAGAAACTACATATAAAGCTGGTTTTTTGCAAGACAAACCTGGGCATGGTTTTATAGTGCAAATTTTGGTTTCCATGGAAATGCCATTGCAAGGTCTTCCACCATTCGCTGGTGCCGGATTTGTACAGTTACGCATGCGCTTTTGAAATCCATTACCACAGGTTTTTGAACAGGTATGCCATTTAGACCAGGAAGTCCAGTTTCCATCCACTACGAAAAAAGAAAGCAAACAAGCAAAAAGTCGATGAATTAAAGCATACACATCGATCGGCAATCACACCAAAGCTTAAATCAATCAATCAATCAATCAATCAATCAATCAATCAATCAATCAATCAATCAATCAATCAATCACTCAATCAATCAATCAGTCAGTCAGTCAGTCAGTCGATCAATCAGTCAATCAACCAATCAATGCTTTTATTTTGACAGACAAGGCGCTCATTTGCATCGTTCTTCTGTGCCAATTGTTTTGTTTTTAGACAAGCCTGGTAGCTATTTACTCTGATGTTAATATAGTTACCTCAAGTAACTTCCCCACAACAGACTCATTTCTACCATGGACACGTAAGACACATCGCTATAACGGATACATAATCTGACGCGGGTCCTTGCGCACTGCAACCATTGATGTAAAACTGTTGCACTTCAGGTACTTTTCTAAAGCTGTCTTCATACGGCAGAGAAGATTGCAAAATCGTGTTGGCTTATACGAGTTGGTGTGCGTGAATGTCAAATTAAGAGTTTAACAAACTGTTTTTGTCATGTTGGCAACAGTTGGCAACTGCCTTTTGCCAGCCTGTATTTGCCATTACGAGTTTACACACATCACCTTGCCAGGTGGGCGCCTTGAGACGTACAATCTGTCCCAAGCGTAGCAGTTTTAGAGAAAGTTGACCTTATTCACTATGGCATATGCCAAATACTGAAGAAACGGTTCAATGTACGTACCTGACTTAAGTTTATAAACGAACGTGGTGTAAAGTTTGCCGACACCGTAGCCGTCTACACCAACCTTGCAGTTGCGAGATTTCCCGGATATGTTGTATGTCTGTGACGCATTTACTCCTGCGTGGGTAAGCAATTTTAAGAAGGGCATCATTCATTCGAAATTGACAAGAGAATAAAAATATCCATTTATTTGTAAAATTTAAAATTGTTTTCTCTTTAAAGCAATATTCACTCGAAAAAAATGCGAGGGTTTTACACTCGATTTCCTGAACAGTTCTTTGAACAACAATATTATTGCTAAATTCAAAACAGTTTTATCTTAAATTAAAAATGGCTATTGTTAAGTTTTTATTCCGATCTTCTCAATGATCTGAAGCCGAACAAACATAGGAAAAGCACATTCTCAATATAGCCACCCTATACTATGTGCCAGTAAACACATGGCTAAGTAAAATTAGGCAAATAACAATCAACCAAGCTCGTTTCTAGATGGTTCCATTGGCATTTCTTGGAAGTCACTTTTGAAAACAATCACGGTGTTTTCGCATGATGTCTTAAGAATCTTTTGCTTCCGAATTACTACATCCCTTACCACCCCAGCATTCCTGATGATATTGTATTCCAAAACACGTGAAGTTTCTTATTTCTGCTTGTTCGCTGCAAGCCTGCGCCAAGGGTTTTAGGTTTGGCCAGAGTTGATTGACATCCAAATCGCTCGGACTGTAGAAATGTTCCGGAAGAGCTGAGTGATCGGGGTCGTAAAAACATCCCTCTGCTTCCCAGTCATCAACTGTATGGAATGGACATGTGTTTACTATAGACTGTTAACTAAGGAGATTTATATGCTAAAATACCGGTTCTTTAAGATGATATGGTATCCCGTGGGGTACTCGCCGAACATTTGGGTGCCTGTTGTGCGGCCCACTTCTTTTCAACCCTCAGCCTATTTCAGAGCAAAAAATTTGACTTTCCCTCCCCTATTTCAGACCTGACCCAAAATTCGATACCCTATTTCAGACCTGCCCAGGAACTGCTTCGGTTTGCGCAGACATTTAAGAAGGGCTACAAATTTCCGATATTAGTCAAAAACACTTCTCAGGAGATGATAATGCGAAAGTAATGGTAAAAAAAATGGTAAATCAAATTTAACGCTATAGTGTGGGGAGTAGTCGCCTAATCTCCCGAGCCAGGCTCATGGGTAAACACTTGACGTCCAGATCAAATTGGAATTTCAAACCATACCCTTTTTCAGACCAGACCAGAACCTTACCCTATTTCAAACCAAAATGGTCAAATTCTATACCCTACTTCACACTTAAACGGTTCGAAAACAATACCCTTTGGCGCTGCACATACCTATCTAGCTTATATAAGGGAGTGATCCCCTGGGTACAGTAATGTCAACATAGTTCGCTCATGTCACACAACGTGTGGCATCAACGACAGTGAGCTGAGGGGCTTCTTGATAGAAGTACATGTCACTTGCAAAGAGAAAATCTAGGACCAAGGACGTGACGTCCTTCGCCGGACTAGTACTGGCAGAATGAACCGTTTCCTATTTTCGATTTTATTCCCCGGATTTTGATATGATACGAAGAAAGAAGCTAATTTAGAGATACGAGGAAAGTAAGCTTGGTTTGAGTGTGGCCATGTTGTGCCCCCAGCAGTCTCGTGTAAGGTAAAGTCCCGGTTAAAAGGATTTTTATGATTGGTAAGCACAAATGTTGTTTTTGTAGTGAACCCTTAATTTATTCGATTAACCGCTGTAAGTTCAGTTTGTTTCAAACCAATCAGCATCTGGGATATGTGACATAGTAACAAAAGAACTTTTGCACAAAATTCAAGCACTGTCAACGAACTACTTATCAAGAAAACCCGGCCAACGTTGTGTGTTTTTCTCTAGCATTTATTGAAATACACCAACTGGACATGACGTGGGTGGCTTAATAGAGAAATATAAAAACTCTGAATGCAGGGAACCACACAACGCAAAATAAAACTCAGCCGGTATCTCTTATTGCTGGATCTCGTTTTGTTGAGATGCTCGTACCAGACGTCACTGTAACGTGTAAATAAACCATGTTGCCTTCAGTTTAGCAGTGGCCCTGATGAAGAAGACTAGTTGTACTAGTTGAAATACTGGCCTGATTAAGAGTGTCCTTTTGCCGTAATGCCAGTCTTGCAATCAAAATAGCTTAATTGAGACTATGAGGGTCAAATGACAAAATCTGATGCCCCAAAGAAGGGAGGGGCTTATTAGAAACGGGTGTATTGGGGGGGGGGGGGGAGGGGGGCTCAATAGAGCTTTTACGATATTCTACTACAATATTATAAACGGCGTTACATACACTGTTATGGTCGTATACTCACTTGAACCAGCGGAAACAAAAACCGTTAGCGCACTCACACAATATAACAGCAGCAATCTCATTGCTGATGCCAGAAATTGTTCTCTGAAAAACAAAAAGCATTGTATCTACTTGTTTATCGTACAACAGATTATAGTTTTAAACACAGTCTTGTAAATAGATGGATGGATCATGGATCAATGGATAGTTGGACGGACAGACGGATGAAAGGTTGGGCGGATGGATGTATACCGCTAAAAGAAAACTGAGAGGCGGTTAGAATTTCATTTTCAACCTTATTTTAGTTTAAAGGATTAGTTCTCGGAATATGAAATGGTCACTTTGCAGAGTAACTGAAACACGTTCAAGATCTTTTTGTTAACCGATGTTTTTGTGCAGTGGTGCGTCTATAACGAAACGCGGAACGAAACTCACTGGAGTGACACTGGCTCAACTTTACTGTAGAATGAGCCACGGTAGAAGGTAGTTATCATTTTTTTTTCTGGTCGGCATAAAAATCCTCCCACCCTTCCCCCCCTCCCCCTCTCCCTCATGGCTTGAAAGTTGATATATAACTTTTGAATGCAGAGGTCCACACGACGCTTAAATAAACCGAACTGGTTCGTTGTTGCCGGATCTCTGGTGGAGAGATGCTGGAGCCAGACGTCACTCGAAGTGTAATTGAACAAAACTGAATGCAAGGCTGGCACTACGGCAAAGGGCTGATTAATTTAATGGCCAATATTTCGGCTAACAAAATTAGCCTTCCTCAGGGCCAGAGCTATATTGAAGGAAAATGCTATAACGGCTCCAAAAAATTGAATTTTAAAAATACACAAATGGTTAATGGTTGAAAGTTGAGTCGCTATACTCTGATCATTACTTACGTCTTGAATCTCTTTTCGAATCCCCTTTAAAGATCTTTAACTTCGTCTTCTGCTTTGATCGTAATTATCCCAACTGCAAACTACAATTTTCCGGGGTCTTTTTTACAACTAAATTTTATTATTTGATCGGGTCGTTTACCTTTACATTGCTGCTTTGTTTTATTCATCACCATGGATAAATGACTAACAATGAATCAGCAGTCGTGAACGAAACATCAAATTGAATGTCACTTTCTTTTCTACAACGTTAATCAGTACTTAATTTGCAGGTCTCTGTCATCTTAAATTGACAAATGTAGGTTTAAGAGTAATTAAAATATTACATATTGTTTTTACTGTATGTTTGTTTTAAGAGGGATTTGGCGTCTTCTCCGTAGTCACTATTCGTGTGTAAAACTGAGCCGCTGTGTAGAAAAAGGCCAGTTTGCCCTTTATTCTCCTCTTTAAGCAAGGTTACACTGTAGTTTAATTCACTGAAATGAACTTAATTAAATAAAGTTTTTTCTTGCCCCTTTCTCCCTATCTAAGCTCATTATAGGCCAGAACGGTAGCAATACTTTCACGACTCATTTTAATGGGCAGAAACCTGGGCCTCACAGCCTAAGATTCGCAACCACTGATTGGACCAAGAAAGTCACTACACTTAACTTCCGAAATTTAAACTGCTTTGTTATGAAATGAAAATTTAAATGGTTTGTTATGCGAAAACACTAGTTTCTTCCATTAACTGAAATGTAAGTAAATTTACAGCGGATTTCATTGCTGAGTTAAGTGAAATCGTAAGCGCAAAAATGTTTGAAAGACTGATGTCTGTATTGAACATTGATAAAAAATGAGGCTTGAGAACACAGACAACGTCTCTAGGTACCACGACCGAGAACGCGGCGTTCCCGGTCTATATTGACGCTGCGAAACGTCTCACGGCGCAGGAAAGAAAACGCTTTCTGATTCCTCACACCTGCTTTGAATGATGGTTTTTGTAAGTTTTTCTTCACTTTTTTGCCTTTTTTCCAGGTTTTCCCCCAGAATTGTCTGAAAGAATTTGTTTGATTTTGAAATCGAGGTATTTGTGCAAATATTTATTATCTTCGCGACATTTGTTTATGACGGAGTACAATAGTATGCCTTTTGGGAGTGATTCGTATTGTTCAGCTGTTAACTCCGTTTGTGTGTTCAGGAAAATTTTGGGGAAAATGTGCCTGTTAAATACACCAAAGTAACCAAAATTTTCTTTATTCTGCCATTTTTATGCTTTTGTTGTGACCTAATATGATTCACGTTCGAAAAGTTTGGGCAAGTGTCGTATGGCTGTAAAACCAAAAAACGATGATGATGATGATGATGATGATGATGATGATAAGGAAGGAAGTGTTCGAGTAGCTCTCCTCTTCCTTTGGATACTATATTTTGTTTCGAGCTGACAGACCATTTTGTTCGTAAAGTCTGTCGCCTAAGTAATTTGTCTTAGGGGCTTTTTCATACCATTTCATGGCCTTCAAAGCCATATTTGTGTAAACAAACACAGCACTTATCTGGTCAGTTTCTTAAGATGAATAATTTAGTACGAGCTTCTTTGGTTTTTCGTCTAGCTGGAGCTTTCATGAATTTTTGAAGCATTTTAATCCTTCCAAAAACAAAATGCATTAGTTTTACCGGCATGTTAAGAATATTGGAGACGATATGTCAAGAAAACTCTTGTTTTTAATCACGTGTTTTTCTTATACATCATTTACAGGTCGGTTTTCCCCGATGTACCAATCCCCGCCTATCTTGAATTTCTTTGCTATTTTTAAATCTTCCCGCTGCTATCATGCCTGATTCCTCTATGTTGCTGCTGTTTCAAGCTTAACATCCACCTTTCTTTTTGCAGCACCTGTAGCGGACCTAAAACAAATAAGATTGTTTAAGAAATAAATTTCCTCAAGGCGAAGAAACAGTTTATGAGTTTTTGTGAGTTAGTCAGTCAAACAGCCAGCCAGCCAGTCAGTCAGTCAATCAGTCAGTCAGCCAGCCAGCTAGCCGGCCAAACAGTCAGTCAGTCAGTCAGTCAGTCAGTCAGTCAGTTAAAATTTTGGATTTATCAACTGAGTTGATAAGGTAGATTGGCCACCGTAAAGAGATTTAAAGCTGACGTTTCGAGCGTTAGCCCTTCGTCAGAGCGAATCCGCTCTGACGAAGGGCTAACGCTCGAAACGTCAGCTTTAAATCTCCTTACGGTGGCCAATCTACCTTATCAACTCAGTTGATAAATCCAAAATTTTGTGTTTCACGTCCCCACCGACACAGGACCACAGTTTCTTTAGAAACTAACCCCCTTGTTTGTTAGTCATTCAGTCAGTCAGTCAGTCAGTCAGTCAGTCAGTCAGTCAGTCAGTCAGTCAGTCAGTCAGTCAGTCAGTCAGTCAGTCAGTCAGCCAGGCAGTTGGTCGGTCGGTCGGTTAGTCAGTCAGTTGGTCAGTCGGTCGGACCCCCGGTACGAAATCCAGTTAATTAAACAGTCAGTTAGTGACTGTCAGTTGGTTAGTCAATTAGCCAGCTTGTGCAGAAAAAAGCAATTTCTACGTGTTACTGTGAACAGATGAGACGTTTACAAAAGTGTCATAACTAGTTTTTGATGGCGTTAAAATTTCCGAGATAGAAGTTAAAGGTAATTCGAGACATAAGGCGACATCTGTCACCAAACGGATTAATAAACCACACATTTATATTCGCCGTAAAACCCGAAGGCGAATTAGACTGCTTCAAGTGAAAGGTGAATTTCCTGTTTGGAAAACGGAATTCATAACAATCACGACTTATAAATGAATTTTTCTTGAGTTAGTTACAAATTTAATTTAAAAAATTGCATCGACACAAGGAAAACATCCGGACGTTTAGAATTGGTCAGTGACTAGAACTGGAATGTGTTTAGAAGAGATGTATTTCCACTAGAAAAGGCTTGTTCCAATTCTCAGCTAAATTAACTAACCTCTAAATATTTTTTGGTTCCCCAACAACTGTCCCCAAATCTACTGACGGTTGCTTGAAGAGAACAGTATTCTTTGTCTTGGCATTCTCTCCTCACTGTTGCCAGGGAATTCGCGTTGTGACATTTCTGATACCATGAAAACAGCCCAAAGAAACCATCTCCACAAACATGAGATCCCTTCAAACGCCCAAAGTTTGCCCAGACGATGTCGATCATGCGTTTCTCAGGGCATTCAATAGAAAGATGTTGGTTCTCGCAAACTCGTTCCCTTTTTGTATCTCCTGCTGTAATTTGGCCAATACACCTGTAGGTCACCTAAAAAGAAATCAGTTAACCATGTGGAAACCAGGACACTTCTTAGACGCTCAGGGACTAAAAGGTGTTTTCTGCAACACTTGGGCGTTTTATCGTCGACAGTTTAGTTTACTGAGGTATGCTGTAACTTAAAAGGAAGCAAGTAAAGATAGAAATTCATGGCGATGTTTTCTACAACTGTTAAAATACCAATTGTTTTTTTTTTACATCTTCGAGGCAAAAAAAAAAGAAAAAAAAACGTGACAAAGGTGACCCAGGCACACAGAACGAGATTGCATTTTCTCGTTCCTGTACTTTTATTTATTTATTTATTTATTTATTTGTTTATTTACAGGTTTAGTATGATAAAAAGGCCCACGTATTAAGACCGTATAAATTCCCGACGATCCTTCCTGTCACCCGGGACCACCCTCCAAACACGAATAAAATAATTTATGAGCAATAAAGGATAGCTTACTTTCAGGTACTTCTTAGTACCGAAGCATGGCTCTCCGTATTCAGCGGTGTTCGCATTTAATTCGCATGAGGACAGGCCTTGACACTCTCCCCTGGTGACCTCCAACGCATTTCCCGCATGACAGTTGACATTCCACGCCCATGCACCTAACCAATCCAGACCGCTTTGACATACTTTACGATCTGTCCTCCCAAAGAAGGCTGAAACAATGTCGATTTCCTGTTTATCGCACCGAATCACTTGTTTTCCTCCTTCGCAAACTAAGGCGAATCTCTCTGCAGGAACAACAAGAAGATGTTATACCAGAAGCCTATCACTGGTTATGTTTGGAAGAGGATTTTGTTGCATAACACTCAGTTAGAATACATAGAATAGAATATAAATAGAGTACTTAAGAAAACAGTTATTAGAACAGACATCTTGGGGATAGCATCTTCAGCAGTTGTGTTGTTGCTTTTATCAACAAGCTATGTGAAACCTTTTGCACTCATTTACGCGGCTTGTGTACACACAGCTATTTAACTAGAGGTGAGAGATACATGCGTTACTAGAAGCAGAGTAGCGTTGTACTAGTTCTAGCTGCATGGCTGCTATCTTAAAAAAAATCACTTCTCTTCTCATTCAAGTAAAGGATGAATACGGAGAACCAAAGAAAACGACAGTCTAACAGGTTAAACATTTCACGTCATCATAGGGCTATACAAAAAGAAGTAAAGCTGTGCCTTTTCTTCGGTGATTTGAGAACTACGCCCAAAGAACAGAATTAAAGGCTGTTCTCAGTCACGGTCGAAAGGGAAAAAGATAAACGTAGGCCTTAGAATCCTCCGTCTCAACTAGTTAGGCTCTAGAAGACTACCAACTTTTTTGACAAAGGTGAGAACGTTAAACTAAATGAAGATTCAATTTTTCTTACCTTCTTTCTTGGAACCTGCGTGGATAGCACAAAACACCGAAGCCATTAAAAGCACAAAAAGAATCTTCATGATGGCGCAATGGATTGCAGAATCTACGAAAGATCAAATAAAAACACCTTAAATTCAATTTAAGCTTCCCTTAACTGTAAATTAGTTAGATCGCCACCCTTACTTACCTGATCAATTTAAGTCTTTGAGAACAAGACAGACTTGTATCGCCTCCCTGACCGGAACTGATACATTCAACCCAACAGTCTCTTTCTTAAAGACATTTGAGAAAGCAATTATTCTCGAATCGAATCGAAATGAAGAGATTCCCGCCGTTTCGCCGTAGTGGTCAACTTGCTGTTTCTCCGCAGGGCAAGGCTGATATTACCTCACTGGTCTCGAAACAAAAGGAAGCAAAACGTCTTTGTTTTCCTTTGTAACAAAGTTCCTAAATTCGAATGTTGCCGACTTGGGTTCTTTTTCTTGGTTTTTAAACATTGTTTTATTTCCGTCAAAAGGATATTTCTTATCATTTTATAATCAGCAATTATTTTTTTAAATAGCAAAGACTGCAATGGCCGAGAGAAGGGGAGGTGTCCACTTGCACGCATGCGCTCAGAAGAGTTCCTTTCCTTGGCAATCTATGTAGTACTTAATGCAATATCTTATCTGTTTACCCATATTATGAAACGCAGGAGATATTCCGACAAAATGACAAATTAAACGCGCTAATAAATGAGATTCAAAGAATACCAACAACCGCTGAAATGTCTTTGGAGGTGAAAATATCCACAATTAGAATATCGGCCACTCAGTGGGACTTGAAGTTCAACACCATTTAACTGGTAGTTGAATTCAACACGAACATCTAGCTAACTTAAAACATAAGTATGAGAAAAAAAAAGGCAACTACTACAAGAACAAAAAAACAGAGAAGTAAACGTAATATTTGCTTCTTAATTCAAGACCAGTATCAAAACCTACAAAGGATCGCAATGCGCTAAAATTTAAAAAGAGGGCTAACTAAGAAAGGGTTAACGAATATTAGGGTGCTTAAGGCAGCGGGTGACAAGCTCCTCATGAATAAATTTATAAGGCAAAATTTTGGTGACAGTCTTACGTTAAAAAAAACTTTATATCTTGAACGTCTGGGAGCTGATTCCATTGAAACTTATCAGAGAGCTTGGCAATGGTGGAAGTGCAACGATGTTGTTTTTGGTTTGATAGATTGCGCTTCTTTGCGATGCTATGAGCTCCCAAAGTTAAGATTTCGTAAACTGACGCGACTCTGTGTCCAAGTTTTCTCCTCATGAAGAAGACAACACTTTTTGATTCTACCACTCATTGATCAGTTAAAACCTCTATTGTGTCACAACAGAAGCCGATTATAGGATTTCAAGTGCCATTGAAAGTTGTGAGCATTAATTAAATGAGTAAAATTGTCCTTGTTTAAATGTGAAGCCTTCAATATTTAGTTAGAGAGCCTGTTTGAAAAAATGTTTCTGTTTTGACAATCTACCATACACCTAGTTTATCTGCCTGCTGTGTCAGGTCCGGAAATTATATATCCGGGCTGTATTCTTGGACACAAAATTAGCGTTTTTAGGGCTTCCGAAGGCTTACCGAATAAACACGAATGTTTAAAGTGCTAGTACGATGAAAATTTCTCGTTTTGTTTTCAACTTTATTAAACTTCAAACTGTTCAATAGATGCCATATTATATGATTCGTGATAAATTAGATCGATATATGCTTACACGGCCCAGGAATATATGTCCGAAAACCGCGTTAAACCCGTCCGCCATTACTCAGTTCGCGAAAGAGAAGCCCGCGAATTTCATGGAAGCGGACTTATCTCTAACCACGTGAATTTTGCTCGTGACGTAGAAGTCTCAACCATCGCCACAACAAAGGCCGGAGAAGAGTATAATGAAGAGTTGAAAATAGAGAGCCAAACATTGCATTATATGGGTGTGCTTTTCGTAGAATTTGTCATCCAATTCTTTTGAGAGCGATTTAGAACAACGTTTTTTTTGGCGAAGTCGGCGAACTCGAAGAAGTCGCGCCATACGATGACAGTTTAGAGCATCTCGCTACCGAAGAGGAAGCCGTCTCACAATGCAAGAATGGATCAAGAAGCCGAGCAAATATCACAATTACCCCAAATCACAAACACTGAAATCCTTCCGATAATACATCAACGTTAACTGTTTCACATGTCTGTCGTGTTGGGGTACGTCGGCTGTTTCTTACTCTTGCTTTTATTTCTTGCCGATACGGGTTGAGTTTGTTGTTGTTATGTTCACAGAATTGTTGCAGTACACTATCCTGAATTGTAGTTAGAAAGATTTTAGACCTAAAAATAACAAATCCTATAATAATAAGCTGTCCCTTCTAAAAGAAAAGCCCACGTAACGCTACATGAAAGTTTTTGGAATAAATATAGAGAGCCCTGAGCCTAACAAACATTCAGAATTTTATAGATGAGACAAAAGGTCGAGGAAAATAAATTCACGTAAACGAAGTGATGCCGCGAATCGCCCGTGTAATTGTGCGACCACGGTAATCTTACTACCTAGTAAACAAGCAAATGAAAAACTCTGATTTGCCATCAGAAGTCTAGCTATAAACTGTGGAATACGCCGTCACATCGAAAGCGTTACTGAGAGAAGTGGCTACCCCGAACGCTAACGCGGTGAAAGGCTTAAGAAATTATAGCTAATTATGTAAGACTTTGGGAGCTCGCTACGCCGTACGCCAAGAGAAATTAATTGAAGTATAAAAGAGATATAATAATTAGGAGCTGGCTACGTGGTACGCGGAGAGAGATAAATTGAAATCTCTGACGAGGGATGCTATGAACTGGCTACGCAGTAAAAAGAAAAAGCAATACACAGTAAGGTTTGTTATGGTCGATTAAACTCGGTTCACTGTCGGTTGTTTATATTTTCGCGTTATATGTGGCCGAGTAATTCAAAGAAATTTCGCGTAATATTTTCGTTTATAGAACGAGGAATACACGGTGATGTTCTGTTATGGTCCCTTAGTTTATAGGAACTTCAAATAATAATCTTTTAGCGGAAGTTTGAGTGGGGAACGTCTATAGTACGCGGAATACACGGCAATGTTTTGCTATTTTCATGCGTATCGCGGAGCCGGCTTGGCGTCGACACAGAAAATAGTTCATGTGAAGGGGCACATATTATGCAGTTAAACCGAAATCTGTTGGGACTTATACATGTATATGCACAAGACAACCGAGCGAAGTATCTCTTACGTATGTGAGGAAATGTGTATCTTACCGTACATGTGATGTTAGCACAACCGGTGTCCTAGCAGATTTGGACCACCCCAAATTTTGACCCCCCGGTCCAAATTCGCTAGCGGATTTGGACCCTCCGGTCCAAATCCGCTAGCGAATATGGACCCCCGGGGGACCCAATCCGCTAGCGGATTTGGACCCCCTATGTAATCGTAAAAACCCACGCTGTTATTCGCATATAAAGTACCGAAATAATTTCACTTTTCAATCTTGGCGAAGAAACGTTTCGTTTGGCTTTCAAAATACTTCAAACCTATTCATAAATAGAGGTAGAGTCAGACTTAAGATCAAGTAAATTGACCGTTCGTTTTAGGCACACAGCCAGACCTCTAAACGTTACAGTTAAAGCACGCCCTGCGGTATTTCTTACAGAAGATACGATTTTAAAATCTTGTTTTCTTTCATACGCGTTGTTATTATTTTTCCAGGATACTGAATTTAACATAGTTTAAACGGGCGGTTTAACAAAGGAGGTTTTAAAGTAACACCTCTTGGTTGAAAATCACATTGTGCTAATTTTTAAAGTACGCTTGCTACTCCGCCCCCAATTACCGCGGCAAGCTGATGTCAAATACTATTGTTTTTCTTAGCGCGGTTTCAAAACTTTTTTAAAACTTGCTTTAATTCAGTTATAGTAGAAAGTATTGTAAGTCATGTTTTTTTAAACTTGAGATTGTAAAATCGCTTTAAGTCAGTTATGGTAGAAAATATTGTAAGTTATCGTCAAGAAAGTTTAGTTTTTAAAATTTATCGATACAAACTAGCGTTGTAGGTTCTTTTTTTATTTGAAAAGAAAAAAACTGCCTCAATATTTTTATTTTGCCTCTTTAACAGCTCCAAAAACAATTTTGCCAATTTTACTCAATAGAACGCTTGTTTTCAAGGGGGTCCAAATCCGCGAGAGGGGGTCCATATCCGCTAGCGGATTTGGACCGGGGGGTCCAAATCCGCTAGCGGATCTGGACCGGGGGGTCCAAATCCGCGGGGGGTCCAAATCCGCTGTGACACCGGCAAATAAATATTCGCCCACCATTCGACGATCCCGCTCAGATATGATTGCTGATGTTTTTCTTCCTGATGGTTGGCACTGATCCTGGTTTTAAATGTTTCCTTGTACCTTTCTCATAAAATGCTTGAGTAAAACATTAAGCCGTAAAATGTGCATAGCAAACAGTGTCCAACAGCACTGAAGCTTTTCCGCTTAATACAAACTGTGAATGAACAAACTGTGAACTGTGAGTGAAAATTTCCGATCCATCGATGCTTTCTTTGCCGTAATCTTCAACAACAGAGCGCCGACCACGCATACTGCAGCTCAGTATGTTGGAAAACTTCTAAAAAGTGTTTTTTTAACGTTTGAACGTAAAAAAAGCCGGACTTCGAGAGTATTTTTATGTATCCGTGGCACAGGATTTAACGCACGTGCAATGATCGATTCAGAAACTGGAAGTTTCACTGAAGAGCCTATTCCTGAATAGCTATGAATATTTCGCGCAATGTCGCTACCAGTCGTAGCACTCCGTGCATGCGCTTAAAAAAAATGAATACTTATGACGTAGTTTCTCACCCGCGGCCTTAAGCAACCACGACGGCAGCGCCAAGGAAAACGTCGCTTTAAAAATGACTTCCAAATATTTCATACTTCTTCGCGATAGTTTCAACTTGTTCAATCTGTCTAATGTAGCCGAACAATCCGGGAGCTGACTCTGTAAGGACGGCGTAACAGTTCAGGTAGAAAAAAGAAAATTCACTGCGCATGCCGTGTGTTCACGTTTATGGCGCGTTATCAGGATCAAAATTAAATGTACAAACTTTTTCCCGTTTGAATTTCGAGTGCTGGTTGCATGTTGATAAACCGGAAATCGGCAAAGTCAGCGTGATTTCAATCACACCGGAGCAAGACGTACGGCGCCAGTGATGCACTGCAAACAGAGCTTTATCAAGAGAATGAGTTCTAAGAGTTTTAGATATTTACAAAGTGAATTTGCTTGCAAAGCGACTATCGTAGGGTGGTTCGCAAACATCACACAGACCAACATTCACAAGTAATTTTTAATGTAGTGATACATCCATTCACCTCAACAAACGCGCAAAAAGAAGTACTTTTTAGCAGGTAATGCCAAGATGAACTTCATTCACAATTGAGCATGCAGCAAGAGCTGCAATTAGAAAGTAGTTGTACGCAAAAAGACTTGTTTCGAAATTCAAACTGGAAAAGGTTTGTACATTTAATTTTGACCCTGATAATGCGCCATACACGTTCTACATAAAACTTTGAATTTGGTCATTCAACGTTGTTGTTTTGCAGAGGACGGCAAAGAAATGTACCAAAATCTGTATCACACGTGCAGAGTCATTGTTTTGCTAATTAAAACTTTTGTTTTGTGACCGGCATTCTCATCAGCAGTCGCCGTCATGTTTGCTTAAGTTCCCTATTAACAAGCTCACAACTACAACAAGAATGCAAAACACTATACACGAGAGTGTAGAGCAAAGTACCACAAAAATGTAAACTGCTAAAATTAAAACTAAAACAATGGAAGTTCTTTGGCAGCTTTGATGCCATAGTTAAGCTGAGGTTTGTAGCTCTTAATTAGTTCAGATTCCAAGAAGCCACATAACTGACAACAAAGCTGATGAAGTTAATTTCAATTCACACGTTGGTCAGACTATTTTAAACAATGTAACTATATTATTACTTTTAACATCAATTAGAACCAGTTATGTTTCTTGGAATCTCTACAGCAGCGCAACAAATGTAAGCAAGGAAGGTCACGAACTGCATGAGCGCATGCGTGGGATGAATGAGCGAAGACTATCCGACTGATCCGTTGCAAAAATTTTTGCAATTAAAACTCGTGATTCGTAACAATGAAGGAAGAACAATACACCCCCTTTCGTCCTGCTCAGAAGTCTTTTTTAGCAGTCTGTGATCAACTTGTCATGTCACAGTATGTGGTGAATTTTGCTAATAACTACATTTCATCAATTACCGTACCCAAATTGTGAATTAGCCAATCAGAAGCCTTGTTTACTGTCATGATTTTCTACGATATCAAGTCATTGACGTGATATCCTACGATATCATGGACAGTTTGTGAAACTAGCATTTTTTTTGCAGACTTTAGAGGCGAAAATTACAACAGAAATACAACGAAACGTAAAACTATTACATTTGTTAAACGAGAAAGTAATTTGTTTAACGGTAAGAGAGGGGAAAAAATACAATTTCGCGCCAAAATTGGAAGCGGCTACACTGGCGGGCGCTCGCGTGAACTTTACGGACAGCGCTAAAACTTTTTTGGTTTCAAAATGGAGCCGGATTTTCCAACTTTCTTTCTTAACTTGGACTTCCAAGATTCAGAAAATAAAACTCCAAACAAAAGAATTAAATAAAATGGCAGATGAGGAGTTAGAGAAGAGTATTGACCATCAGAAAAGTGTAAATACGTGTCGCTCTACAACGCCGGCCTGACTGATCACGGTAACTGAAAAAAAAAACGGGTTTTAGGACGAATTTGGGTACGGTAAATACCTAATCGCACATTTTTTGGTACGCTTCGGCAGCATATCAAGCTCATTTGGTCTCACCATGGGTATTTTGGCTCGACTGCGTCTCGCCAAAATACGAACCATGGCTCGACCAAACTCGCCTGATATGCCGCCGAAGCATACCAAAAAGGTACGATTAGGTATAATTATTATAGTCTAAGAAGAGATATTAAAAAGCAAAGACGAACATTAGCTCGCTAATTACTTTATTTGTTAAAAAATATCTCTTGCTTAGCACAATAAAGGAAACCAAACAAAAAAGTACTTCTAAGCCTACAAGGAAACCGTGGAAATATGTACGCATTCATAGCTTAAAAAGAAGGTAAAACTTGGTAAACTAAATACTAATGTAGTTTTCCTATAGAATTCGTTAGTTATCACAAAGAAGACTGCCTAAAGACACCCTTTTATCTTCAAAATATTTCCTAGCAGTGACCCTCAACAACAGCCTTTATTCGAATTGTAACAATGTGGGGTGACCGAATGTTTTAATAACAACATTTTAACAATAATTTTGTTTGGAAGGTATTAAAAACAAGTTGAATTTAATAGTTTCTTGTCTGTGATAATATCCCCTACATGACACAACAATAACAGCTGCAGTACTGACAAAGGCGACATTGCAGGCAGAACCACGAGGATGACCATGGAAACGGACGTGTATCAGCGCATACGTGGGAAGAATAAGCGAAAAGTGTCCAAGATGCAAGCAATGTGTAGGTGACTTTTACTAACAACAGCATTTCAGCAATTATTGGAATTTTTCAAAGAGGAGCTAAAAGTAAAGTAATTTCAGCGCGTTTATGACTGAAATATTTAAACTATTTCCTACTTAGCAAAATAAAGAAAAACAAACGCATTACTTGGACAACCACAGGAAACCTTGAAAATGGTGGTGCACTGATTCATTCGGCATGAGGAATTAGAGGAACCGTCCCAACTAAATACCGATGAAGCTTTCTTTACGATAACTGCTTATTTATAACAGTGAGGAAAGAAAGAGACACGCTTTTCTCTTCAAGTGTTTCCTAGCAGGCAGTCTTAACAGTCATTGCTAATTGTCACATTGTGGGATGGCTGTAACTAATACGACATTTTAGCAGTTATTGGAGTTTTCAGAAAGTAAACAAAGACAGTTTTATTAGCTCTTTTATTAGTTTCTAGCTCCACAACAGCAGCTTTAAATAAATGTTTCATAAAAATGGCAATCTACTTTGTGAAAGTGAATAAAATACGTACACTGATCTGACGGTCACAACTGACGTTTGTGAAATTTTAATTCGATTCGGTGCTGATATTTGTAAAGTACATTAAAACAACGTCTTTTAATCAGAGAGGCAATTAAATTTACGTCAAAAACCAGTTTTACGTGGTAAATATCTCCTACACAACATACCTCCTAGACAGCGTTTCGCATTTTGAATATTATTGTATTGTTCATAAAAAGGCTCATCACAAGCACTGAATTTCGCACTTTGGTCAGGAAACCAGCAAGTGCGTGTGCTCAAAGTTCTAGATGCTTTGGTAAGTGATTAAAAAACATATTATTTTAACTGATACACAATTAAGAACAAACTTATCAAGTTTAAAATAATTGTTCCTGGCTTAACACATTTTTATTTAATTCATCCCCAGTGTAGTTTGTTTTGTTTTTTCGCCTTGTTTTACTGTGTCCCTTTGAGACAGCACCATGGGTCAGAGAGAAAGCACTAAGACACAGAAATTTTTTCTAAAATAGTTATGTAGATCGCAAGTTTATCACTCGTATGAGTCAATCGTCAATTTTACACTAAAACGCATAAGAAACGTATACAGCTTCGTTTTGAAACTGCAATCCATGACCTAAAATCAGTGGTTTTCAGCATAATTCCGAAAAAAAAAGAGGATAAAACTTGAAAGTTAAGTCAATGCGATTGGATAAGCAAATTTCACTCTGTAAAGCCACGGTATCACTCGCTAGGAGCATGCTGTAAAAATGAACTTAAGTTTTCGTCTTCCATGATCCGCCTTAATCCTCAGCAATCCTGTCCATCCTTATTTCACTACGGTCAATTCTTACTTCTGTAAGTTTGGCTAGTTTCCGTCCGAAAAACTAACTTTTAATTTGAAGGTTCATTTACTCTAAAGAAAATTCTACTACGCTGCGAAATATTGACGAAAGATTGCGCGAATGTCGAGGTCTCTTTATCTTAACAGGCAAAGAGAGAGAGAGAGAGAGAGAGAGAGAGAGAGAGAGAGAGAGAGAGAGGGAGCAAGGATATATAAACCGATAAACGGAAAATTGCACGACTGCGTTGATCACTCGCTAACGCTTGTCATACACAGGTAAGCGAAAAACCCCTATTCTGAAGATATTTGCTCTTTAACGCACCCTCGCCTCTGTAAAAGGACCAACGCGATAAAATTTAAGTGAAAAATTTTAACTACTTTTATTTTTCTCTTTTTATTTAGTTTGTTGAGTGAAATCGCTGAGAATGTGGACATTTTGGGCATTGTTCATCCTCAGCCTTGCTGTGAGTGGAATTCAATGTGATGATGGTAAGATTAACTCGTCAAACAAGAGAAAATCAAGATTTTTTCTCAAAAAGAATCAAGGAAACAGCAGCATTTTACAAGAGTCATATAAAAATGAAGACGCGGAATTTCAAGTCATTGTACAGTACATTATATGTAGTTAAATATGTAATTCCAAATATTACTTCCTCAGGGTATTCCAGGCTGAGCTTGCCTAGGCAGCTAGTCTGGAGGCGAATGTCTGCGCATGATAGTAACATGAATCCTCATTTTAAAGACATATTTCTTCCAATCCATATTACTCTTTGTATAATTTATAATTTCCTTAAAGGTAGTTGACATTTTTCCGTACGAGAGAAAAACGAAGACCCCGGCATCATTCATAAATAAAAACTCTCAGTGTTTGGCTGAAATTTGGCAACATAAAGTTGAGAAAATGCCATTTGTGGCTTCAAATTGCGGATTGTGTTAGTGAATTTTGGGGTTAAACGCAAGGTTTCCTTTTTCAAACTTAATTATAACTTAAGTTCGTCCCGCTAATGAAAACCTTGTTAACCAACCAACGTTGTGTGAATGTTATTGCTTCCAGTGAGGTTCAAGAGAGTTTGTGGGGGCAGTTCGTACAAAATCGAGTGCCAAGGAGACCAGAAGCTTGAGATCGTATGGCGGATTTTGGAAGATGGGCTCGCGGAATTTGCAAGGGGTTTTGGGATATGGACTGGAAAACTAATTGTCACACAGCTGCCGCCAAGGAAATCACCAAGAGAGAATGCGAAGGACTTTCCTCTTGTGTGCTCCATGCAACTACTAAAGAATACGGCGAACCATGCTGGACCATCAAAAAGTATCTGGAGGTATGTGCAAGTATATTTTTGATACTTTAATGGAGTAGGGTTGTATTAAATGCCGTTAGAAATTATTGGCAATTGTTGAGATGTATGTTTTTTACCAAGGTCAGACGTGGCTTATTTGCGTTTGTGGATGGCGACCCAGAGGGGTGTTGGGTTCAGGCAGCCTAGTACCCAGGCGTTCTCAACCGCGTACTCGACTCGACTTGGAGCGAAATGTCGTGACGTCACCGAATGAAGTCCCCGGTACGCCATTCGATGACGTCACGAAATTTCGCGCCAAGTCTTGTGAGCGAGAAGAGAACGTCTGGGTACTAGGCTGAGGGTCAGGTAATGTGAAAGCGTTTCAGACTGAGAGAAATTCAAAGAAAAAAAGAGTGGAGGCCGGCCACAAAGGGCTCCTCTCGCAGATCCACTCCTGCGTATGTATTTGGTATAATTTACCAGACTAAGAAGGATTTGTTGAAGTTGTAATGTATAAGATTGAAATGCTGTACATGTTAACATAAAACAATATTTCTATGATGTGATTTCCCCCTCTGTACCTGCAGGTGAAATACAAGTGCGTGAAAGCCAAACCAAGCAATGTAGATAGGGTTCGGGTTTGTGAAGGAGGGCGACATGCGATTGAATGTCCCAACAAACGCAGGATCAGTGTTGTGTACGCAAACTATGGTCGTTTGAAGGGAACACACATCTGTGGTGGACTGATTGCCTGGAGCACTAATTGTGGAGCCAGCACCTCCTTATCTGTTGTGAAGCATGACTGCCAGGGGGAACAGCACTGTGATCTAGAGGCCAACAATAGGAAGTTTGGAGGTGATCCTTGCTTCCTCACCAAGAAATATCTGGAGGTAACTGAATGATCTACAACCTTAGCCAGTATTGTTGAGAAGGTTGTCACATTTCCTATGCTTTTGTTTCCCTCCCCCCCCCCTTTCAATGTTGGATTTCAACGGACATTTCTTGCAAACATTCAACATTGAAACGGGGGGTGGGGGGACCGGCGAATAGAGACAGAGACTAATTTATGACGGCATATTTAGACACGATGAATAAAATCTTACTAAAATCAGTTCTGTTCATGATCAAACCTTCCCAACAACTTCTGACGAACGTTGTAGGCTTGTTAGAAGTCAGCGGGGTTTCAGTTATCTAATCGATCTCACCCTCATTCCCATTTGTCCTCTGCGGAAAATCAAATGTGACGTCACCCGTCGAGCTCAACGGAAACATTCGCCTAGGACTATCTCGTGATATCATGTGTGGCCCCAAGCCTCCCTCCCATGAGCGCGCTAAATCCCTGGAATGAGACTGAATCTCCTTATTTCTTGCCGATTTTGGACTAATGACATGCCTATCGCGTGGGATTTCATTCTAAAGTTGTTTTAGTCCACAAGGGTGTTGAGCTGCATTTATCACAAGTCATGCATAGAGGCAATTTGAGAAAGTGTGAACTGTTACATTAAAAGCTTTCGGATGACAAGACTCCATTTATCTGCAGTGGTTTCCCTTATCCTTCACAATAGTATATTTTGGGGGTATTAATTAGTGGCAGGCTCATCTTCTAAAGTTGGCTCTATCTTCTGGTTGTTCTTGCAGGTTAAGTACCAGTGCGTAAGGGATTAGGCTGGGGATGTCGCGACAAGACAATTACCAAGGACGGTTGACAATGTGGGGAACTACAATGTAAAACAATTAATGGAAAATAAAGCTTAAATGGGAATCAGCTCTGCTTCATGATCTATTGTCTTTTTTGATCCGTCTGGTTAAAAACATTGAAAGGATGCCTAGTACGAACCTTTAGCTTTAATAGAAATGGAAACCGTCATTATAAATATTCATGGGGTTTCACCCCTCGGAAGAAGATCAGCTTTCCCATTTTCAGGCCAAAATGGCACTGAGCACTGAGCAAGGTACACCATGCCATTTGGGCTGCACTTATCTCTGTCACTGCCTGAAATATAGAGGATATTACATGGTAGAAATTTTCTTTTTATTCTATAGACAAGAGTATTTTTGCACAAACAACAGTGAAGAGCGGGAAATGACGTCATCAATATCCCTAGTGAGGATATGGAAAATACGCCACTGGAGTCCCGGATAAAATTTCGTATGAACTTTACGAGTGGTCTATTTTCCACTAAAACACTCTTGTCTATACAATAATAAGTAGCATTTCTGCTCCCAAGAATTACATTGTGTGTGACAAATTTTATGGAGAAAACATTCAGGATAATATAAAAGATTGAAATAAAAAGTGTCACATTAAATTACACTGAACTAAAATGCCTTTCATCTGAGTGAACACACAAACGTTAATACATTCATCCACTCACTGAGGAGTTAACAGCACATTGCATGAGTCACGCTAGGTGACTAAGAAGTGATTCCGTTCTTCAAGGAAAACTTATCTTTACGATATCCTACTTCAGAAAACACAACGTGACGTTTACAGTAAATTGGTAAACTAGAGGGGAACTCCAATTCGGCTGAAATCGAGTAACATAGCGTGACTTTGTGAGAACAGATCATGTCATTGTGTGACTTGTGCATTTCTTTAAGTTTTGCGTGACTAGTCACGGAGCAAAGTGTCCAAAAAAAGACAAACAAAAAATAAAAACAAATAAATAAATCCAGGGACAACGCACACGACAACATAGTGGGCTCAGCTTCGCTGAATCCACGCAAAAATAGTAGCCATACATCATGTGCGTCTCCTACACAACCGTTCTTAGGGTCGTCACACAACGCTTCTCCCCACTAACGGCTGTGTAGGAGATTATTAGTGGGGAGGAGCGTTGCGTGACGACCAGATACGCGCACATAATTTTAAAACCGAATCGAGCCGTGTCAGCGTTCCGGTCAACTGGGCATGACCCTATTCACTGCTCCGAATTTCGGTGGAGATCAATTTCTTGAGAAGATTTCTTTGTGAACTAACCATTATTCCAGGTTTTTTTCAATATGACATTCATAGGCTCTTTTTCATTTAAAGAACAAAACCACAGCGACAAACCAGTGAGGAATACTAAAGTAAAAAACAGTTAACTGATCCTTACGGCAAGAAGACTGAGAAATTGAGGCAGAAATGAAATTAAAGAAAACAAACGCTAAAATGTCTTCGTCCAATATTTCGGTTTGCAAAACAAACCTTCTACGGGGGCAAAAAAAATGAGTGATAATTGTGACTCTTTGACAAGGCCACAAAGGGTCTGGTTGCAGGAATTCTTTAGAAAGAAGATGAGATTTAAAAAGTAACAAAATAGGAATTTCTGAGGATATCCCAGAATAAGGTTGTTAATTCAGGAAATTCGATTTCCGATAGAAGTGTCTGGAACTTGTCTTTATCTCTTTTTGTGGACATGGGTCTAATTAATGTCCACCTTTTTAAAGGTCAACCTAGGGTGGAGGCAGTGATCGATAGCGTCCATGATAAATAACCGCCCCACACATGTCTCTCAATTTCCTCTTTTGACGCTGAAAGAACTGATAAGAAACATCTACCCGTAGACTATTTATAAATAGAAAACATTAACCACAAAAGGAAAAACCCGGTCAAAGGACAACAGATCTTTGACGTAAATTTTCTTCCATAAACAATAGGTACTTATATGATAACACGTACATCTCGTGATACGTTTAGCAGATAATCTTTAAGAAAATGATTTTGGCTAATTCACTTCTCCTGGAAGTCTAACCTTTTATTATTGAGCGATTGCTTTCAGTTTAATTTTTGGCAGATCTCTTCTTTCCAAACGAAACACCACCGTCCGGGGGTAGGGTGGACACCTTTAGGTTACACGAGACTGAGGCTCGCGTCTCAAATGTCAGGTCGTCGTCTTTGTGACCTCCGATGTCACACAAACCAAGTATGGCGGACGTAAACAGTGATTCAGAAAAGAAAACAAGAGACGCCTCTCCCGTCAAAGAGCGAAAGCTTTCTTTAACACCCATGGAAGCCATGGCCGAAGTCGATAAACTCAAAGAGAGGGTTCGTTCGTTGTCTTTTAGCAGCACTTTATCGGGTGAAAGCAGTGACAGTGGAAGTTCGGGAACACGGCCTCTTGTGAAAAAACAAGACGATTTGATAACTTGTTTGAGTGTTATGCGGCGCTTGATGGAACAGGCAGAAAGCGAGAGTAAAAGAATGCGAGAGGAGAAAGTCGTCATCGCTGCTAAAATTAATGCTTCCCTAAACGCTGTTAACAGGGAGGTGGAGTATTTGAAAGCCGAGCTTCGAGACCAGGACAAGAGATTGTCGGAGCTTGCGAGCGCGAAACTCTCGGAACCATCTCTGACATCGGAAACGAAATCGAATGGTACAGGGTCGTGTAAGAGTAAACTAGAAGTCTATAAAGAAGATAACGAAAGATTGCGCTGTGAAAATGAATTTTTAACCAGAGAATTAAATGAATGGAGACATGGAAATACAGACCTAGACCAGTTACGACAAAGACTTCATTCGTGTGAGCACGAAATTTCTCGAGCGAAAGAAACGATTTCTTGCATGAAAGTGGAGAGGAAGCGCTTAAAAACAGAGAAGATGAATTTGCTTCATCAAATGAAGCAAGTTTATGGGATTTTGGAGGTTAAGGAAGCGGAACTGAGAGAATTTATTCAAAATTATGAACAACGGATGGTAGAAGGCGAAGAACGAATTAAACGCCTGGAGAGCGAAAAACGGATTTGGGAACAAGAGCGAACCGATTTGATAAAGGAGTCAGAAAGCTTAAAATCGCAATTAGAATTGAAAGATGTACAGCTGAAAGAATTAGAGACGGAGCTTTTTGACGTGAAACAACATTTGTCTGCGCTGCAGTCTTCCCTTCGTGAAAATAATTCACAATTGATTTTCAAATCGAACAATTTAAATTTGGACTCCACGGGAGGGAAGCATAACTCGAACGCGAGGAACAACAGGAGAACAACTTCCCTGCAAAATTTGAAAGATTCACCAAGATCGCCTCTTGAAAACGGAGGTAAGTGTTTGCGTCATTTCGTTAACTTTTTATTCTTTTGTAAATGTACATTTCACTGTTTGTTGACGCGATAACTGACTCCTATTTGCGTGTGAGAGGGAAAAAATGAAGAGCTGCTAAATTTTTTTATTATGATTAGCCTTCTTTTAGGATTGATAGCTAATACAGGAAATCGCTTTAAAAGGCATAACAGTTGTACACCATTAAAAAAAATCCCTTTTAAGGCAAGCGCAAATCCGATTGCGTTACGATCGATGACAGACTAACAGTGTATGCGAGAGACTATTGATTTCACGAACGATTTCACAAGTGTTTTGCTAAGAAAAGCACGCCCACTTAAGCAAATGTGATTACAATATCGATAACCTTCATTTCATTTCCTAAGAACTGGGAAAGCACGCTTCCCTACTTAGAAAGAATGCCGATTTGCTGTCTATTTATGTTTCGCAAACCCGAATACCGGATGTTTGTTTTCAATTTCAAACAACGTGCAGGAAAAATTCTAACCACTCCTAGATCATTCAAGCAGGAAACACTTTAATCAAAGGGGCTTTGGTCAAGTGCCTTTTCCGTTGAACTTCGCCAAATTCACTTTGCCAATTTTTGTTTTTATGCAGTTGGCAAATAAAATAAATAAATGTCTTTTCCCTCAATCCATATCGGTGATCTTATCGTGTGATGTCTGGTTTCTATGGATCCTCTATTTCTGAGTTTTAATTAACTCAGCCGGTCTGAAATTTCTGCTGCAACCGTTGAATTTTTCTTTTAATTTACAAGCTGTGATTTCAACAATTTCGCATTAGATTTGTAAACACAGCCACGGTGTGCAGACATCTTTGTGGTCCCTAAACAATGACGCTAATGTGACAGATTAATTAGTTCGCCCCAAGGGTATGCTACAGTTAAACAAAGGCCTATTTTTGTTTTTCAAGGACCTCCAGTTGATTAAAAAACCTACGTTGTTTTGTTGTGGGCTTAAAGCTTCAATGCAAAACATTAGACAGTGTAATTATGTTGTATTATGTGTAGAAAAAGACTTGTGAAACAGACCTTATTTCCTGACAATAAGCGATATTGTGGTTGTCTTTGCTCAAACCAGCAGTTTTCAAATGACCCCTTAAAAGGCAAAAAGCCTGCCAGAGAGAACAACAGAAATTACAGAGCATGAACTTCCCATGAGATCGCTAATAAGCTTATTACCGCTGTTTCCTAAATTAAATAACTGAGACATTTTTCCCATTCTCTACTCCCCGAAGTGGGTAAGATTGATAGAACTGCTGATCAAGTGAACTTGACAAACTTGCTTTCTTGGCACATTATATTAGATTTTGAGTTAATGAACCATAGTCTGATATTGACACGCATAATAATCATCCCAAAACAACAACAAAGGTCAATTGCATCACAGTTCTGGAAGATACTTTTTCTATTAGCTGGATATGTCCTTCCAAACAGTAACTGTTCTAAGACACATGTTGCACATGTGGTGTTCAGACATGTTACACATGAGGTCTGATATCAGATATCTTCCAGTTATTTCCTTTCTTTTTGCTCACTTGTCGTTGTTGCAAGAGTGTCTAAAATCAAAATTCAAGGCAAATCCCAAATTTCATTTTGTAAAATGCTTAAATACAATTATTAGTGCCAAGAGAAAGTACTGCTGACGAGGTTTCATTTGAATGGTCACACCATAGGATTTCATCTACAGATTTGGAAGTTAGAATCACCTTTAAGTGTCTCCATAACTGACTCTGAAGGGTTAAAAAGTATCTCAGAAATATTTTTCATGTGCTAATGGAAGTGCACATGAACATGACTTTCAACCTATTTCAATGTAAAGTTTTTCTGCGTCATCCCCAGTTTGAATTTTCAAATTACGTGATGTGAGTTTACACCAAGTGAAGCCAGGAGTTAATCCACCTTTGTCACATTACTGAATGCATGCATTTTTCAATATTTTCTTTTTATAATCTGAGCTTCTAATCCACTTTTAATCCACCTTTCTCGCAACTTAATCATGCATTTTTCGATTTTCTTTCTTATAATGTGGCCTTCTAATTTTTGAGTGCAGCTCATCTATGAGCACAGCTTTTCAATGAGTGTTAACATTTTACTTCACAGTTTTGTTTTGTTGTTGCTAAAAAATTTCCCCCAGTTTTGTGCAATCTTTACAAATTTTAAAATCTTCAAGGAAAACAGTAATAGGGAAGTTCATAAGCCCTCTATTATTCAAGTCTGACATTTGTGAATTTGTAAGCAAACAAATCTGATGTCAATGTTTGTTAACATAATCTCCTTGGGTGATTCTCAATCTTCTGGTATTGTTATTTACTTTAATATGATTGTTTTTTGAAGTTTTCACATTAGTTGATGTAAGAATGAAAGGGTTGATAAATCAAGATTTTGTAGAATTCTGTAGACTGGTGACTTCAGTGAGATTATAGTTTCTTATTGTCACCTGAAAACTTTGGTACTAATTCTCTATCTGTGAGCTAAGCTTAAGTTTGATCACTTAAAATGCTTTTATTTCACACTTTTTCCCTTAGCTAATCAGGATTTTGTAAAGTTTTATTCAATAAAACATGAATTATTAAAGAATTGTTAATTCTAGGAATTGTTTTGGCTATGAACGAATATAGTTTTAACGCTGAATTTTCAGTTATAGAATGTTTTCTTGGAAAAATTTAATTATCAGTGGATTGCCTTTCCAATTGAAGTTAAAACAGTGTGCATGAAAGCTTTACCAAACACCACTGGGGTCTAGAGCTATGAAATGCAAGGTGATAGAGAGGAGTTTGGAAGTGATCTACATTAATTTCATACTTCTCAACTTACATTTACAAGTGTGACGATTGTCAAAGTTTGAGTGTGAAATTCAGGTTCTGTTGCTCTCATCCCCAGTTGTTAGAACTTGTTAGTGCTTTCCTTAAAATGCCAGCTTTTGTTGTCCTCGATCATCAGTTCTTTATAGGAGCCTCTTTCTAGCCAGCGGTCGCCAATATGGCAATTACTGGGTCTAGTGGTACCCTTTTTTTCTTTCATCATCTTTTCAACTTTTGTTTGGTTACTTATCACAAACCTCCAGTTTTCACTCAGCTGAACAAATAGCCATTGCAGCTTCCTTATCATGACTGGTCAGGAATTCAGTGCAATGTTGAGGTGCCAAAATAAAATCATGATGTTTTTCTCTTACTGTGTTACTATGATATTCTTGTCACAACATATTTACTGTGTATTTGTCATTGACAAACTGCTGATAACTTTGTTGTAGGCGTACGTTTCTTCCATAGAACGCATGGACAACTAAGTTAAGTTTCTCAAGTAGGCTTGTATCTTTAGTGATGCTAGTATCGTTTTTACCCTGGGGATAGGGGTCGGGTGGTGGATTATGGTGGATCTAATGCCCCCGGGGGTTTTCTTGTCCATGATCAGCTCATTGAAATAAAAATTATATAGTTACGACGTTATTCATACCTCTCTGGCTAGAGCAACAATGCAAGCCCTGCATAACTAACAAATATTAACATATTTTGTACAACAACCTGTACACATTGCCTTAAAATTGCACATTTACTGGCCTTGATCAGTCTGTAAGTAGAAAAACACTGTACCCCCAGAGTCTTGAGTGCAACTTGAGACCACACATTTTTTTCTTTGTGGACCTCATGCCCAGTAAATAACATATTTGTGTTTCAGTTTTAATGTTAACTGAATGCACTGACCGTGACTTGCATTTTTTATTACTTCTTTTTTTTCATTTTTTTTTAATTTCTAGATAATTATCTTGATGCTGCTAACACCTCAGTCCCAGTGGTATCAATTTCCTCAGACTCTCAGTCTGATGTCAGTCAAGTGGCCTCCCCTCCTGAACTGGAAGTGTTTGATTTTGATGTTCGTAACAACTTAGAAGTACCTGACTCTGGAAAAAAGAAAAAAGTGCGTTCATCTTCACTGACACGGTTTTTCTCCAGAGGGAAACAAAGGAAACTAGAATTTGCACCAGTTGTTCGAGGTATGTTACAGAAAGTCAAATCATGCAATCACTGATGAAGGTAACTTTTAACCCTTTTAATAAGCCCTGATATAAAAATGCATATTCTCCTTACTGTTCTCCATACATTTGTTATGGAACTAGCAAGGAGAATTTGTTTAATATCAAGACATATCCTCGGTGATCACTTCCTTTATTCTCAACACTTAAATGTTTGAACAAACAAGGGGGTTAGTTTCTAAAGAAACTGTGGTGCTGCATTGGTGGGGACGTGAAACACAAAATTTTGGATTTATCAACTGAGTTGATAAGGTAAATTGGCCACTGTAAAGAGATTGAAAGCTGACATTTCGAGCATTAGCCCTTCGTCAGAGCGAATCTGAAGAAGGGCTAATGCTCTAAACGTTAGCTTTCTATCTCTTTACAGTGGCCAATCTACTTTATCAACTCAGTTGATAAATCCAACATTTTGTACTTAAATGTTTGAAAATGTAGTGATGATGTAAAGAGAAATTTCATTTGCATCACTGTTAGGGCTTAAAGGGTAAATCTCAGAGTGATGAGACTTGGTAGGCCTCTAGCAATGTAATCCTAATTTACCAAGAGAAAAAAGAAAACAATGGAAAGTACTTAAATAAGAAAAATATTAATACAAAGTACTACACTGTAATTCTCAAACCTATTTGCACTTATGCATATACAGTAATTTGTCTGACAGCATCCTTAAAGGTTTTTTAATGTCGTCACTGAATGGAGTCTGTTCAGAAAGAAGTTCAGGCTTTTTATCCCGTAGTAGGTGATGTTGACTGGTAGGATGATGACAAGTAAATTACTCTTCATCATCCCACCTGTTACTCTCTGTAAAGTGTGTGTGTAATGAAGCCTATTGGTCTTCGAATCACATTCAGTCATTTACTGGTTAACATAATTTTATTCTTCAAAAATCAAACAATAAGGACAAATTTAAGAGCAAGCCTGCAAAATCGTACTACCAGCTCCCCTATAGCTCATATTCTGCTGCACAATGTGCCAAGATGTCTTGAAATTAGACAAAGTATTATTCCTCCCTACACCCTATCAACACCCTCAGTAAAGGGATTTGTGTCAGCTATGTGTAGCATTACTTCTGAGAAGCCAAATGAAGAATTTGCCACAATGGAAACCTTAAAAAGAAGAAGCTTAGTTTGTTACGGTAACTCATTAAGCCCCCCAAGAGTGACAAGCATCTAATTTCTCCCTGCAAAATCACTACTTGATCAAACATACAGGTCATGAGAATAAAGTAAATGATCACCATGGTAAATGTGCCTTGATGTTCAAACAAATTCTCACAAGTAGTATCATAAGAAGTATATAGAGGACAATGGGGAGAACATGCATGTTGATTTTGGGGCTTAAAGGGTTAAAAAGTGCTACAGTAGACAGTGGTGTGTTGAAACTTAAGAGTGACTTTCAGTAAACATTGAGCATTCAGCGGCAGAAGTTGAAAAACCTATTTCTTTCATATTTTGCACATGAATGGGTATTGGTAAAACTAGAAACCTGATGTGGTTCGTTTTCCCCAGAAGCGCTTTATTTTCGGAAAAAACGAGGAAATCGATTCTCGGATTCGAGAGGTCACTAGCATAGGAAATTAGTCTTGAAAATCAGTACTATAAACTGTAAACTAAAGCGCAGAGAAAAAGATAGACACTTCTTATTAACAGAACAAGTCTTTTTCGTTAACTACACAGTTACAAAACAGCAGTAGCGAAATTTCAAACTAAAAGGCAGGTTCTGATATTCACGTAGAAACTGATTTGGAACCCAACTTCTGTGAAATAATTTAGCATGTGCCATAACCCCAGATGGTCTTAATCCTCGTTCAGTAGTCAGTAGAAACATTGAACTAAACTATACCTGGAAACTGGCTTGGGTTATCCGTGCTGCTGCCTGTGGGAAAACTTCGAACACAGCGAATTTTAAAAAATGAGGCTTCATGTAGTTCAACTTTGCCGCATCCCGAAATTCACCAAAATTTCCGTGTTAAGCTACGCAATCTCTCTTTTATTCGTCGTTGCTTGATGCTTGATGATGGCTTCAAACTAAAATGCTCGGCTGATCTCAGAAAAGGTAGAGAAAAAAGAAAAAATTGAACGATACTGGTGTTGTCGTTGTGAGCTGTCTGTGCAAACCACGACAAACGTGACATCTAACATGGTACACCTGTGACATCATATATCCAAATTTGGTTACACAATTTAGTCACGGTATTTGTTAACGCAATGCGAACAAATGTAGAAAGAAAATTTGCCACGAAGGAACAGAAGTTTGGAAACGTGAAAATCGCCCATTTCGGGCTTTTTCTTCCTCTTCTTGGAATGCAAAAGAACGTTAATGCTGGAAATTAACAAGAAGGAAGAAGAGCGAGCCCATTTGGTTAAAGAAGCAAATTTTCCCGTGTTTTTTGTGTACGGCAAAATTCAACTTCACTAAGCCCCATTTGTTTAAACTCTGCTGAGTTTGAAGTGGTTCCAAACAAAGTAGCATGGATAACCCAAGCCAGTTTCAAGGTATGGTTTATTTCAATGTTTGTGCTGTCTATTGAATGAGGATTGAGACCATTTAGAATTATGGCACATGTTAAATTATTTCACAGAAGTTAGGTTCCAAATCAGTTTCTATGTGATCATCAAAACCTACCCTTTAGTTTGGAATTGTTTGTGTTCAGTAGATTTCGCTACTGCTGTTTCACAACTGTCTAGTTAATGAAAAAGACTTGCTCTGTCGATAGAAAGTGACTATCTTTTTCTCTGCGCTTTAGTTTACCAGTGTGATGCAAGTTTATAGTACTGATTTTCAAGATTAATTTCCTGTGATTTTGATCTCCTGAACCCGAGAATTGATTTCCTCGTTTTTTTTCGAAAATAAAGCGCTTCTGGGGAAAACGAACCACATCAGGTTTCTAGGTTTACCAATACCTAATTGTGTGCAAAATACCAAAGAAATCTATTTTTCAACTACTGCCGGCAAATTGAGATTTTGCTTGATTTTTACTGGAAGTCGCTCTTAAGTGTCTTTGACTGTGGATTGCAAGCATGGAAATAGATTGCAAATTGAAAAGTTGCCCAAATTTTTTCAAGTTTTGCTATTGTATTTTCAATTTGCTTTGACTTCAATAATTTCTCAATATCTTCCCTCTTGACATCTTCCTCATTTGAGAGTAAAGATACTTTAACTTAATTGTCAGTTGTGTTAGCACAGCTTGACAAAAAGCCAACAAATTCCTGTGACACAAATGTTACACGAGATGATTTTCATGTTACTGCTCCTAGGAGGATATGGCGCACTGATATGTCATAAATGAGCCTGCTTGTAATAGTGTCCTTCATTTGTACCTAGTCACATTTCTTCCTGCCAATCAGTGGTTAGAGCTAAGGGTGGGCCGATACCAGTTTTTCAAGTCAGTCCAATACAAGTCCCGACGATATTTACCAATACATGTATTTGGCATTTTTCAATGCCAATATTGATATCGATACTGTGGCACCATTATTCAAGACATTTCTGTGATGGTTAGTTGAGCTCTTGCTGCTAATTGTAAAGAACTCAGGCTGTGGAAATGAATGTGCATGCCAAGTTAATGTCATTGCCAAGGTAGTGCCCAGGCTACAAATGAGTCGAGAACACTTGAGTTAATAATAATAATAATAATAATAATAATAATAATAATAATAATAATAATAATGGTTTAATAACACTGCAATGTTCCCTTCGAGTGCAGTACAACATCTGGCATACACAAATGTGAAAAATGTTGGTTTTGAACACTCAGTATTTAAGTGGGTGGACATGTGTGCAGTATCGAAACAGATGGAAACGTCCAATGTTTTTCGCAAGGAAACCCCAGTATTGAATGAGGGGGTATTAAAAGGGGGGTCCAGATCATGTTTCACTGAAAATAAAACAATCATTTCACATACTTTCCGGGGGCAAGTTGCATGAAACGTAACATCTGGCATAAATTCTAACATCAGACATTCACTCCAGTCAAAGCCACTATTTTAACGTCTGACATTAGCAGTTACGTCCAACGTTAGGTTTTATGCAACTCACCCCGGCCAGTTCATCATCTTTCACAACAATTTGCATGATGGCTACAAAATCGTATTTCACAACAATTAAAAACACATGGTTCTTGCTTCACAGTAATAAACTATGGCAAATCACGGCTCACGGGTGCCTTGCAAATCACGTTTCTCAACAAAGAAAATGGCCATTTCACATTTCACGCCAAATAAATGTCCCTATTCATGGCTCACAAAAAGACTCTATACCTCCCTCATTGAAAATATTGAGTATTTACTATTGAAATCAGCCCACCCTTAGTTAGGGCATCCAACTGTTGCACACAAGGTCATGGGCTCGGCCACCAATAAGAAAAACTGAATACAGTGTACCTATTTTGATTTATATTATTGTTTTTTGCTAACAGAATTCCCTGACCTTGACATGAACCACCTTCCCACCAGCACTACTTTTGCTGAGAAGAAGCGAGTGTGGGAATTGCACAAGGACATCCCCATGGTGTGTTGGAAAGCCAACATGGTGTTAGCATGGCTAGAGGTGGAATGCCAGATGTCTGTGTACTCACAAATGTGCTATGAGAACATCAAAAGTGGCAAGGTTCTTTTAGAGCTCAATGATGCCGAGCTGGAGGCTGGTCTTGGTATTGGAAACACCATGCACCGACGCAAACTGAGGCTGGCTATTGAGGAATACAGGGAGCCATCTGCTAGGTTAGTTTGATGGATTATGAATGTACAGTAAACACCAAGTTTAGGTGATAAAATTTTAGAAAACAATAATCATTAATTACAAAATCTGAAGTTGCATGATCTTAAGATCCTATACAATCCTTTAAGATCCTATTGGGATGTCAAATCCTATAGGATCTTATATATGGTAGCTGTGTAGACATGTAGATGCTATTTAAGATCCTACTGGATCTCTTGAGGTCATAATCTTATATGATCTTGTAACATATATGGGATCCTAGGTTGGGATTCTGTGAGATCCTATCAGGATCTTATTAAGATTGCATGTGTACAAGATTTCTGTAGACCAGGGATCTACTATATGCCAACCACTGATCTTGTTACATGTATATAATGTTGTGGAATGCTGTTAGTACATGTTTGTCCTTCATTGGGCCCCAGTAATGGTTGGACATATTAACAGTGTTGTATTAGCAGGGCTTTTAGACAAGAAATTGTTGGTATGTATGGTGGTTAATATATGAACTTAAGGGTGGTAACATACATGTAAGTTTTCTCTGTACATCGTTAATGAGAAATATTCTGTTGTCCCTAACAGCCGGCAGCCAGCAGCCGGCAGAATTAACTGGCTACTTGGGTCGTTTGTCCCGGCTACTTTTGTGATATATATTTTTTTAAAGACAAAAATTAATTTGTTCCTTCTCTGGCGTACATATGTGGAAATGAAACTTATTTCCTGTTGCAGTTTATTGACTTAAAAATAATCTGGTTGGCACAGAGATACACGATTATTAGTTCATTACATTGAGTTGGAATTAAAGTAGAAAACCACTGCATGAAGGCATGGGTTTATACAAATAAAATTGAAAAGTTACGATTACTTTTGGAACTGACATTATTGGAAATTTGTGCTCAGAATCAAAGAAATTCCGCTTCTGAGGACTTAAAATGGCAAAATTTCCTAGGGGACATGCCCCCAGACCCTCCTAAAAGGGATTGCCTTCGGCACTCGATAATCACTATCCGGCTACTTAAAAATGTTTGCCAGCTTCTTGAAAAGTCGTGGACAACCCTTTACTGTTAAGATGAGTTTGTTAAATGCTGCAAATTTACACCTTTATTAATTACCAACTGTTTTACAGAAAGTACCCAGAGATCTCCTCTATAGATCACCTGTGGGTGGCCCGTGTGTGGATCAAGGACCTGGGACTGAACCAGTATTCCTCAGCATTTGAATCTCAGATGATTGATGGAAGGTTATTAAATGTGCTGACCAAAAAAGACATGGAAAAATACCTTAATGTCAACAAGAAATTTCATCAGGTAAGGAATTATTACGGTGAACCAAAGGAAATCCTAACAGTTTGCAGGGGATAACCCTGCTGCAATAGGCTACCATCTCATCCAGGGTGGGGGGGGGGGGGGTAGTAGTAGCAGTTAGTAGTAATTCAAGATGGTTGATTCCTACAGGACCAGAACTAAGCTCTTTATCCCCAACAATCAATCTACTTTCACCTTTCATTATCAAATTATCACCCCCCCCCCTTCCTTTGCTGTAGTGTAGTAAAACAGTCTCCTTGACAGGAATTGGAAAGTGTCAGATGTGGCTTGTAATCTGCCTAGAAAGCCCAACAAACGTCTTTTTTAGATGTTGCTAATAGTGATCGTGGCCTTTACTGTGCACAAATTACAACGGGTTTTGACTGCATTGGTGTGACTGACAAATAGAACACTGCTGTTAAGTTATTCACTCAAGGGAAGTGATATTGTCTAAGGAATCAGGAGTTTGAGCTGAGTAGAATCCAAGGGAAAACGGGTTCCTGTTGACGACAGCAATGGTTCTCGTGATACCTGGTGTTTCTGGAAGGTTCTGCTCAGTTTTTCTTGATGTGGCTGAAAATTAGCAGCTTAAATGCTTTGAACCTAATTAAATGTCATGTCAGTCAGCAAGGGGAATTGACAAAATAAACTTGGGTTTCAGAGAGGTTTAAGTTACATTATTGTTAATTAATATCTTGGGTCTTACTAGATTTGTTAAACTTGCCAAAGATTCCTTGCAGTAGTGATGCCATTATAGGTGGGAGAGTGAACAATGTTACCTGTCAAATTATGTAATTTAGTATTCTTTTCCATGCTTTGACCTTTTGCTATGCTCTGTTTAGATGAGTATTCTTCATGGTGTTAAGCTGCTCCGTATGATGGATTTCAACAAGGAGGTACTTCACACCTTTAATACAATAGAAAATAAAGCAATTAACTCCACCCAGAAACAGTGAGCGCAGCAACTCTATCTGTGATTGTCAAGGGAACAAGAGCAGTTTTCCCCCATAGGCCAAGCAACTTCGTTCTGTACATACACTGTAGAAGGAAAGTGTCTCAAAATTGCTACACATCTACGATGTTTATGATACTGACCACTCATAGCTGAGCTGAAACCTGGGCTCAAAATGCTATTGTTACAATGTACCTCTCAGTCCATAATCTCACCTCACCCACCAGACCCACAGAATGTCACAAATGGTTGAATGATGAATTTGAATTTGAATTTGACAGTTTGGGGTGGGGTACATGCACTGCTAGAGTTCTGGAATTTGTGGTCATTTACTTGCACCCTATAGTCACTGCAGCATTTGAAGATGGTCTGTTCCAAGCCACTGCCATCTGATGCTCAGATCATCTGACAATGGCATCACATACTACTTCCTCCTCACTTACCACATCATTGTGCCACTGGGTCTTAAACACTTTTTAAGGTCATTCCCCCGAAATAAAATTTAACATACGATTTTTGTCAAACTTTCACAAGTTGTTATCTATCGCGTAATGTTTTGAAATATAAAAATTAATAAAAAGAATAGGTCCCCATGTCCGTTTGCGAGGCATCATCGTCTCAAGTTACCCCATAATTCCATGCAATTTCGCCTAACAAACACTTGTTTATTTGACCAGTATACGCTACTTTCCATAGAAACAGGAAGTACAAAAGCAAATCTTGAAACAATGGACTAGATGTAAAATATGGATGACAAGGATCGAACAATTTACTAGATGTTTTATGGGAGATGCTCAAAGCATCAGACGAAATTGACTTAAAACCTTCCTCACGTGCGTGTTCTCGAGGTCGTGATTTCATCTCCATGAGTAATGCGTTTCTAGTAATAATTTTTTTTTCGAACCTGTGTTTTTTTTTCTAACTCTTTGGACAAAAAGAGGATGAACGGTAGGTCAAAAATATGTGAAAAAAAAAAGATAGGTCACCATGCTTGTTTAAGAGTAAAGGACTATTCTTTTCTCTGGTGAGCTTAGCCTCATAGGAAACCTATTACTCCCTGGATGTGCGCGCGCTGTGAGTGCACGATAATGATGCAACAAATCGTGCGCAGTAAGGATGCGCAATGCAATACACTGGGCAATGACCTTAAAAAATTTTCCACTGTCTAATTTGAACACAGAGGGTGTTGTTTTGTGACCCTGTCTAATCTGTTATGCAGGTTAGTGACCAGCATCTAATTTCTCCTTACACTGTCACTACCTAATCACACATGCAGGCCATGAGAATATAGGAAATAATCACCAAAGATAGTGTTGAACTTTTTGCTAATACCTTTGGAAAATATGGAGGCCATTGAGAAAAATATACATGTTGATCTTGGGGATTAAAAGGATGAAGACATTACCACTGAACGTTGCAGAACTTCCTGATAATTTTTCTTTGTGCTGGGGCTGATGCTAACAGATTTTAGCCCATGCCACGTTTTTAAAAGAACGAGCTACATTTGGCTATCATTAGCTGGAACCAGTTCTCAAAATCCTTTGGGACAATGCACAGTTTTCCTGTTAACCCTTTCACTCCCAAGAGTGCCTGAAATCAAAATTCAAGACAAATCCCAAATTTCATTTTGTAAAATACTCAAATAGAAATAGTACCATGTGAAAGTACTGCTGAGAAGGTTGCATTTGAATGGTCACACCACAGGATTTCAACCACAGACTCAAAAGTTATATATTATTGTAAATGTCTCCATAACTGACTCTGAGAGTAAAAGGGTTAAAACACTGTACCCTATCCAGCAGCATTTCCTGGGTCATAATTCTGAAACTTTGATCCATTTACTACAAAGATTTACTCCTCCTTATCATTCTAGCTGCTTTTGGAGCGCAGAAGACAAAGTGAGGATAATGACCTGGATCCTCTTATCTGGACAAACGAGAGAGTTGCAAAGTGGTGTCGCTCTATAGACTTGGGGGTAAGATGGCTTCAAATTACAGAAGTTAAAGAATCAGTTAATTCACAAAATATTGAAAAACAAGTAGCATCACTCAAAAGTACTTGTCAAGAACTTTCATTTGAATTGTCACAAATTGCTACAATCAGAGGCAAAATTGTTTAGACATTCTCCTAAAACATTGGATTTCCCTCAAAAAATGCACTCTTGAAAGCATTTGGAAATCTGAAATACATTTCTGATCCCCCTCCCTCTTTCAATGTTCTTGCTTGTTGCTTTGAATGTCATCACTAAATCCATAACAACATTGATAAGGGGGGAGGGGGGTAAATGCGTGTTGACTAGGAGAATGTCAGAAATGACCGGAAATACAGCGATTGTCTCAACAATTTTGCAGTTGCTTGTAGGTTTTTTTTTCACAGCAGTTGCTTGCTGCATAAAACTGCACAAGTTTTTAATAGTCAGTGTTGTTTTGTACAAAGGAGTATGCTGACAGCTTGCAGGATGGTGGTGTTCATGGTGCAGTGTTAGTCCTGGATCCGGCATTTGGTGCTGATGAGCTCGCTCAGGCTCTTGGTATTCATCCGTCAAAGAATATCATCAGGAGACATCTCACTTCTGAACTGTTATCTGTATTGGTCCCTGCAAGGTATGTCAAACACTATAGACTCCTTAACCCTTTTAATGAGCCCTGATATAAAAATGCATATTCGCCATACTGTTCTCCATACATTTCTTATGGAGTTAGTAAGGAGAATTTGTCTAAATATCAAGACATCTTATCCTTGGTGATCACTTCCTCTATTCTCATCACTTGAATGCTTGAGCAAGAAGTGATAAAATATAAAGAAGTTTCATTTTCGTCATTGTTAGTGCTTGAAGGGTTAAAGAGGCAATTTGTGGAGACTATTATGTTTTTGGTTGTTACCTTTGCCGTACACAACATACTTCTACAACCTCAACAAAAATACATTGGATGATCTTCTCAAAGAATGCATGAGCAGTTTCGAGCCATTTTTCCCAGACACAGGGGAATAAAATTGGCTCAATTTTTTCAACGTTTTGTTGGGGGATTTCTTTGAGTCCAATGTGTCTAATTTGGCTTTTTAAAACTGTAGTAGTAGTAGTAGTAGTAGTAGTAGTAGTAGTAGTAGTAAAAATAGAAGATGGAACCCCTTTACGCGACGAGAATGTTGACACTCCCGGTGGCTACTGGAATCTTACATGTAATTTCTCTTATGACGCATGTTGACAGCATCAGGACAAAACAAGTGTTTTCGTTTCTGCGGTGTCAAGAAAAGGTTCTCCACATTGTCTCTTCCACCCAGGTGTATGAAGGGTAAACACAAACTGTTGGGCCGAAATGTTCCATTTCTTATTGCCTGACTGAGTGATGAAAATGCCGTAACAGTAATGAAAATGAAATTTTTCTTTACATTATCACTACTTGTTCAAACGTTCAAGTGACGAGAATAAAGAAAGTGATCACTAAGGATCAGATCTCTTGAAATTTGGACAAATTTGCGGCCTTACTACTTTTACAAGATATATATGGACAACAGTAAGGAGAATATGCATTTTTATATCAGGGCTTTAAATAGTTAAATTGGGACATTCCTTAACAGCTAAATGTTCATTGTTCACAGAGCCGCCATGGACTCTGGTAACACTGATGTCAAAAGCAAGGAGAAGCGAAAGAGACGGCGTTCCCTGAGTTTTAACTCTGGTAGCAGAACCAGTATGCAGTCAGAAGTCAAGAGACACAGTTTTAGGGTAAGTGATCAACATATGAGTTCTCATTACAGACAGACAAGTGTTGATGTAGGACCAATGTTAATAGTTCATTATTACGTTGAAAATTAATGCATTAATTTGGAGTCTAGGAATGTAAGGGAAGGGTATATAATTCAGTGACTCAGATAAGTTCTGAATATTTAAGACAAAGTGAAACATGATATAAACTGAATAAGGTGATAAAAGGCAGTGTTTTATTTTGATTCAAGTTAAAAAAATCACTGACAAGAAACTAATAACAACTGAGATTGCTGGCATTGCAATCCTAGTATTTCAAGAGTTAGACGTATACTTCAAATTGTCCAACTAAGTTCTAGAAGAAAATCATTATGTAGTTGAACTTAAGTACATTGTAAAGGTGGATAAAAGATAAGTAAAATTATATATTTAATGATATTAATTGTATGATATTTATACATCATTGATTCACCAACAACCTGTTAATATTGAAGTGCTAAGAAATTTTAATGATATTAAGTGCCAAAAAAATAAAATACTAAAAATAATTGTTTTAGTAACTAATTTTAAATAAAGTTGTCAGATGTTTTTTTAATAATAATCTGCACGCTCCCTGTTTCTGCCTTCTTGTCTTTAGTGTGATTTCAAGTTATTTCATTTCTGAATTTGATAACTAATTCTATTGTTTTCTAACCAGTTCTTTAGTTGTATAAACTGCAGGGTTTCGTTCTACTGAGCAAGTTGCTGTTCTGTTTCAAAAATCTCTCTTTATAGAAGGTCACACTCTGTGCTAAATCGACAATGGAGACTCATCTTTGAAGCCAGGAGTATAACTTGACTCCAGTTAAATGTAAATACTACTTAAATCTCTCATAGCTTAATAAATGCTCTCATCATATACACTTTATTTGTTACTTTTAAATCGGGCTGCGAGGGATCCTAAAGATCTATTTTTATAAGAATTCAACTAAATTAAATGTAGGAACCAGTTTGACAAGGTTCATTCTCACCAAGTTTGTCCGCGTGAAAATTGGACCTCTGTTAATAAAAAGAAGTAAATACACAAATTAACCATCAATAAACAAAGCATGGTCAAGTTTAAGATGTACGTGTATGTTTCATATCCTTCTGAATGGAAAGTACCTTTAAAGACCTTTACGAGTTACAAGAGAGCAGATCTTTTATTGAAACAAAGCAATATTAAACACATGATAATTTATGGCAGCACTTATGTCGTAGGCTAAGTTCAATGTTAACATTAGTTTCGTAAGTCTAAAGTTAATAAATGGATTACGAAAGGACGCGTAAACGATTATAGTTATGCAAGACTTACAACACAAAAAGACAAAAAACAACTTTTTATTCAGATGTTGTTTTGACATTTCCATTAATTTTCTCAGTTGTAATTGGCAGTAGAACAAAGTAACAAACATAGTGTGATGATAAATAAGAAAATTTTATCCACGTAATTTTCTAATTTTCTCCTGTGTTTTAAAGAAATGCTTTAAATTATTGGTGTCGTCTCCTGCGGCCATTATTTTAAACATGCTAAAAAAGGAGAGAGCATTTATTTTTCTATGAGGAGAATCCAGAACTTTATTTCTGTCTTTATTCTTTATTTTTCTTTCAAAAATGAATGCTTCGTTCGTCACACTGTAAATGATCTAATAAGCGCTTTCTCTGCAATAAAAACCTGTGTCTAATAACCTCCCTACTAAAATAGGTATTTTGTGATAACCACTCCTCTCTAGTACACGCCCCTTCCTAAAAGTGGGAGAAAACAGTTCAGTCGAATAAACTAATGACGTATTAAAGCAGTGAAATTATGACGTGCAATATTAAGTAAAACAATAACAATTTGGAGAATAATGTTGATATCGAGAACTAACGCCATACAATTTGAAGTTTTGTTTTCACGGTTATTAGATCAGTTACGGTAATGTGATTTAACCTAGTAATTGCATGTTCGTCATATAAACTACTTGTTTTTTACACCTATCTGTCATTCTCCAGTACTGAATGCATCCACTTAACCCTAACCCTTCCTTTTACAGTTGTCTATCAAGGTACATCTATCGCAACTAGCAACCTACGCACGTGCATTCCTATCACTACCAAAATGAGACTACTAATTAGGAAAGGGCACGCAAGAAGGATTTGAAGTACCAAACCTCTACTCGCATTGTTTTAGGGTCTAATTTTAGGAAACTCGTTTACGAGTTATAATCAATTTTTGGTTACCCATCTACTTGCTTACCTACCTACCAAACTATCCATCTACTCAATCATCCTCCTTGCTTACGCAAATTGCTCTCTTTCCAGTCTAACCGTGTAGCTCTCTGTTTCTTTAAACTGTTACGCGGCATAATCTTTACCTGGCAAAGAACTTTTAGCGCTCCTTGCCGTAAAATTTCGAAATTTTCCTTTTCGGTTTGGACAGATACTGCTGGGACTAACAGCACCCATATACTGGCAAAACCTATGCATTTGGGTTTTATATCTTAATCAAGAAGTCATTATAAAAAAACAGTGAATTTTGAAAAATTTCGTAGGTGTTTGTATGGCGAATAGACTGCGAGTAGTCTCTAATTTTGGCGATGGCGATTGCGGGGCAAAATTAGAGACTACTCGCAGTCTATATGGCGAAAAACAAATCTTTCATACTCAACATGTCAGACCTCACCAATAGTTGAAACAAGATTTCGAAAAATACTGAACTCTGTCTTCGCATCTAAGCAAGGTATAAAGCTTAAATTTAAAAGCCCCTCTTATTGTGAGGTGCTCTCTCTATCCGTATTGAATTTTATTTTATTTTATTTTATTTTATTTTTTTTGCCGTGCAAGCTGAAATTCAAATTTTAGTAAATTGCTGCTTGGTTGATAAATGGTCAATCCTTGTGCTCTTATCTCATTACTCACTGTGTGGTCGATATACTGTGGCATTTTTCCTAACTTGTCAAAATTCGGCTCTGCTTAGTTGTGGTTAGTTGTGCTTAGTTGTGGTTGGTTGTGCTTAGTTGTGCTTAGTTGTGCTTAGTTGTGGTTATAGTTGTGCTCACAATGAAATGACAGTCATTTCAATTCCACAACTTTTGTGGAAAGTTAAAAGGTAGTTATTAAAATTGAAGTTAAAAACACTATTTACAAGGCTAAAAAACGTTACAAAAAGGAAAAAACCATAAGCGAATATTATGGATACCAAAATTAAAGTTACTACAACTGAATTCTTTAAAAGTTACAATATAAAACTGATGTACCTTTCAAAAATTTAATTTTATCTCCCCCATTTTCTTTGAAGACTTTCCACGTACATTATCTACATTTTCTTCTCATTTCTCAGATAGAGCTACCACCCCCAATTCATCCAGAATTTCCCATTTTGTCACTTGCGAAAAAGATGTCAACAAATAAATCTTTAGTAATAAAAAAACTCCTTGGTAAACAGCATTATAGTACAACGCTAAATTTTGGCTTGCTCCCATTGGTCGACATCGATCACGTGACGCGATAGTGTTTCTTCTCAGCGGGCGCCTATCAGCGCATAGCGCCCGCTTTTTTTTTTTTTTTTTTTCAGTTTCGCTCAAAATTTAGCGCTGTACAATACAAACATGAAGTCCTTCTGTCTCAGGCCCTATGTGTGATATGTTCCCTCGGAAATTTGATGCATGTCCAAACTTCATATAAGCCCTCGAACGTAATATTTGTTGTGAACATCAGCTTTCCTCGAACAACCTATCACACGATAGTGCCTTCGACAGAAGAACTCTATTGTTCAAATGGTACAGCAGTGGAAGTATATGTAAATACCTCTACATCCAACACATGTATGTTTGTATTGTTCATCCATATTACATTTGCATTCTTCTCACCGGGCATTGTGTTGTTTCTCTTTAGGATTCGATTTTGCTTCGATCCAGACCGACCAGAACTAGTAGCGATTGTAATGATGTCTCTGGTGCAGTTTATCCGGACGTGTCAATAAGACGTTCATTTAGAAGATCCCGCTTGCGTCCCAAGTCGGCTTTACAGTAAACATAGGTAATACCTTATGGCATGAAATTTTTTCCGGTTTACAGTGTTGTGTAACTTACCTTTGCCACTGAAATCATTTTTCTTACATATATAGCTTCAGACTCGTACCCAGTCGCCACTTATTTATTCCTTTTCGCATTGGAATATGGGAAGGCGATCAACGCGCACAAAGTCTTTTGGGACGAAGAGAGAAAAAGCGCAATTCCGTCCTTCCCTTGATGCACCGCGAACTCATCAAATCCTACCCATAAACCACAGCGCGGACAAGATAAGCGACTGGGTACGAGACTGATCTAGTTATCTGCTAGCTTGGATAGTTGCCATTTGA
Source organism: Siderastrea radians (assembly GCA_964017195.1). NCBI lineage: Eukaryota > Metazoa > Cnidaria > Anthozoa > Scleractinia > Rhizangiidae > Siderastrea > Siderastrea radians. Next base: position 27,532,548 of record OZ024888.1, on the reverse strand, counting down.
TCAGGCTATTTTGTGGCGAAACGTCGCGGGGCGGAGTTGAAAACATGGACCTTGACAACTCCTTTTTCTACAGTTCTGGTGGTTTGGTAGACAGATCAAATGAAATCGAAGCAATCCTTAAGTTTCCAAAAAGGTTATGAAAAAGTTACCAAAATAGACTGCCAGCAGTCACCTAAACCTCGCTTCCGATTTAAGATATGCAGAAAGGTACAAAATAAGCTTTCATATAAAGAAAAATAGCATTGAAATTCACGGATGATGTAAAACAAGGAAACCAATGGCTTACAAAAACAAAGAAAAAATTGCGAGCTTTTACACTGAGGCTAATGCCATATACAAGACTCGGTACCACTAAACAAGTCCTGTGTTGCACACTGTGAAGTATTTCCCTGCAAACTCATGGAGTTCTGCCATGCTCTGTAGAAAGTTTCGACGTTTTCGCGCTATTTCGCGCGCCCTCTCCACTATCCAGAAAGGGACTGCTAGCAGTCTATTACCAAAAAAGCTTATTTTTTGAACTTTTTCTAGCGTTAACGGCACAGTGCACAACATTAACAAGAATTTCAAGCCATCGGCTAATAGCATGCAGTTATGAAAGTCTGTATATACCTAATTCAATCAAGGCTGCTTTGGCAATTAGTCATTGGCAATTGGACATTGGGCATTTGGGCATACGGAACAGAAAGCAATGCTTTGCTTGAGTGACCGCAAACAATAGCTTCCCAATGCCCAATTGCCCAATGCCCAAAGCAACCTTTATTGAATTAGGTATATACATTATACATACGATTCTGGCACATGTTAATGTATCGGTATGCAAAATCCATGAAAGCTTTTTTTGTTTGTTTTTATTTTTAATGATGGCTTCGCGTTCAGTGAACTTTAGGTTCGCAATTGATCGATAAAGAACGCAGCCATAAGATGATTTTAGTAACAAGAAAATGTTTTTGCTTTCTGTTAATATATGGAAGAGTAATATGCTTGTTTAGCGCAAGCAAACAACCAATTGTGCATGCATTTTATTTTGCACGAGTATATGACCTGAATTCCTTGAGGATTTTCAGTATTCACTTGTTGAAGTTTTAAAACATTGTTTTTTACCCAAAATTTACTCTGCATTTGTAAGTTCATGCTTGAATAATTAAAACAGGATTTTCAAGATTTGGAGCAAATTGCAAACATGCAGTGGAATTTCGATCGCTTTTGATCTAAAATGTTCCTTTAAAAGCACGACGTAGTAATTACGTTTTACACTTTGTGAATTTTAGATTGTAATATATGTGATGAATTTTAATTTAAGGCTACTCAAAAGTGATATTTAATGTAGGTTATCTGCAAGATTGTAATTTATTGAGTGGTATTTTAAGATAGTTGTGAGTGTACAAAATTATGTGTTAATTATGGAAATTTTGCTTTCCAACTGAAGGCTTTTATCGTCTGAAATTGAAGGATTTTTAATACATTTGGAATGCCTTGAGCGTTGCTGATTTTTTTAAGGTGACATAATTTCTTATAGCCAATGTTAGACAAATTATGATCTCTCATAGATTTGAACCTTGTTGGAGCTGGTTGAATTCCTTTTTTTATCATTTTTTATTTACCAGCGATTATTCGAAGTCCCGGCGTTTATTTGAGGTCTGGCGTTTATACTACGGTATACACGCTCAGTTTACGCGCGGTGTTTCGTTGTAATTAATTAAGTACCTAACTATTATTTTCCTTTCTGAAAAGTAATGGTACTTTTAAGTGCCATTAACTAAAACGGTATTTCAGATTCATTGGGCTGCTGTGTGCTTTTTTAACCTTCTTCCCTTGTTTTCCGGTATCACAAGCCAGAACTTAAAATAAACTTCGGGACAGTTTAATCGAGAAAAATAAGTTATGTAAATGACGAATACACAGGAATCGTGTACAGTCCAGTGTAATCAATTACATACATGTAGTATTAGCGATTTTGATACGCATAGTAATCACAGCGTACAGCCGAGTATTGTGATATATGTCATTATTGACTTACATGTGCTCGGGACACGAATAAACGGGTAAAGGCGGGGGTGGGGCGGGGCGGGGCGGGAAGAAAGAAAGACGGGACAGGGAAAGGAACGGGGATGTTCCGCTCCCGTTCCTTCCTTCCATTTTTCTTTCTTTCTTTTGTGTTGTTATTATTATTATTATTATTATTATTATTATTATTATTATTATTATCATTATTGTAATTGCACTGACACTTCGTTGCTGAAAATGTACTAAGTTTTGATTCGTTCTTGGTCACATTGCAGCGAACTTCTTTTGTTGTTGAGGCATTTCCTTGTTAAACAAACCCTTTAATCTTAAGGTATTCCATGTGAGAGTTAATAAAGTGTTCATATTTATGTTTGTGTTGTTCTTTGTCTTCCTTCCCCCAGGTACATAGTTACCTACGAGCCACTGGGGCAACAAAAGGGATAGCAGTGGTACACTAACTTTGCGATTGACAAGTATGGGCCCCCACCGCAAGGGGGTGGAAGTGGGAATAGTCAGTAATGCTACCAGCTGCTTCGGGCTATAGCAACCAGAGCCAATCGCCTGGCCCGAAAACCCATCTCTCACCCTCCTAGCTCTCGTTAAAAACCATCTTTAACCTTTTCACTCCCAGAGTAAGTTAGGGCAGACATTTAAGGATTCCATTTAAGTCTGTGGATGAAATCCTATGGTGTGACCATTCAAATGGAACCCATGTCAGCAGTACTTTCACATGGTACTATTTATATTTTTAAAAGTATTTTACAAAACGACATTTGGGATTTGTCTTGAATTTTGATTATAGGCATTCTTGGGAGTAAAAGGGTTAATTACCCTCCTTCCCCGCATAACAAGAAAACAATAGGAAAGAAAGAAATAGGGACAAAGGGAAGAAAAAGCAAGAAATGAAGAAACGAGGGAAGAGGAATGGGAAACGCATGTAATCCTGTGCAGTGAACCTACATCGCCTTTGATACGTGATCCGACCCCTCTGATCTTCGGTCTTTACACACTGAATATTCAATAAACTTGTTTAATGTAAGGCTGATCAAACAGCTGTAAATATCTTCTTTAATTTCGCTCAATATTTTGACTAGACAAAGCTAACCTTCATCAGGGGCTAGGAAAACTAAGTGATGAAGGACACTGTCTAGCCCGAAATGTTGCGCTGTTTTAATATCAGCCTTGCATTACAAAAAGAAAGATCCGGCTACAAATTGTGCCTTCAAGTGGTCTTTGCTGAACAGAAGTCTTTGGAACAGAAGTCTTTGGAAGTGAATATTCAGTTGCTTGAGGTGGTTTTAAAGGACAGTCACTCATTAAACTGATTTTATTTATAGAAATGGACTTTGGCCCGTCGAATTAATTTGCACGAAAAAATATTCCATGCGTGACATGACAAACAAAAGATCTAAACCAGAAAACTGACGGACGGCATGTTCCCGCCACTCGAGATGCCGCGAATCACGAATAAGCCAATCAGCAAAGGTGTTATATTGTCCGACCTATCAGAGTGCGGGTTATATTACGAGGCAAAGAAGTGCAAGATACCGAAGAACGAAATTTCTGCAGTGTTGTTTTGTGCATTGAGGGTTGTTTTCAACAGAGGTAAGTTGAACGGTTTTGCCTCACAGATTTTTCTAGCATAATTGCTTTATGATAGTTAACCTTGAAATGTTTAGAAACAGATAAATCAACGAACTCCGTTTCTACTGCATTCGATAAAATTAAATTTCTTGTTCACATGTAGCTGTTATGAAGTTTTTAAATCATAAGCTGTCAAAATTCAAATTTCCGACAGTTTACTTGAATCATTCGTAAGTCCTAGAGTTTTATTGCAGTGTATTTCCTACCGTTCAAAAACACACCTTTCACCTTTAAGATTTATAATTTAATTTTAGCATAATTCTCATTGAGAAATGTTTTCAAAGTAAACAGCCTTGTTTGCACTAATCTAACTTAAAATTTGCTCAACGTTCTTTTGTTGAAAATCGCCCAGGAGCTGTTGTTGAAAGAAGTGCTTTTTACCGAGCTGTTGCTAAATGAAATAGAGATTTAATCATAAAGCAAGCCTTTGTCTAACTTAAGCATTTATTCGATAAAGATATTTGCTTAATATTGAATTGGAAAACAATGTTGCTGTTAGATTCCTTCTCAGTGAGGTTTTCTTGTTGCATGAATAAGTTGTGACTGCTCAGGGGAAAAATAAGTTTGGTGCTTTTAATACTAGTTTTGCTGGGGTGAAAACTTTCTTCTTGCCTTAAGGTAACTGTTATTAACGACTACTTAATTCAGCAAATTAAACAATCTCATGTAAAATTGCTAATAACAGTGCTCGCTGGATTTAATATGTGTTCAGAAAGTGACAAAAATTGTTTGAAAATGTGAAAAAATGTTTAAATCACTCAACTGAGTAGTCGCTAAATCTTCAAGAGAAAAAAATCACTTAGTTAAGTACTCACTAATAATGGTTACCTTAAGAAATGAACTTTTCCAAATCAGTTTAATGACTCTTAGTCCATGTAAATTTTCAGGTGAAATATCACATAAAAAAGGGTGGTGGTATTTCTCCCTTCTGAATGTTTTCAAAACAATCATAAAACAAAAAATTAAAAAAATCCTTTTATTTACAAACATATTTACATGTACACATATATACAACTTCATCTTCTCTGGCCTCTAATTTAAGCCTAGGACCCTTTTCTTTACCACTGTAATATATTTTTAGGAAATAACTAATTTTATCAACATCTACTCCTATCAATAATTATTTTATTGTGTAATTTATTATGGTACACACTGCAAACTCAAAATTAAATAAAGTATAAGGGGTCGGCCTCCTTAATTAAGTTTAATTTCAACCCTTCCAGTCTACTCCAAAAACTGAAGATAGCGCTAAAATAATGTTACTTTTGCATTTCACTACGGCACTTTATAAAATGCCACCAAACTTAGCTAGATTTCAAACATTTCGGAAAAGTTTCAAACAAATTAATTCCATACAGTCCATAACAAATGAAGTAAAGCAAAGTACAATTTTTTGAAGAAAATATGTTGAAAATCTAATCATTTTGTAAGGTATTTTTTCTTTATTTTCTCATTCAAAATAAATTCCAAAACAAATTTTTCATTGCCTCTAATGATTCAGTGATATCCATAGGATACAGATTGGCAACACTCTGTAGCCAGTTCACTCTTTTCAGCCAAGCTGGGTGTTATGTTTGAGTGATAAAAGGATGTTAAAGTATTGCATAAAAAATTGGTTTGCATAAATAACCCTCTCACTCTCATATACAGAGATAGATTATTAAAAGAAACACATAACCTTTAGTCATGTAGTTCTATGGATAAAATCATCAAGTGTAACCATTTAAATTAAAGCTGTTCAAAAGCTCTTTCCTTTGGTACTGCAGTGCAAATGAATTTCTCTATTATTTTAGTTTATTTAGTGTTGAGCTTAAGCACTCTCAGAGGTTAAAAGGGTTGATATATGCATTTATAAACAAATGACAAAAATTGATTTTCCAATATTTTACTGACTCAAAGAAAATTATTTGTATGGTATACAAAAATCACTTTTCAGAATGCCCACATAATTTAGCATGGCATTATTATCTAACAAATTCTCTATGACTAGTTATTGTCTCTAAGAATTTGGAAAATTAAAATTCTTACAGTAATATTGCTGTGCCAATGTTGAGTTGTTTAGGTTACACACAGCACTTAAATTAAGGAATTGTTCGAATGGTCTTCCACTAGATAATTTACTATGTCGGCTGAAACCACAACAATATTGTACCAAATGTAAATAGAAGCCAACTGGTTAAAATAATAATTCACTGATTTCTTTTTGCTTTTTTTCTAAACAACTGAGTAAACTCAGTACCAATGTTATAGTCACCATGGCAGTAACACGCTTTCTCCTACTACCTGATAGAGACATTTAAGTCTTTCTTACAAGAAGTTGTCTATGGCACAACATTTAGATACCTGCACACAAAAGTGAGTTTTGGAATCGCAAATTGGTTTTTGACTTCTGACTACCAGAATTTGGTAGCAGTCAACTCTCCCACACTTATTTTTCACTAATATACTGAGATACATGCAAAAGACTTCACATTCACGTGTGATTTGTGAACTTACTATATTGCACCTCATACATGATCTGACAAAACAGGCACTAGGTTTTCAGTGAATTGAGAAGCTAACCCACCTTTGGGTCACACAATGGGCTGTCCAGTCAATCTGTCTGTTACAGCCAAAAGCAATATATTGCCTTCTATAACTGTTCACTTTCCTCGGAAATCTCAAAAGTGAGCAACAATTTCAGATAGCATCTGAGAGTAATTCTGCTCAACGTTCAAGGAAGGCAGTTGAACTGACTTGTCGCCATCTTTAACTGCTACACAGGACAGTGATGTGTTAGCCCCTGTAGTCTGCTTGTTCTCCAGGGAAAGCTGTGGAAACAACTTTTCCGCAAGGCTAGTCATCATGCATGGGTCTTCCTCCAGTTTGGGCAATGATGAAAAGGTTAAATCTGACTGAGCTCGTCTTGGTCTAAAAGATAAAGACAAATTATTTGAGATCAGTAACTTCTGACAAATCAAAAAACAGTTGAGATTGTAGTAGCTTTGCACTTCACTTCAGTTCCAATTCATGCCTTGTAATAACTTCTTTGAATTATCCTATAAATTGACCTCCTTCTCTATTTTTTTGGTAAATTTTATTATATGTGATTATGTACTTTTAGTGGTCTAGACAAGGTGTTTTATTTTAACCTTCTAATTTCATGAGGTGATTTTAGCAGTCCAGGTGGTACTTGGATTCTTATCCTAACCCTATTGTCCATTAGTAGTTCGTCATATAATTATAAAAATTATGAGGAATTTAAGCTATATAATAACACCATGGGTAGGTGGCCCATCTTTGTGACGATAAATTTAATATTTATTATAACCATTCCATTCCCTCTATGAATATCTTTTCTTCCCAGATTAAATAAATTAATGCTAATTTGATGTCTTTATGTGATATATTATTTGGAAGGTTTTGATCAGTGTATTCCAAAGCTGGATGATTTTGTCAGAAAAACATAATTATGTCATAATTATGCCCCTGAAAAGGGCTATAGCATATTTGTAACTTTGTTCTAAAATACGGCTAAGACCACACACGTATTAGAAATTAGTGGGTAGGGGTGGTCAACCGTATAATAATATTTACAGTAAGAGACACAATTTTCTTCTTTGAAAACTGCTTTTTGTGTGAGTATGGCAAAACTGCATAGAATTGTTCAAAATATTAGCCAAATCAGGATGTTGTGTACTAACAGCATGCCACTGCCAGGAGTAAGTGTTGAGTAAGGATTTATCAGCTTTGTTAATGTGCTGATAAATATTCACTTAATTAACTCCCTTCAATGCTTTCATGCCTTTTTAGGACACGAGTGCCTGAAAAATGTGTTTCCTGCGGCAAATACCAACTTTACTACAACAACACCACATTCAAAGTGTGGTCTGATATCAGCTTCATAAATTATACACGTGTATCAGCAGAGCTGTGCTCTGAGGAAAATTCTAGGGAGCCCAATGCTCTGAACCTGTGAAATCCAGGGTGCCCAACATATGATTTTTAAGCAAAAACTAGGATTTCCTAGATGCCCAAGAGCAAAAGTAAGATGCCAGAGGCCCCAGGGCTCTGCTAGAGCACAGCCCTGGTATGTCTATAAATAAACACTGTCTCCAATGCCTGAGTGGGTGCAGTTAATATTTTTAAGTAGCACAATATTTGGTTGAGTAATTACATATGCCTCAAGTCAATGTTATCCTAACACGAATCTTTGAAGGTTTTCATTGTTCATTAAAAAGTTATTAAAATAGTATTATTGCATGTTAAACATGTTGAGTGCAATGCAGTAAAATGCAAGTCATCCTACAAAAGACCTAGCTCTTAAGCACTAGCCCACCTAAACTAAACAAGATCACATTTGTTTTCTGACTGCAACAGTTGGGAAAAATCAGTATAAATTTGTAACTTTGTGCTAGTACCTCAGTGTGTAATAATGGCTTATCAAAGACAACAATTTTAGAATATTCTTTGTTTTGTTCCAACAGCTCTCAATGGTAAATATCTATTCAAGCTGCATGACATACTACATCTGTGCTGCAGGTAACGTCCATGAAGGCATAGGTAGAATAATATTATTTTGGTGTTTGGTCAAAGCCCTTGTTTCTCATAATTAAGTTCAAACCCAATAGCGTTCTCGTACTGCCACCTCCAATATGGATAGGTAAAATTAAAGACACAAAGCCAGAGTTTGACACAGGGAACCCACACAACCACAGCTTAACCTGGTTTGTTTAGAACCATGCTTAACATGGGATATCACTGTTTGAAGGAGCCAGTCAAATTGCATTCATACAGTGTACAAACATGTTTTTAGCAAACTCAATTATGAAATGAGGGTGTGCAGGTATAAAACGTGTGAAAATTCACCCAGAAAATATGTTTTCAACTTCCTCTAATGTGCCACATGACCTAAAGAGGCCTAAGTAAAATACATGAGATCGCTATCAACTCAGGCTTTATTGTCCTTCAGTGGGCATCCGTTAGTTAAGTGACCTTTACCTTGAAACCTAAACCTCATGAGAATGCTGGCATACTTAAAAGTCTTAATTTTGCATAACATGTTTTCATACAAACAAATAGTTTTCTAGTCTTGTTCTTATGTAAAATGCTGTAGGCAAGTTTTGCAAAACTGTGTATGCATACACGATTATTAAGATTATTTCAGACAAACTTATTGTGTAGAGAATATTTCTGTCTATCAGCTTAGTGTGTTACTGTGAGTCAGGAATTTAGGAAGCACACTGTTTTTCACTCAGGCTTGCTGAGTGGTCAATTGTACACCTATACTGTAATCAGATTACTTCAGATTTTTAATGCTTTTCCTGTTAATAACAATGCTGATAGGAAGACTGCAAGGTACCTTAAGCTGTAAATTGAACTTGGCACAGTGACCAGAGAAAAAAGGATTGTGAGGGCTTACCTTCCTCTTCTGATCACAAACTTCTTTGTCTTATCCTCCTCTACAGTCTCAAATAGTTTTGTTAAAAGTTGTTCTGGTGGAGAGGAAATGACCAGCTTAGGCTCCTTTGGAGGTCGTGGTAGATGCTTTTCCTCCGGTGGTGTTACAGGTCTTACGTTGCTCACATCATAACTTGTGTTGTTGGCATTGTGGAATAATGGTGGTAAAGATTCCAAAGTCCCTTCTGTGCTCATTGAGCTATTCTGGATGTTCTTTGGCTCTTGCCAGAAAGACTGTGGCAGGGCTCTCATTCTCATAGGAAGAGGACCTATCATATACAACAAAAACGTTAAGCCTTGTGCTTCGATCTATTAGATTGAGTCTTTCTTGGCTCTTGCCAGAAGGACTGAAGTTTGGCTTATTATTATTATGTAGGGCCCTCTTCATCATCAGAAGAGGTCCTACCATATATTAAATGAACCGAGCTTTGTACTCCAGTTACATTAAGTTCTGCTCTTGAGTTAAACACCCTTTTAGTTACCTAAAAGCTTTGTTCACGTATAAGTAAGATCTTGCAATGGATACATGTATATTGAACTGACCAATAATCCAAAGTACCTTCTTTCCTTTGGAAATATAGGTTATGTTTGGACTTGGAGCGCATGCTCATGCAGGCAGAGAAATAAACTTATTTTCGATTCTTCTGAAAGTGTACCTTGTATAGCCTTGAAGCAGTACTGAAGGTGTCTCAAAAGAGTCACTCACTGATATATATAAACAAACTAAAATGGTAATTTTGTTTTGTTGGATGTTGATTAAAACTATAGCTACAAATTGCTGCAGTTCTGGTTGCTTCCATAAATGATATCTTAAAACTCCTTAAAAGTACTTGTATGAAGTACAAAACATGAGCTCCACTATCACCAAGTCATATTGAACAGTTGCCTTAAGTTGTTCTATTTTTGATTTGTCCATTAGTTTCCTAATTTGGATGAAAAATCAAATATCTGTTGTACTCCAGAAGAATAATGCTGAACATGCACTGCCTCTTTACTTTCCATATCATGCTAAATAACCTTACTCCAATGCTGTTTTCTCCAGTTGTATTCTATTTTCTATCTATCATCTATCTATCTAATCCCAGTACATTAATTTACTTTGCCACAGACATCAGGAGATAATTAGCACGTTCACATCTGTTAAACTGCAGTTATCGTTTCAGTATGCATGCATGTAGACAGGTCATATCATAAGATATAACATATTAACACTACAACAAATCTAGCCAGACAGTCTGGCTAAGTCCTCTCCTATCGATCAGGCCACACCTAACATCCATTAACCAAACGTTTTTGTTACCTAGAAATACAACTTCACCACAGATTTATCAAGTGTTAGACTAGGAATTGCAAAAAATTAAACCTTAAAAACACATGTAAACAGTTATTTGAAAAATAGATCAGGGAGATTGTGAGGCTTGTGTTAATTTTGAGCTCTAGTGCTGTGACCTTACTTGTTATTAGCTGCAATTCTTTGTCGACCACAATACAAGATCAAAATTGATCAACCCGACATTAGCATTTAATCTTAACTTTTGATCTCTTAACCATTTATGCCAACCACAGGTCGAAGTACTAGCTCGTTCTTTAAGCTAATATCAGAAAAGTAGCACTTTATTAGGGAAAAATAATTTCTCTCAAGTGTCATCTTAACAGCAGAGAACAATGAATTGTTTCTCTATTTAGCAGTACACAATATGTACCAGTTTCTGTGGGCTTGAGCTCAATGTACAATTCTTTTCTGGTATTGTAATAGCACCCCACTTAAATATTTCTTATGAACAGCTGGAACAACGAAGGTATGAATAAAAACATATTTGAGAGGTTAATAATAACTGAAACAAAAGTTGGTTTATGTATCATTAAAATAAAGCATTCCAAGTTTAGAAAAATCTTCAAAAACAACAATATTAAGCTTTGGAGTTAATCATTTGGGATTTTAATCTCAAGGTTGGGCATTAGTCACACAAATTGCCCTTGGTTAAAAGTTCTCCTGAACATTAGTCAGACTTCCAGCTTAAAATTGTTTGCGTAGAAAATCTTGGCTGAAAATAATGTCCGAAAACTAAGCTAAAGATATTTGTAGGCTGCTTGATGTTAATGAGGTTTAGGTTGACTTACTCTCCTTTCATGGTACGAATCATTTATCATACGTATGGACTGAATTTACCTGCTTCATTTTAATGAAAAATAAGATCTACAGTAATCATGCATACAACTCTCTTTTACTGCAAACAAGCAAGTCCTTCACTGTTCCCTCATTCTTTCCATGCATGCAGCTTTGCATGCAACTATTGAAAATGTTATTGAACTCTGAAAGATAAACATGCTAAACAGTGACCTAGAGCTGTCACAAATCGCCTTTTCATACTTGTAAACCTTTGTCAGTCTGCACCGGAAGATTAAAATAAAACAAATCGTGTCTAGCGGGGAGTAATATCTTAAACAGGTAATGATGGCCTCTCAGACCTGTTGGTCTAATAAATCAATAGTGAGAAGGTTTAAGTTATTTAGATAACTTTTTGACCATTGACATTAAATTCTCTGGCGAAAAATCATGTCTTGTTCCACGATTTTCCACAAGTAAAAAGTGGAAATAAATCAAGGACTGTGTCGTAATATTCCAACTGTCGTTGCAAATATTAATTCATGACATTGTCTAGCTTAAATCATTGTAAATGTTCTTTATGCCACACTCTCTCCGATTTCTTAATTTCACAATATAGGCAAAATCTTTAAAGCTCCGTCGATATTATAACAAAGGCAGCCGTTTCATGAATTTAAGAATACAGGGTATATCGCTCTGCATTGATATAGTGATATTACGTGTTCATTTATGCATCGTTAACTTGAAAAGAAAGTGGATCTACACCTTTTGTTTCGCGATGATACAAACTTAACAATTGCGTCGCCTCGCTGACAAACAGATTACTTCAGCTCTTTAGGTCCTTTTTCTTCACGTTAAGCGTGTTAGTTGTGATTGTATTGTATTTGATGTTTTGAAATTGTCCTTCATGACCCAACGAAGTGCATTGATATCACCAAATTGCAAAGTGGGCTATTCGTAATGTTTAAAAACCTGGGGGGCTACATTTGTCGTGATTGTGTAGCGATTTGCATGACAAGCGAATGTCTGTTTCAGTCACGAGATATATTCTAACACTTCTTCGACAAGCTGAAAACTGATTTAGCACGTTCAGTGCATGAATCCTTGAAAGAAAGGCAGGAATTAAATTATCGAGGATATTGCTTTGAGTACAAACGGTCCTTACGCGCAAGATCCGTTAGTATGCATATTACTTTAGTGTGCGTATTACTTTATTGCAAACGCTTTAAACATCGAAGGCTTGATCTAGAGATTGAAAATAACTTGAAAGGCGGTTCATTCTTATGTATATAGGATAGACACCGCTAATAACTCGACGCCGTGTTAAGACCGTGGCTCTAGGGTCAGTCCGTCGGTTAGCGTACTAACCGGCACAACACATCATGCACCCGACGACCCTCTGTGGAAGTGAAATGTTTATATAAAACAAAGAGCCGCAAGTAAATACGACCACAATATATAAAGCGATTTTCAAGAAAAATATGTTTGTTAAGTAAACGAACAACGAAGCGCAGTTCGTGTTTAGATTTGCATTCTTGTGTTTCGAAACTTTGGTAGCCGTGAGGCCATTGTGAGTTAACTCTAATAGACTTCTGCTACCGCAAGGGCAGCTACTTGCACTCCATTAATAACAATTCCCAAAGCGAGAGCACGCAATGCATCAAGTCACGTTTACAAGGACCTGTTTGATTGGTAAACTTGTCACAAGCCAACATCTCGTACTGCATATGAAGCCGTGAATACAGTCTGTCACCGGGAAAAGAGGTTAACCTTAACTGAAAATAAACGAGATGTGATAAAACTGCCTCGCCGAGGGTTGCTATGTGTCGTGATAGTGTAGCGAGCATGGTCAAATTCGTTTATAGCCTTGTTAGAGACAGATTATCACACCCCAACCACAAAATATCGCCCGCGAATCGATTATAATAGAATGAATTGTGATTTAAGTTGAATCTTGGTCGAAAGACCGCAACCTACCTATCGTAGATGTTGTTGAAGTGTTAAATAATTCGAGCGTAGCCAGTTGTGGGCACGACACTGAATTGTGATTGCGGAGACATGCATCATTGTAAAACCAACTTACCTCGCTTCGGTTTTAACCGGGCTTCAAGTCTGTTGAAGTCCGGTGACGTTTCCCTTCGCTTGAGAGTTAGATTCCCAGCTTGGGAAAGCAATAGTCTTTGTTTGCGGCCTCTTTTCGATAATTCCTTAGCCCCACTTTCTCTGATCGGCGCTAATGGCTGGACCCTGTTTAGCGACAGGCTCTTGCCTGTAATAACTAATGGAGGCGGCGATTGAGGTGATGAAGGCCCACAAGGGCTTGGAGGAGTTCTCCAGCTCAAACTATCCTTGTGTGGTGCTCTTCTCTTCAGCGGATCCATCCTACAGGGAACTGCAAAGTCACTTCACTACAACAATTATGGCTGCTCGATGCCTTCCGGTTAGAATACTGCAGATCGATAAGTGGCGGTGTTAGGTTTCGGGTTCAATTTAGTGCCGAGTGTTTTGCTCCTTCGAGAAAATCCTTTCCGTAAAAGAACTAGCTACATGCCAGTTTATTCCCATTTCATAGCTAGCATTTGAAAAACACCCTCACGAAGCGTACACGTCAAAAAAGATTCCCGCTCGAACTCAGTCATCACAGCACTTAGCGCTGGTAACCATGTGTTTTCGCGCGTTACTAATAAACTGTGTGGGTTTGGACGTCGGATGTGATTGGTCGATATTTACGTCACCTTACCGTCCTGTCATTGGCTTGCTTCACGTGTTATGGACTTTTGTTTCCATTGTTGTCTATTGTTCGCAGGGATTCGGCTCGAAATTTCCGACAGATTCCACGAGGAATTTGCATACAGTTATACTGAGGTCACGGCTATGATTAGAAACTTCATCAGCCGTTCTCTGTAAGTAATTTGTGCTGCAGAAAAACAAAACTTTCGATGTCTACGAAGTGCAAACAGAATACATTCACAACGACATCAACACCTGGTATGAGAAGGCGATGTGCTGAGTGCTTTATCAAAATAAATATTCGACTCGTCTGCTTTTAAGTTGGATAATATAAATCCACAGAGGACAGTTTTATTTATGTTTGTGCCTTGTAACGAAAACCACAAACTGACCGTTCATCAAAATTTATCAGGAAATTTCTACTAAAGATACAGGAAAATTGTACAAAAGATACCAAAAACAGATAGTCTAAATGCTGGGGTGGATCGCTGCGATATTACATTGTAACACGATTGCTTTTAAATTTAAATGTACTTTCCTTCTTATCAGAGAATATCACAATGAAAACAGAATCGAAGATACCAATTACGGTCAAATTGAAAAAACGTACACCGCACCCTCTCTCGGCTACCTGGAGACCCAGATAAACAAATTGAGACGGGAACATGTTCCCGGAACAGGGCGCAATATCTCAAGTACGTGCTAAAAGATCAGAATAACACCTTTTGGCGATACACCAGTACAACTTGAGCCTTTTTACGTCAATGTTGTGATGTGGACGCAGACAGGCCGTGTCTTCTGCTTCAGTGAATTTTCCGCATCCAGCTAGAGACTCGCCGAGTGAAAAACTTAGGCGACTGTTATTGAAACTGATTAATTTGTGTAATGGAGCCAGAATACTGAAAATAGCCGCACATTCTTCTCGTGCGTAATCACGTTATACGGATAGTGGGCGTGCTTCTTTACTACGTTTTCAGGGGGGTTTGGGGTCAGGGGCGTATTCGTTGCATGCAGAAACTGTGGAACTTTTCGCTTGAACTGCTACAAAAGGGCAGATAATAAAAAAAAAGGTGCTTTTAGTTCTATACAAAAAGTTAGAATCTACGTTTGCGTTCAGCTCTTTTTCTTTTCTTTTCATCAAATTTATTCTTTTAGGTGAAATTCAAAATTCCATTAAAAACAACGACAACAACTTTATTTAGCATTTTCATTTGCATAGACGGCTTTGTCAAGAAAAACGCGGCAACAACAACTGAGCGACAAAAAACGTATAGGTGAGGAGAAATATGGAAAATATATCACTAAGATACAATGAGATGAACTAAAATAAAGACTATTCAACTTAAAAAAATGATAAGTTCTGTTTTTCATGCAGTTTTTGAATATCAGTTTTTTAGCTTTATTAATTTGTTGTTGCGTTATTCCCAAGATTGGTTTGCCTCTATTTGGCGCTGACTGTAACACTTGGTTTAACGGGTTGTAAAATCATTTCTGTCAGCCTTGTCCGCTGTCGAATGCTAATTTAGATTGGTAACGAACATTTTCTTGCACAATCGAACCTCTCGCCTTACGTAAATCGGCATCTCCATCATAGGGACATCCCTCTGTTACCCCTAGTTCGCTTGGTACGAAAGGACCGAAAGAGACCTAAAATTCATATAAACTCCACCTCTGTAATCTGTAATATGGACACTCTTTCCTGTCCCTTCAGTGTCCTTATTAAGGAGCTTCGATTGTAGTTTGTTTGTATTTACACCCCAGACATGGTCCAACTGGCAGGAAGAGGACCTTGTACGTCCCTTCCCCTCCGGACACAAAGCCTTAAAACGAGACGGAAACCACCCTAACCGTTGACGAACCGTCTATTGCTGGCGTCACGTCCGTTTTACCGCACGACAACCCAGGACTGAAATAACCGAAGAATTCATGCTAATCACGGAAACGCAGACTGCAAACAACTAAATGCGATAAATGCTGATAAGTAGCCATATTTTTGGAGAGAACATTATTTGAATAGTTGTTTTAACCAAGTTAGCGTGTGCCAGCGTGATGTCTGTGAGTGTTCAGTGTATGATACTTAGGATTACCTCGTTTACTGAGTTTTTGTTCTCGTGCCCAGAATTTTTTCTTCATTGATAATTGTTATTTATTTACATAAATAGAATAATTGAAGCGAAAACGGACAGGGTGTAGTTTGGTTAGTAAATACATTGCCTGTTCACTCTCCAGTGTCTGTGGGACTAACCCTCTACGCATATGTTGGTTTTCTTTCAACATATGGTCATTAAAAAAAAACTTTATCAGGTTTTATTATGTAACTTGGCCACAAAATATCGGTGATTCAAAACGAACCTTAACAGGATTTACAAAACACTTAGGCCGACAAGGTTATGCCGACTCAATTTTGGAATAGAAAATCAAACCTCACCGTATGTCGCCACCACTGTATGTCATGAATTAACCATGTAGTATAACACAGGGAAAAGGAACAGATTTTTTTTCTGGTGAAACCTAATCTTTTTTATCATTTACTGTACCTTCGAGCGTGAAGAACGTAATTAAAACCGCAAAACAATTGTTCTTGAGATGTAAATGTGTTTTTGCGGTGTGTATTGTTCGTCCTTTAGTTCCTTGGCGCCATTTTTTCTTCCGCTCCAGTCGACTCAATGCCGCTTTTTCTGTGGGAAAGCCGCCACCCACCTTTTATACTTTTCCTTAGAAAGAACTGTGCAGATGTAATTTGTAGATTCGACACCATCAAGTGCTCTATGGAACTATGTTGAACTTTATTGTTTTTGTCATTAGTTTTCTCTAGGAAAGCCACCACCCAATTACAGTGAGCACTTCGCCGCTTTCCAGTTCCACTCTTTCTCAAAAGAAAGAGCTGTTGTTTGGGGGCTATTCGACGGCCTGAAAATTTTACAACGGCCCGCTCCATATGGAGCCTACAGGCTAGCGAAGCAACCCCGCATTATAAGTAGTGCTCAGAAGCTTTCATTTAAGTGCTCATGTGTTTAACAATTTTCACCGAAGTGGAGGTCAATAGTGGTGGATATTTGGCGAGGTAAATAATGATCTACCACTCTTCACCGACACTGAGGTGAATAATTGTTTTAGTTTATACCAAACCAGTGGATAGCTAGCAACACATAGTTCCTTTTTTTTCTGAGAAATGAGGGAAAAATTACGCGCGAAATCAGAAAAATGAGGTGAATAGCAGATACTTTCCCGAGTTTGAGTAGCCAATCAGAAGGCGCGAAAAACATGTACACTATCCACTGGTTTGGCGATATACTAAAAGGGTTTATCCACGGTCTCAAACTTTATAAAAAGAATTTCGTGAAATTCTGACGTCAGAGTGCTTCTGTTGCCATTATTATTTCCGCCTTTGACGCAAATTTCTGATTTTCCCGACAGGGTCATCGATGCTTCCTTATTTTAACAAAGTAAATGGGAAGAACAGGTGGACACACCTTGCACGATCAAGTGGCTACTTCCTCTTTTCTTCGACGCATCCTCTGATGCCCCTTTTTTTGTATTAATTTTTTGTTTATTATTGTTATTTATTTATTTTTTACTTTCTTTCATTGCTCGCTCCCATGTAATGCTTCGAAAGTTGCAATAAAAGGAATGGGTCACTTTGCCTTGGATAGAGAGGTGAACGACTAAGTGGGCCTGTGATTGTTTAAAGTATCCCCCACGAAACGCACCTATTTGATCAGCTCGCACTAAGTTTAATTTGGAGTTAGCAGGAAGAACAGGCAAACTTAAACTAACAGGCGAGATTTTGACGTGTCGAGTAGGAGGAACTAATTAACGTATGTTCATTACTGAGACACAGCATCAAACGATATTATCTGAAAGCGTTTCTTGCTTTCGTACAATTGAGGTCACGAATGTATCTCCTCTGACGAAGAATTTTTTTAAACCTTGTCGACGCAAAGTTAATAATTTCTATGCTAAATGGTCACCATGCTCGTTTACGAGAAGATGACCACTCATTTCTTCTGACAGCTCTGCGTCAAAGAAAACCCATCACCAAGTTCTGAACGTGCACGCGATAATGGCGCAAAAACAAATTACGCGCACTAAGGGGCGCAGTGCAATTCAGTGGAACCACCTTAACAGTTAAGGTGTTGCAGTTGGCATTAAAACAAAATTTCATTGTGTATTTTGATGGGAATAGTAAATTTGTATGCTGTAGCACGAGTTTTGATGTTTTATTTCGTTGGAATGCGCTAACTCCACATACACTTGACAGTCTTGCCGGCTTGTCCCGGCAGCAGCCCAGTCACGAAGCTTAGTTATGACCCAGGAATGTTTGTCTAGTCTACGACGCTCACGAATCCGATTTTCAATGAGTTAAATGTTAATAAAAACTGGCTAAGTCACGCTATCGTTTTATTGTGCAGATGATCTGGAAATTTGATGTTGACAGTCGAATATTTATTTAGTATGGCTAAACGCACAGCCACGCAACGAACACAGATGATTTCTCCAAAGCGTTTACTGACCACTCTTCACATAAATTTCCTTGGCCCTCAAAGAAGCAAGTTCAGCTCAGAATAGTCCGTCAGTCCCGTCCAGCTCTACCCATCAACAACAACATAAACTTAACATCAGCCATCGGTGATCATTTTTGTTTCCTGGCTTTTATGCAATTTTATACCGTGATTTTGAGGCCTCAATTTGCAGTTGGCAAAATACTGAGGGTTTGAAGGGGAGAGGTGAGACTCCCTAAACACCCTACCCTAGCTCAAAGAGTCAAAGAGGATATTTGAATTTTTTTGAATTCCCTGTTTCATATCAAACCTCTCAAATACTTCCTCGTTTTTAGACAAACCGGCAAAAAAAAACCTGTCCCTTATTTCCGACCCACGGGGAAAACATACCCCCCCCCCCCCTCAGACCAAAATAGCTCAAGACCCATTCTCGTTTTATTTGGACCGCACATACCTTGTATATAGTTTATACAAAGGAGTCCCGGGGTACGTCCCCCGGGCTGAGGGAGGAGGGGGGGGCTACTGAATGAACTAAAATAGCATGTCCTGCGTGCAGACGTCAGACGTTTTATCGGGCAAAGTCTGCGGCACGCAGTCGTCTAATGTACTTCATGGCACGATTCCTTTGATCCGTACAGGTCAAGTTGATGGTTTTGTCTCTAAACACGAATTCCAACATGCCATTTTACCCTGTGTTTAAAATAAGCCACTTGAACAATTGCCGATCATGAAATCACGTTAACAGTTTAACTTTCTTCAACAGCGATGAAGCATTTCATTTGCTGAGAGAGTGGTGTTTTTGGAGGGGACTTCGAAGTTTTTGAGCTGAATTGAGCTGTGAATAATTGTCCGACAAAACCATCCTTATATTCGCAAGTTGTTACATTGAATGTTAGTGCACGCAAAAGAATTTTTGACTTGGAACACCCTTCCTGTAAGGAATGGTTACTGCGTACTTCTTTCACGGTGTTTTTTACGTACACAATTTCATTTAAAGCGCGTACATTTACTTTTTACGTGAAACATGCTAAGACAAAAATTTTCGGTAAAAATATTTCTAGACTGTAAGGTATCTGTGTTGTAATGCTATACCCCTGTTGCCAAGTGCTTAGATGTAAGATGAGTCAAACGCTTTTCATTCCACACATGAATGGCATGCAGATTATAACATTCCAGGGTTTTTATTTTTGTTTTGAAGCACTGCTGGAGGTTGTACGTGAAGGCAATGGGGTTATTTCAAGCCACGGAATTATTTAAAAGAATCAGGGAGATTTACCGCAGCATGAAGTTTTATAGAAAGATATTTTTGTTTGCCAGTTTCGGAGCTGGAGATAACAGACATCTTAAAACCTCAAACATGCGCGCAAGGGTCCTCTCTTGGGCGCGTAAGTAACTGCAATGACAGAATTCTGGATACCGGAAGATCTCAATTTATTAGTATTACTAAGTATTCTAGGCTATAAGAAAGATACTGAGCTGACAGTGATTTTTAGCCACGTTTTCCTGATTGAGCTCTTTTCAGTCTTTTCAGGAATAGTCGAGATGGAACTGCCGATACGTCAGTTGTGTCGTGCATTGTGAGTTGACCTCTATGTACGTAAGCAGGAAAATTTCGAGTATACACGAGAGGAATGGAAAGCCTAAATACTTTTTTCAATTGTCTAGTATCCGGCCTACTTAAGTAAGTAGTTAAACTGACATAAAACGAAAATCTAAGTGACCTCTAAAGTAGTCTTCAGCTTCGCGAATGTCATAGAAACAGTTGATATTTCAGCTGATATTTAACGGTTAATTAAAGGCACTGGAAAGGTATAAAATTTCCCAGTTAACGAGTCGTATTTTCAAGTGATTGAGGAACAGAATAGAGAACTGTCACTTTCACTGAGAAATTTTTAATCCTAAGACATATTTTACTTGCATGGTACGCCATAACTGACAAAGCCTTTTGTGTTTGTGTTGTCTGCAGACTTTTGTCGGCCAAAACATTGATAAGCCAAACTCAATTTCTGAAGTGTGCTTATTGTTTGTTTAACTAATCAGGGGCTCGTGCCGTCTAATAAAAATATTTTTAAATCTCATCAGTCTGCTGGAATCTAAATTATTGGCGGGAAAGAGGGAACGTGGAAAGTCCTATTTGTGCTCCATGTTCCTGAACTACTTAACAAAATTTAAAAAAAACAAAGCCAAGTTGCAAATCGCTTGAAAACGTGCAATGACATGAAACCGCGCCCCGTCCTTATGTGAAGGACTTGCTAACATCACTTTTGCATTTGTAGGGAAGTATGGTTTGAGTCACGGAAAGACATTAACTTTTACTTAAGTATCTAGTGAGACGGCGTGGTACGTCAATTAACGGTTGTCGGATCAAAGCTTAAAGCTTACGCCCACGAAGTTTGTTTTATCTTTCCTTTTCTTCTTTCAGATTTTTTTTCCGTCAGCGAATACATTCCTCAAAATCAGCAATACCTTACTCATACCAAAAGGAAAACACAGAGGCATACCGTTTTCCATCTAAGCCTCTAAGCCGCAACCGCAAGTTTTAGACGGCTTAACATCTACCCATACCATTCAATCGTGTCGTATGTAAAGCTCAATTAATAGCTGTATATTGATTTCAGATCCCAACCGTTCTTGGCCAGTTAGCATTTTTTAGTATATCCTATAATGTTATAATGAATAGAACGGCTGTAATACGTTTTCCACAAGAATTCTGAACCATTCAGTGACGAGACTTGCCCAAAAGGGGGGAACGGGAGAATGGAAAAAATTTAGGTGCTCCGGGCTTATTTTCACAGACCAAAAAAAAGGAGCAGAGCTCGAGACCTTTCAGGTTCAAATTCCAACATTGGCAAATCCTGCTCTGTTTGGAGATCTGTTATCTGAAATCTTATTTAAAGGATTGTTTTGTCGATTATAACTCTTGACTTGGTTCAAGGTGTATTCGTAGATGGCTAGGCCGATATCTCATGTGTGGGCCGTGCAGGTCTGCACGCCCTCAAATCAAATTAGCGTTCATCATTGAGACGCTAACTGGCTTTTAATCGTCGTGGTATTTAACTGTAAACTTCATCCGTCTGTAGTCACCTCTTAGCTGATAAAATCAATCACATCTTCAGCTGAAATTAAGTTAATTTGGGTATCCTCTCTCTTGATATCCCCGGGGGTACTCAATCAAGTTACTTGCGGGAGAGGGGGCTCCGCCCATAGGTTCGAACCCATATCCTTTCCTATGCCAATTCTTTATCGAAATGGTACCCCTTTGTAGCTTTATATAAAATAACAGTTGTACCCTTTTCTTGTACCTGAAAGATATGACAAAAACAGCAGGTAATCTACGCGTTATAAATGCACCCGGGATTTCTTTCTTTCTTTTTTCTTTTATTCACAGGCTTTCAGTCGCTCGAAAGCCCCAAGATTTCATAATTTCTGCCAAACTTTTGCAACCCCTCTTAATTGGCTTCATAGACTTTAATTACTATCGTTTTCACTTTGTAGTGTATCTTAGTGACAGCTCAGAATGCTAAAATAACAATTTATAAATCTTTTGGTATACTCAGGTGAGCATGAAAAAATGCAAAAGAAAAAAAAAACGCTTCCCTTTCTGGCGGAGTGTCCCCAGTATCCCATGGTGGGGAGTTTCCCCCGGTAAGACCATTAGAGCTCGAACCGTGAGTAGATTGTTCAATTCCTTACACATAGCATATTCACTTACAGTAACAAATCATTCAGAGCTCTTATTACTCGTATTTCTTATTTTCGAACGTTTGCGTTCAATCCTAGGCCTTGTGACTTCTTGTGTTTGAGTTTTTGTGGCAGTACAAGCATGCCGAAGAGCGCTTTTGAAATGACCGTCTATAAATGAGATGTCTTCAGATTAGCTTATTTGATTTCGGCTCTGCTCTGTGATCTTAACGGTTTCAACCCATGCCGGGCGGTAAGTAGATTATTTCATGTTTGTGTAGCTTAATCAGTTTAATTCAGTTACAGTCAGTCAGTTACTTGGGAACTCCTTTAACTCCTTGGTTTTCGTTAGAGGAAGTTTTAACAATTAATCCAAATTCGCGACAATGTAGTATTCAGCAATTAAGGTGTCGCGAAAATTTCCCACAAAAAGGGTACACATACCGTAAAATTCCCGAAAAAAGGGCAAATATACCGTAAAATACCGATTGTAAACCCCCTTCCTTTCTCGCCTCTGATAAGCCGCTTTGCTTATTACAGGCTCATCTGCCCGTTAACAAAACAGCAACAAACACAACAACTTTCCGGTTATAACCCTCCCCTCCACTTTTCCTTATTTCCTTAGTGTTAACCTCCTCACAAGACGTTGTGCATTGACATCGAGGGAAGGAATTATAATGCAATTTCAGGCCGCGGGCATGCCCAGCCGCGTTGGTTTTACTTAACGTTCATGGAGTATTTTAGCATTTTGAAAGCCTTAGTGAATGTCCCAAGCAAAGTCTACAAATCAAGAATTAGACCGCTCACAAGTAAAAGTGACGTCCGTACCGTGCTATCAGATCGCGGGCTGCGTAAGGCGTGAATCGCGCGGGACCACACGAAGCCTCGCGAGTACGCACACCATAACGTCACGTGTCTACCATCCCATGATGCTGTTCTCTGTGTTATGGCGGCTGGAGATTTAGCGAAGTGACTGCAATGAGGAATTGTAATCCACAATCATTTCTCTGAAATTGTTCCTTTTTATGGTCAAAAACAGATACCTTTTCACTCATCAAAACATAGCCGTTGAGGAAGAGACATTTTAGACACAATTTGAAGCAATGGCGACGAATATGTACCTGGAACATTATCTTGATAGTAAGTTGCTTGATTTTATGCTTAACTCGTATATCCCGCCAGATTTCATGCTAATTAGCATTTTGAGATTTATATCAGTCAATCCTTAACCGAGAAATTACAATTTCTTTTGAATGATGACGTATTTCGTTACAGTATCAAGAGATGAAATTGCTCTCTTTACTACTATGATGACGAACAATCCTAAAATTGTTGTTGACATGATGTCGACTTCAATTTCACGATATAAAGTCAAACCTCAACAAGCTTTAATATATAACTTACAAATTGTGTGTAGCTAATAGCGAAGTATTGCCAAGAAAAGGAACGGTTTGTCATCAGCAATACCAGACTCGTCAAAGTTTGTGTTATAACACGTTCATGTTGAAATTTCTGTCAAGACCCTCATGCAGTGTCTAAGCAAGTGTAACACCTACAGTTTTAAATGTTTGGAGGGTTTCAGTCCCCTGTAAATCTGTGTTGGCTTAAGTATGGTATTTCTAGTTTTGTCTGTGGTTCATGTATACATAACACTTGGTATTGTTATATGTCACCCAGGTATTGAAAATCTTCCATTTGAACTTCAAAGAAACTTTACTCTCATGAGAGAACTTGATCAGAGAACGCAAGGTAGGCTAAGTCACTTATCTCATAAGTAGGTTGAGTATGTTCGTTCAGGTGAGGGAAGTCCTGAGAAGGACTGTTGATGGTGAGGTTGACTGGCTTTTCACAGTCTATGCGGAAGTCGTCGTCTGCACAGGTTGGTAATTTTGTTCCTTTGAGACTCATACCTGACAGCAGAATGGTTTGAATATGACGTACTCCTGAATAGGCAACATGCATGATTTTCTTTAAATAATTAAAATGGTGATCTGTGGCATTTTATGGTGAAATTTGTTGTTCCTTCACATGGATGAGAATGCCAGAATTGTTCGAAAAATATAGCCTGAATTTCAGCCGTCTCCTCTGGTCGCTCACTCCCGAGAGAGACGTCTGAATCAATGAGCTGCTAATGCCGTCCAGTGACGTCACTGTCCAAAAACCAGACAGCGGTGTTGATTGGCTGATTCTCGATTATTCGCATAAATTATTTCATTAATTATTCAAAGTGCGAGGAATGTTTCCAAAGTGGCGGTTACGGGGAATCCACTTTGTGCGAAGGCTTTTAAAGAAGCAATATCGAATCTTGGGGTTAACTAAGTTATACCCCGAACAGGTAAACGCTCTCTTTCACTTCCCGTCGAGGGAAAATGTTTTCATTAATCTTCCGACCAGCTATGGCAGCTAAATTTTTCAGATTGCGCTTGTTGCGAGTGAACTCTCCAATCGTGTACACAATTTGAAGCACACTGTATCATTGATTGTTATTTCTCCCTTGGTTGCTCTCATGAATGACCAAGTGGTATGTAGAAATCTTGTTTAGTGTAGAAAGCCACGTTTTTGTGAAGGCGGCGAAGAGTTTGAAAGCAAGTGAAGGTAAATTATCTTGAATTGCAGCCGATACGTTTCTCAGAATATTTTTAGCAATTCCTGGAACTGTGCAGTATTATTAAATTCGATGTTTTATCGAGGATTCTTCTATTTTGTTGTATTATTTCGTTGAGTCATTAATCGATTCAGAAAGAAAACACACCATTTTAACGTTGGAACCTTAAAGAACACTCAACCGTCGGTAAAGTGGGATTTGGAAAACTTATAGCGGAGAAATCCTGTTGCGTGTAGGAAGCCACGTTTTTGCGAAGGCGGCGAAGAGTTTGAAAGCAGGTGAAGAAAGCGTTTTGCACGATGAAGCGAGGATTGAACGCGATTCGTTTTTTGAGGTAAAGCAGTTCTTATCTGGGTAAACGCTTTTTTAAGCAAAGCAGGTCTCCTCTGAGTCAAATATTACCTAAAAATAATTGTTGTATTTCGTTCTCCGTTCTTTCATTCATGACGAAGATTTGGGGGAAAAACCTACTCGTCAGGTCTGTGTCACGGATGCGTCAGTGACGTCCGTCACGCGTTTCACCAACGACCAAGATATTTGTGAATAATTGACTTTTGGCCGTTAAACCACTGCATGCGCTCTACCCGCAGCACTTCACTTTCCAGTAGAAGCAAAACAAAAGGTACTTGACCCTTGCCATCGAGCGACAGGCGTGCGTCTATCATCGACTCGAGGGCGGGCAAAAGCTGAATTTTTCGCGGGAACAGAAATAATTCGCATAAATTAACATTGATTCGCCGTGATGTCACTGGACGGCATTAGCGGCTCATTGATTCAGACGTCTCTCTCGGGAGTGAGCGACCAGAGGAGACGGCTGAAATTCAGGCTACTCAAAATATATAATTCTACATTGCTAGCTTTGAGTCGTATCTTAAGTGTCTGTTGGATATTTGTAAGTTGTAGTGTTGATTTTGATTTTTAGACCTTTCAAAAGAAATCAACACAATGTCAGAAGAGTACATGGCTAACGTGAGGAGTATGGATGCAGCCAGCAGAACCTTGCACTTAAAGAAGATTGAAAATGCATTTGTGAAGAGCCGTGAATATGGAGATGATAAAGTTCAGCTTGCCATGCAAACATATGAAATGGTTGGTGACTACTTTACATGTTTTCATAAATGACTAGTGTGCTGTTTAGAGAAAAATTCTTGAGATTTTACGTACACCCAAGCTTCCCATCTTTTTTTGTTGTTGTTGTTGTTGTTTTTGTTTGTTTATGTTTTGGATTGCATAAACAGGTACCTATAAGCTTGAATTTTGAAATGGCTGTTTTCTTCCTCATGAAATGTGTTCTGGCAGAATCAGTGTGAGCAGTGATTTTCCATCTTGTTTTTAAGTTGTTGTAAAGTGTAATTTTATAACCACCAAGCAAAGTGTCATAAAATAGAGTGAACTGAAAATTGGTGACTGAAAGTTCAATTTGGAGTTCACTTATACTGGTCGCAAGCTCAACAAAAAGGCTATTGTGTGCTAAGAATTCAGTCACCTTAAGTTCAAATTTTAAATAAAGGTTTAACAGTAGTAGTGGATTGGCATAAAAAAAAGAGAGAACCTCAAGGTGTCCTTTTTCATTACACAGTTTCATAGAGTGATTTGTTGTATTAATCTATGTATTAAGGTGGCTCCCTATGGTTTCATGGCGCGCGTAGACTGGGCTCGAATCCCCCACGCGGGATTTTTAAAAACACACGAAATCCACTAAGGGGAAAATAAAAATGGCGTCTGTACTATGTTTTCGTCTTGTTGCTATGCGCCGCTCGGTAGTAAATTGGGGAAAAATAGCTTTCTCGTCGACTTGTAGAAATTTAGCCAGTGGAAATGTATTTCAGCGAAAATGTTGTAGCCTGTTGCCGACCAGCGCGGATAACAAACGTCAACAAAATGAGGATAGAGGAAAATTTTGTACGACAATATCAGCATATGGATTAGTATTATCTGGGAGTATTTGCACTGCATTGTGGGGCTCAATTCACGCCGAGTGTGTTGGAGAAGACAGCCCTGGAAAAGAGAATGACGTCCCTTGCTCAAGTGAAAAGAAAGTCCACGACAAAACACCCACGAAGTTGGTCAGTGACGCGCCGGGCCGGTTTTCGTCAGTTCAAAAAATCCAAAAAGATAATAAAAGTCCTTCCCATGAGCTTGCCGAACAGCAGGACCACTGTGAAAAGAAAATTACATTATGAAAGTGACGGTGAAGAGCAAGACCAACTGTGCTTCAAGCGAAAAACAAGAAGTTTGTCGGTAAGAGTTTCTTGGTTTTGTTTACATTTATGCCGGTTTTCACTGACAACACCGCACCCGTCACGCAATATTTGCTCGTGAATTAAAACCATGAGAAAATTTTAATACTCACTGTTTCAGAACCAAGAAAAGGCACACGAGCTCATTCCCTCAGGAACAAGAATTATTGACCTCGATGTATTCCGAGAAGGGCTAAAGAAGTGCTCTAGCTGTTTGAAAGGTATTGGTTTATTTGTGTACAAGTCTTAGGCAGCTTTACTCTAACACGTCACATCTTGGCCACATGAAAAACCTGCCTTTTTAATAACTGTTAACAAGCTCCATCAAAGGAAAGGAACAGAGAAAAAGGAAAATAGAACAAGATAAACATAACTAAATGCCAAGGATTTAATGGAATAATGATAATGAACGTTATTTTGACTAGGTGAACAGAATCAGTGAAAACTGCTGCAGTCTTGTGGCCATGAATAAAACATTGAGCAAGTTTGTTACATGAAAAAAAAAGGCAGCAAAGAAATATCTTGCATACCTCCTTATAGTCTTTATTGTTTTCTACTTTTCTACAGTCTAGTGAACTTATTTTTCCTTGGACACCCTGAGTCTCAATGAAAAATATTTTTCAAGCACCCTTACCAAAATAACTACTCAAAAAAAAAAAAAAACAGACAAGCAAACAAAACAAAAGAAAACAAAAACTGAGAAGTGGTGTAAAAAGCCATTTCAAACGAGTCCATTTATTATGCTAGCATTTTAAAATTCTACATACCAGTCAATCACTTCAGCAATAAATTTATTGATCATGCAGCTTTTAGGTATTTTTTCCTCAAAGGAATGTATTATTAGGCCTTTGAACAAAACAAAAGCAAGAGCAGTTGGGTAACCTCAACATTAGGGGGAACTGACTTACTTTTCCAAACAGTTTTTTTATAGACAATACTCGGTAACACTACATTTTGTATTTAAGGGTGCTTTCAGTGTATTGCAGTAACTTTTAAGAGTAACCTTTTAGTGCTTGTAGTCTTCTGTTCTCAGCACTATTTAGGTGACCCAGTTCTAAAGAATATATATTTTTCAGGGTCCTCCCCATAAATTGCTATTACAACCCTGCTTTCTTACTAAAAGAACAAAGAACAGTCAAGATTCTAATAGCCCTGTCTCTGTACCTAAATTATATTACAACTCCTTAAGAGTTACTTTCAAGAATTGTAACAAGTCTTCTTTATGTAGGTCAGGTCACTTTTTAACACACATCCCTCGCCAGTTTAGTCAAAATAATAATATTATTATTCTAAGATGTTTTTTATGTTTGTTATCAATTAGGTCCTCTGTCAATTTACGGTGTCACGGATGAGATACGACATGGATTAGCCAGCACATTTTCGATAGTCTGCCCTTTTTGTGGCAAAGGCAACAAACTTTATACTTCTGGGGAACACAGATTTGGTAAGCGTGGACCATCAGCCTTTGATGTCAACACACGAGTAGCTCTTGGTTGTCTTCATTTTTTTTTTTTTTTTTTTTGTATTTTGTTTGTTTATTGTTTTACTACATAAAAATACAGCAAAAAAAAGAAATGTACAGCACAATAAAAGGAAAATACAGTTAATTACGAAAACAAAAGGTTACAATTTTCGAGTTTACAAAACATACAATTTAACATGGCTAATTTAATTTACAAAGTGACAGGTTACAAAATAACAGGGTTTACAAAGGCCAACAACTTAGGTATATTACAGCAGTCTGATAGGTAATTTGCAGTATAATTTAAAAAAGGTGACAACAACTAATCAAGGAGAGATAAGTGGGAGTAGAGGTTCCCACTTTTCATAATGAAAACCAGTTTTATTATTTTCTCTCGCAATAGAACGTTCTATATAATATGTATTCTTAATTTTTTCTGTTAAATGCAGAATAGATAATGGAGTTTTGTTTAGTTTACAACGATACAGAAAATATTTGCTTTCCAGGATAATGTAATTTGTCAAGTTATTGTGAATTTTTAGGTCTTGGTTTCCGAAAAAAATATCTTTTATGTGAAGAGGTCTACTCCAGTTCAGCTTTTCTCCGAAAGTAGAGCATACTTCACTCCAAAAAACTTGAACTCTCGGGCAGAGGAAAAGAAAGTGTTCTATGGTTTCTATATCATTTTCGCAGAAATAACATAGAGGAGATTCGATTTTCTTAAACTTAAAAAGCATGTCATTTGTATATAAAATTCTATTAAGTATCTTATACTGAAATTCCCGCAGTTTTGTGCTTAGTGTTGCTCTAATAGGTGTTAGATAAATTTTTTTCCATTCTAATTGAGACTCTTCGGTGTTAAAGCTTTCCTCATATTTCTTCCTAGCAGTAGGCTTAGTGCAAACTTTTGAGACGAATTTATTATAAAGCGATTTCGACTGAACGTTTTCAAGTGGGATTATATCACTTTCGTAAAGTATATTAAAAGAATTAGGCTCAAAGGGAGAGGTGAGAAGCGCTATAGATGATTTACTTCCATTTAACAGGTTACGCCATACCAAAGGCATGGCGTCCAGCATACTAATCAATAAATACATGTCGCTGGGGGATAGAATAGATCTCAGAGGCTCCATGTTGAAAACTAGCAACCCTGCACCGTCGTAAAGGTCGCCAATGTTGTTTAGACCTACACTACTTATCCTTCGGTTATATGCTGAATTTTTGCCAATGCAAATAAACCTATTATTCCAGAGGATCTGATTCGCAACATCCTTTGTTGTACTGCGGTTGTTTTCATTTAATGAGGACCAGGTTTGGATACATTTTTTATAAAACTCTGGAACAGCAACTGGTAATTTCCTATAATCAAAGTTACAGTGAAACAAAAACTTGCCCCCAACGTTCTTCAAATAGAAATTAAGAAAAAGTTTCCAACTTGCTGGGTAATTATCCT
The DNA here is from genome assembly GCA_964017195.1 of Siderastrea radians. NCBI lineage: Eukaryota > Metazoa > Cnidaria > Anthozoa > Scleractinia > Rhizangiidae > Siderastrea > Siderastrea radians. The sequence continues at coordinate 27,502,681 of OZ024888.1, read as the reverse complement.
TCCAGCGCTTTAACCGAGTCTTTTAAGACTGGATTGCCACCAGAGCAGTCTTTAGATGAATCTAGAGTGACATTAAAATCACCTCCGATTATGATTTTACATTGCTCGTAGCGTTCGTTACTGTTAATGAGATCAGATAGTTTGCGGAAAAACGATGTTTGTTCAGTTGAAGTGTTGGGTGCGTATATATTGACTAAAAGAAACAATTGGTCTTGGATAATGGCTTCAAGACAAAGGAATCTTCCTTCCTCATCTGATTGGACTGATTTTAGTGTGAAATCGAGCGTGTTTCGTACAAGTATGGCGATCCCACGACTATGCACAGTGCCGTGCGCGAAATAAGTTTCACCTCGCCACTGGGATTTCCATTGATTTTCTATTTCTTTTGTGCTATAAGTCTCCTGGAGAAAGCAAATATCTGCATTCTTTTGAGTTAACCAATTGTAAATTGTTTTCCTTTTCTCGAAAGTGCGAATTCCACGAACGTTCAGCGAGATAGCTTTGAGAGCTTGAGAGCTTGGTTGTCTTCATGCTGGAATTGGTCAGACTCACATCAACAATGTGCTGTCGACCATGAACATTCCTACTCTAAATTCCTCCACATTTGAACAAAGGGAAAGGGAAGTTGGGAAGGCAGTTGAAATTGTCGCCAAAACTAGCTGTCAAGAATCTCTGAATGAAGAGAGGTCACAGGCACTCTGCAGTGGGTCCCAACTGATGAAAACAATTTGGTTTCAGTGCACTGCTCTTTTGACATGGGTTGGCAAAAGCGTGGCAAAGGGCACAATTCCCGTACTGGCCATGCTGCAGTCATGAGTTTAACTACTGGTAAAGTTCTAGACTATACTACAAAGACCAAAAGTTGTAGATTTTGTGACCACGCAAAAGGTAGCAACAAGACTGCTAAAGCTCATGACTGCTGCAAAAACCACACAGCATCTTCAAAAGCAATGGAACCTGCCTCAGCAGTGGAAATGTTTAGTAATGCCCCCAAACAAGGTGTAAAGTTTTCAGTGTACACTGGAGATGATGACTCCACAACAGAGGCCCATATTCGGGAAAAAGTAACCTATAAAGTTGAAAAATTCAGTGACATTGTCCACATGAAAAGATCACTAACGACTCGCCTATATAATTTGAGCCAAAATGGAAAATTTCCAGGCTGTTCCATCTTGTCACAAAAGGTAATAAATTACCTAGTAAAATGGTTTTCCTGTGGAATTGCACAAAACAAAGGCAATCCAAAAGGTGTACAGGCAACTATTCAATGCACTGTTCCTCGTGCATTTGGGGACCATACTAACTGTGAAATTGCATGATGTGGATTCAAGGAAAATCCCACTTCATATAAACATAAGGACCTTCCATACGGAAAAGCCTTGTTTGGTCACAAACTAAAATCTGCACTTGAACATGTATTTAATGACTACAGCACAGAGGCAGTTGCTGAAAAGCTAGCACCACTGTTGAATTCACAACAAAATGAGGTCTTAAACAGTATTGTTGGGTCAAAAAATCCAAAGATAAGATTCTATGGAGGCAGCGAGAGCAGTGACTTTCGTGTTGCATGTGGAGTAGCACAACACAACTTGAGGTATGAGTATGTAAACAGAACACTTGAAGAACTTAATATCCACCCTGGAAACTTTTGCTTGAGCTTCAATCAAAAAAGGACTGAAAAAGTTATCAAGGATAAAATCAGAAAATCAACAAAAAAATTTAAGCGGCGAAGAGCTCAAATCCATTCTCAGAATTGTTCTCAGACTGCTAGAAAGGAATCTAAGGAGGGAAAAACTTATGAAACTGGAATTGGCCTTAACCTTGACCCCACCTGTTCCACTACAAGTAGATCCCTGGCAGATGCTCAGGCCAGAGCTCTTGCAATGCCACTAAACCAGTTTAAAGTTATTGAGAATTCTGTCCCTCAGTATACCCCTAGACCTTTGGCAAAACATGTCTCTTACGAAAAAGACAAATTCTACAACTTTTTAATATTTGACACAGAAACAAACACGACCAGTAAATCAACTGAAGTCTGCCAGCTATCGGTAACCAACAAATGTGGATTACACACCTTCTCAAAGTTCATTATGCCCGTACAAGACATCGATTTTCATGCCTCAAGAATTAACAAACTTAAAACAGTAAATATCAGTGGTGAACACGAACTTCTCAAAGACAACATAGTTGTAACTGTTCTTCCTTTTAATGAAGTCATCGCACATTTCCTGAGATTTGTCTCACAATCTGTAAACAGAGCAAAGTTAATAACAAACAGCCAGGTCATTACAGTTCTCATAGGACACAACGCATCCTGCTTCGACACTCCAGTCCTCCTCAGAAATGGTGAAAGGGAATTAACTAATGAATTACAATCAATGGATGTTTACTTTGCTGACTCTCTTTCACTGTTCAAAGCGCTCATTAAAAGCGCACATCCTTCGTTGAAGAACTGTGATGGCACATTTCCAAAACCCAACCAGTCTGCCTTGTATAACACTTTGTTCAACGATTCCTTCAGCGCACACAACACTCTAGAAGATGTTTTGGCCCTTAGAAAAATTCTGTTTTGTTCAAGACTTGAACTCTCCACGGAAACTATAATCGATCATTCATCACCAGTGAGCACCCACTATGCTGCTGAGGACCTCATGTACCTTGATCAACGGCACACCGTGCTGCAATCTTTCCGAGGGAAGTTGTTCAACGCAGAAAGAGACGATGGTGTTTTAAGAAAAAATATCACTGAAAAAATTGCCAGGAGCGGTTTGGCTTATGAAGATTACAAAGGGTATTTACTCAGTACGGAAAAGAGGGATTGATTGCAATTCCTCGTAGACCACCAACTTCAATTTCTTCGTCATCTACATCTCCTCGCGTAACTTGCACATGTTGAATTTTAGCTGCAATCCTTAAACATTTCCAAGATAATATTCACTTGTAGGTAAGGACTACTTTTTCCATACTCAACTCTGAAATAAATTATGTCACAATAACCTACTTGTTTTTCACCATACCATTACACCAGTTCACCAGTTGAACCAACGTTCAAACGAAATAAAAACACCTCAGGCATTTCTCGACAGTACGCACGTGCACGTGGTAAACTCGAGATTTTATGACATCGTCAACACGCAAAGGCAAAACATAAACTGTACTTTTTCTCGGGTTTCCGTCGGTGAAATTTTCTACAAATTGGCACACTTTGAGAGCCAAAACCCTTCTTAGACATATTAGTTTCTCAAAAATTTCCTACGTGTCAATTCAGTTTTATTCTTTTATTCCTTTTAGAATATTCGTTTTCACGATTCTCACTCAGCTACCCGGTATTAAGAAAATTCACCAAAGACAACTCGAGAAATAACTTCAGAAAGGTAAAAAAGTGCTTTTATTCAGTCATTTTTGAGAACCTCTGTTGCCATGGCAACAGCCTTTTTCATGATGTTAACAACGGCAAAGAAACTGTCATGGTGTTACTTTCCTTCCTTTAACAGCTCTTGAACGTAAAGCAAAAGAGTAAATATGTAGGGTCATAAAGGTAACTCATTGTCCATAAAGAGGCACACTTATTAAAAACCATAGGGAGCCACCTTAAGTATTGTATGCCGAGTTTGGTTTACCTATCTTTAATAGGTAAATCAAACCTGGCGTGTATATTTACTAAATGCAAGATTAATACAACAAATTAAATCATGTGAATGCTCTTAGGATTTATGTTTGTAAATGTAAGTGTAATTGAACTTTATCAGGCTGTTGTGCTATACAGTGTACATGTCTTCAGTAATTTTATCTATGTATCCCAGTATATTGTAGTTATTGAGGCTGTTGCTTGTGCAGGTTGACAAACACATACGCAAACTGGATGCTGACTTGGCCAGATTTGAATCGGACCTCAAGGAACAGCATGCTAAAGAGGCTGGGTATTCAGATTATGAAAGTAAGTTTGAAACAGCAATAACACTGACTAATGAACGTTCATAAAGTAAGTTAAATAGAGATTACTTCATGGAAAATGCGCGCGTACGATTTTTATTCACGAGTTGAGTTTTCTGATACGTATCAACGAGTGAATAAAAATCGTACAAAGCATTTTCCATGCTGTAATGTGTTTATTTCATAGGTACTGAGATTTTCTTTTTCGTGTAGTGCTGAGTAGGCAAATTTATTTGCACAAATAAATGACTCTGTAAAACCATTCAAGTGCTCAACAACTGAGTAAATCAAACATCTGCAGCACTCAAAATTTTTCAGTAAAGTCAAATGTCTATTAATAAAGGAAGCCATGCCAATAACAAAGTTAAGTCAAGAAGATAAGTCACAATTTATTCATCATCAGAGTCACTTTCCAGTTCCAAAAGCCTTAGACGTTTCCATCGCACCGCTTCAGGGCTTGACAGATTTGTAGAAAGCATCGGAGACTGATTTAAAGTGTTAATGTTGACGGAGAAATTGCCACCTTGAATAACTGCGCCACTGAATAGTGCCATGGACTGCTGCTTACCACCATTCTGAGAGTCGGAGGACGGCGTACAAGCTGTTTCAGAAGAGGACGAAGCTGTGGTACCAGCCATCACACTGCTCAGCACTTTTGACATGTGCATCTGTTGCTTTGTTGAAACAGTGCTGTAATTTTCTATGCTCTTCAAATTCTTATGGCCAGATAGTTGTGCAATTTGGTAGGTGGAATGTCGTGTTCACTTAGCGTCTGGATCATTGTCTTTCTGCCGCTGTGATTTCAAAGCCTGTCGTTTTCAATTCCTGCTTTCTGAACCATGGTCTTCATTAAACCATTGAGTTTGTTTTTGCCAACAGCACCGGACTTGAACCAGTCTTTTGTTGCGAGCGAGTCCATCTTCAAACCGTTGTTTACAGCTAAATAAAAGGGAGCATCATCTTGATTAATTTCCTCTGGTCTCTTCCTGGCAAAACATTTGTAGACCGCGACAGGATCTCTTTCAGTTCCGTCGGTCGCAAACATTTTCAGCGGTATGGTTCTGACATCGCTGCAGTCTGATCCCATTCTAGTTATTGTTTGTCTTTCATTGAACTCCAAGTACTCGACTCCACTTGCCGTTTTCTGTAGCTTTACATCTCCCCAGCACATATCACGATGTTCTTGGCACCCACGGAGTCCGAAGTGAAGAGTGTTGTTTAGCCAAAGCGTGTTTAAAAGTGCCTCGGGACTACACATACCGAGCAAACCCTTCTCGTACAATATTTTCAACTCTTCGCTTGTCAAAGCTACCGACGCTTTGGGTTTATTTCCTTTACCTTGCTTCTTTAGCTGTTTTTGTTTGGACTGAAGAACTTTCCTGGTTTTCTCAAACACCAAGTCATTGATTATGCTTACAGAATAGCTCTTTTTCTTCAGGTGTCTTTCGAAGCTAGCCACTAAACTTCGAAGAGAAGTCGGTTCGTATTCATTGCCATCTTTGGTGCGGACGGAGATGATGAATTGGCTGATGTATTCATTCAGTTCAACAGCCGGAATATCTTCTATTTTTCTGTCTTCGTTCTTCGTTTTTAAAAATCTTTCAAGCAATCTTACATCTCGTTCAGTTTTTTGAGCGGTGTTTTTGTTTTCTTGTTCTAAAATGAATTCTTCAACTGAGCAAACAGAAGCAAACCTTCCCTCAGCCATTTTTCAAAGCGCGCGTTTTTTTGTGTACAACGGCTGTCGGATGACGCTTTCCTTCAGTACGTTCATTCATCACCAGTGAAATTTCGTCGTTCGCGTTGCTGATTGGACGAACGATATCTTTTCACAGTGAAATTTTGTCGTTCGTGCTCCTGATTGGCTTCGTTTAAAATCAGTACGAATTTTAGTCACCGTGATTTTCGTGGATAAATCTCAGTACCTATGAAATAAAAAACATCATGTCCCCAGTAGTATTGCCTGGAAATTGCAAGACATCCCTAAAAAGTATACAGGAAGAAAGTGTGCCAAACAATTTTCAAAGGTACTGCCCCATTCCCGGCAGGGTCTGCCAGCTCACTCATGGATGAAAAATTTCGCAGCTTGTAATAATTGATTTTCATTCTCCCTTACATTCATACACATTCTTTTTTCCTCCCACAGGTGAATCACCAACACCAAAACGTAAAAGCAAGTCAGGTAATACCAACATTTCTTTGCATTCATTTGGTTCTTCACGTACATGTACTAGCTGTTAACATTTGCATGAGTATATCTATAGTGTAACATTATGATTGGGTTGATTTGTACATTCATTTGGTTCTTCGTGTACATGTACTAGCTGTTAACATTTGCATGAGTATATCTATAGTGTAACACTATGATTGGGTTGATTTGTACATTTCAGGTAGCAGAAGTAGAAAGAAAAAGCAGCAAGATTCCAGCGAGTCAGCAAGGAAAAAGAAAAAGTGAGGTCTTCTAGTTTTGTAAAGCAGCCATTTACACGTGTTTAAAGTAATCAGGGGCTGGATTCATGAAGCCCTCCTAAGATAAGATGTGTCCTATGTAAAACAAGTTGGAAAACAAAAGGGTACAATGGCCTGTTGTTAAGAAACAATACTTAGGATTCATCTTGACTTAGGAGAGCTTTGTGAATCCTGCCTCAGGAGAAAACCTCAAGTGTTATCTTACTTTTGGATATGGTTGTTATATTACTCAACATCTTAACTCGTTTGGGATGAGTAAAAATACTTACATAGTGGTATAGTTGTACATCTGTTCATGAAGTTCCAGGTGGATTTAAAAGCAAGTAGGAGTTCATTGTCAAGTGTATAATCTGTGAAGCTTCTGAACAAAGGATCTATCATTGCACTCTACTTACAGTGTAAACTCCAAGGAAGTCAAACTTCAGTCCCTCCAGTCAAACACAATTTTTGCACATTAATTTTCCCCTTCTGTATTTCAGCTACCCTGTAGTCAACCCTGATACTTTTGTCTAATATCCTTGCACACTCTACATTATCTCTTGTTTTGACCCTTTCACTCCCATAGTCAAATCTTGAATTGTGGTTCTGACATGCCAGTCTCTATATGATGAAATCCTCTAAACTGACCATTCAATTGAAAGCTTCCAAACACTTTCTTTCTATAATATAATTAAACAATAGAGTTCTTCTGTCAAAGGCACTATCGTGTGATAGGTTGCCCAAGGAAATTTGATGTTCACAACAAATATTAGCCTGAGAATGTTGTTTGACAGCTCATATGAAGTTTGAACATCAAATTTCCGAGGGAACCTATCACACACAGGGCATGAGACAGAAGGACTGTTGTTTTTATTGTACAACGCTAAATTTTGAGCAAAAATTGCCCAAAATGGGCACTATGTGCTGATAGGCGCCCACTGAGGAGAGACGCTATCTTATCACGTGATCGATTTAGACCAATGGGAGCACACCAAAACTAGCGTTGTACTATAATCAATATTAGTATATGCCAAACCAGTAGTGCTTTACCCACTCTCTGATTGGTTACTCCAACTCTTGTTAGCCCTTGCTATTCACCTTCATGCTAAAGAAAGTGGCTTCCTGTGATTGCCTTGCATGAGCTTTTGACCATGTAACAGAAAACAAAGTAACTAAGACTGGCTTTTTTCTTGTATGGTGTGGTATGTAAGCAGCTCAGTAAATACGTGTATTCACCACATTTTCCTTCACTTTGTTGATTAATATTATTAATGACAAAGTGACTTTTTGGAAATTTGTCTTTGTTTCAAGCATGGGCACTCCTGGAAGTGACAGTGTTAATGTGGTAAAATGACTTAGTTCTAGGAGGTTGTGTTGTTTGAAATTTAACTATTTGTTACACGTGATGTGTTTTAGAGTTGAATCAGAAGGTCCCAAGTCGCTTGCTGTTGCTGTGTCTCTTCTGGCACCGGAGGTTCAGGTTCTTGATATGCCAGTTGATCCTAATGAACCGACATACTGCTTATGTCATCAGGTAAGTCAAGCACACTGATGACCTGTACGAAACTACATATGTTTTCTTTTTTAACTGTCCTCTTGTGAACTCTAAATAAGATCAAAAACTCTTCTTTCAGACAGCAAGTGCTTTTGCTACAGCATATGACACTGTGCCTCAATGTTTTTGGAAGTCTACTCTGGGTCAATTATATTTTTCTTTCTTTGATTTCATTTTTGTTTTTGTTCATAAGTATGTGGATTGAATGCTTTAAAAAGAACCTGAAAGAAAAAGGGCTGTGAAACAAAAGTTTGAAGTGGGAGACTAGAGGGAAATGTCACAATAGGCATAATGAGGTCTTGGACAAACAAGTTCAACATTTCCTTTCAACACTGTTCAACACTGTTGACTTGGCCACCCTATTGAATGATGCTGACTAACCTTTTCTTTTCTCGTCCAGTGTGAACCATGTTGAATTCTTTTGACCACCTCCCTCAACATTTTTCAACAGTTGTGTTCAACACTGTTGAATGGTATTAACCCTGTGTGACCGTGGCCTGTTACAGTGGCTTAAGTGCCACTCAGACCCTCTTCTCGCCTATCCCTCATTCCTTCTACTCTCTCTGCATACCACTTTCTACATGTGAAAACGTGATCACTGTGCACAAGATACGTGTATAATTTTCTGGCAAGCATCATTTCATGCATTAGTGTTGTACGTTTGGATACCTGCGGTTTCTTGACACGATTGTAAAAATCGAACAGTTAAAATCAAGTAGACCCTGTTTCACTTTTTATGAGGAACACAAAGTCAGCTTGACTTATGGTTCAACATAAGCTAAGCTGCCTTTTTGAACTCTTCTATTCCTTTTAGGTCTCTTATGGTGAAATGATTGGATGTGATAACACAGAGGTAAGAATATCTTTTACTTTTAGGGGATCACTTTTGAAAAATAATTGTTGTTGATTCATGGTGAAAGTGGAATTGGCTAACTTTGACTTAATAAATTTCTTCTAGTGCCCAATCGAATGGTTTCACTTCCCATGTGTGGGACTGACCTCAAAGCCAAAGGGAAAATGGTTTGTCCAGATTTCTTGTCCTTATAATTAAAGATTCCTTATTCCTATACCTAGAAGACTAGTTGCAATGGACAACAAATGGACTGATTTCCTGCCTCTTTACTTGACTGGAAACTCAGATAGTCTTAGTTTCGTGAGGCTGGCGAATTGCACACATAATTTAGATGTGTGTCCATTGTGCAATGTTTTAGTAATGGTTTTTCCTCTAAGAGATCCCCCACCTTCCCCCAAAACGTGTGCATATGTTGTGGTTCAATTTTATCCTTGGTTCAATTTATGTTTTCCTTTGTTTTTGTGCATGGTTATGTATAGTAATGGTTATAAAACAAAGGATAGTAAAAATTGAACGAAGGATAAAATTAAACCGCAGCGCATCTACTCGTTAGCAGAAAGTATGTTTAAACGTACGTGAAGTGCACTCTCTCTATTGGGGGGCTGGTTGCACACCAGACAAAAAGAGTCGTTGGTAAAATAACTGGACTGTATTTCTTCGCCTGCAGGTATTGTCCAAAATGTGCACAAGAACGAAAGAAAAAATGATGTCAACTGGAGAACCATCTGTTATTATGCAAAATGCTGACAGTAAAACACCGGTTATTCTTCTTGTGCATCCCTTGTACAGAAAGGACTAAGTACATCACATTATGGTGGAACCGTCCTTACACCGGGATGATTCATTCGATTATTTAAAAGCCACATATCCTGGCTTTTTATTTGAAGCTCAAAAGATACGAGGTCCAGTTCAGACATCTTACCTCTTGTCCTTGGTGGCACTGCAAGATACAACTGTGGTATGGCATCAGATTCAGCTCAGCACGGCAGACTTCTGGGAGTGCAGCAGAACTTGTTACACTAGTCAACGTCGGAAGAACTCCTATTTATATGTTGCATTTCAAATTCGCCAATTTTTTTTTTTTTGGGGGGGGGGGTTGTTGCTTGTAGAGCTGTACTGTGTGCAACATGTAAGACGCTTTAGTAGAATACCAAATTCCAAGGTGTAAGTATTTGTTACAAGGCACGAGGGTTCCGTAATTCTTGTAAAAACTACTCTCTTTCTCGCATTTAGCAGGCTAAAAGAACTCCAAGAAGAAGCTTGTGCTATACTTTTTCTTTTTACTTATTTGAGAATTGTTTTACAGCAGAAGCCCACTATCTCGAACTGGGAAATGTAAAACCTGTCGAAGATAGCAGAGGTTTGAGATACTTAGCTACACTGTAGGAAACCCATCAGACATTAAATTTGAAAAATCAATTTTAAATCCTGGCCGCTAAACTGGAAGAGCTGGGGACTCACCGGTATCACAAGGTGTGCTGTCCAAGGGGATTTTTTTATAAGCTGTTTAGTGGATCTTTCACGAAAATCTTTTTAGGAGCATTTTTCTGGGACGTTTTAGACAAATGCAGCCCTGATATAACATGTACATACTTACTGGCTTAGTGGGAGGGCCTCCGAAGTCCAAATAATTTCTCGCGCGGTCCGACCTCATCTTTCAAATAGCGTGATTAAGACAACTGGTATATAGAGGGCACAGTGGAACTCGCTTTCACTTTGTTCGCTGTCCATTTGTTATCACTCTCCAGTTTCAAGTCAAGATAAAATGAGGAAGCAAAATGGTTTTAATGGGATAGCACAGGACCGTTTGCCTCTCCCGCTGGAGCTAATGCATACAGCTCTTATGCGAGGATATTGTAAACAGTTTTGTAAGAAAGACGCGAACGGTGCCACACGAGGCATATGATAATAAGCAATCCCAAGGTAACCAGCGATAGCTCATTTTCATGATGGCTTAAATTTTAGTACAACTACCAGAATCCTTCAGTTTGTTAGCTTTTGCTGTTTTATGATACCGATTAGGTCTGTTTTTTAAGCCTCACTGGGATTGCAAAGAAGGCTTGAAATAAATTCTGGTGGCTTATTTCTGCAGGTAAATCATTGGCACAGAAACATGGAAGCAACTTTGTAACCGATTTGGGCTTGTGGTGTAACTATTTAGTTTGCTCTCGTCCCTTGTGAATTAAAACAAATTTGTAAATACAGATGAGATATAATAAATATAATTTGTTGTCTTAACGAAGATTTGTAAATGGATAGACGTATTTTCACAGCAAGCCGTGTTCACAGTAACCGTTATATTTACTCTGACCGGTTTAGTTCACACTAAATTTGTACATCCGCTGTAGCTTCAAAGGCACGCTTCAAAGGCACGTTTGCACTGGGACCTACAATTCCGGTCAAATTGTGTTGGAACACGTCTCTCAATGTCACAATTCACCTGTCTGAATCTGCAGCTCTCCCTCCCCTCAATGTTTAGTGAACCAGTTTTGGTCGTGCAGCAAGTCATTGTTATCAACATTGAGGGACGGCCAGGGAAAGTGTTCCAACAAATGTGACCTCCTAAACTGAACAAAAACCAGCAAGAATGTTTTCGACCAAAGGCTCCATTAGCAGATGAACCAATTGAGTCTTCGAAAGGTACCCATGTCAAGAGCCTGTGCCTTACTCGCTTAAGGAGACCAACCTTTAAGCCCTGATATCAAAATGCATATTCTCCTTACTGTTCTCCATACATTTGTTATGGAACCACTAAGGAGAATTTGTCAAAGTATCAAGACATCTCTTACTTGGTGATCTCTTTATTCTCATCACTTGACTGTTTGAACAAGTAGTGATAATGTAAAAAGAAATTTCATTTTCGTCACTACTGGATGCGTACCGCCGATCTTGTTGTGTTCACCTCATGTCAAACAAGCCTGAGTGGAAAAATTGTTTTATTACTATCAACTTCGGTGATCGTTGGAAATTTTTTGTTTGTTTTTTTTTTGCCATAGTTTTGGACAAAACGTTTGCTTCGCGGCAAAAACTTTCAACGTCTTGGCAGTACTTGAGAATATAGCATTCAATTTCCTCAAAAAGCAGAAAAGCACTTTTATTCGCTGAGGGTATAAGTAATTACCTCATACCAACAAGCGCAAGTGTAATAAATTTTCAGTTGAATTCACAACACGAGTAATCGTTGCTGTTTATGCCTTCTTTATAGACAAACGTTTCAAATGAAATTAGAGGTTAAAGAGCTGCGTGGTATCCGAAAAGTTTTGCTTCGCGGCGAACGCTTTCGAACACCCTAGCACTTAACGTATCATCCCGTTTCCTTATAAGGCATAAGGCAGGGTTATTCGCAGTGAACAGTGAACCAATGAGAACCGAGATTAAGAATTTTACAATAAAAGTCGGGTGCCTCATTAGCACAGAAGGCAGCGTGTCATTCTCCTAACCCAATGTAGAAATCTGAAAGTCGTGAATTCGATTCTCACAAGGCGCACATTTTCCCACTATTTTTATGCGTTTTAAAAGGAAAACCTTCGTCTTTCTTTTGTAGCAAGTCTTCTGTACCAATTTAAGGTCATGTAACGGCAGTTTTCCCACATGAAACGAACGGAAAAGCACGCACTCTGAAAGCGTTGATTTCTGGGATACTGCGGGGGGAATAACTCAAACGGGGCGCTCCCGTGCGGGGGAAAGAGCCGCCACTCTCTTCGGTACCGAAATCTAACAGGATAACTAAGCTAATCAGAGAAGACCTCCTAAGAGCTGCGTACCGCCCCTGCGTTACAAATTCACAGTTGGCAAGTAAATGCTAATATATTCAAAGTAATGTATAATTCACTGCTTCGTGATTTTTATCTGGTTTCTTTGTTCTTTGTTGCACTGTAGATTACAACGAAAAGTAAAAATCACGGAGGAATGCTTTGCGCATTACTTTGAATATATTAGCATTTATTTGCCAAATGTGAATATGTAACGCAAGCTTTTCCGTCGGTTCATACGTCCTCTTTAACGTTAAAACTAAAAGTGTTCCAGTGAATCAATGTTAATAAGACTCGATTCTAAAATTGGTCACATCGTCAAGCACGCGTGTTTAATGTTTTAAAAAAATCCATCGAGCCGTTCTTTAGATTTTCGCAAAAGCGCTCAAATTCAAAAATTAAAAATTAAAGTATTACGCGAATGATCTTAGAAAAACAATTCGTTCTCGAGATCGCGAATACCAGTTTCAACAAAACTTTCTAGGCGCAAAATAGTACGTAAAAGACATTTTGAAAGTATTTTCTAGCCATTTCATCAAAGCATTGATTATTTTTCGGTGCATTTACTACTACTATGCAAAAACTAAGGTTGAAAATGTTTTTGCGATTTACTTCAAAACAAACATACAGAATTGTTTTGTTCTTGTATATTTTGTTTGACATACAACACAGTTTAAGGTTTTGGTATTTGCTTTTCAAAGTGAAATCTGGATCGCGGAAAATTTCAATGTTAGTGTTTTCGACAACATGTAAACCACGCTAAAGTTCAATCCAAAACCAACAAGTATTGCAAATTTCACTTTGATCTGACAAGGAGAAGACTCTCTAAGAGCCGATTCAAAAAGTTAGGCATGGTCCCAAAAAAACTGTATCGAAACACCTTAAACACACCCAGTTATCGTTTAATTAGTTAAGTTGTTTTTAAAATACCTGTTGTTGGTTTCTTAAGTATAATTTCCATCGATAACAATACACAGAGCAATTACAGTAGATTAAAGAAAGGTGAAATATGAATAAATAGGGACCATGTTACGTTGGACATGTTCTAAGCTGGGCAATGCAACGAATCAACAAAATTTGTGAAATACGCAATCTGCGCAAGATACATAACATTAATATGTTAAATACGCAATATACCCAAGAAGATTTCTTTGAAGAGCAGTCGACCTGTAAAAACGTAATAAATAGACTTTCTGGCAGCAACGGTCCGCCAGTCTGGCATTTCCTGACTATTGCGTGTAAGCCAAAACGTAGGAGGGAAAATTGGGCTCTATTTGTATGAAGAAGCGAGTAGATGTTTGGCTGTCATCTTCAACGAGGCTGTCATTTCTGCTTTTCATTTTACGAAATGGCGCTCATAATTATGCAGTTGCGTCAAAACATCCTAAGGAAACAGCATAAACTAGTAACTGAAACTTAAAACGATAGTTGCTTTCTTATGTATTTTAGCTTTCAAAGAGTTAATGAAAGCCATAGGTTACCCTTTGTTGCTCACCGTAAACGTGACGCTAAATCTCTCTAATACTGCGCAAACTTTGAAATACGGTGTTGCGTTGCGTAGTTACAAGCCATTTCGTTGACAGATTAAATGTGGATATTTTTTAATTCGAAAAAAATCTCCGCTTTTTTTCCTGTTAATATTTCACAAAGCAAAAATAGATGAAAGCTAAAGGCTTAACGAGGCGAGATGCAAAAGACATTTCGCTGAGAGATCGAATAAACATAAATAATGTAATGCTTGTTTGAAGATTAAATACGTAATATCATGGGTGACGTACACATACAAATCACACCAAGACATAGCCCCCACCCCTTAGGTTGTGGGATAATGTTAACGTCAGCCAGCCATACAAAACAAAAGTGCACTTCCTTGACGAATCAGCTTCTGTAAAACAAAAAAGTAAACAGAAGAACAATGATTAAAAGAAGTAACATGGAAACTCCATCTCACATTGAAACTAGCCACAGTGTCCAGTATAATACCATACCGTATTTATTCGAACAGACGTCTCTACTAATTCATAGCCCTAAATTGAAGCCCCTGCCCTTAGTGAATAGAGAAAGGTGTAAATAATGCCCTGAAGGCTCATGGGGAGGGACTGTTCACTCAGGACAATTAGTTCTCATGAAAATATTTAAATGCGTTAACAACGTCGTGGTACAAAAAAACCTCAAAACAGGTAAATATATGCGAAAAAAGTATACTCACAAGACGAGAAATTAAAAAGAGAGAAAAAGTAAAACAGGCATGATCCTATACTCATAAAGATACGTTTTCCTACATGTCCTATTATACGTGCTGGTATAAAACTACTGGCACGGGGAGAAACCCGAGTTTTATAAAGTAAAGGTGAGATATTTTGGTCAGCCTTTGCTTAACGGATCATTGGTGGTTGATTGTACAATTAAAGGCTTGTCCGGTAACCAATTAAGAAGGTCATGTCCTTGTTGGGACGATCATTCGTCTCATTGTCAAATAAATTATACTTAACGCAAATAACACTTACCAGGTCCTTTATTCCTGGACTCCCATGTCAAGATTGACGTCATCACCAGTCAGTACAAATGGAGCCCAGTGCTTCGCGGCCCCAAACTGCTCTGATTCTCGAAGCGATTTCATAGACTGGTGAAGAGCCAAGTTGGCGCTTTTTCCATCTCCTAGTTGTTGGTAGAACCTTTTCATAAACAGCATGGTAGCCTGGTCATCAACCGCCCAGAGTGACACCAGAACAGACCGAGCACCAGCAGCCAAGAAAGCCCGCGCCATACCGACAACACCCTCAGAATTAATCTCCCCTCGACCACTATGACAGCAACTCAGCACGACAAGCCTTGCTCTTAGACGAACTGCTTGCACATCCGACATTTTCAAAATGTAGTCTTCCTCCTCTGGGCACTTAGATGTTCTTCCAAGATTCGGAGCCAAAGCGATTTCTCCAGTTTCCTTTCGTCCGTGGGCTGCAATGTGCACCAAAGCAACAGAAGCCATTCGTTTTAGCACCTCGCCTTTAGTGGCATTTCTTGCAGTGAGAGGTGTGGTCTTCAACAGTTTACCTATCATCTCTACTTCTTCCCTGGCGTATGGCAGCTGACTGTAAATGGGCTTACCCCACTGATTGACAACTTCTTCCAAACACGGATCTCCCACGAGAAGAGCCCCAATCTGATTGTGATAGTCTTTAGGTGAATCTGTGATCAATTTTATGCTTGTTAGCGAGGGAACTGTACGGATCCTGATAGTTTCACTCAATGCGGCAAAAGGAGCCCGGCAAAATGGACCATCCGGAACAATGATTAACTCGTCACCTTCAAGCAAATCAACAATTGACCCTATGATAACGTCATACAAGCAGCGCAGTGAATTGGTGGTACAGGTATATGACTGTCCTTTTTTCTCATGGCCTTCTCTATTGGACGACGGGTAGTCGCTTAGCTCATCCAGCGAACGGTTCTCACATCTAACACCAACTCCAGCTCCAATTTCTTTGAATGTAGTTTCCATTAGCAAGGTTGCGGGATCATCGTGCGGACCTTCATGTTCGATTTCCTTTTGATTAAAATGAACATCTCTTTCCCTTCTTAGAACCCAGAAATTGATTGTGTTCCCATCAAGTGCCAGAAAAACTGTTTGCGTTGATAAATCGCTTAATATATATGACTGTACGTCCACTGACGTTGCCCCCAAAACGCCATATTGGGATTTCAGAAAATCTAACAGAGCTTGTGCTCGTCCTTGTTCAGAAGCACGCAAAGCCGCCTCAGTCTCTCCATTCTTCAAAAGCGTCCTAACCAGAGCAGTGTAGACATGACGATAGACTTCACGAAGGCTTATTTTCCACGCATCTTCTGACTGAAGAAGGGTTCTCGTGCTATCAAAGAGTTCAACGCTGGATCGATAATAGTCAAGCGCATCACATAAAGAACCTGAGAATTCAAAATCCCGACCAAGTAGAAAACATGCACGTCCCTCTTCAGCTCTGTCCCCCACTTCTTTCGAAATACTAAGATTTTGCATGTGGTATTCTACTGCTTGTTTAAAATCGCCGAGTGCGTAATGAGCATTGCCCAGGTTCCCATAAGCACGTCCCTCTCCAGCCCTGTCTCCCACCTCTTTAGTAATGTTAAGATGTTGCTTGTGGTGATCTATGGCTTGTTTTATGTCGCCGAGGCTGTAATGAACATTGCCCAGATTCCCATAGGCTCGTCCCTCTCCAGCCTTGTCCCCTACTTCTTTAGCTATGGTGAGACGTTGTTTGTGGTAGCTTACGGCTTGTTTTAAGTCGCCAAGACTGTAATAAACGCTCCCAAGATTTCCACAAGCACCTCCCTCTCCAATTCTGTCCCCAACTTCTTTGGCAATGCTAAGATGTTGCTTGTGGTACTCTATGGCTTTTTTATAATCACCAAGTCGATAATGAGCATTGCCCAGATTTCCATAGACGCCTCCCTCTCCAGCCTTGTCCCCGATTTCTTTGGCAATGTTCAGATGGAACGTGAGATACTCTATGGCTTTTTTAAATTCCCCGATACGTTCATAAGCTTTACCTAGATTTCCATAAGCACACCCCTCTCCAACTCTGTCGCCCACTTCTTTGGCAATGTCAAGATGTTGCCTGTGGTATTTTATGGCTTGTTTGAGGTCGCCTAGACTGTAATGAGCATTACCTAGGTTTCCACAGGCAATTCCTTCCACTTCCTTGTCTCCCACTTCTTTAGCAGTGCTTAGGGCTTGCTTGTGGTACTGCATAGCTTGTTTAAACTCCCCGAGGCTGTCATAAGCATTGCCTAGATTACAATAGGCTTTTCCCTCTCCAGCCCTGTCTCCCACTGCTTTAACAATGATGAGGTGTTGTTGGTGGCTATCTATAGCTTGCTTCAAATCACCAAGACTCCGATAAGCATTTCCCAGATTTGCATGGGCTTTTCCCTCTCCAGCCCTGTCTCCCACTTCTTTAGCAATGCATAGGTATTGCTTTTGGTGCTGGATGGCTCGCTTGATATCGCCTAGACTGAAAAAATCATTGCCCAGATTTCCGTGGGCAATTCCCTCTCCAGTCCTGTCTCCCACTTCTTTAGCAATGCTAAGATGTCGCTTGTGGTATTCCATGGCTCTCTTAAAATCGCAGAGAGATTGGAAATCATTGCCAAGGTTTCCATACGCACATCCCTCGCCAGCCCTGTCTCCCAGTTGTTTGGCAATGCCAAGATGTTGCTTATGGTACTCTATAGCTTGTTTAAAGTCACCGACCCGTAAATACGCATTGCCAAGGTTGCCAAAGGCACCTCCCTCTTCAGTCCTGTACCCTTTGAGAAAGGTACAGCATTGCTTGTGGTACTCGATAGCTTGTTTTAAGTCACCGAGGTTCTCGTGGGCAATGCCTAGGTTTCCATAAGCACGTCCCTCTAAAAACCTGTTCCCCACTTCTTTGGCAATGCTAAGACAGCTCTTGTGGTACTCTAAGGCCGTTTTAAAATCACCGAGTCCATGATAAGCAATGCCCAGATTTGCACAGGCTCGTCCCTCTCGAACCTTGTCCTTCAATTCTTTGGCAATGTTAAGACCTTGCTTCTGGTACTCAATTGCTTGTTGAAAATCACCGATACTGCAAAGAGCGTTGCCCAGATTTCCACAGGCATCTCCCTCTCCGGTCCTGTCCTGCACGTCCTTGGCAATGCTTAGATGTTTCTCGTAGTAATCGATGGCTTGTTTAAAATTTCCAAACCCGAAATAAGCATTGCCCAGATTTCCATAGGCACTTCCCACTTGAGCTCTATCCCCCATGTCTATGGCAATGCTTAGCTCTTGTTTATAGTACTCCATGGCTTGTCTAAAATCACCGATGCAATTATAACTTTTCCCTAGATTGCCAAAGGCACTTCTCTGTTCTGCCCTGTTCCCCACTTCCCTTGCAATGTTAAGACGTTGCTCGTTGTACCCTATGGCTTGTTTAAAATCTCCGAGATTATGGTAAACAGCCGCCAGTTTTCCATAGGCACGTCCCTCTGTAGCCCTGTCTCTCATTTCTTTGGCAATACTTAGCTCTCGCTCGTGGTACTCTAGAAGGTCCGACTTTTCGTCCACCATTTTAAAGTATACGATGATATGGCCTTGTGATACGTTTTACTTTGCGCACGGCAAGAGCGTAGCTAAGAGACAAGAAGATCAAAACAGCTATTTCATGCTTTTGTCTTCAGTAAGGAATTACCGTTTGGGAAGGTGGACTGGGAAGAACGACATGTGAAGTCGTATATGAGCTTGTGGCCAACAAGGGACACTGCGCCAAATTGAATGTGAGCTCATACATTGCGCGAGTTTTTAGAATGACTGTTAACAGTTGTTAAAAATAGTACCAATTTGCAAAAGATTTCGCTTTGATATTGTTAGAGATACTACAGAAGTAGAAATCGTGTAAACAGGAAAATTCAAAACTTCCTAAGCGTGCCTGTCACAACATCGTTGGCATAGAAGCTTCAACTTCCGCCGGGTGAGCTCTTATGAGCTCTCTTGGGTACACAACCTAACCTACTTCAGCAATGATTTATGGTCATTTATCAGTTTTTAAAGACAGTTACTTATCGTCGTACTTTCAACTTAAAGCTTCTGGAGGTTCCAGGACGGCGTACCAATGATTTGCCTAGGAGTGGAAAATCGAGATGATTATTGTACCTAAGTTCAAATAGTGATCTCATCGCCTGCTTTTACGGGCATCATTTCAGCAATGCAACCAACCACCATTCTTGAATACCATGAAGTCAGCGAGGTCAGTTACTTCCCTTAATGGCTATTTCTTAAATAACAAATCTTGTTGCAGGCTTTCCAAGTGAAAGCCGATGCTAAATTAAATACGACTCAGGAAAATTTGCAATGCAACGTCAATGCTACTTTTGATTAAGACTTTATATAATTTTCCTTTGGCTGAAGAGCATCCGAAATGCAATGGTTGTAATATTAAAAATGGCCAAGAGCCATAAAGGACAGAGAGGGGGGCTAGGGGATCTGTCTGAATTATCTTATTTTCACTTAATTGCAAAAACGTCATTTTTAGAAACATCAGAACAACTTCCAGTGGACTCACTTTCATGAAAAAGTGCATCCAAGCGAGGCTGAATCAACATTTAAAAAGTAGCGATTTTGACACAGGCGCCCCAAGCTCAAGATGAGAGAAGACGATCGAGTTGCGAAACACGACCTTTGCTACAGGCGTGTTGTGTCACAAGGCTCTCGATTTATAGACTTTGTATGGGAAATTCACTTTCGTTATGAAAATGCTAAAGTAACGTTATGACTGTGGAAATGAACTTCACTTAACTCGACATGGGGTTGTCTTTGTGTCTTGTGTGTAATTTGGGCCTTAATTACCACGCTAAAAGCCTAGCGCACAGAAAGATCGCCGATAACAGAATGTTTTCCGAACTTTCTCAGACCAGAATTTCCGTGCAATCACCGTGAAGGCTGAATAGGATGTGGTAATTATGATGCCTTATGAATATGGTGTTTCTAAGGCGATTCTCTGCATTGCTTTGTGATACGAGAGCGATTTGTGGGACTCGCTTGTCTCCCGCCTTCCTTTGTTTTATGTGGAGAAACAACACCGTGAACAACACCGAACCAAAAACTCGCCTAAAACGGCCCCGAATTGCGGTAAAATTACGCACAAGACACAAAAGCAACCCCATGCATTTTGATAACGAAGGTGAATTTCCCGTACAAAGTCTATAACTCGAGAGCCTTGTAACACAACACGCCTGTTGCAAAGGTGGTGTTCGTCTTCTCTCATCTTGAGCTTGGGCCGCCTGTGTTTGCAACCAAGTTTTTCTGTCAGAGTTCAGTTCATTCACTGGAATTATACAAGTAAGACTTTTTATTAGTAACTTTGCCATCTTTTTGTACTCGAGTGAGGTTTTATTTGGACAACAACAAGTTAGCTAAGGATTAAGACATGTCTCCAAGTTTTCCTTTCGAAGAAATAGAATGTTTTGAGGCAAACCCTCAATATGAAAGTTAATTTTTACTGGTTCTTTTGGGCTGTCTCATTCGTCCATCGTCCTTCCTCAAGTCTGAAAACAGTCGTTTTCCGGCGAAGATCCTCACATGTACCTGACTTTCACGTTTTTTGTGCTCACCGCTTTTGTGTTTATCTCGCTTCTTCAACTCACTACTCCTGAACTGTGAGAAGTTACATAATGTTCTAGTTGCTTTGTAAACAAAATAACGTGTATTAAATCATCTAAACTCTGGCTCAAAATAACTTCTCACCTGAGAGCGAGTATTCTCTGTCAAGAAAGAAAAACGAGTATTCTTCACAGGCAAACTATTGTCCCAACTTTTTACACGGAGTAATCTTTTTTTTAAACTTAAGCATTGAAAGTCGACTTGTTATCCGGAGAAAATTAATTATATCAATCAGCTTTACACCTTAAAGATTGAAAAAAAAATTCGTATTATGCTTACTCAGGTGAATTAAGGCGTGGGTCTAAAATACTGGCGAATTTTTAGTCTATTTTCTTGAAATCACACTTTGAAAGACAATCAAGGATCAAAGAACGGTGAACTGACACAGATTACCAAATGAGTAGTAATGCAGAAACCAGGCTGGAATGGTTTGTGTTGTTGCACTGGGTCAATACTATTTGCTGTTGTTTACTAGTGCCAGTCCTTCTCCAGAGTTGCATTGTCTTAATGGAAAGGGATTAAGAGCGACTTTCAGTAAAAATCAAGCAAAATTTCACTTTAGCGGTAGTGGTTGAAGAATCGATTTCTTTCGTATTTTGCACATAATTAGGTATTAGTAAAGCTAGAAACCTGATGTGGTTCGTTTTCCCCAGAAGCGCTTTGTTATCGGAAAAAACGAGGAAATCGATTCTCGGGTTCCGGAGGTCAAAATCACAGGAAATTAGTCTTGAAAATCAGTACTATAAACTTGCATGGCGCTGGTAAACTAAAGCGCGGAAAAAAAGATAGGCACTTTCTATCGACAGAACAAGTCTTTTTCATTAACTAGACAGTTGTGAAACAGCAGTAGCGAAATCTACTGAGCACAAACAATTCCAAACTAAAAGGCAGGTTTTGATGATCACGGAGAAACTGATTTGGAGCCTAACTTCTGTGAAATAATTTAACATGTGCATAATTCTAAATGGTCTCAAACCTCATTCAATAGACAGCACAAACATTGAAATAAACCATACCTTGAAACTGGCTTGGGTTATCCATGCTACTTTGTTTGGGACCAGTTCGAACTCAGCAAAGTTTTAACAAATGGGGCTTAGTGAAGTTGAATTCTGCCGTACACAAAAACACGGGAAATTTTGCTTCTTTACCCAAACGGGCTCGCTCTACTTCGCTCTTGTTAATTTCCAGCGTTAACATTCTTTTGTTTTCCAACAAGAAAAGCCCCAGGGGCATTAGACCCCGCCGTTGTTCTCCCCCCCCCCCCGCCCGGTGGGTGTAAAATATGTTACAGTCACTCGAGATAAAAGCCCTTGGCTGTGTAGCGAAAGACACGACGAGTATTTCTTTGGCCGAGCGAAAACCGGAGGTCTGGGGCAAGTGACCACCAAAAAAAAAACCACGGAAAAAAAAGGGGTATTACTAGCCCCCGTCCTGACGGCGGGGCAAAAAGGGGAAGAAAAAGCCCCAAAATGGGCGAATTTTCACGTTTCCAAACTTCTGTTCCTTCGTGTGCAAATATTCTCTCTTCGTTTGTTTACATTGCGTTACCAAATACCGTGACCAAATTGTTTAACCAAATTTGGATATATGATGACACAGGTATAGCATATTAGATGTCACGTTTTGACGTGGTTTGCACAGAGAGCTCACAACGATATCACCAGTATCGATCAATTTTTTCTTTTCCCTCTACCTTTTTTGAGATCAACCGAACATTTCAGTTTGAAGCCATCATCAAACATCAAGCAACGACGAAGAAAAGGGAGATTGTGTAGCTTAACACGAAAATTTTGGTGTATTTCGGGATGCGGCAAAGTTGAACTTCACTAAGCCCATTTGTTAAATTCGCTGTCTTCCAAGTTTTCCCAAAGACAGCAGCATGGATAACCCAAGCCAGTTTCAAGGTATAGTTTATTTCAATGTTTCTACTGTCTATTGAACGAGGATTGAGACCATGTGGGGTTATGGCACATGTTAAATTATTTCACAGAAGTTAGGTTCCAAATCAGTTTCTACGTAAACATCAGAACCTGCCTTTTAGTTTGGAATTGTTTGTGCTCATTAAATTTCGCTACTGCCGTTTTGTAACTGTCTAGTTAATGAAAAAGACTTGTTCTGTTAATAAGAAGTGTCTATCTTTTTCTCCGCGCTTTAGTTTACCAGCGCGATGCAAGTTTATAGTACTGATTTTCAAGATTAATTTCCTGTGATTTTGACCTCCGGAACCCGAGAATCGATCTCCTCATTTTTTCCAAAATAAAGCGCTTCTGTTGAAAACGAACCACATAAGGTTTCTAGTTTTACCAATACCCGTTTATGTGCAAAATATGAAAGAAATCGATTTTTCAACTTAAGCCGCTCTTAAAAGGTTTTGTCTCATTCCACTTGCTGTTATAAGGACACTTCTGACAGCCATTGGTAGGTATAATATTGGTTAAAATTCCATTCAGTAACAAGTGGGAAATTTTAGTCAAAGATTTTCTTACAAAATTGGGCGTAGCTGGTCACGTGATCAAAATATAAAATATATTAAATATAGATTTTGCGCAGTTTTAAGTGGCAGATTGCCTTAATTTGTTATCTAAGTGATAGGTTTTAATGTATTTACTTTAGACCACCCCCTTGAAATCGATAGAGACCCAGGCCTTAATGTCCCTGAGTACATGACTGCCATGTGGGTTCATGTCACACCAAAGTTAGTTTTGTGCAAGCTAAAGGGCTCTGAAAGAAGCCCTGAAAGAATGTCTTCGTTTTTCTTTGTGTTAAATCAGACAGCAATTTAAAGTGCTTCCTTAGCGGTCCGTATGTTATTTTCTGGAGCTTTTTGGGCTTTTATACTACCTTTTTATGACCCTCAGAGAAACACTTCTTGAGTCAATCCGAGATTAACTTACTCTTTCATTTTTTGTTGTCAGTGCGTTAGCGGGCGGAATTCTTGAAATCCTGCAATCTGATTGGTTCCGTGAGCGGGTGGTACGATTTCGTCCGCTCCGGAATCCATGGAAAACTTGAAGTGAAATCATTTTACTCCGGCGCAACGAAACGTTGGATTCTTCCTCTTAAGGTGGCTTACTACAGTTTTTCTGAGACACAATTGCGCGCGCTGAGAAATTCTCTCTGACGCCATTTTTTTCGCGCGTGCAATACTCGACGCCATCATCGAAAAAAAGCTGAAAACACCTCTGAATTCTGGATTGCAGAAATCGCTCGTGGTGTACTATTAACATCCTTTATCATCAATGGACGAAGTCTTGACGAAGTTGGTGAGCGCTACCGGTATAAAATACCTGTTAAACTTGACAAAAACCTCGAGAAGTCGTTGTAAAAATTCTTATGTTTATCGCACGCGTTATTTCAGCGCGCGCTTAAGTTGCACGCATGCTCAGTTTTGCTCACGAAGGAGGTCGCAAAAAAATCGCAAATCGACTTTTTGACCCCAATCTACTCGAAAACTGACCGTATAACCCACAGTAAAAAATTCAGAATCAATTCGTAGTAGTAAGTTCCACCTGTAGACAAAATATTAGCAAAATCTGTAAGAGAGATTTTTAGTAATTCTCAAAAAAGCGAAAATTCAACATTTTCTTCATTAGCAAAAATTCTGCCTTACAGATTTTCATTTTCTTTTGCATAGTTGTTTATTTATAGCCACTTTTCAAATCCTGAAAAATTGAGGTAGGGTCGTACGGCTAGGTTTTGAGAAAAAAGCCTTAAAAAAGTCTAGTTTCCAGTCCCCTCCTAGCACTCGGTCTGTTATATTTGATATTTTCTGAGCTTCTCGTATTTCTTTTCCAGGATAATGAGGGTTAATATCATTTCTTTTAACAGTTGTAGCAACAAATAACCCAAAATAAAACTCCTACTGGCTTTAAACTTAAGTTTTAAAAAGGTTATCTTTCTCTTCTGAAAACTGTAGTAAGCCACCTTAAAATTGAACTTTTCTCTCACTAACCGTTGTAAAGTGAAGGGAAAAATCAGCAGTGGAATAAAGACGAATATTCTTGAGTTGTTGTTGACAAAACTTTGCTGGCTTGCTTTTATCGAATTTGACACCCCATTTGATTTAACACGACTTAACTGCAACCCTAAACTTTTGACCCCCGTTTCTTGGTTAACATTTCGTTTTTTTCCTTGTTGATCTCTTTCTTAACTTGTCCCATTTAGCTTCATTTAAGAAATACGATTATTAATGATTTTTAGCTAAAATAGTCAAACAAAAACCTCGCGACGCTGTGTCTTTGACAAGGACTGCTGCATATCAACAAGTTTTTTCCAGTGCAGTTTTCTCAATTTGCGAAAATCTTGACCATGAATGAATAAAAATGCTTAAAATACTAAGGTATGCAGGCAGAGTCTACGGAGTGTGAGTACTTTCGGTAAAACCAAAGTTAAATGTGTGACTTCATTTTGAACAAGACAAAGCTTACGAAAATAGATCATTGTTTCGTTCAATCCAGTATTTCCTTTTTCTTGCTATGATACATCTGGGAGGTCCGTATAGGGAAAAACAGCCCAAGGCCTGAAGCCTCGGGCCGTATCAAGACCTAGGGCACAGTTTTTCCCTATACGGACCTCCCGGCCGGTGAATAACATATATTTATGTTAATTAGTTCAGATGAAATTCGTTCTTAGCAGTTAGCAGAACGTCATGAATTGGCCACTAAGTCAGTTGATTTCATAGGCTTGTGCGATGAAAAAACTCGCCGAGAACGGATTAAGCTTATATTGACAATTCGGGATTGGTTAGTTTTGTGGAAGCCGAATGAAAGATTTTTTTAGATTGTATCCTCATATAAAATTGTGACATGGTTAGAGGTCCCGTCTTGTCTTTAGAAAGAACCTCAATTCGTTTATAAGTTTGTACCTTGAAGTTATGAGTCTGCTATTACGCAAGGATCCAACGGGAATAGTCTTTGTCTGCCGTAAAGTTATAATGAGTGAGACTACGCTGGTTAAAATCAGGGTGTACTGAAGTAAATTATGAATACTGTCCTCATTCTTACAAAATTGTGAGATTTTGTCATTTAGTTCGGCTGTAGGCAAGAAAAGCGGTTTAGTGCACGGGCTATCCTGGGGACGAGTCGGGCACCGGAAATTGTTTCCATTGACGTCCACATTGTTTCTAAAAATAACTTTTTTTGCAATTAAGATATCCCAAAGGCCATACCAGGAGTCTCCCTCTCTGTCCTTTATGGTTCTTGATTTCGAGGTACAGTTCGAAATTTGCTTGTTTACCTTCTCTCATAACTAATGCTGTTTCGTTTGTTTATGGTGTGCTTTTCGCCACCATTTTAGAAAACAACATAGTAAGTTTCTACCACGTCTGCAGAGTGTTAAATACGACGATAAATCTGGAGAAATCTGAAGATAACCACATGTAAACCAACTAAATGCGACGTCTAAACCATGAACAATGATGCATGTCGTTTTGGGAGAAGGGGGTGGGGGGCAAATCGATTGCACAAAACGTACGAGCATGGATTTCAGATGTCCCATTTCAGTCGAACAAAATTCAGACTTAGCGGTTTTTGGTGACTTGGATTACATTCGATGCGACTTTAATCCGACTTATAAATTAGGCCGAAGTTCAAACTTCCAATTCAAAACAAAAGCAAATCGCGTGGTGTCGAAAGTGTGAGTGCGCCCCTATTTAGCATCATTTGTCATCTATTTCCTTTCCTTTTCTTTTCTTTCCTTATCAGTTTTTTTCGGTGAAATGTTTTTCTATTTTCAGTTATTATTCTTTGACTGTATTTAGGACGAAAGAAAAGTTATGTAAGCTAGTAAAAAAAAAAGCACGTCCAAAGACAATCGGAGCTGGATGTTCCGATCATGTTAACTGCACAGACAGCAAAAAGGATGGGAATAAAATTTGCAGTATTTAAGTTTACATAAAACTTAGAAACTTTAACCGTGGCGGTATTTACACTAGAAGACGTTTAAGCCGTCTCAGACGTCTTAGCATCAAGTCTAAATATGGCAAATAAGGCAGCCACGTTAAACGTCAGATGACTTTTAACGTCGCACTTAACAGACGTCTTAGCTGTCTCAGACGTTTAACCCCTTTATAGTATAAAGACGAGACGCAATATACGTTGCACTTAAAAGGGAGACGTCTGAAGTAGTGTAGACGTCTTAGGCGGCGTCTCTAGTATAAACTCGGTCACTGAGAGAAGTTAATTTCCAAACGTCAGTCACCGGCGTATCACTTGTAGACGCTACGAGAAATTGCATGTGAACGCTACGACAAGCCGCACTTTGTTCGAGAGAAGAAGGGATTTAAGATAATCGACTTCTGACAATAGTAAATGACTGCAAAGTGGTAAGCAAGGGAAACAAATAGTAAAACAATAAGCAGTGGAAACAGGTTCCTATTTAAGAAACCAAGGATTGGAGATAACTGAGTTAGAGGGCGGTAATTGTAAATGACTAAAACCATTAACTAAAACGAAAGAAAACAGGTTTTAGTTTAGCGACCGGGAGCGAATCTCATGTAAGTTAATTGGTAGGTCACGGCAGAGAAGATTAAGTTGGACAGTCCGAAGACTTTTCTCGGCATTTCTTTCACTGCGGAACACAACACTTCAATGACAAAGAATGTACTGAAAGTCCTAACAGGGTATAAGGAAAGGATATCTTACCTCTTTCTCAAAAGCTCACATCAAACAAAGATGTGGCAACAAGGCAGCCAACACGAGGCCAATATGAGTTGATTAAGCTCGGGAAAGCGAAATTTTATATCATCGAAAATCATCCAGCTGTCAATTACAATTTTATGTTGTCCTAAGACGGAAAGGTTAAATTTAAAAAACAACTAAAGAGAGAAAACTAGCATCAGCTGTTGTATATCAGAAAATGAAATCTAATTCGAATCATTCACCTATTTTAAATTCTGAAAGATGCAAAAATAACAACAGCTTTCGTACATTTTCGTACATTTTAATTATTGTGTAAGAAAGTCGGAGATTGAAGTGTTCAATATGTTCAACCGTTCTAGCTTTTAAGTGTAAACTTGAGGCTTTCCTTTTGAATAGTTATCTGTCGATGTGAGTTTTTTTTGTTCAGTTAGTTTGGTTGGTCTTACTCATATATTGTTGCTAGTTTATTGTTAATATTGTATTGTTCACCAAAAAGCTCCTATGTGGAGTGTTCAATAAATACCTTTTTGTACTGTATTGCCCCTGACGGCTTTCCATTGAATTGTAGGCCTGGGTGTTGATTGAGGGGGCTGGGGGAAGGGAGCTTACAATTTCTAACTTCCTCGATGGTTTATTTTGAGGGGTTGACTTATCTCTTACATTGGAGGCCATTTTCTCCTGCTCACAGAGTGTTTTTGTTGATGTGCAAACAGGTTATCTCATACCGCGTTGGATTTTTTTCCTTCTACACGTCGCTATAGTCTTAAATACAATAAAAAGTGAAGCGAAATACAGTAACGATTTGCTACTCCTTCTACTCCAAGACTTAAGTTGAAAAATATCATTTGTAGTGTAGCTGCAAATAAGGCGGTCGCCCGATATTTCTCGACATTTCTCTTATTGCGGAACATAACACTTTAGTGAAAGTACTGAAAGTTGTAAGACAGCATTAGCACTACAACTTTTTCATTCACGTGCATCCCAAAGAAGTTAACACAGCGACTTCAATTTCCCTCAGAACTGCACCTGTCAGCTTATTACTAACCACTTCTCTCAAAAGCTCACTTTAAAGAAAGTTGCGACCAAGAGGCCGCAAACACGAGGCCAATATGAGTTGATTAAGCTCAAGGAAGTGAAATTTTATATCAGCGGAAATCGTCAGCTGTCAATCACAATTTTACGTTGTCATAACACAGAAGGTTAAATTTAAAACTATTGAAAACTAGCATCAGCTGTAGCATATCAGAAAATGAAATCTGATTCGAATCTTTTACCTTTTTTGAAATTAAAAAGATAGAAAAATAACTATAATTTTCTCACACTTTCGTACATTTTATTGTAAACAAAAGTTGGAGATTGACGTGTTGAATATGTTCAACAGTTTCAGTTACATTAGCTTAATGTTAAGCGTTTTAGTTAGATTGGTCTTACACATATATTATTGTCTAGTTTATTGTTAATATTGTATTGTTCACTGAAAAGCCCTTATGGGGGTGTCCAATAAATACTGTATTGAACTGAGGGCGTTTCATTGAATTGTAAGCTTGGGTGCATTTTGGGGGGAAGGGTGGGTGGGGGGCCAGCAGTTTTTAACTTCCTTGATCGTTTATTTTCAAATGTTGACTTATTTCTTAATCGTTTGAAACCAGTAGTTTCCTCAACTAGGCTCACTGGTTTCTTCTTGCTCGTGCTCACATTGTTTGTTATGTTCGATTTACCGCCTGAGATTTTTTCGTCTTCACTCTTTTTTGATTTTTGGAATATGTGGTATCTCTGATATTAAAACCCAAGAGACACTAATCTCTTCTGGGTTTTAATATATTTCTGACTTTATGATCGGGTTTATTATTTATGAATAAACCCGATCATAAAGTCAGAAATATATATAGAGGATATTACACGGTGGCGAGAAGATATGAATTTTATGTTCGAGTGGCAAACACAATATCTCACGAGTGAGCGCAGCGAACGAGTGAGATATTGTGTTTGCCACGAGAACATAAAATTCATATCTTCGAGCCAACGTGTAATGTTCTTTTTATTATATGGAGACAAAATATCTGATTTTAAGTTTTACAAATACGGAAATACAAAGTGAAAAATACAAAATACCCGGTGCCAAGGATAAAGTGAAAAATACAAAACACCCGGTGCCAAGGATATAACATACAGCTGTACTCTGAACTAATTTTACAAATGTCACTGACTCTGACTACTTGAGTCATCAGAAACGGTGATTTTTAGCCTTTTTTCGGAACGAATCTTTGAACACTTTTCGGTACGACCGGGCTGATACACTTGCACATTTACCGTTCCGATTTGGCAGTTTTGAAATAAACTTCCGGAAGCTGCACCCGCTAAATAGCTATCCGACTTAGTTTTCTCCTCAATGGAGACGGCTGACAAGGTTTGGCTGGTCCTGGCATCGTTAGACAATACAGCGGAAATCTGCTTCTGTTTCTTATCGGACAAAGACGAGTAGTTGTTTAAAGAGTTCACGTTTTTATGTCCAGTAATCTGAATGATTTCGTTGGGTGGTATCTCGTTATCCACCAGCTTCTGGACCAAATGCTTTCTTGTGCTGTGATTTACGAGCTTTTTGTCTGAATCCAGGCCTGAATCTTGTACCATGTTCTTCAGCATACTTCTCAAGGAATTGATTCCAAGCGGAGAGCATTTGAACCACATTTGACCGGGTTTCGGCCTTTCGTTGTTAACAGCAAGATAGAAAGGCGATTCATCGCTCATCATGGCAGCGGGCCGGTGATCTTTGTAGGCCAAGTAGGCATTGACGGGGCAGCGATCTGCATTGCTCTTGTTTTCGTACATTTGAGGTTTCTTCTCTCTGATATTTCGAGGGTTTTCACCGGTACGCGTTTTTGTTTGTCTTTCTTTGTTGAACTCGATGAAGCTGTTTCCC
Organism: Siderastrea radians; assembly: GCA_964017195.1. Classification (NCBI taxonomy): domain Eukaryota; kingdom Metazoa; phylum Cnidaria; class Anthozoa; order Scleractinia; family Rhizangiidae; genus Siderastrea; species Siderastrea radians. The sequence continues at coordinate 27,472,409 of OZ024888.1, read as the reverse complement.
TCCGAATCTGTTTTTAACTGCAAATCGCCCCAGCAAAGGTCTCTCTGCTCTTTCCCTGGCCTCATACCAAAGAATGTACAGTTGTTCATCCAAAGGGTATTTAATAGAGCTCTAGGAGAGTGAATTCCTAGAACTCCACGGCTGAAAAAAGTGGCGATGTCTTCATCCGACAACGGATCCGCTGCGTTTGGCCGGTTTCCTTTGCCCACGGATTTTAACTGTTTTTGTTTCTTCTTTAAAATATCTTGAACCTCATGAAACTCTTTGTCGTTGAGGACGGAAAATCCATAATTGTTTTTTCGAAGATGCCGGTCGATGCTTTGTATGAACGCTCTGATGGACGAGGGTTCGTACTCTTCACCATTTTTCTTTCGAACAGCGAGAACAAATTTTTTGATGATTTCTTGCAGCTCCACAGGTGCGATATCCTCAATCTCTCTCTTCTCGTCGCAAGTGTCTAGAAATTCTTTGAAAACTTTCAAATCGTACAAGGTCTTCTTTTTTGTGTTTTCGTTGTCGAAGCTTTCGGAAAACTCTTTCACTTGTTCATCGTTTAGTAAAACAAACCTGCTTGCCACCGCCATAATTCTAAACAACACTGAGGCAACGACGCATTCAGTTCATTCAACAAAGTAGAAAAGGCGGGAATCGTGACGTCATTGAACGATATGACACTCAAAAGCGTGACATACGGAAAATACGCCACTCGGGTCCCGGATGTAGTGGCGTATGGAATCTACGAGTGGTTTAGTTCCCAGTAAAACACTCTCCTCCATATAATAATACATGATATATAATGTAGATAATAATATATAAGATAGATAATATATATATAGATAATATATATAAGATAGATAATATATTACATATATTTTACAGTCACATGAAAGGAAGCTTAAGGCTAAAGGTAATGGATGAATGCACAAGCCATGTGACCGAATGAATGACCACAAAACGAACGAACGAAAGCAGAAAATGAACGAACGGACAAGATTGCGTTTGAACGAACGAACAAACCCAACAATCGAACGAGCGAAATGCCAGCCAAACAAACGGAAAATGACCAATGGCACGAACAAACGCCCGCAAACCCGGCAACCCAGCAAATGCCTGAAATACACCTATTCCTTTTAAGCCGGTGCCTGTTTTCCTTCTGCGCGTTTCACTATTTCAGTTGCGTTTTCTAACTCTCTACCAGGTCTGTTCACTGCGCCCCTGATTAGGATGACAAACCTTCTGAGCAGACTTAACGGTTTTCTAGTTATCATTCTATGCGGTATATAAGTTAAAGTTTTAGTGAGCTCACTAGAATAGTTGTTAAAAGCTAACACACAACTAATCTACCAAGTTTACTTTCACTGGCATTATCAAATCGTTTTCTACTGTTTTTAAAGCCAAGCCGGAAAGGGTCCAGTCATTATTTATGGAGAGGGGGGGAGAGAAAAAACATGTGGGCGGTCAAGGGTATTTTAGAGTGGTTAGAGGGGGGGAGCTTATTGTTTTTATTAAAGAAATAGGGGATCATCCTTTTTAGGTTCTGCTAGAAATCTTAATTATTTGTGTTTGTGTAAAAGGGGTAACTTCAAAACAGAAAGGATAATTTCAAGGATCCAAGTAGGGAAGAGGGGTGTTAACCCAGTTGAAAAAAAAAATCGCTTCTAACTTAAGTGCAATGGTCTTCTTAAATTCTATGGCTATTTCACTCTATGTTGAAGACCAATACCCATCCATCCCAACCTAACACAGCCTGCTTTAGTGAATGATTTTGGCTGGAATACATTTCCACCTTACAAATGTTTGTCTGTTTAATAGCCTATGAAGTCATAAAACCTGTTTTAACATACAATCACTGATGCTTCAACTTCGAATGTAAATATAAAAATTGCCTCAGAATGTCAGTAGTGCACCTTCCTTGTCACCTATTGGCATTCAAGCCTGTCCATGGTATGGTATGTAGTCGGTAAAGTATCAAGAGCAGACAACCTTGACTGATAAGGCACTTTAATTTTTTTCGCATTTGAACTGTTAGTTAAGCTTTCTAGTGCATCAGCATTGATTTCCTCGTCACATAATGCATGCTGGCTGTTTATGGTAGTGGAATAGCCACCAGGGAAACAAAGGGCCTTAAATGTGAAGTCATCAACAAGTCTTTGTACAGCAGATTCGTCTTTTTTTCGTTTTTCTATTCCTTACTTTCTGCTGTTTTCCTTTTTCCTTCTGTTTATGTGGTTCAGTCTTTTTCCTTGATGCAAATAGGGCAAAGGCATTATATTTGGACTTAGGTACAAGCTTAGTTTGGATTTTAGCATTTGTTGTGGTATCAGGAGTGATATCAACTTGCCAATCAGAGTCTCATAATATTTTAGAAAACAATTCTGATTTAAGAGCCCCTGTAAATCGCAGTATTGACGCCTATAAGTTTAGGTAAAAAATGATACTTTGCTTGGCTAGATTTTGTCAGTATACTGTTCTTCCCCTGCTTCACTATCACCTGCCGGGCATCTGTACCATCCTCTTTGGTGCATTTATCAAACCCTTATCTGTCTGTTCTTTGTATTTGGCTCTGGTCTTTACTAGTTTAAAGAAATGAGGAAACAGCGAAATTTAATACGCTTCGTTATTTTGTTCTCCCAAAATTGCAAAATAAAATACACGTGAAATGCGGCTTCCGAATTTTCGCGAAATTAAGTACGCCGAAAATAATTATTAGTAAGAGTAAAGTACAAATTAAGGTAACGTTGCTTGTAACATATGGTCTCGCCCAGTGTATCATGTGGCATTGGCTAGTCGACTCATGCACCCAAATATGAAAAACTATATCACGGACACCTAAGAATTATGGGGGGGGGGGGGTCGAAATTTAATTATCGATTAAAAGAGGGGGGACTACTTGCCATTTTCAAGCCTGGGAAGGGGGATCCTTGCAGATTTTTATCTTTCAATATATTCCCCCCCCCCCCCTCTCTACATAAATAATGACCAGTCCCAAACTCTTTTTTATATTCTGAACCAAACAGGTACCGGCTTAAAAGGAATAGGTGTATTTCAGCCATTTGTTGGGTTGCCGGGTTTGCAGGCATTTGTTCGTGCCATTGGTCACTTTCCGTTTGTTTGGCTGCCATTTGGCTCGTTCGATTGTTGGGTTTGTTCGTTCGTTCAAACGCAATCTTGTCCGTTCGTTCATTCTCTGCTTTCGTTCGTTCGGTTTGTGGCCATTCATTCGGTCACATGGCTTGTGCGTTCATCCATTGCCTCAAGCTTCCCTTCATGTGACTGTTTACTCGTTAACTCAAAAATAATAAACCCGACCATAAAGTCTGAAATATATTAAAACCCAGAAGGGATTAGTGTCTCTTGAGTTTTAATATCAGAGATAGCATACCACATATTTCAAAAATAAAAAAAATCGTCATGCCCGCGTCGTCTGCTATCTTTGATTGTTGTATTGGAGGCCATCTTCTCCAGCTGACAGAGCGTTTTTTATTAAGGAGCAAATAGGTTATTTCAAAACGCGTTGGATTTTTTCCTTGTACATTTTGCTAGAGTCTTTTTTACAGTAAAAAGTGAAGCGAAATACTGTAAAGATTTGCTACTCCAAGACTAAAGTTGAAACATTGAATTTGTAGTTTAGCTGCAAAAAAGACGGTCGCCCGATGTGGGACTTGAACCCAGGACCCTCAGATTAAAAGTCTGATACTCTACCTACTGAGCTAAACGGGCAGATCCCACTGTCTTAGCTGGTGGTATGCGGTGTTGACTATGGTGTTGCGGTGTTCTACAGAATATTGTGGTATGGTAAATCGGTAGACCCCCCGTGTGACGTGGTTTTCTGGAAGATTCATAATCATCATCGTTTCTCATTTCCCCCAGAAGACACATGAGACTGTAACATTCTGTCTCCAAGCTTCCCCGTCCATTGCTAATGTTCCTGCAGTCTCGCAATCCCGCTTGCCTTTATGTGCCCTTCACAGTCGTTCTCTATGGTGTTTTAGGTCTTCCAACTGCCTCTCCTTAACTTAGCACTTCATCCCAACGCCCCTGCACAGTAATTGGGGAGTGACTGTACATGCATTCCAGTTTCTCATCGTGGTGGTGGTTTTAGGTGTTACGAGTGACATCGTCGGCCGCTGGGTTTCCAGTTAACTTTCACCCTTTCATTCTGATTCCAGTTTCCACGTCAGTCGGTTTTAATACCACTTTAATGTTATTGGTACTTCCATGCACGTTGCCTGTACTCCGAAATATATATGTTTTTCCAGGAGTGGGTTATTACCCCCCCCCCCCCTCCCTTCCAGCCCAATCTGTAATCTGGAGGACTATTTAGTTTTTCGGTTCTTGGTATTTCCTCCACCAGACGGTTGCCTCTCAGGACAAACGAGTGACTATCCAACTGTGTTTGAATTCAACATCAACAACGAGCTTTCATTGTATGACTAGAAGTAATTACAGTCTTGCAAAAGCATACTTTATAACGAAAACTAACAAATGTAGTTAACATTAAAATACAGTCGACAAGAGGAAAATAGAATTAAATCTAAATAATAAAACTAGATTGATAACAAATTGTTTCACAAATCAAAACAGGAGGAAATGAACTTAATCAGCTGCGTATTAATAAAATAACCACCAGGGTTCATCAATTCTATGATTAACGCTTTTGACGGTAAATTTTTAAAATCGAGGGTCTGCTTTTCAAAGTTTTCGTCTCCTGAACAGGCTGTCTTCCTGGGGCTGCCCAGAGCAAGCTAGTTTTAGGCCGCCCTTACACTCCAAGAATCTAAAGAGTGATTGGTTCCCTGCCATGTTAGATACTTATCAATTATTCCACGAGCGGGCGTTGGACATGACATAATCATACTTACTAAGCGAGAAACGTACTGCCGAGCTCGTTATGATCTCATATCAAACAAGCCTGAGTAGAATAACTGTTTTATCGATTCTCAACCTCATTGATCGTTGGTTATTTATTTATTTATTTTTTGCCATAGTTTTGGACAAAACGTTTGCTTCGCGGCAAAAATGTTGAACTTCTCGGCAGTACTTGACAACATGACATTCAATTTCCTCATAAGGCAAAAAAGCAAGTTTTTCACTGAGGTCATAAATAACCGCCTCATACCGAACAAATGCAAGTGTAATAATTTTTCAATTGAATTCTCAACATGGGAAATCGTTGCTGATGTTTATGCCTTATTTATAGACAAAAGTTTGGCTTAGCAGCGAACGCTTTCGAACGCCCTGGCACTTATCGTATCATCCATTTTCCTTGTAAGGCATAAAGCAGGGTTATTCGTGGTGAACAGTGAGCCAATCAGAACCGAGATTAAGAATTTACAATAAAAGACGGGTGCCTCGTTAGCGCAGAAGTCATTCTCATCATCAGCAGTAGAAACCTGAAGATCGTGAGTTCGGTCTTCACAAGGGGCACATTTTCCCACTATTTTTTATGCTTTTTAAAAGCAAAACCTTCGTCTTTCCTTTGTAGCAAGTCTTCTGTACCAATGTAAGGTCATGTCACGGCGGTTTCACATGAAACGAACGGAAAAGGCGCACTCTGAATGCGTTGATTTCTGGGCTACTGCGGGGAGAAATAGACTTAAACGGGGCAATCCCTTGTGGGGGGAAAGAGCCATTACTCTCTTCGGTAACGAAATCTAACCTAACAGGATATATTTCGGTATAGCGACAACTTGACTTTTGGTTACGGTTTTGGTTTATTCTGCAGTTTATTCTCTAAGCTTGCAATCGACGTTGGGTCGATGCTCTCCAAAAAATGTTATCAAAGAAAGTCTACGAAGCGTTCATTTACGGTATGTTCGATTTGTACAATAGTCTGTTGTTAACAAAATACAGCAATTGCGCTAACGCAAACTTGTCAAAACTATTACTACGGAACGGAAAGTTCTATGAGGATGGGTAAAGTCGCACACGAGCCAAGGAGGCCCACACGGCTGGAGCTTATCTGTAGCATGAAGCAACTGAGAGTATTGCTACTTCTCCCTGGATGGGATGCTAGTCCATCGCAGGGTTACCCACAGCAGTATGTCGCCGGTACCCATTTATACACCTGGCTGGAGAGAGACAATGTGGGGTAAAGTTGTCTAAGGAAACAACACGATGGCAGGGACTGGGCGGCGAACCACCGACCCTCAGACCTGAAGCCCAACGTGCTAACCACTGCACCACCGCGCCCCCCAATATGAGAGTAGAGCGACGTGTAAAAAATCTTCTTTCAATATTCTAGATAACTTAAATTAAAAACTTTTACGTAAATTAAAGCTAGCCGATAGCTTGTAAGTTGTAGGGTCTCAACAAGAGGACACATGCCGGCAGTCGGGCTCGCTGCAACAAAGTAACTACAAAAAACGACATGTCAGGAGAACCAGTCAAGTCAGTGAAAGTATTAACCGTTTAATACGTAGAATCGGAACCTTAGCAGTATGTTATATAGAACTGAAGAGAAACCGGAGTTTCTGAGGAACCTGATCAACCAGACACGTTAAAAATGCAACATTGTAGAACTCAACATGCGTTAAACACACCCAGTTTCCGTTCAATTAATTTAGTTGTCTTTAAAATACCTATTGTTGGTTTCTTAAGTATAATTACCATCGAGAACAATATACAGAGCAATTACAGTAGATTAAAGAAAGGTGAAATGTGAAGAAATAGGGACCATGTTACGTTGGACATGTTCTAAGCTGCGCAATGCAACGAAACAACAAAATTTGTGAAATACGGAATCTGCGTACTATACATAACATCAATATGTTAAATACGCAACATACCCAAGAAGATTTCTTTGAAGAGCGGACGACCTATAAAAACGTAATAAATGGACTTTCTGGCAGCAACGGTCCGCAAGTCTGGCATTTCCTGATTGTTGCGGGTAAGCCAAAACGTAGGAGGGAAAAACTGGGCTCCATTTGTATGAAGAAGCGAGTAGATATTTGCCTGTCACTTTCAATGAGGCTGTCAGTTCTGCTTTTCATTTTACGGGAAAGGCGCTAATAATTATGCAGTTCCGTCAAAACATCCCAACAAAACGGCATAAACGGGTAACTGAAACTTAAAGTGATAGTTAGCTGCTTTTTTGTGTATTTTAGCTTTTAAGGAGTTAATGAAAGCCAGCCTTAGGTTGCCGTTTGTTCCTCGTCGTAAACGTCACGCTAAATCTCTCTAATACTGCGCAAACTTTGGGATACTGCGTTGTGTTGCGTCGCATAGTTTACAAGCCATTTCGTTGACAGATTAAATGTGAATAATTTGGAATACAAAAAATGTTTCCAATTTTTTTTCTGTTAACGTTGCACAAAGCAATAATAGATGAAAGCTAAAGACTAAACGAGGCGAGATACAAAAGATATTTCGCTGAGAGATTAATTAAACATAAATAACGTAATGCTAGTTTGAAGATTAAATACGAAATAATTTTTTCTCCTTAACACCAAGGCATAGCCCCCACCCCTGAGAATTGTGTTGTGGTATAGTGTTAACGTCAGCCAGCCATACAAAACTTCAAACAAAAGTGCACTTTCTTGACGAATCAGCTTCTGTAAAACAAAAAAGTAAAAACAAGAAAAATAGTTAAAAGAAGTAAAATAGAAAATCCATCTTTATATACATTGAAACTAGCCACCGTGTGCAGTATAATACCACACCGTAGTTATTCGCACTGAAGTCTATACTAATTCATAGCCCTTAATAGCCCTTTTCACAGTTAACTTTTCTCATTTGCATTACAATGTTTTTTAACGTGGACGTGAGGCAATTTCGGGCTAAAAGAGCAAAATTGCCCGAAATTGCCTCACATCCATGTTCAAAAACATTGTAATGCAAATGAGAAAAGGTAAGTGTGAAAAGGGCTATTGAAGCCCCTGCCCTTAGTGAATAGAGAAGGGTGTAAATAACGCCCTGAAGGCTCATGGGGAGGAAACGTTCACTCAGAACAATTAGTTCTTATGAAAATATTTCAGTGCGTAAACAACATCGTGGTACAAAAAAACTCAAAACAGGTAAATATATGCGAAAAAGTATAGCAAAAGATGAGAAATGAAAAAGAGGGAAAAGGTAAATCAAGCATGATCCTATACTCAAAAAGATACGTTTTTGTACGTGTGCTATTATACGTGCTGGTGTAAAACTACATCAAAGAAGAAGGAACTGGCACGGGCAGAAAGCCGAGCATTATAAAGTAAAGGTGAGATATTTTGGTCACCCTTTGCTTTCACTGACCATTGGTAGTTGATTGTACAATTAAAGGCTTGTCCGGTAACCAATTTAGAAGGTCGTGTTTCTTGTTGGGACGATCATTTCTCTCATTGTCAAATAAATTATACTCAACACTAATAATACTTACCAGATCCTTTATTCTTGGTCTACCATGTCAAGCTTGATGTCATCACCAATCAGTACAAATGGAGCCCAGTACTTCGCGGCGCCAAACTGCTCCGATTCTCGAAGCGATTTCATAGACTGGTGAAGAGCCAAGCTGGCACTTTTTCCATCTGCTAGTTGTTGGTAGAAACGTCTCATAAACAGCATGGTGGCCTCGTCATCAACCGCCCAGAGTGACACCAGAACAGACCGAGCACCAGCGGCCAAGAAAGCCCGCGCCATACCGACAACACCCTCAGACTTAATCTCCCCTCGACCACTATGACAGCAACTCAGCACGACAAGCCTTGCTCTTAGACGAACTGCTTGCACATCTGACATTTTCAAAATGTAGTCTTCCTCCTCTGGGCACTTAGATTTTCTTCCAGGATTTGGAGCCAAAGCGATTTCTCCAGTTTCCTGTCGTCCGTGGGCTGCAATGTGCACCAAGGCAACAGAAGCCATTCGTTTTAGCACCTCGCCTTTAGTGGCACTTCTTGCAGTGAGAGGCGTGGTCTTCAACAGTTCACCTATCATCTCTACTTCTTCCCTGGCGTATGGCAGCTGACTGTAAATGGCCTTACCCCATTGATTGACAACTTCGTCCAAACACGGATCTCCCACGAGAAGAGCCCCAGTCTTACTGTGATAGTCCTGAGGTGAATCTGTGATCAATTTTAAACTTGTCAGCGAGGGAACTGTACGGATCCTGATAGTTTCATTTAATGCGGCAAAAGGAGCCCGGCACAATGGACCGTCCGGGACAATGATTAACTCGTCACCTTCTAGCAAATCAGTAACTGGCCCAATGATAACGTCATGCAAGCGCTGCAGTGAATTGTTGGTACAGGTACACGACTGTCCTTTTTTCACATCGGCTTCTCTATGGGACGACAAGTCATCACTTTGCTCATCCAGGGAACGGTTTTCGCATCTAACACCAACTCCAGCTCCTAGTTCTTTGAATGCAGTTTCCATCAACAGAGTTGCGGGGTCGTCGTGTAGACTTCGATCCTCGATTTCCTTTTGATTAAATTCAACACCTCTTTCTCTTCTTAGTACCCAGAGATTGATTGTGCTCCCATCAAGTGCCAGAAAAACGGTTGGCGTTGATAAATCGCTTAATATATAAGACTGTACTTCCATCGACCTTTCCCCAAAAACTCCATATTGCGATCTCAAAAAATCTACCAGAGCTTGTGCTCGTCCTTGCTCAGCAGCACACAAAGCCGCGTCAGTCTCTCCGTTCTTCAAAAGCGTCCTGACCAGAGCGGTGTACGCATTACGATAGTGATCGCGAAGGCTTATTTTCCACTCATCTTCTGACTGAAGAATGGCTCTCGTGCTATCAAACAGTTTAACACCGGATCGATAATAACCAAGGGCGTCACATAACGAACCTGAGAATTCAAAATCACGACCAAGCAAACAACATGCACGTCCCTCTTCAGCTTTTTCCCCCACTTCTTTGGAAATGCAAAGATATTGCTTGTGGTATTCTACTGCTTGTTTAATATCGTTGAGTGTGTAATAAGCATTTCCCAGATTCCCATAGGCACAACCCTCTCCACCCCTGTCTCCCACTTCTTTGGCAATGTCAAGATGTTTTTGGTGGTACTCAATAGCTTGTTTTATGTCGCCGAGTTTGCAATGAGCATTGCCTAGATTTGCATAGGCTCTTCCCTCTCCAGCTCTGTCACCCACTTCTTTGGCAATGCGAAGACGTTTTTTGTGATACTCTGTGGCTTGCTTTAAATTGCCGAGGCTGTAATAAACACTGCCAAGATTTCCACAGGCATTTCCCTCTCCAGCCCTATCTTCTATTTCTTTAGCAATGCTAAGATGTTGTTTGTGGTAATCTACAGCTTGCTGAAAATCACCAGACTATAATGGGCCAGGCCCAGATTTCCATAGGCACTTCCCTCTCCTGCCCTGTCCCCCACTTCCTTGGCAATTTTCAGATGGTGCTTAAGGTTCTCCATGGCTTGTTTAAATTCACCGATACGTTGATAAGCTATGCCTAGATTTCCATAAGCACATCCCTCTCCGACTCTATCCCCCACTACTTTGGCAATGTCAAGATGTTGCGTGTGGTACTTTATGGCTTGTTTAAAATCGCTGAGACTGTAATGAACATTACCCAGATATCCATAGGCACCTCCCTCCAATACCTTGTCTCCCACTTCATTTGCAATGCTTAGACCTTGTTTTTGGTACTGTATAGCTTGTCTGAAATCACCGACGCGATCGTAAGCATTGCCCAGATTGCAGTAGGCTATTCCTTCTCCAGATCTGTCCTTCAGTTCTTTAACAATGCTGAGATATTCTTTGTAGTACTTAATAGCTTGGTTGAAATCACCAAGGCTCTGATATGCACTGCCCAGATTTACATGGGCCCTTCCCTCTCCAGCCCTGTCTCCTACTTCCTTAGCAATGCAAAGATATTGTTTTTGGTGTTGAATGGCTCCTTTGACATCGCCAAGCCTGTAAAAATCATTGCCTAGACTTCCGTGGGCATTTCCCTCCCCAGCCCTGTTTCCTACTTCTTTAGCAATGGTAAGATGTTGTTTGTGGTAGTCCATGGCTTTTTGAAAATCACCGAGAGATTGATAAACGTTGCCAAGATTTCCATATGCACATCCCTCGCCAACCCTGTCTCCCATTTCCTTGGCAATGCTAAGATGTTGCTTGTGGTACCCCATGGCTTGTTTAAAATCACGGACTCGGTTATAAGCATTGCCTAGATATCCAAAGGCAATTCCTTCTGCAGTTCTATCCCTCACGTCCTTGGCAATGGCGCAACATTGCTTGTAATACTCTATGGCTTGTTTAAAATCACCGAGGCTGTGGTAGACAATGCCTAGGTTTCCATACGCACGTCCCTCTAGAAACCTTATCCCTTCCTCTTTGGCAATGTTAAGACATTGCTTATGGTGCTCCAACGCCATTTCGTAATCACCGAGTCCATGATAAGTAATGCCGAGATTGGCACAGGCGATTCCCTCTCCGACCTGGTCCCTCAATTCTTTGGCAATTTTGAGACCTTGCTTGTGGTACTTGATTGCTTGTTGAAAATCACCAGTATTGAAGAGAGCGTTACCCAGACTACTATAGGCGTTTCCCTCTCCAACCCTGTCTTTTACTTCCTTGGCAATGCTTAAGTGTTTCTTGTGGTATTCAAGGGCTTGTTTAAAATAACCAAGGCTGAAATACGCATTCCCTATATTTCCGTACGCACCTGCCACTTGACCTCTACCCCCCATGTCTATGGCAACGCCTAGCTCTTGTTCATAGTACTCTAGGGCTTGTCTAAAATTACCGAGACACGTATAAGCCTTCCCCAGATTGCAACAGGCACGTCTTTCTTCTTCCCTGTCCCCCATTTCCCTTGCAGTGTTAAGACATTGCTTGTTGTACTTTATGGCTTGTTCAAAATCTTCGAGATTGTGATAAGCAGCGCCCAGTTTTCCGTAGGCACGTCCCTCTCTAGCCCTGTCCCCCATTTCGTTGGCCATGCTTAGCTCTCGCTTTTGGCGTTCTATCAGGTTCATAAGGTCTGACTTCCTGTCCACCATTTTTACGAATACGATTATGTGGTCTCGTAATACGTTTTATTAGTCGCAAGTCAAACGCGTTCCTAGGAGACAAGAAAATTAGAACAGGTCTTTTCATGTTTTTGTAACCAGTAAGAGGTTATTTTCTGGGAGGGGAGACTGGGACAAACAAAATGTGGAGTCGTAGATAGGCTCATAGTAAACGAGGTGAGCAGCGCCAACTTGAGTGTGAGCTCAAAAACGACTCCATTGTTTGGAATAATTGTTTTAACAATTGTTAAAAATGTTACCACTTTGCAGAAACTCGCCCCTCGAAATTAGGATATTACACGAGTAGAAAATGTTGAACAGAAGAATGTAAAAACTGCCTAAAACTTGCCTGTCAAAACGTCGTTGGCATAGAAACAACAACTTCTGTGAGCTCTTGTCACATCAAAATTTTTCTAGATAAACCTCGGGTACACAGCCTAACGTACTACAACAATCGTTTATGGTCATTTATATTAGCTTTTTTTCAGACATTTGCTTACCGTCGTAGTTTCAATATAAAGCTTCGTGGAGCGCCCAGAAAAGCTTAGAAATGATTTGCCTGCAAACGGAAAATTTGAGATTATTAAAAATATGTATAGTTGTCATTGTTCATACAAATGTGCCGTAGAATAGTTATCTCATGAGGTCACTGACAGTTTTCAAACAGGGCGTCATTTCAGTTTTGATTAACAACCACCAGGCTTTGGGGTAAGCGCTCTTTTGAGATATTACGAGTGGTGAAGTACTTCTGACCGGGGTGATGTAAGTCAATCTTTGATCATGATGAATAGAAGTCCTTGTTACAGACTTGTCAAGGGAAAGGCAATGCTAGGTGTGTTTTACTATAGGAGGATTCCCTTCTTTCTTTTGTCAAATTATCAAATTTCACCATTAAGGGGCTGAATACGGAAAACTTAAAATTAAACCTTGAAAACAACTTTATTCAGAATTACTGTATTCAGAATTAGATTTATCTCTATCTAACATTGGAGCGGTTAAATTCATCCCATAAACTAAACATCCCATAAAGGCACGCGTTGCGTGAGAAAATTTTAGAATTGAGTGTCCTGAAGCCAAACCAGATGGCGGCTACCCGGGTAGAACAACTGAGAACGTGCACGTATGTTTAAGGCTAGCAACAATATTGTTTTACATCTGTTTCATTAGTGTAAGCCTAGAAAATAGTGGTTAGGTAGATATGTTCATATGTCTTTGAATGTTTTGTGCCGATCTCAATCAAAAGTCTTGCAATAAGGTAGACAAAGTCGATCTCAACTGAGTGTTTAAAAGTAACCAAGAGGGACCACAAATAATTAACCACAAGTATTTAGTGACCACAAGTGATAGGCCCTTTGTATGACTTGTCACATGATCCAACATTCGCTATTTTGTATGGCAAATAGTGCAGTGGGACATCGAAAAATAACGGAATTAACATCTGAGTGACTGACATCTCTTTGTGTTTTATGTACCACTGCGCCATTTGCCATCCAGCTGAGCGGAGGTTGTGCCATATGGCCAAGTCATGCAAAGGGCTAGTCTCCCATGCAGCCGGTTTTGGTGTCGTCACGCAAAGCAAGTGTTGTGTCGCACGTGTTGTGGGGAGGAGCGTTGTGACAACATTAAAAACGGCAGTGTTGGAGAGTAGCAAGGGGCCTATTAATAATTATCATGCCATCGTGAAGTCATCGTTTTTTCGCAGCTTGAATTGCAATCGACGCAATTGAAATCCGACGTTTGAATTAGGCTTTATTTAAAAGTTCCCACGTTAATCGGTTGTTGAAGAAAGTGTGCAAGCCTTTGTCTAGCATGATCTCTCGTTTATTTCTGTTTCTTTCTGCGCTCATCAGTTTCTTTTTTTAGTTAAATGCTTCCCCCTTTACAGTCATTATTCTCGAACTGTACTGGGCACGAAAGTGAAACTTTGCAGGCAAGCAAAAAGTATAGCACTCGAGTGGAGACAATTGGAGCTAGTACATAAACTGAATTGAGACGATTAGTTCCTTTTTGCTCTATAAAAAAGTCATAAATACCGATAAGCACCGCAGTCGAGTAATAAAATGGAGAGATTTTCTTGAAATATAACCATGTGAGCAAGTTGTAAAGAACATAAACACCTTTCACTTGACGCAATTCTTTATTGGTTTAAGAGATTTTTAGTCGTTAAGATGTGTAAGAAAATTTAAGGACATATCAAAACCAATTTTTTTTCCGACGCTGATAGCGAAAGAACAGTCGTGGAAGACCAAAAGACCACTTACTAGATTTGAGTTTGGCCGACATCTTGCTTCTCGCCTAGGTACTGCTGTTTGAAGTCCCTGTTTGAAAGCGGTTTTTTGAAATGTCAAAGCCCAGGTCAAGGAAAAAGCTCATTGAATCAAGAATTTTCCATTACGGAGTGCGATTATTGAACGTTTGCTAAAATGCTGTGGTGAGTGGTGATCATTTTTGATTGCCGAACCAGATCCAAATCAATCGAATGGTTGAGTTCGATTGGGCTCGATTATCACAAGTTCGATCGATAAAATAGTAAGCAAGAGAAACGGGATTCAGTTCGTGAAAGCGGGATTCGAGATAACTGAGTTTCAGGTAGCTAATGGTAAATGACTAAAACTAAATGGCTTAATCAATGGCTTCAACTTCCCTCAACTAATTACTTTACTTACCACTTTCTCCAAAAGTTCGCTTTAAAGAATGATGTGACCAAGAAGCAACAAACACAAGGCCAATATTAGGTGATGGGTGATTAAGCTCAGGAAAGCGAAATTTTATATCAGCGGATATCGTTTACCTGTCAAACATAATTTTGCGTTGTCGTAAGACAGGAAGGTTAAATAGAAAACAAATAAGAGCTACAATCAGCCTAATCAACTTGTAAAATTTCGAAAAATAGATTCTGATTCGAATCATTTACCTATTTTAAAATCAGGAAGATTCCAAAACATAGCCATAATTTTCGTACACTGGTTTAAAAAAGACGTAACCAAAAGGCAG